>CM057822.1:110044758-110742258 GCA_030067965.1 Latrodectus elegans | reverse complement strand
GATTTTAAAAGATATTTTGAATTCAATATATTTTTAATTTTTGTAATTTTGCTTAAACTTTTCTTAAAGTAAATTAATTTAACCTCTCTTAACATACATGCTCAAGTTTGGAAGTGCTTAATACAGTGTTAAAAAACTTGACTTAAAAAAATTCTTAAAAATGTTAAGGGCAACAACAGTAAAATTTTTGAAGTTATATTAAAAATTCACATTGTCTTCATTTTATATTTTAAAAATTACGCCTTTTGGTTAATATTACATTTTATGCAAAATATAATTAATTAATTTAAAAGTATTTTTAAGTTTTAGATGGGGCAGAAGTACTATGAGTTAACTCATAGTATTTTTGTAGTGAATATGACTTGTAAATAAATATGATTGAATAAATCTTATTTATTTTATATGTAATGTGTATTTTAGAGTATTATGTAATAAAATAGCATGCTAAAATTATATACAAGGACATAATAGTTAAAATTAAATCTTGAAATATAGTATTTCAAGTGAAATATTTATTTTACTTTTATAATAATTAGACATAAAATAATTTGTAATAAGCGTTGATGCTCTACTAATTTGTTATTGTTTGCTATCCAAAAATATTTGAATTAAAAATTTTTTTTAAAGAGATACACAGATTTTTATTCTTTATTCAGTCATAAATTTAACTGTGTCTTATATCAGTCAGTTTATTAATAAAACTTATTGGTGAAATGTACTTGGATAGAAGCCAGATTCATGAAGTAAAAAGAAAAATACGGCAGTGTACAAGCCTATTGAAATTGAAGTTGGACTGTCTCAAAATAAATTTATACCCTCTTGTCTAGAAACAGAAAAATAGAAATTAAAAAAAATATTTATCTCTTTTTTTTATTGCGTCAATTTGCTAGGTCAAAAAGTTATTGAGTTATTAAAAAATTTGTAATTACAATATTAAATATCATATAGTTAATATTATATGGTTTGTAAATATAAAAAATCCTGAGAATTACAATGAAAAATGTTTTAGTGCAGTCTTATTTTTCTTTGCAACTTTTTCAGACAATGTTGTTATAATTACAACATTGTTATATTAATTTATCATACTGCACAAAAACAGATATGATTGTATATAAAAGAAAATATTTAAAGTTTTCACACACACTGAAATTTATTAAACATTAAGTATGTTGCAGATTCAAAACAGTTTTTGCTACTTTGGTTCTTGGTGAAAGGTTACTACATAGAGAGTGTTTTTGGACTAATTATCGACCAAGCATTCTGAGACTAAAAACACAACGAACATTTTTATTAGAATTCCAGAGAATTTCCATCTCACTTGGCACTCCAAGTAATAGAGCCCCTACAGCCAGACCCCCTATCTTCTCAGGTATACGGAAATATGCCACCCCTGTCTTTGACCTTGTCCTTCCTGTCCAGAAGGGAGTATCCTTTCAGGCAGAACTCAAGGCTGCTGCTCTTGCTACTATTAATGAGAGATACCCACTTGACAATTGGATGCACATTTATACTGAGGGATCAGCTGAGAAAAGTACTGGGAGAGTGGGAGCTGGTGTCTTCTCCAAATTTTTCTAACTCAAAGAGCCTTTGGAAAAAAACTCAGAGAATTTTGATGGGAAAATGTATGCAATTTACATGGCTCTCCAAAAAATTTTAGATTTCTCGGAAATGAAATTTGTCCTTCTTGTTGACTGTCAGGATGCCATTCATACAGTGGCAAATTATATTCTCCTTCCTACATCTATAGAATTTAACTGTAAGACCATCATTAACACTTTACTGTCTGCGGGAAAGGGAATTACTTTACAATGGATCCCTAGCCATTGTAGCTTGCCTGGTAATGAAAAAGGAGACAATCTTGCGAAAGAGGCTTCTTTTTTAAACCCTACAGATATTCCTACTGGCCTGAGAAATGTCAAACTCCTTCTAAAATGGGTTATTCATCACCAGTGAAAAATTTATTATAAAGAGAATGCAGTTGATACCCCTTGGAGGACCCTGCTGAGCTCATGTTTCCCCAGAGATCTACCTAGATCTATAGGGGTCTCCTGCTTCAGTTTACTTACTGGGCATGATTTTTTCCAGAAACATCTATATCACATTGGCTTTGTGGATTCACCTGACTGCATTTTATGTATGGAACATGTTGACATGGATGGCGAGCATCTTTGGAAATGTTCTACCCTCCAAGAATCCCGCACTTCTTCTCATTTCAAGATGCTCTCCACTCCTGGAGATACTTCATTTCTTTATTGGACTGCAAGACTTATTATGCTCGAAAGAGCCATCATAAGAACATAAAAAAATTAAAAAAACAAAGATTCAAAAGAGCTATTACTTATTTTGCTAACCTTTTGTTATATCTACTAAACATTTTATTTAAATTTGAATAAAAGTAACCTGGTATCCTCTCTTTTTTATATGAAAATTTGATAATTCCAGTCTGAGAATTAAAATAACCATGTCAAAATCTAGTTAAAAAATATAATTAAAATGATTATGTAACAGTAAAATTTATATCATTTAAATATTCATTACAATCAATATAATTCTAATATTTTTGGATCTAGAATCTCATAATGGAAGATGAAAATGAGGCAGCTAGGGATCCCAAAGTTATAACAAGTCAACCACATTTTTCTGAATATGATATTGAAGGTAAATTCGTGTGTATTTAATTTAGCAGTGAATCACAATATTGCATGGTAATTTAGCAATTATTTTTTAAATTTCTTTAACATTGTTTGATATTTTAGATCATCGAGCTTGTACTGTTTACATAGGATATTATGTTCCTGCATACAAGAAAAAAAGTTCCCATAGACGATATCGACATCATCATAAATCTGCTTTTGACAATAATTCGCAAAATGAGCATGATATCAGTAAATCAGGTAAATTTATTTAAAATGTGCTTCATAAAAATGTATTATTTTATTGTTTGAACTTGTATATGGCTATGATGATTAATTGTAACAATTTTTTGTGCTTTGTTATGAGTTTGTTTACATAAATTTATATAAAAGTAATTTTTAAGAATGACTATAACAATAAATAAATTAGTGTAAATAAAAGTATTTTGATTGGTTTTTCAAATTATTTAAGAAGCAATGTTATTTTTCTTTTTACTTAATTTACTTTTTTTTTAATATTATTTCTATAAACCTTAATTTGAAATAGTGCATCTTATTTGTATATTGTTTGAATATTTTATTTCCTAAAAACTTTAATAAAGGAAGCAAATTTTATGCTTTACTTTATTTTACTGGGCTTTTCTGATTTTTTTAAAAACAAATTAGTACTTTAAAAAAATATCTGCACTACAAAAATAAAAGGATTGTTTCTATTAATTTTATATAATAAAAAATTACAAACATGAAATATTAAATAATTGATTTTTAATTTTTAAGACAATCTGAAGTAAGAAATTGGTTTTAAAAAATTGTACTGATTGTATTTTTTTATATTTAAATTTAAGATTTTAAATTTTGAAATCAGTATTCATAAATATAATTATGGATATTGTTAGCTTATAATAAATTAAGAACTATTTTATATCAACTCTCAGATTCAGTATTGGTATTTTGAAATTTTCACTATTTGTTCATGAATATTTATGATTACTGTATAATGGAAGGAATAATAAAAATACTGAAGTTTGATCTGAGACACATATAAACTTCTGAGTATTAAAAACTTGATTAGAAAATACAACTGAAATTATCTATTGTTATATAAAAGTTAATTGATGTGCTTGCTGTGAAAAAGTATTGACTTTGAAATCCAGACTGAACTATTTTAAGGAGGTGATTTATATTAGCAAAATATAAAGTTTTATTTTAGTAAATACTCTATGTATTACAAACACTTTTAAATGTGTTGTGCTCAGAAAATAAGTTAAGTGTTTCTTAATGTGAAATAAAGAACACTCTGAAATAAGAAGCAATTTTAAGAAATTCATGGTAAAGATAGTTTCAAAAATATTTAACTTGACAAGTAATAATATAAAAAGCCAAAAAAAAAAAAAAAAAAAAAACAAGTAAACCAAACATATTACTTTAAAAGTGTCATATTTTCTTATCACCAAGTATTAATTACAAGTGGATTTGCAATGAATAAAAGTTTCGGGAAAAAAAAAAAAACTTTAAAAATCAAGTTTTGAAGAAAAATGTCTGATTTAAACATTAAAATTTATAAAAAAGACATTTAAGTCAAATATGTTGGTTTCTAGAATATACTTTATTTAGCAAATTCTTATTTCAATTTATTCTATGCTGGAGTTTATTGTAACATTTATTAATTTAATATTCTTTCTTTTTCAAACTGAGTTATCATTAGAATGATCAATATTCTGGCCTTCACTTCAGCAATTCATGAGTTCCAGTCCTAACTTGGGCATAGTGTTTGGAAATCTACTGTAAATACTACCGTTGTAGGTCTCAATCCAATTAGCCCTTTTATGTAAAAAGTGATGTAAACAACAAATATATATAAACTATTTTTTCAAACATTAATTATTTTAGTTCATTGCATTTGATATAATTCTAGTAACTGGAAATAAAGGAGGAAATAATGTGGTTGTGGAGATAATTGAGCGTATAAAATTTTGTAAATAAAAATATATTAATTTAAGCTTTTTGTTGGTGATATTTTGAATGGTTCTCACAGGAGAATTAAGTCAAAAGAATTAGTTTCATATTTGAGTTGAAATTCTGTTTTAAGAGTATGTTCAATCAATATTTAAAAAATATAAATATCCAAAATATCAGTTATATAATATCTGCCTTTTTTTAGTCACTCCACCATCTGAAAGAGTACATTTCATTTTGGGAGAAGAAGAAGATGGAACACATGAGCCCCATCCATTATTTAGCGAAATGGAAGAGCTTTTCCAAAAAGGTGATGAAATAGAATGGAGAGAGACAGCTAGGTAAAAAAAATATTGTGTGCTATTACAATTTGTATATTCTGTTCATAAATTTGTATAATATTCCATTGTAATTAATATTTGAATATTAACATTTGAATATTTTAAATAGTTTTTTTTTTCTCAATATCATTAGTAACTTATAGCTTCATCTTGACTATTTTAAATTCAGATTTGATATGTTTTTTATTATATCTTAATTATGATTGGAGTTTTTACATTGAAAACTTAAAATGCAGATAATAGAAAAAAATTTTCCGTATACTTATTAAATAAATAAGGTTTAAAGTCTTTGTTTGTTTGTTTCTCAACGGTCATATTTTGCACACGAGGGCTAATTAGACTGGGACCTATGGCTTAAAGTGGATTCCGAATCACTACAAACATCCATGCCCAATGTGGGATTTGAACCCACGAACTGTTGAACCGAAGATAAGAGCGCTAACCATTCAGCTACCATCTTGGCAGTTTTAAAGTCAATGTGCATTAAATATTTTTAATGATATATTTTACTTGCATTTACCAAGTAAATATGGCATAAATAATGATTTACTTTGTGAGTATTAAAAGAAAACTTTTTACTGTATGTTTGATATTTGCCATGTTTTATGAAGTTTTTAACTCAGTTTATTTTTCTTTACCATTAACAAAACTAAAAATTTCACTACATTAACATCTACAAATAGATTAAAAGGTAAATTTATTTAAATTTTAGTTTTAAATTGTTTTTATATCTTTTAGGATTATTAAATAATTTGTATTGGTAAGGATAAATATTTTCGATCTCTATATGTAAAAATATCTTATTATTCATTATTTTTGAGATAAAATATAATCATTATTTATTATGAACGTTTTCTCAAAAGTTGAAATATATTTATAATGTATCATTTTTGTGTTCTAGGAATTTAAAAACTCAACAAAATATTTATAATGTAAATTTTAAATTTAATTTTGGAAACAAAGGTATGCAATAAATGTAAAATGTATTGGAATGGTTGAATTAGTGAAGCAAAAAACAACCGTATTTAGCTTAGAATGGCAAAAAGAACATATTTACTTTAATTCATAAAATATTTTAAGATTTTACAAATAGCTTTTGAAGCAGTTTAATTATAAAAAGAAAAAATTGATTATATTTCTAAATTTATGCTATTTACCTAGTCATAATAAAGTCTATTTTTCACTTCTATTTTCTAAAATCCAATGTATACTAAATAAATTATTAGGAATATTTTATTTAGCATTATACCATATATTCTAAAATATAACTGTATTTTTTTTATATGTAATCAGCAGGAAATCTGATTTTTAAAAACACATTCTCATACCTGCCAACCTTAGAGAGAAAAAAAAAATCACACTACTGGCACACAGCATTTTTGCTTGAAACAGAATGTTTAAAACCATAGTACCACAAAAAGACAATTTTACTTTTTAGATTATATATTTTGAGAATGATTTATATTAAAAATATTCATCAACCTCATAAAGGAATTATGAAAGATAAAAGAATATTCTGCATGTAAAAAAAACAACATCAGCATTTAAGTTCCAATATTTACTTTATAGAATAACTTTTACTATGCTAGTGCAATTTGTAAATATTAAACCTATAATATTACATATCAGCATAAAATACATTACTAAATAAATTTAATTCAGTGACAAATACTTCGTTCGATGGAAATATTTTCCTTATTAAACTACTAATAATTAGTAATATTCCTCCTAATTGAACTGCTTATGTAAACAAGCAACTGGTGCCTGCAAACTTCTGATAATTTTGGCAGCCTAATGTTTAAATTGTCATCCTTCCATAATGGACAAATGGATTCTGAAATTCAAAAGAACATATTTTAAAAAATATATGTATTATCCTTATATTAATGCACAATCTGTTGATTTCTTAAGCTTAGACTTTTTTCTGGCAAAATTTTGACTGTTTTTTTCACTGAAATTTCCAAAAATCAGATTTTTATACATTATCGGGAGAAACGATGAAAAAACAGGTGTTCCCCGATAACAGTAGAGTCGGCAGCTATGCATTCTCCATCAGAAAAGCATCATAAAGTTTAAAAAGGAATTTATTGTTTTATAAAATAAATAACTGTTGGCACTGAAAGCTTTTACAACTTGGCTGATCTATATAAGTTAAAATCAGTTTTGTCTAATTATGTTCCAGAACATAATATGAAATTGGGTTCCTCAGAAGGTTATTACAGTTGTTAGTCTATAACATTTCACATTCTCTCTTTACATGTTCATACACTGTTATTCATGTTCATATTCATACACTGTTATGTTGAAGCTTGTAAGTTACTCTTCAGATTTTAAGCTAAAAATTATGGAGTAAACTATGGGAGGAAATCAAAAAACTGCAAAATTACTTGATGATTAAAAATTAAATATTCAATTTTGGGGAAAACAAGGCTTATTTTGAAAATACTATAAATATAGCCAGCAATTTACTGTTCTATTGAGACAATCAAAAAAATTATCATGCATGTTTAAATAAATGTTTTTCATTATAAAAATCTTTTTTTCTGTGCCATTTATCTTATACTTTTAATCATATCCCATATTGTTTGTTTTATGCCATATTATTGGCAGTATATATGTTTTTCATTATTCATCAAAAAATTTTTGTATATTATAATATGACATTGTGGATTATATTGCAATTTTTTCTACTTGAAAAAGCTGTTCAGATTATATACAGGAGAAAATGCAATTAAACAACTCTACATATCTTCATAAACTTGTACTATTTAAGAATTGTTTATTGTTATGCAAGATACATTTTGTGATTTATTACTGGAATAGCTTCCTACGTTTATAGGTTCAGCACCACATTCTGTTTTATCAGTTCCAAATATTCCAAAAATAATAGTAATAATAATCTTAATATAATGTTTTTGGCACTTTAGTTTATATAATATAGAAATCTATTTTTATAATTTACCAACTATTGTGATTTTACTAATTATTGATTAGTCTTAACTGCTGCTATAGATTTTAAAATTACTTTAAATTCTTATTTATATGTTGAAAGAGAGAAAACATTTTATTCTATGGAAACCATTTGTCTTGTATTTGATCTTAGATTTAAACTTGACATTGACTTCATAATTTGTTTAATTTTTGTTGACAAAGTAATACCTGACTTCTAAATTTAGGTTGATTTAAAGGAGTTCCATTAAAAAAATTTTAAATTTTATTTTAAAATTTATGAATATGTATTCTAATTTGATATGCTTATGAGTATAATTTGAGCATTTTATCAATCTGCCTTAATTTATTAATCTTTCAGGTTATTGGTAAGAGAAAATTTTTGGAACGTTTCAGAAAAACAAGTTTCTGTATAATTTTTCTCTTGAAGCCACATACATTTTATTTAATGCTTGCTTACCTTAATAAAAAAAATCAATTGAGATCATCAATAGTTTTTTGTAATAAAGCAACGCCATCTAGCGATCATAAGCGAACTGAGAGTACCAGACGAGCTCTAACCCTAAAGTCTAATGCTGCTCGATTATGATTGTCGGAGTTTTCCTTGTTTTAATATTCTTCTCTTTTCATTTTCTGTGTAGCGTGTGTGATTTACATGTGTTTTTTTAATGTTAAATAAATATAGAAATAAGCTAGCCATGTGTTAAATTATTCTTCACACATATGACAGAAAATCTGACGCCCAAGACGTGCGGCTGAATCCAAAACGATAAGTATATTTTTGTTGTGATTTACATTTTGTTGAATCGTCGGAGTTGATGAGTTTATCCAAACTCATACAATCTAAATTCATATTGTTTATCCAAACAATCATATATAAATTAACTTTGGCTTATCCAAGCTTTTTAAAAAATATATATATATTTCGAGCAGCAGATCTGCTTACATGTCTCTTTGTTATTCATTTCTATTTTATGATTATTTTGCTTCTGTTTCATATCAATGTGTGAAGTGTTTAATATTATTTTATATACATATAATGTGTTTAAGTAGTCGTATAATTTAATCATTTATACTGAATATTAAAGGCGAAATCAGGTTACTTTAAAAACGAAATTCGCAAAATTGTTGGAAAATAAGTTAGTCACCCAGATCACTGCCGCCGAGAAGCTATGCGCTTGTTTTGTTTTCTTTTCTTTTAGGAATGCGATTCTGTTCCCGCAACAGAAATTTATTACTTTCAAGTGCCTTTCGAAGAAAGGAAGGGGTCCTTTTTTTTTTTTCTCATAGCTAAATAATTTTTAAAAGAGAATCTTATTTCTCTATGAATGTATATTTTATTCTATAGTAAATAAGTATAAGATTTATTGAAATTGAAACTTATTCAATAAATAAAGTCATATGTGTTCATTATATGATATATAATATTGTTTTTGTATACATTTGCTTAATTATTTAATTGCATTTAAATGATTTTAGGAATAACAAAAGAGAATTTTATCAATTTTATAAATATGTAATCTTTCATACATGTTCTGTTTTAAATCAAAAACAAAAGTATTGAATTATTAAAGCAATATATTGCTAAATATTATTTAAAAGAAATTTATTTGAAAATTTATTTTTGATTCTTGTATTGATCTTATTGTTATGGAAAATGTGTATTTTTGTATATTAGTTACATTATCTAATGATTCATATTTCTGAGAATGAGTATCTGTCATTATAAAATTATCTGTTACTGCATATATAATTTATGTTTGTGGTCTATGGAAATAATTAAATAATCTATTTGAAAGAATTTATGAATATTCTTAATGATTTTTGTACACTAATAAGAAAATATTAAATACTCTATGAATAATATTTCTGAAATTTATCTGTATGTTTGTATTGTTTTCTATATATTCAAAAATTGTTTTAAAATTTAAATCATACTTTGTATATATACAATTCACAAGGTTATTATTTTCGTATGAAGTAGTAGGTAGTGATGATTTTACAGTGTTTGTGTTATATATTTAATATTTTTAGTAATTGTACTGGCTAGTTTCTAGTATTATTTTAATTATTTACTACAAAAGTATTACTTGTTGTTTTGTTATTCCAATAATTGAAATACATTATCTTCTTTTAAAATGGCTATACTGAAGTGCTTGATTTGATGTTTCTGGTATATGAATAATTTTATGTTTAAGAATTTTCTTTTGGTATCATTTGATTTACTAAATATTTCATTAATATTGAAAGACTTTGGTAAAAATGGCTTTTCTTGGCAAATCTAAAAAACAAGACCTCCGAACTCTTGCAACAAAGCTTGGTTTGGCTGTGTCTGATGAGATGAAAATAATTGACCTTAGAGAACTTATTACTAAAAGTGATAATTATGATGAAGAACTTGTGAAAAACATACTTAGTGTTATAATAGAAGATCGCTTAGAGGCTGAAAAAGTAGCAAAATTTGAAAGATTAGCAAAAGAAAAGGAAATTGAAGAAGAAAGATTGCGTAAGTTACAAGTTGAAGAACAATTGCGTTTAGAAAATGAACGTGGTTTTGAATTGGAAAAGCTTAGGCTCCAGCTCGAAGCTCAAAAGGCATCTACCTCCATTGTAGGCGCTTCTGATTCTGAATGTCAAAAATTCAAACTTAATCGTATCATTTCTAAATCTAATCCAAAAGAGGATGAAATTGGTCTATTTTTAATTATATTCGAGAGACAGTTGAAATTTATGAATCTTCCCGAGTCTACTTGGATACCATATTTAATTGGATCTTTGCCAACTGAAATAGCACAACTGCTTGCTAGAGAAAATGAACACGATGCACAAAATTACCAAAGGGTGAAGGAAATGCTCCTTAAAAGATTTAGGGTTACTGCTGATAAGTTTCGACAGTTATTCTCACAACACAGAAAAAGTTCTGATACAACATGGCGAGACTTTTACTTTGAATTAGCCTCTTATTTTGAGGGATGGATAAAAGAAATGAATATTACAACTTTTGATCCATTCAAAAGCTTAATAATTGCTGATCAAATTAAAAAACGAACTCCACCAGAAGTCAAAGATCATTTTCTTGATTCTTGGGCAAACTGGATTAATCCTCTAGATATAGCTTAAAAACTGGATGCTTATGAGAATGTCCGGCAAGGAACAAAGAAGCAATTGAACCAGTCTCAAAGGGAAACATATTCAAGATATGCAAACAGGAAAACTATCCCAGATAGAAGATTTCGTCCTGTGATCTATGCTACAGAAAATGCTCAAAATCGATATTCAAAAGTTCCAATAACTCGTTCCTCTACTTCTAGATTAGATGAAAGATCATCTATCCAATGTTTCGGTTGCGGAACGCCTGGAGTTATCAAATCAAAATGTTCTATTTGTACAAGTTCTAAACATGAAGATACAACTGTTAATTGCATGAACTTATTCATTAATAATATAAATACAGATATGTCAAGTATGATTGTCTTCGAATTGTTTGGTAAGAAGATTGCAGTTTGCGCAGATACTGGTGCTTCACATTCTATTGCAGGAGAAAAGTTATATAACTTTTTACGAGATAATGGAATTGCTTTTGAAAACAAGAAAATTTCGTTCACTCTTGCTGATGGAAAACTTCAGTCCATGGTTGCCCTTAAAACCATCGTCAATCTGTGTATAGAAGGTAAAAGTGTGTCAACAGAACTTCTCGTTCTACCTGAAGCCAAGGATAACAGCACACTCTTAGGAAGAGATTTTCTCCATGCAGCTGGTATTGTTCTCGATGTTCAAAATGGGACCTGGCATTTTTGCGAAAATCCACAGAGACAGTATTTGTTCTATGTAAAACCTACTAATGCAAGAAAAGCATCAAACATTTCTAAAACTTCAGTGGTGCCTGAAACTACAACTATAGTTCACTTGAGAAGCGATAAAGGGAGACATCTAACAGAGACGCAAAGAGGCAAACTAAATTGCTTACTTCAAAGTTACAAGCATTGCTTTGAACCAGGGGGAGAGCCCACTCCTTTCATTAAGCACAGAATAGAGACATTAGACCCTTATTCTGTATCTGTTCCACCGTATCGTATGTCTCCAGCCAAGAGAGAAATACTTAAAGAACAAATTGATGAACTGTTAACAGAGAATATAATCGAACCATGTGAATCAGCTTATGCTGCTCCTGTTGTACTGGTAGAAAAGCCCAATGGGAAAATCAGGTTATGTGTAGATTACAGAGGTCTCAATGCTGTTACAAAACCTGACACTTACCCATTACCTCGAATGGACGATCTCTTGAACGAAGCGACACCGACATCCTATATGTCTACCATTGACTTACAGTCTGGTTATCATCAGGTTCAAGTAGATGAGGCTGATTTGGACAAAACTGCTTTTATTTGTCCTTTTGGCACTTATCGTTATCTACGTATGCCTTTTGGATTAAGAAATGCACCTGCCACCTTTCAACGCCTAATAGACAAATTCAGAAGTGGTCTGAAAGATGTCTTCGCACTCTCATACTTAGATGATATCATAGTCCTATCGGATTCATTTGACAAGCATTTGAAAGACCTAAAGACTGTTTTTGAGAGACTGTCTCTATTTAAACTCCTTGCAAATAGAGATAAATGCAAATTTTCTTGTGAACGTGTTAAGTACTTAGGATTTTGGATCACCAGAAATAGAATTGAAGCTGATCGAGAGAAAATTGCATCTATCCAAAGAATTCCTGTTCCAAATAATGTCAAAGAACTCCAATCGTTCTTACAAACCTGTTCATGGTTCAGAAGATATGTTCCGAACTTTGCGGACATAGCACGGCCTCTTAGCTACCTAACTAAGAAAAAAGTCAATTGGTTGTGGGGATTCAAACAGCAAAAATCTTTCGAAACTTTGAAAGAACGTTTGACAACAGCCCCTGTGTTAAAACAACCGGATGGATCTATGCTTTTTGTAATTCGCACTGATGCTAGTAACTATGCCCTTGGCGCAGTTCTTCTACAAGGAAATAGCCCAGAAGAACACGTTATCGAATATGCGAGTCGTTTGTTGATCCCAGCAGAACGCAACTATTCCACTACTGAGTGTGAAGCTTTAGCAGTAGTTTGGGCATTGGAAAAATTTCGTGGCTACATTGACCACCAAGAAGTGGTTATTGCTTCTGATCATCAACCTCTTAAATGGCTTCTGAGCATAAAGTCTCCCTCGGGACACTTAGCAAGATGGGCTTTAAAGATCCAATCATTTAACTTAAAAATAGAATATACACCTGGAAAGGCAAATGTTGTGGCCGATTTGTTATCAAGACCAACTTACTTTCATGATAATCGAAACTGTGAAATGAATGCAATCTCTGTCGATATGCCAACTAGGAAATCAAGTGATATTCGTAAAGAACAGTTAGCAGATCCAAATCTGAAGAAAATTATCGATTGTCTAGAAAACAATGATAAGGATGAAAACTTTGCTAACTATATCAGTCGAGGATATATAATGAATGAAGGTATTTTGTATCGTTATTCGCCTGAAACGGATTCAGACGATGCGCAATTGGTTGTTCCTATCCAAGAACGGCAAAGAATTCTGCAAGAATACCATGATGTTCCTACAGCTGGTCATTATGGAGTAGAAGGTACCTACAATAAGATAGCTTCCAAATATTATTTCACAGGCATGAGGAAGTACATCTCTGATTATGTCAAAACATGTGCGGAATGTAATCGGTATAAACCAACAAATCAGAAACCTGCTGGTCTGCTTAGAACGCCTATTTATGCGCAAAGATTCGAAACTCTTGCTATTGATCTCTTTGGTCCTCTTCCAGAAACTTCAACAGGAAAGAAATGGATATTTATTGTGGAAGACACGAGTACCAAATGGGTTGAGTTATTTGCTCTTAATGAAGCCACAGCGTCAAACTGTGCCAAAACACTACTTGAGGAAGTTTATCTACGCTATGGACTTCCTCGGAGATTAATCAGTGACAACGGATCTCAATTTGTTGGTGCCATCATGCAACAAATTTGTCATTTGTTAGATATCATACAGGACCTTATCCCTGTTTATCATCCTCAAGCGAATCCCTCTGAACGTAAGAACAGAGATTTGAAACCTAGATTAGCCATCTTAGTAGGCGATGCGCATGATACCTGGGAAGGACATCTTCTGGTGATTCGTTTTGCCATGAATACAGCTAGATGTGGCACCACTGGTCACACTGCCGCTTATCTGCAATTCGGCAGAGAGCTTAGGACGACAGATGATGTTCGTCATGACATGAGATCAATTATTAATAATGATAATTTTGTCCCTGAAATAACGCCTTATTTGAAAAGGTTTGCTCGCCTGACTCCTCAAATCAGGGAGCGAGTAGAACAAAAACAAGATAGAAGAAAGGTCTATTTTAACAAAAGACATAGACAGGCTTACTATAAGCCAGGTGACAAAGTGTGGATTACTCTACATCAAATAAGTAATTCCAGGGACAAGAAAAGTAAAAAATTTATGCCAAGACGTGAAGGTCCATACCTTATACTTACAAACAGGTCTCCTACCACATATGATGTTGCAGATCCTGCTGCACCTGATCAAGTGTTAGGTACATATCATACGAATGTGATAAAGCCATACCAACTACCTTCATCGAAAGACAGAGGTCCAGTTGCTCCCTTAAGAAAACGAGGGAGACCTCCAAAAATCAGACAGTCAAATCCTGGCTCATCATCGAGACGATTTCAGAGCCAGAGGGGGAGTCTGTAATAAAGCAACGCCATCTAGCGATCATAAGCGAACTGAGAGTACCAGACGAGCTCTAACCCTAGAGCCTAATGCAGCTCGATTATGATTGTCGGAGTTTTCCTTGTTTTAATATTCTTCTGTTTTCATTTTCTGTGTAGCGTGTGTGATTTACCTGTGTTTTTTTTTTAATGTTAAATAAATATAGAAATAAGTTAGCCGTGTGTTAAATTATTCTTCACACATATGACATATTCTTCCAATTTTCTGTCCAATCCATCACCATGTTTTTAAAAATAAGTGGGTACCATTTTAAGCATCTTCCAGTTAAATTATATTTCTTTTCTGAATTCAATTTAGTTAATGTAAAATTTTATAGTATTTTATCCTGGAAATGAATTAATCTTATTTTGAAATTAAACCAGAAAATTTTGAGAAATTTGTCTTTTTTATCTTACAGGTGGATTAAATTTGAAGAAGATGTTGAAGAAGGAGGTAATCGTTGGTCAAAACCTCATGTAGCAACTGTATCTCTTCACTCTTTGTTTGAATTACGAAGTTGTATTTTGAATGGAACAATCTTATTGGATATGGAAGCCAAAAATTTAGAAGAAATAGCAGGTAAAATTTATCTTTAAACTATATATATTCAGAGGAAATTAGATTTAATAATTTGTGACATAAAATAAAGTAATTTTTTTGTGAATTTATATATTCCTAAATATATATATATATATATATATATATATATGACATTCTTGGAATGTATTTTATTATTTCTGTAACAATTTACCTTTTATACTTATTCCGGAAAGTTAACTACATGATGCAGTTTTTCTATTTTGAAAGCCTGAGTATATATGAATAGCTATAAAATCTTTAGGGTGGAAAGTGATTGTTTGTAAACTATTATTTTTATAATTGCTATATTATTATAACTACATCATTTATAGATTTAGCATTCCGATATAACCTTATTTTTTAAGAACTTGATATAATTTGTATAGATGAAATAAATAGTAAATAGTGGATAGAAATTCTTGATTTTGACTCCTGAATTTACAACCTGCTTTGAATCTCTTGAAACAATTTAAAAGACCATAAGACAAATACATTAATAATTATATTGATATTGACTAGTTATTTCCTGACTAGAATATTTTCAAGCAAGTCAGGAAGTCATCAGCAAATAAATATATATCATGTGGAAATAAATTTAATAATAATTATGTAATAACCCAACAAAATTAATGAATAACTTCAACTATTGCTATTCACTCAAGTTGTTTACTAAATAAACAAATGTGTGTCCTAATCGTATGACACTCCAGTGATTTTTTGTTCTTTGTTTCTCTTCTTTCTTTTTTCATTGTGGTAACCTTGCAACAGGTTAAGAGCTCCCACTGAGATACTATCATTGCTCTATTGCCATTAGCTTCTTCTGGGAAATAAATCTTCATTGTCTTTGCTGTGTCTTGTCCTTGAAAGTGTTCCTGATAATTGAGTCTTTTTAGACCAACATGTTATTTTTGTCTCTATTCGAGATAAATTTGATTGTTGTAGTTTTCAGCGCATCAACCAGCATAAGCTGGTTGATGATTATTTAATGATTCATATAAATGGATCAAGCTATTCTACATCTGCTGAATGACTCAATAAATAAAAACCACTTCAAAGATATATTGAAATCATATTTGGCCTATGCAGTTGTTCCGCATCACCTCATAAAGTGTTGTTGTTGTTACTTATGAGACTTGGACAAGCCAAGCTCACTATACCTTGGCTATGTGAATTTCAATCAGTAGGGACCATCTTTTATTCATCTTTAATCAGAGCACCACGAAGATAAAAGTACAACTTTGCTCTTCAATTCCTCCAATAGATGGTACCATGAAAGGATCCACTCCCTCAATTTTGACATTGATTTGAAGGGTGAGGAAATTTCCTCCAGACCATTGCACCCATGGTAACTGCTCAATGACCTACCTCAGGACTTTCGATTCCACAGATTTACTAAGCATGTATATTGCATGTACTCAGTGGGTCTTTGGTTACATTAGGAATTGAACCCCACCCTTCCGGACAGAAGGCTGATACCCTAACCACTTGGCTACCATGGCCACAACTCAAAAAGTTATTTACTTAAAGATGCTGCAGAATTATGATGTAAACTAAATTCTTTATAGAGTGTATTCCTAATATTTTGTTCTAATTTTCTCTTTCTGTAGAGCTACAAATGAGATGTGATCAAAAATATTTTAGTATGAAAAGAATGAAAACATATTTAATGGTGTTATTCCATTCTTAATAAGAGTATAATTGGAACATTTGTAAATGAAAAATGTTTTTAAGATGAAATCTAGCAGTCTTGATAAAAATATTATCTAAACAAAAAACTACAACTAAAAATTCATTATAATATTGAATCTTCTCATCTAATAGTAGATTAACTTCTCTGTTTCTGATAAAAATTAAATTTTATGCAAGAATTCATTTCTGCATAGGTTTTAAGTCTTTGTGCATCAGTTAAACAGGAACAGCAATACATTTCTTTTTTACAAATGAGTCAGTTGCTTTTACTATCATCCTTTTTATTCCTGAATGCTGAGTTGGTAGTTAAATGATTAATGCTCTTGCCTTCTGTTCAACAGTCCATCTTGAATATGGATGTTTTTGGTGTTGGAATTCTCTTTAAACCATATATACCAGTCTAATTATTTCTCTTGAGCAAAAAAGGACCATTCAGTGACAATCAAACAAATTTAATTTCTGTTCATGCTCAAATATATAAGCTCCATATGAGTTGTAATGTTCTCCAAAAGATGCACAGACATTCAGACCAAGATTATTATGGAACATTAAATATTACTTAATCTTGTGATGTGTAGAATAGTGGAGAAAATTAACGATCACCATTTTCTGGACAAACATTTATTTCATTACAAACAGACATTTAATATCAAAACAAAAACTAACTTGGAGCCTTCCGCTCCTACCAGAATATTGCGACCTCGCTCCGCTGATACTGTTCTAAAATATGGCAACCTCTCGAAAAAGATCAAACCATGCCAAGTGCAGTTTGTTTATCGCCAAACAGTCGCCAGATATTACATTGATGATACCAAATTTTTATGGCTTTTCTCTAAGATATAATATTTAGCTATTTGTTGAGATTTCTATGAAAATATCTTAAATCAAGAATACATTTAAAGGAAGTGATTACTTAATTATGACTTATTGTTATTATAATTTTAAATATTCTTCATTAAGGAATTCATGTCATTTGATTACCCTTTTGGTCATTGAGTAATACAATAAAGTTTAATAAGGTCAATCCAAGTTGAGACACTAATTTTAAATATCTACATGGCTTATATCTTAAATGGTTTGATATGAAAAAAAATCAGCTTAATATTAAGTTAGCTACTTAACTATAATTCAGAAGTACAATTTTTATCTATATTAATTTAAAAAAATCACATTTTCTATTTTCTATGAAAACTTTTTAATACAAATAATTTATGAATTTGAAATCTCAAAAAGAATATCCAGAATTATTATTTTTTTTAATACCCTTTCCAGAATTTATAAAGGATTCCTTGTTATAAATGTATTTTTAGTATTATTTCATTTTTCAAAATGTATTATATCATGGTCAGTTTGCATAAAACATTTATTTAAACACAAGTATTTTTCATTATCTTTATTATAGATTTAATTTTGGACAATATGGAATCAAATCAACTGATTTCATTTGATGTGAGACAGAAAATCAAAGGTGTTTTGCTTCGTCCACATCGTCATCTGCATGAAATCCGTCGTGATTGGAATGATAAAGGTTCCCGTGTCTCTCTCATGAGATCATGGACAGACGGCGGTCGAAATTCAAATAAGATGACTTCTCACAGTAAATGCTTGTCACCTCATATTAATTTTTAAATATTTAGATTATATTTTATAATAAGCAACTAAGCTTAATTTGCTAAACTGAATAAAGTATTTTTCTGCCACATCTCTTTAAAAAAATTTAATTTTCGATGAT
The DNA here is from genome assembly GCA_030067965.1 of Latrodectus elegans. Taxonomy (NCBI): domain Eukaryota; kingdom Metazoa; phylum Arthropoda; class Arachnida; order Araneae; family Theridiidae; genus Latrodectus; species Latrodectus elegans. The sequence goes on along the minus strand of CM057822.1, from coordinate 110,723,614 downwards.
CATATTGTTATATTGTTTTTTAATTTTTATGGTGTTTAAAATGAGCACTTTAACATATAAAATCATAGTTGTTAATTTTTCTAAATTTTTCAGATTATTAATATAATTGGAAATACAGGGTTGGTACAGCTCCTGGAATTCAAAAAAATTGTTTTAAGGGCCATTGAAATTCCTAGAATTTCAATTTGACTCCTTAAAAATTATGAATTACTCTGAATATTTTACTTACCTTGATTTTTTTAATATTAATTTTTGAATTTTTTGTTTTACTATTTTAAAATTTTCAGTGAAATTGTCCAAAAGTGTATTGAGTATTAATGTTTGATGTTACCATTAGATAGCGACATGATTCAATATTAGATTGTTGTTGTATTCATAAGTGTTGACTAAAATAAAGATCCAAGTCAGCCACAATAATTTCATGATGATCCAGTTCAATAAAAACCAGATATAGTATTTAGATTTATGTATGTGAAGTTATCAGCAAAATAAGATCATCATGTGGTGAAATCAAATGGGGGACTTGAATTGATTATTTTTCTACTTGTTTTTTTTTCCCTTTATATTTTATAAAATTCACTGAATATTATTATTTAATAAAAATTTTTAGTTAAAATATAGTTTCTTCACCTTTCCTTAGTGATATGTTATTTCACCCTTTATTTCATTAATAAATAATTCAATAAACTTTGTAGAAAGTGCCTTTTCAATGACTAATGATCTTGGGAAAAGCTGTACAAAAATTCACTTTTACAAGATTCAGAAAAAACATCCCCATTGTCTAGGTTGTAGGAAGACTTCTTTATTTCAAATTTAAATGAATCAACTGTCAAATTCCATGTGAAAGAGGGGGGGAATCTGTTATTTAATAGAACAGATTGTATCTGCCAAAAAAAAATCTGCTTGTTTATAATATTTTTTCCGTACTGTTTTTCCTATTAAAGAATGTGAACCCAAAGCATATTCTGAAATTTTAGATTCATTTGTTTCTTCAAAAGCTCCTTAAAATTTTAAACAGTGGATACAGCTATTGTTCTTGTTACACTATAAATTCTGTCATTCTTCAAGAAGTGTTTTCTAGCTGTGCTATTACTAAGCAATTGAGACGTGAAGAGAAAATGTGCATATTTAACACTTTTTTTAATTGTATCTTATTTTTACAACCTAGTGAAAGTTAAGGGTGCTAATAATTATATGCTTCTCTTTGATGAAAGTTTAAATGATCATCTGCAGACCAAACAATTGGACTAAAAAGTAAGACTTTGGGATAATGGCACTGTAAAAAACACAGTATTACTTTTCAGGGTTTTTTGGACATTTAAATAAAGATATTTTGTTTGAAAATGTGAATTAATGATTGAGAAGTATGTAGGATTAGGAACTAGTGGATTTCTCCAATTGTCATTGGAATGTCCAAATGTGAGCTGGTTCATTTTCACTAAAATGGCCAATTTGATAAGGTGAACAGCATTCCCATATTTTAGATGTCAGGAGCTTCAGCTACACATTCTATACAATACTTATAGTCATGGGTGTTCTTCATTTCCAGATAACAAGTGCTATTTACAGGCTGTATAAGAACTCACCAACTTGACTGGTAGGCATGGGCTGAGTGTAAAATTTCTTTTAAAGCTTTGCTAACATTGATGGTTAGAAAATGTGTTTTGAGCAGGTTCCTTGAAATGTTACAATTTCTTGGTACATATATGTCATTTGTCCAAAACAAAAAATTTCCTAACCCTGATACCCAAAACTTTGATATTGTACAGAAGGGTACAAAAGATTTCTCTAAATCTTCTTCTTTTTCTGATAAATGCAATTTTATTTTACTTGGGAAATGGAACCTTTTCTGACATTTTATGAGACTGATAAATTAAATATTGCCATTTATTGTAAGATATTTTCATGCATTGTAAAAATCGCAATGCAAAAATCTTTGTTATGTGTTTTTTTATAACAACTTTTTTTAGTTTTGATGTAATAGATAAAGACAATAAAAAACATGCTAGTCAATTAGATTTTGGATATGTTAGCAAAAATATCACTAGTGAATTGTATATGAGCAAAACTTTGACAGAAAAACAGATATTAGAACTTTTATAAAATTTCAAATCATTTTTAATTTCAATGACAAAAATTAACATAATTCTAAAATTACTTATTATTTCATACAATGTATAATTTAGTAATATAAAGAATATTGATTATTTAAATAAAAAAGGCTTCTGTTATAGCTGTAAATTCATTAAAGGCTTTTGAAATAATCATTAAATATTATTCTAATTTAAATAAAAAAAATTTATTAATTATTATAATTATTTATTTTTGTTTATAAATATAAAAAAATGTTGCAAATACATAATTTTATACATATTTGGTTTTAAAAGAAATTGATAAAATAAAAGTATATTTTTTATGGAAATGTCAATACCACCTGAAAATTTTTGATTCGATTCCTTGAAAACTCCTCGAATTTGATTCTTAGAAATCTGGAAAGATTTTCTAGACTTTTACGAACAAATGAAAAAATAGTATTTAGGTTTCTTGTAAATGCTTCATTAAGAATGTGTAAAAAAATTAAAGCTGAAGCCTAAATTTTTGTTATGGTTGTTAATTTAAAATTGAAATCCTTTTGTATTTTAAATTTATATTTCAAATTAAATTTGATGTGGTATTTGAGCTGAGATAAATTTTGTATTTATTCAATAAATTTTTATAAAAGTATATATAAAAAATTAATACTAATGAAATGAGTTAAATCTAAATTAATAAATTAACCTTAATAATTATTAATGTAATAAATAAGTAAATAAAAATAAAGATTAACAATAAACATTCATATATTATTGTGTAATTGTTCATTGGTTATTTTTATTTATTTATTTTGGAACCTCTTTTACACTAAGTTATTTATATATAAATGATGCATCTAAACTTTCAATGTGAGTAGTTTTTTTAATATTGTGCATTTATGAAAAAACAAATCACTAATAAAAGTGCATTATTTGAAGCTTAATAAAAAAAATTTTATCATTGTTTTTACATGTAGAATTATTATCTTATATTTTAAAATAAGATAAAAATTAAATTTAATATGTAATTAAATTTTGATATGCTATTGCAATCAAATATAAATACCTTTTTAGTTAAAAATTTATTTTGCATATTTATTTATGCATGTCATTAGCATATTTTAATCTAATGTATTTGAATGAACTTTTTGTAATATTTGCAATTTTAAATTGCTTTTTAGATTTAAAATGTCTTAACTTAAATTATTATTAATTGCTTTACAATGCTACAAACTGTTAATCTGCTTTTAGATGTTCTGTCTTTCTGGACTTCTTTTACTCCACATACATCTTCTGTTGTGGAGGAAAAGACAGATGCTTCTGGTAACTTATATTCTATCTTCCATTCTGTTGCATGCTCTTATAAATTAATCCAAGCAATTCTGTATCATTTCAAAAACCTTTAACATCATGCATGTCACTTTTACTAACAAACACATTTTTTTTGTCTTATAAAGCTCTCTTGTATTATTAATAAGTTATAAATATCTAATTATTCATATTTTTTATACTCAAAGTTAATTTGTACCATTCACCAATTTTTGTTGTACATTTAAAAGTCACCATGTACTATCATTTCTTTTGTTGGCTGTTATAGTTTTTTTAGTTATCTGTAAATCAAAAAGCTATTACATTATAATAAATTTGGTCAAGTTTATATCAGTTGAGTTCTATAAAAATGCCAAATTTTTCTGAAGTATTTAGAAATTAATATCGTTTTATTATTTTACACAATCTATCTTCTATTTGTAATAGTTCTAATCTTTTTTTTTTTATTTACAGATAAAAAATAAAAAATATTTTTACAAATAAAGTATTTAATATTTATTTGTAATGCTACTTTTTACTTATCTTGATGTGCATCAATAAATAAATTGGAGCAATAATTAAATTCATGTTGTAGTTAGCTCAAATATGCTTAGCTATGTCTTTTGTATGTGATGTCAATATTAACAATCTGAAAAATGCTCCATTTTTACAAGTCTTTTTTTTCCCCCAATATTATGACCTAGTTATAAATCTTTTCAGTCAATAACAGAACTATTTAGATTGATTTTTTTTTAATTTTGTTTAATATTTTACTTAATATGTATGAAATATTTTTATGCTCGTTGCAAGAATCTTAGAAATTAAATTTAATTGCATTTTTGATATTAATTTGCTTCTTTTTTATGTTAATGTTTTTTATTAGAAAAAATTGTAATAATTATTGTGTATTCTTCATCTTGATGGGAAATTTCATATAGAAAAATGCCATAAAAATTATTCCAACTAATTATAAATTTATTGCAAGAAATCTTCACCAAGAACTATTTATTTTATTATCACAAAATTTCTGAATGAATTCTAGCTTCACAAACCTTTTGATTCTTCATTTTTAATTGAAAAAGTATAAAAAATGTTATGCATGTAATGCAGTTTTAAATTCTTAGTTTTTTCTTGAAATAATTTATTTTATTGAGGTCTTTACTTTTGTAGTGATTTCTAATATTTTTTGTAACTTCAAAACTAAATCTTTCAAAATTTAAAATGTTTTCACCAATATAGTATTCATCCTATATATTGTTGTCAAAAATATTGATTTCTTTGAAGAAAAGTAAAACAAATTGCTTTTTTTTATGTAAAAATAAAAGCATTCTCTAAATTTACTTAAAATTCCATTTTAATTATAAATATTGAATACTGCTGTACATTCTAAATAGTCAAATACAATTTTACTTTAATAAATATGCCTATAATTACTAATGTAAAAAGTTGAAAAAGATAATTGTAATTTCATATATATGTATGAAATTACAATTATCTTTGTTGTATATTTCATAATATGTATGTATATTTTGTATATTTCACAAACTTCATTGTTTTCAAATTAAAATCCTATAACCATAACTATATCTTTATATATATAATAAGCAGCTTTCTTTCAAAAAAGTGTTTCAGAAATATTCAAATATATATTGCTGAAGTCACTTAAAAATTTGTTAGCTTGCATAATGCAACAAAATTTTTAGTATAATATGTTTTAAAAAGCAGGCTAGCTTCTAATATAATAAAATTTTCAGAGATTTTTCAGTAATAATTGTGTTATAATTTAATTCAAATTATCAATTAATGATATCACTTTTTTATCTTTGATCAATAAAATACATTCTTACTTCTTGTTTGTGTTGGAGCAATTACTTTATGCTATATTAAATCATTTTTGCTAAAATTTAATATTGATTAAAATCTTCATTTTAAAACTTTTAATTATTCTAGCCTTTGTATAGTTTTGAATTATATATAGGCTTGATAAAAACTTTAATTTTGTTCTAAATATTATGAAAGTTTTTTTATTGTGTTATAAATTTTAATGCTATGCTTGAACACAAATAAAAATAGTCCTGATATTTGATGTGTGCGTAATATTGCTTAAATAATTTGATATTTGATTTATATACATATCTTAAAATAATATAATAATATTTCTAAAACTCTCTCTTATGAGTATGATAAAATTATTAATAGGAATTATAATTAATTTTTCGCTTATTTAATGATTCAACTTTTTAATTTATTTTAGGTACTTCCCAAAGTGCTGGTATATTATGTGATACTATTACAAGCAATCTTAGTTCTTTATCATGCAGAGCTTTATCACAAGCAAAATGTACTTCACCTGAAGAATCTTCTTCAGAAAGTTGCTTATATAAAGTAATGTTTCTACTGTCAAGATTAATTTTTTTATAATTATACAAGTTACCAAAATTTCTTCTTCAAAATATATCTTGTTTTTGTAGTTTTTATTACTATGTTTCGATGTAAGATAATATTTACAAAGTTTTTTTTAAAATATATCTTCACATTTTTTATAAAATACAGTTTTAATTAAAATTTTTATGCTGTAGAACTAAAGTTTTAACTTTCAACTTTAAAAAATAAGTTTTAATTAAATGCTTTTAATATCTGCTTAATGAAATACTTAGTTAAATATGAGTTATAAAATTTTTTTTGATGTTTTTAATTTACAAAGTTCAGTATATTGTAACATCTGAAAACTAATATGTGAATCATGTCTTATATCATTTTTACTGATAATTCAACTTAAAATATAGAAAAAAATTTAAATAACCTTTTAGATAATATTTTATCTGAAATATTTTTATATATATCATTTCTCTCTCTCTCTCTCTCTTGGAGTATGTTCGATTCAGTGTTATATCACAGAAAGAATTCATTTCAAATCAAGAGTTTAATAAATATTTCTTTCAACCATGGTCGGTTACTAGTATCTGGTGCTTGTGCTCTAAACAAGGTTGAATCATTTTCTTAAAAAAAAATTATTTCTTTTCAAAGACACAGAAATTAATTTACTTAAAGTAATAAGTTAGTGCTTGTGCAAATTATGCACCCTTCATTACTGATTGCATGGTAGTAACAGATATCCCTTACACATTTGTAATCAGGCAGATTAGAAAACAGCATTATTTCATCAACTTCAGTCATGTCATAATGAGAAATTTTCAAGCTTATTCTTTGACCAATGTAATACAATTATGTATTACTATGTACGACAGCATTAATTATAAATAAACAATGAGGGAAAAAATGAAACGTGCTGTGTGGAAGAAAAATATATGTCCAGTGTACAATTGAAAGTAATAAATTTCTTTCCTTTAAGCATTAACATAACAGATATATTTTATTCTTAAAATATGTATACTCTCATTTTAAAAACAATGTTAAAATTATTGAAAACATTAAAAAAAAAGTTTTACTAGAATCCTCAGATGATTATTGCTGCTGGCCAATTGCCTAGCACTCTTTCTTTTGGTTCAACAGTTTATAAGTTCAAATCTCACCTTTGGCATGGATGTTTGTAATGTTTTGGAATCCACTTTAAACCATAGGTCCCTATCTGATTAGCTCTTATATGCCAAAAATGGCTGTTGAATAACAAACAAGCTAAACAAACTGTGATTGTTGCTATTGGCAATAGATTGAATGCCTTCATCTCAAGTTTATTACACTTTGTGATCAGTTCTATCAAAAAAAGTATCCAACCAGTTATTTTTCATTATAAATATTTCTTTCTGTAAACTTATTATATTTTTAATCATACTATGTAATTTCTATTTTACGTGACACTACATTATCAGCAATATATATCTTGGATTATTATTGTAAAAATTGTGTCATATAATACTTTTCTTTTTTTCATGTTAGAAAATTTTTCCTGATTATACACTACTGCAGTTTATGTACAGAAAAAATGGTACTATGTGAAACAAAAATTATGTGTTTATATAATTAATATTGACTACGGATCCCAAACTGATTTGAAAAATTTGAATTCCTATTAAGCACTCTCACATTCACTAAATTTCCTAATTGTTGCCTTGTTAAACAAAACAAAAAGCAAAATTTTTTAATAAAAATGTAATTTCTAGGTATATTTCTGAAAAAATAATAATTTGGTTGTGCAACTTTTCACCCGAGTTTTCAGTAAATAGTAATGTAATTCTATTCAAAATCCTTCTCTTCATTGTAGATTTTTTTATTGGTTTTGTCAAATTAAATTTTTTATTAAAGAATAGTTATATTTTCACATATAATTAGAATTTTTTTTACTTGTGTATCTAAGGTACAAGAGTTATGAAAAGATTATTGCACACACATACATATATTACTCATCAGTTAAAAAATTTTTTTTAATTTTTGAAAATACAATTTTATAGCATAAAAACTCAAATAACAGAAATTATTTATTTTAGCTCAATCAGCCATTCATGCGGAAAATACCACCTAGAGCAGAAGCTTCAAATTTATTAGTTGGTGAAGTGGAATATTTAGATAAAACCATATCATCTTTTGTGCGATTAAGAGAAAGCTGTCATCTTGGTGATCTGACAGAGGTTCCCGTACCCACAAGATTTCTTTTTGTCTTATTGGGTCCCACAGGAGGTGGAGTCAAATATCATGAGATAGGAAGAGCAATGGCAACTTTATTATCAGATGAAGTATATATATAACAATTTTTCAGCATTTATTAATCTCTTTCTTATTTGTATTGTTTAATTAATATGCGAGTAATTTTTCTATTGTTAAATGTGTATAAAGAAGAAATGTTTTTTAAATTTATGTAAAAATACTTGAAATTTAGCATGCAAACTATATTTTTGAAACTCAGTTTCTCCTAGAATTTATTTATTTTTAAATTGTTATAAATACTATTTAAGTTATTAATAAAATTTTCAAACTATTAATATTAATAAGGATCAGAAGAAACTTTTTCAGAATGTATTCCTAGTTTTGTTTTATTTGAAAGGTGTTTCATGGAGTTGCTTACAAAGCTAAAGATCGTTCTGATCTTTTAGCGGGAGTAGATGAATTTTTAGATGCTACTACTGTTTTGCCTCCTGGAGTTTGGGATCCCAGAACTAGAATTGAACCACCACTGCAAACAGCATCTCAGGTAAATTATAATGATAAATTGGAAGGTATTTTTATTTAATTTTTTATATAACCACAACATAATAACAAATTCATGTAGAATTTTATTTTTTATCCTAATGAGAGAAATATAAAAATGTATTGGTGAATTTTGATTTGCGAGTAAAAATAAAAATTTCATAATTTTTTTAAAATAAGCTGCTATTTGATTTAATTTATGTTATTTCATATAGATGTATGCATGATGCATGAGAGCAAAAAGGGGGAGTTTGACTTTTTCCTGCTTTATGTTGAAGAATGAAAATAAACATAAAGAAAATTATATATACATATTGATAAAAGCATTAAATTTATTTTTTACTTATAAGAATTGTTTTTGTAAAATATCTAGACTTTATCAACACAAACTTAAATTATAGACATTATTTGCTTCTAATTTTAATCTAAAACCAATCGTTTTAGATTTTAAGATAAATAAATGATAACTGAAGAAAAAATATTTTATTTTTCTTTCAGAAATACATTTTATTGTTTTAAATTCTATTAAAGTATTTTATTGTAGTGAAATTTTAAAAATATTAAATGATTAAATCAAATAGAAACATTTTGTGATAGAATGATTTGCATTTAATATGACAAATGTTTTAATATGCATCATGTATTTTAAGCAATGTTTAAGTTTCTTCAAATACTTTATTTAAAAAAAAATTAACAATTTATAAAAATTTTATTTGTGACAAGCATACATTAATCAGTAACAGAGATACGTAAATTCTAAGTTTATAATATTAAGTATTGTGAAGATATGTAAATTTATGAATATTTTAACAAATTGTGCATTTGCAAATAGCAGAAAATAATATTAAAAGTTACATCTCTTTTATGCAATCTTATTGCTAATTTTGTTCTAGTAGTTGTGATTTTATGAATAGTGTTTTCAAAAAAGAAAAGTAAAAATGTTTTTATTCTTTTGAAATGTTTCTTAGTCTAATATCAGCTTTCTTAAATTATTATGGCTTATGATCTGCTTAATTTGCTTTATACTTTTTTTTATATATATATTTTTATCATCGTCTGTTTTTTGAAATGCATAATAATTTGTTTAGTTTTATAATTTTTTATAATTGCTGTTTTAAGTATCTTAGAAATAATTTTAATTTGTGTTATAGGATGCGAGAAAAGCTCCTGAACCCAATAAAAAGCCTAAACTAGAAGTTTCAAGTGAAAGCCTTAATTATGTTGAAGGTCAAGATGTATCATGCAATGAAAAGTATGTTTTAAGTTAATTAAATTAAATTATTTCATAAAAAGTTAATACCAAAATAAGTAATTTTTTCTAATTTGTTTTTAAATATTTTTTTTTCAAATTTTTCTGAAAATTTCATGCCCTTTATTTAATAAAAAAATCTTACTGAACTGAAACAGTGGATATTGCAGTGTTGAACTCCATCACAGGGGATATCATGAGTAGCAGGAGCTTAATTATCGTGTCACCAGAGGGCACATATTGAACACCTATAGAACTTAAATAACTGTAGTTTCGATGTAAATTTAAATTTTCTAAATATATTGATTATTATATCCACAATCATACAATTGGAACCTCTAAAATTTTCTTGATTTCTAATTTGGAATGGTTGAAAAAAATGTATTTATGTGTAACTGTTAATGTACACAAGCTTGAAATAGAACATAAAAAAATTAACATTTAAGATATTTTTTATCTTGAAACTTATTAAATTATCTAAGATTCTACTTTGCAATTCTTTCTACTTTAGATTCTGTTTTGTTACTATCAATAATAATAATACCAATAAAATAACTAATGATTTTTTAAAAATCTGTTTAATTTAAATAATAAATTGTTGTGCACAATTTAAATATCATATAATTGTTTAATTTTTTGCTTTTATATATATATATATATATATATATATATATATATATATATATATATATATATATATATATATATATATATATATATATATAATATGAGAATGAAATATTTATTTAAGCATATTCCTTAGCTGATGTTATTTTATAATTAGAATCTAACAAATGAGGAAATTTTAATTTTATTAAGTTTACTGAAACAAGGGTAACATTTTTAGTATAAAGGTATTTTTTAAACTTTGTTAATTTTCTAAATATATATACAATTTGCTTTTCTGTTCTGAAACAAATTTATATGTACAGTGCTTGATTAAATAACTTTAAGTATTTTTAATTAAAGCTGAAAACAAGAGAAAAAGAAGAAAATTATGTTTATAAAAGGCTATCTTGTTTTAATTTCAATGATAAATGACACTAAGAAGCAACTTGTTTTCTTTTCATTAAAAATTTAATGCTTGATAAGCATTCAAGGTTTGTACACTTGCTGGAAATTGATTAATATTTCCTGTGAACTCTTGGAATTTTTAATTGATTTCTGAGAAATACTTGAATAACTCCAGGAAATTTTACATTTCTCATTTATATTAGCAAATTTATGATGTTTCCAATGATAAATCTATTTGATTAGCAATCCTCAGTCTATTTAATTGAAGGAAGTTGTTGTTGCTTATCTCTAATGGGTTTAATGGATTCAGACCAAATCAAAGAATCCGTTAACGGAGAGGAAATCGATGACAAGCCGGGGAGAAGTGTAAATATTGTCTCACTGTATATTCATACAATCCTGAATATGTTATATGCTAAGGAGAAGTTTGGTGTCCACGGCATTTAGGACAGAAGGGGGAGGCCTTGTTACCTGCTACAAAAGTGCGGCATTTCAGGTGGCCAGAGACAAGATGTGCAAAGCAAGTGCTGTATTTCCTGTCACAGGAAAGAGCCAGAAAAAGTCCTAGCTTTTTACCCTTGTAGAAGTAGTGAGTCAAAGATACATGCCAATCGATTTTAAATTGGGCTTTTCTCAGGAAAAAGAGTTCTAGGTAGGTAATTGCGGAAGCATAAGGAGCAGCATGGCCTGAGCCCTCCTTTGCTAAAGTGTCTGCTATTTCATTGCCTCCAATATCCACGTGAGACGAGATGCACTGAAAGTAGATATTATGCCGAAGACAGACAATTTTAAGCTTGTGTAGAATCGAAAGGCTTGTTTGATCTCCCAAGCAGGTCCATTTTTGTAGGTATTGAATTGAACTATGGCTATCAGTTAATATCCAGACATCACTATAATTAATTTCGCTCATGATGGATTCCAATCTGATGTTAATGGTGTTTAGTTCGCCATAAAAAAAAAACTGAACAGAAGTCAAGATTACGTTGACTAAGAGAGAATTTGTCATGAGTAGTCTCGATGAAAACTTTGCTGCCAGTTCAATGATTTGTTTTGCTGCCATCAGTATAAATTTTTATGTCATTTGGTAGTATATTATTAATGGTTTCTAAGGCTAATTGTTTTAGTAATTCGGGTAAACAATCCCTCTCAATGAGTGCCATAGAAAGTTTGTAATTGAAATGAACATTGGAAAGAGCCTCAACAGTGTTCAGGCCACAGTGGAAGGCATGATGTTCAACATTGTTCTTGATTAAGTGCAGTGAGTCAACCAGACTGAAGGGACTGTGCTTCTTTAATCTTTGGAACGGAGTGCAGTTGTTTAGATAACTTGACATGAGATTGCCTTGGTTATAACTGGATTGAAGGAAGTTAAAATATTAGTTTTGTTGACCCCACAATAATAAGCTCTACAATAACATAATGTAATTAAAACTTTAATTACAAAACAAAAGATGCATAAGTGGAGTCTATAATCACTTAAAAATACAGAGTATGGTTTTAGATTGAATTATAAAGTCTTGATATTATGAGACAATTAGTACAATTATTTGGTATTATCAAATTTGAAAACGTAAAAGGTTTATTTCCAGTATATTGATTGTGAATGGTTTGCAATCATGGGTTTTTCTTAATCAATGATGTGGTATATTTTGCATGAGGAATGAATTCACACCAAGTTTCATTCTCATGCAAAAAGGACAATATTTGTTCTCAGTTAATTATCCCTGCTGTGCAGAGTTAATGTAATGGATTCTAGGGATGAAGAGTAACTATCCACAATTTCCTGCTATAGCATTATAACAAATGCTTCCCAGTTTATTGCAGGTTGTTCCATTCCCCATGCACAGTTATTTTAAAAAATAATAATATGTAAAATAATACTTGTCCAATGTATAAACATCAGTACCTCTTGGAAAGTTTTAATATAAAGTTAGGAAATTTTTTAAAACATCTGGAGTTTATTTTTGAAAATTTGTATAAACTATAAACATAGTTTATTACACTGTCTAACATATGTTCCACCATTGTGGGCTTTTTTTTTTAACTGTTAATGTTTTAAGAAATTAAAATTTCTAAATTTTAATATATTTTCTAAATTATTGTTTAGTGAATGTCATTCATAAGCAATATTTAGATGAAACTGTAAATTTCAATTTGCAGTTTAAGAACTAAGGAAAACAGTTTTAAACTTATTTAATATCATTTTGTGTAAGCATTTTATTTATGAATACCTTAAGTAAATATTCTTCATAAACACAGTTTTTATTTAAAATGTGAAGATAAATTTTTTAACTATCAAAATCTTGTTTTAGACTGTTTCAAGGGCTGATAGCAGATATTCGCTGCAAGATTCCCTGGTATCTCAGTGATTTCAAAGATTGTTTGGCCTTACAATGTGTCTCTTCTGTAGTATTTTTATATTTTGTTTGTATTGCTCAAATCATTTTATTCGGAAGTGCTCTTGCTCATGTCACAAAGCAAAGAATGGTAAGGAAATAAGCATACATTTTGGGGGAATTTATTTCAATATAAATTAATTTTTTTCCATTTTTCTAGTAGTTCCATCAATTTTCTCCCTAAAATCTTATATAGATATTTATATTATAATTGTTTTTAACTTGTGTAAATGCAGTAGCTTTTAATCAAAGGCAGAAAAAACCAAATGAGATTTTTGGGACAATTTATTGCTTCACATTAATTTTATATTGATATGGTGTGTGATTTTTAGAGTATTAAAGTTTTTCCTATTAAATTAATAAAGCAAGTATAAATTAATTTTACTTGAAGGAATCATTTCTTTTATTAATCAAGATGGAATTTTGCTTATTTAATTTGTAGATTAATTTTCTTAATGTGATAATTTTGAAGTTTGCATTGTTTCACAAAAATCAATTTGTTCTGAAAGCATTTTACTGAATTTTTGTTGTCACATCACTGTACAATTTTCTACTTCAAAATAAATATTATTAGAATAATTTATTATGATTACTACATGGACTTCCTGAAAACAATAAAAAATTTCAAGAATTTCCTTATAGCAATGAAAGAATGAAATAGATAAATTTACTTTATTTTTTTCATTATTTCTTTTAAATAAAACTAAAAGTTTGATTAATTATATCATATACATGTACATATATTTAATGTTCTTAATTTATAAAATTTAAAAGTTAAATTAGACAAAATAAAGAGCTGAAAATTCAAATATTAAGTTATCTTGGAACTCTAATTTCTGTTTTGCTTTATTGGGTAGTTTTCCATTAAAAACCCCTCATTTGATCATCGAAGCAATTGCTAAGTCATTTCCATCAAAAATAAGCTTTGATATTTAGCTAAGTTTTTATCAATGAGTGTTAATTATTTAGTTTATAAAATATAAATAAATTGTTTGAACAATTTTTTAATAGATTCTAAATATGTAAATGTTTACAAACATACATAATCCAAATATTTACAACACTGATGCATTTATGCATTTTTTTTTCTTACAAATTCATGAAAATAATTATTTTATGATATAAATATACAAACAAGAACTGAATAACTTGTTCAGAAATAAGTACAACTCAATCACACATGCATCAACTATAAATTAGAGCAAGCAAATTAACTTAATGGCTATAAAGTAAAAAGTTTATGGATACTTTTTTTAACATTATTTGAAAAAGTATAATGATAAAATTTTTTTTCCCATTTGGAATGTTATTCATACTAATTGCACGGAAAGGTAATATGCTGGCCTTCGAGACCATTGGCAGCAAATACTTGCAAATTTTATTCACTGAAAAAAAAAATTAGACATTTACTACTTGATAAAAAGCAGAAATTATGAAATTATTTGACTGCCAAATTCAATTTTTATTTGTGGTATTTGATTTATGAAGCTTGGTTGTTTTGTTTCTTTATTTTTAATATCCATAAAACTTATTAATGAAAAATATCAAATAATTAGAAAATACTTCTATATATAAGAGTTAATTATTTTATATTCAGATATCACAAAATATTTGTTTTAATCATCATAAAATTCCCCCCTATTTTTCTTCATATATATCCCAATATATTTTTATTTTGAAAAGTATTATTATAAATTTGTAACTTCTAACAGGATTCATATTAGTTCTGGAAACAACTAGAATTTTTACTTACATTGATGCATTTATTTTTTGTTTAAAAAAATAGTATGATTTGTTGAGTTTTTGTTTTAATATTTTAAAATTTTCAGTGAAATTGTTCAAAAACCAAATTGAGTATTAGCTCTTAATGTTATCTCTAGATGATGGAACAATCAATGTTAAATTGTATTCATAACTGTTAACTAAAATAAAGATTTAGTTCAGCCACAATAGTTTCATGATGATCCAGTTTACTTAGGACCTGATGTAGTATTTAGATTTATGTGTGTGAAGTGAAGAGTAATCATCAATAAGCTTGTCATGTGGTACAATCGGGGGGATTGATTTTAATTAATTCTCTTTTCTGTTTATTTTTGCCTTCTATATTGTATAAAATTTATTGAATATTAATGTTTAAATATAAAATTTTTGAGTTAAGATATACTTTCCATGACTTCCTTGGGGAAAATTGCTTTTTTTTTTTTTTTTTTTTTTATTTATTTAAAATTGCTTGCTTTTAATTTCAGTGAAATAGGATGTATTTATTTAACAATGAAATTAAATATTTAATATACCTGATGTGGTGTCTTTCCAATGACAAATGTTCCCTTAGAAAGCCATACTAAGATAGCTTTTACATGCTTCAGCAAAAAAAAATCTCGTAATTTTGTAGAAGAATTTAAATTATTACAACCGACTATAAAATTTAAATACTATATTGATGAGAAATTTGATTCTATTTAAGATAAAATAGATACTTTTTATTTTAACTTACTCTCAAACAGACAAAATTATTGTGACTTATTGGAAAGTAGTTCATTTGTTTTTTACTACTCTCTCATCATCAAGCATCTATTGAACATGGCTTTTCTGCACAAAAATTTGATGGTAGGATATTTAAATAATCATTCCATTGTGCCTAAGTGCATCATTGATAACCATGTCTGAAACATAGGATGTGTCAGCTGTATAATAATTAGCCACAAGCTACTTAGTTTTGCTGGTGGTACCAGGCAAAAGTATATTTAGATGAAATATATACTCTTGCAAATTATGAATTAGCAAAAAAGCAGGTGATAAGAGAGGGAAATCAAAAAGCACTTTTTGAAAAAAATGGCTGAACTGAAAATCAAAGTGAAGTGTTTGGAAGATGACATATATGAACTTGAAAAATTTACATTGAGAATTCCTGAGGAAGCTATGAGAAGTTGTAAATTAACATTAATTGTAAAATCAAACACATGTTGCTTTAGTGCTTCAGAAAAGAAATAGTTATTAATCAGTATTAATGAATTAAAAGTGAAATCATTAGAGGTGAATAGTTATCATCTAATAGCAATATTGTGTATATATAAGTAACCAAGAATTTTAAAAATCTATTGAATTGTTAAAAAAAAAATAAGAAATTCTAAAGTATTGATAAAGAAGAAAAATTTAGAACTGTTTTCATTAAATAATAATTTGGAAAAGTTAAATCCTGGCAACTTGATCTAATAGGTATATTTATTTTGTTTTGAATAAGTATATTTATTTGAAAAGAGGTAATTATATAAATCTTGAAATACTCTGTAAATTAATTAATAGAAATCTAAGGAAGATGTTCAAAAACTCTAAAATAACCCATTACTTTATATAATGTAGAATTCAGTAATCTAAAGAAGATTGATTATTTAAATAAAAAAAATTCATTGAAGTCTTTTCAAGTAATGATTATATATAATTCTTAATTAAAATAATAATTTTTGCTATTTATAGAAAAATAATTGAAAAATGCATATATATAATTATATGCATATTTGGTTAAGAACAATTTTTTAAATAAAATAAAAAAAAATAGCATGATTGTTAAATAAAATTTTTGATTTGACTCCTCGAAAACTCCTGATTTTTGGAAATCTATGAACTCTGTTCTAAATTTTTAAATTATTGTCAAATCTATTTCATCAAAGAATAAATGTATACTATATTTTTTGCAACTATTGGGATGGAATACTGGAGACTTTTAATGTTTTTATATAAAAATGATTAATTTTTGTTTGTTATATGTACTTATTTTGCATGTTAAGAACATATTTTAATAAAAAAATTTTAAGCTCATTATTAATATCCTAGATTGAAAATTGAATGACATTTGTTCCTTTCTAATTGTACATCTGAAAGCATCTAATAGTATATAATAATCTTTATAAGAGTTTATATACATAATATTGTTTATGAGTATTTTATTTTTTCCTTTGTCACATATAGGCAGCTACAGAATGTTTGTTTTCTGCTCTTATTTGTGGAGTTGTTTATAGTTTGTTTAGCGGTCAGCCACTAACTTTATTGGGAAGCACTGGTCCTGTTCTAGCTTTTGAAAGCCTTGTATTTGATATATGCGAGTAAGCTATGTTTTTTATTAAAAGCATGAGATGAATTATTCTCCTGCTGTGGATTATAAATGATCTTTTAAATAATTATTTAAAGTTGTCCCTGAAATTTTGCCCGATTTTTCTGAGAATTTCATTGAGAGAAAAATTCTCATTAAAATGAGCATGAAGTTCATAAATTTACCTCAACTCTAACTTTTCAAAAATATCAGAGAATGCTAAAATTTATTTTAAATCTGTTTAAATAAGGAAAATTTAAATTTTCAAAATCAAATTTGAATTACAAATTACAGTTTAAAAACAAAGATAAAAAATTAATAAAAAAAATTTAATAATATGATTTTATGTGAATATCAATTTAAAATACAACAAATCAATAATTATTTTAAAATATATGTTGCCTTCTTCATCTTTTACTTGATAATTAGTTTTTATAGATTACATTTAATGTATATTATGTATGATGATTAGATTACATGTAATGTAGTGCAAATCATGTTTTATGTAATTTCTCACTAATTTCAACTATCATATGCATATAAATTTTTTTTTTAACTATTAGATTATTATTTTCAGAATTATTCTGAAATAATTAATTATTTTTTCAGAATTATTCTGAAATAATTAAATAAATAATTAGATATTTTTTTGGTTTCTTAGGAGATATTCAGATATTTGCCTTTAAATTTAATGATTAATGAAAGTAATATTATTTTTTGTATTGAAAATATTTTTTTAATATGCTAAAATGATTGCATACTATAAAAAAGTTAGCTTTGTAACTTAATTACTCAAAACATATGTTTATTTTATGCGAAATACAGGGTTAATACATTTTTAAAAGTAAAATGATGATCGTTTTTAATGAATTCTAAAGTAATATTTATTAAACATCTTAAATACCTCATAATTTAAATATTTCTTAAAATATTGTATATTTTCTGTGATTAATGAAAGTTTTTATAGTTTTAAAATAGTTATGATCACTTAATTAATTATTTTCACTTTGTATTTTAGGAGATATTCCATTGATTATCTTTCATTACGTGTCTGGATTGGATTATGGACTTCTGCATACCTTTTTATATTTGTTGCTTTTAATTTAGCATCTCTTGTACGCTATATTACTCGATTCACAGTGGAAATATTTGCAACTTTAGTTTCAGCATATTTTATATACAAAGCCTTCAAAAATGTATGTATTTTAACATTTAATGCTGAAACCATAAATATAAATTTGCATTTTATTTATAGTAGCTTTTTTTTTACATTGGTGAACAAAACTTTTGATTAATTTGTTTAAGTATATTTTCTTTTCTGTGTATCAATGCATATGAAATTTGACTTGTAAAAACTTTATTAAAGTATTTTTTCTTGAATAATGCACATGCACCATTATATGTTGTGTATTTTACATGTGAAATTAGTAAGTTTTCTTGGAATTAAATCTGTAAAATTAGTCTTATTTTTGAATCTTTATTTTAACATTTTTTTAACAAGCTATTAATTTTTAGCATTTTAAAAAATTCTGAAATATTTTGATTATTACACACTTTGAAATTTTTATTTCTACCTTACTGTAAATTACATTCAAAGCTGTAGATATGATAAATTAGCATATTTGATGCAAATAAATAGAATTTGTTTGCTTATTTCCATTCTTATTTTCATAAGCAGAGAATGCTTTAAAACTCAATATTTTGATTGGTTTTGAAGAAAAATTGCATTATTTATCTTAAAAATATTTTTTTAATAAAAAAGATGCTCAAATTGCCTATACTTTTTACTTCTATATCATTGGATTTTCATTCTTCAACTACAATTTTATGTGCCATATATATACACATATACACATTATATATATATATATATATATATATATATATATATATATATATATATATATATATATATATATATATATATATGTCAGTATTTCAATATAAAATATCTCTTTTGTTTGGTGAATAATCATTTCAACAATTAATATTTTTATTGTTATTTTTCATTCAATGATGCACGAAATTGTCCTTATTTGGACCTTGCGCCATTAAACCAAACCAACCTTTCATTCAATGAGAAATATTTTTCAAAGATAATTTGACACTATTCAAAGGTGCCTTCTGTTATGTGTCTACAAGAGCAGCATATACACATTTTCTTTTTTTCAAGTAATAGAAGAATTGAATATTATAATTTTTTTAGAATAATGTTGCATTTTTTAACTATTTGTAATTTTTAAAATATTAAACAATGCTTCTTTATATTTGGAATAATGATGTAGCCATAAGTGTAATATTAGTATTTGGGGAGTATTCATATGGAATAAAAATATTACTTTGCAAGGAAACAATCTTTTTTTCATGAATTTCTTTGCTTTGAAGTAATTTAAAAATTTTGAAAAAAAACCTATTAGACTGTTTTTTAGATTTCTTGTTTCATTCTTATATTTTGTTGTAGTGATCACAAAGAATCCAGTATTGTTTTCTTTAATTTTTTTGATTTTCAGTAATAAATTTCATTTTATGAGAAACAAATGTTATTTGCGCTCAATAAAACTCTGCTTTATACTTTACTGGATGTGGGAACAGAGTTTGAAAAGTAAAGCTTATCAGAAAAAATTTATTTATTTGTATAATTTAATTGATTAAATCAAAACTTTAATTTTATAATTTTTTCATTGATAAATTAATGTATTTATTTTCTTGTGTACTAACAGGTTTATTAACATCAAATGTAATCATAAACCTATTTATCATTAGACTATGTCAGAAAAAGCTAGATTATTAAGCAGTAGTAGAAATATGACATATGGATAAAACTAAATCTGTACTTGGCAAATTAGTAATTACTAGAAAAATTTTTAAAAATCAATTAGATAATATGAAAAATGCATATAAGTTAACAACATATTTTATAAACTCCTGTCTACTTGTCTTTGAATGATTTAATATTTAGATTAGCATGCATAGCATAGATGTACTTTTATGAAAATGTGGGTTTGTTTTATTATAAGTAAGAATTATTAACACTAGGATTATTTAAATGTATAGGAAGATGAGTAAAAATTATGCTTTAATTAATACTCATAATTTAACATTTCTTAAATGTACTACTGTTGATTTTACTTAGTGCTAAATTTTTTCCTACATAATGAATCTGTATAGTAATTTGTAAATGGTTTACTTATTCTCATCTTCTATTTTATGGATATTCTAACTTAATATAACATTTTTTTTATTATTATTAAAAAGTGATTATACCATTGCTTTAATTATTTTATATCTACTTTCTTTTCTTTTTTAAACCAATATTTTCTGTAACATTTTTTATTTAATGTTATTAAAAAGTAAGAAAAATAGTGTTGTTTATCAATAAATTCAGAAAATAAAATATTTATTCTAATTCAAATTTGGATTAAATATAAAGATTATTGAATTAATTTTTTGGTCAAAAATATATATGTGCAAAACTTAGTTTGTTATATCTTTACTCTTTATGTAAGCATTTTAAATATTCTCTTAAAAATATTGAGTATGAGCACATTAGAAGAAACTGTCTTAATATAAAAAAAAATGGTTAAATCTAATGAATGTACTTTAAAGCAATTTGATTTCAGATGCTTTTACTAGGAAAATATACCTTTTGATTTATAGCATAATAATATGATGAGGCTTTCACCTACTTTTATTAATGTGATTTGTAATTTGTATTCAATTGTTTCATTATGAATCATTGTGTATGAAATTTAATGAATCAATGTACAAATGAATTAACTCTTTAAATATAAAAAAAAACTATCATATACATGCATATTAAAATTATGTAACAAATTGAAGCATTTAAATTGGTAATTTTTGATTCAGTAATTTATATCTATTTTTCAAACTCAAAACATGATATATCTGGGAAATGTTTGTTGATTTAACAACAACATAGTTGATTATATACAAAATAATATATATTGATAGATTATAATCAATGTGAAATATTGTGATCATAGATCAGAAGGTATGAGTATGTGTTGTTCATAGAAAAAAACCATATTTTGAGCAAAATGTTACAAAATATTTTAGCATTACATACAGATCAGTCTTTGATCTCATGAAGTATTAGAATTTTTCTTTATGAATGATACAGCCATCAATTAATACAGTTATTACAATGAAATTGTTTCTTGTTGGAAATTTTGCATTGCCTTTGAATTGCATGTTATTTAAAATTATTCATATGATAATAATAAATTGACTGCTTTCAAGAGAACATTAATTTAATTCAAATAGTGCTGCTGGAACATGTTAGCTCAAAATATGGTTTTCATATCATATGGAATTGAACATATCTTATATCTTACATATCTCCACACTATAGAATACCGAAAATATCTTTCTAAGAAAATACCTCTGTTACAAACACTATTGCTGTGGGATACCATAACAGTGAAGAAAAGTTGTTTTGATTCATGAGTTTGAAACATTCTGAGATAATACCAAAATAAAAGTGCAGTACAAACTTCTCAAAGTGATGGATCCTTCAAGCCACCGAGTTATATATCCAAGAAAAAGGAATTTTAATCTTTTAAAAGAGACAGACTAAAATCCCAATGAGAGTGTCAGGAGTCCCTAAAGTGAATGCTGAAAAATATTGAGAAATGAATATTTTTTCTTTTATATTTATAACATTTCTCTTGTGATTAGATTCTTTCATAAGATAAAGTTATTATATGCCTTTATCAAAACATTAATCACTTGTTAATTTTGTTGTTTTCTTATCCCACTTGATCGGTAAAAACATTGATCATCTCTATGAATCAGTGTGTGGTCATGAGTGTGAGGTGCAGTTTCAAGTTCAAAACCAAAAAAACACCAAAGTTGAAGTCTGATCTTTGTTTTAAGCCTGCAAAGTATTTAACAGAGCAAACTGGTGAATTTTATACTTTAGAAGCTGAGTCCAAGCAGAAAAACACCAGATTGGGTCTATCACACTAGAAGTATCATTTCACTTAAATGACATTATGATCACAACATATTTTATCTGCCCATCAGCCATTGAACATAATAGATCCTTGTTTGGATCTAGATTCAAACTTACCGCCTTCCTATAACTAATTCTGTAACTCTGTAGTGTATTTTCTGCAATAATCTTCAGATTGTCCATTTTTCTAGTCATTATTCAGCTTTTTTATTATCAAGTAAAACTACTATTGTAATTGCGCTGAATTTGATTTTATCTGGAAGTGAACTTTAAACTGATTAGTACATTTAAAAGTCATTAAAGAAAATAAATCACTAACTAAAAAAATGAAATACCTTTGTAAAGTTTTTTACTTGATTACATGCGAATTTAAGAAATAGTTCATAAAAATTTGTTTACTGCTTTACTTTGTTGAAATTGATCAAAGTAGTTACACCATCTGATCGCATGAATGAGTAATAAAATAAGCACAGGTTTTTTTTCTTTTGAGCTTGTCAAATCTTACTAAAACAATAGTTAGTACAGATATTCTTAACTACAGATAAATAAAAATTAATATAATTAGAAGTAAAAAAAATGCTGTTATCTTATTTCGTTGGATTGAAAATAATTTAAATTTTTAAAAATGACTTTTTTTTTTAAAAAAAAAAAAATTAAAACTAGCAATAAAAAATTTTATAAGTATTAGGCAATCATAACACAATTTTTCTATTGTTCCTAGCCAAATAAAGAAAAAACACAAACTATAATAAGTGGAAATATCCTAGTAGAATAGTTATCTACTTTTCTATGATAAATGTAGATATAATATTTGACATATCTTATTCATTCACTGCTGTGTTCCTTTTGAAATAAATAAAATTTAAATACAGTATTCATAAATTATACTGTAATGATAAAAAAAATATGTAATATTCCATAAACCATACTGCATACATTGCATGTATTTGATTTTAAAAAATAATGTTTTAAAATTCTGGTACTAGACTTTATTTTTATTCTTTTTCAGATATTTAAAAACAAATTTTGTTTACAAACTGTTCATTATTATAATTTTAAATCTTATTAAAGTGTAATTCATTCAAAACTAAAATTTAGTATTGAATTAATAGAAAAATGCATATTTGAGCCATTTTTCTGTACATTGCATTTGTATAAGTTGTCTTTAAAACAAATTATACAAATGAATGTGACGTTTTACAGATAATGCAAATTGGAAAGAAATATCCCATCATAAATGCCTATACACCATATAATCCTTTATGCATGTGCATTACACAGTTGCCTGCTAATTTTACAATTAGAAGTGAAAGTCAGTGCCAAAGTCTGAATGGAATATCTGTGCCTAATAGATGCAGCTATGAAGCTCCCATTTATGTGCCTAACATTTTTCTCATGTCCATCATCCTTTTCTCTGGTACATTTGCCATCATTCTTTTGCTGAGAAAACTAAAAAATACACCATTTTTTCCCACTAAGGTAACTATGGGTATCAAACTATTATTAATCTTATGTGTTAAAAGAAATATACGTTCCTGCTGTTATGAATAGTTTATTATTTGAAACTTCCAAAAATGATTTACATTTGTTAAAATAAATTTATTTTCAAAACTAGCAAAATTATATTTCATTTTACAATGCAAAAATCGGTTTTTAATTATTTAAACAAGTATTATTATTAATGAGTTTAAATATTATGCTCTTAAAGTTTAAATCTATTTATTTATACCTCAAAGATAGCCCAAAAATATTTTAATTCTATATATATTTCATGTACCAACTAGTTTTAGCCAGCATTTTCAAATTTTACTGTTTTAAATTATTGATTTTAAATTTCTTACTCATATTAATATTAGAAATTGTATTTATCTTAAAGTTGTGTAGTCGAGCCAGTAGCCCAACAGTTAGCGCTCTGGTTTTTGGTTCAATAACATATATATTTGCTTATTAATTCTAACTTAGATGTTTGTAATGGTTCAGAATCCACTTTAAACTATAGGTATTTGTCCTATTAATTTTCATTTGCTAAAAATAACCATTGAAAAGTAAACTGACTAACTTAAAGCTGTTATATTTTTAATTATAAAGTTGTGTTGATGCAATAATTATTTTCAATAAATTATTTCTGTATAATTATTATATTTTCTAAGTTTAATGATATGAATAGACATCAGATGTGAAAAGATATATCATATTTTGCATGTATTTTTATCCTGTTTGTAAATATATATTTTAAAGAATAATAAATTATGGTTTATAAATATATATTATGCACTAAATGTAAATTTAATACATCTTTAACAGAAATTTTCTATAAATACTACTCATTAACTTTTATAATTGCTGTTGTGTAATACAATAATCAATTTATCCATTAGTTATTAAAAATTTGATAGTTGGACTTTTAATTTTTAAATATTTTTTTAACTTATTCTCATTTTAATGTAAAGCTTCTTCTATTTACTTATTTTTTAGGTTCGTACTTGTATATCAGACTTTTCAGTTCTGATTGCTGTTGTTGTCATGACAGGTTTAGATATCATTGCTGGGTTACCAACTCCAAAACTAGAAGTTCCGCAAACTTTTAAAGTAAACAGCAGTTTTTAAATTTTATCATTTGCGTTTTCTGATAATTCACATTCTGATGCATTTATATGTATTATTCGTCATATGCATTTTTTTAAATATAATTTTAAAATTGTTGCATATTACACATAAATTACAAATTTTTTTATTGTAGATGATAGTTAAGTCTTTTGGATTAATATGTTGGTTATATAGGAATTCTTAGCTGAGATTTTTTTCTAATTCTGTTAATCTGAATGAATTTAAAAGTAATAATAATGTGAATTTTTATTACTTTTAAACTAAATACTGGAAAATATACAGTTGCAACAACAGCAAATAATTATTAGAGTAAATAAATACTAGTATTTGCATTATTTTTAACTAAATTTAGTGATGATAATTGCTATTTTCTAAGGTTGAAAATCAAAATAAATGTTTAGGAAATTATTTAATCAAAGAAAGAAAACAGACTTGTTGGGAGTTTAAATGAAATTTAAATTTGTAATATATTGTAATATATGTGTGTGTATTTTTATGAAAGAATGTATTTTTTTTAATTTTTTAGCCTACGTGGAGTGATAGGGAATGGCTTATTCCTTTTTTTGAAAGAAATCCTTGGTGGTCTTCTATAGCTGCAATGCTTCCTGCCATTCTTTTAACTGTGTTGATTTTTATGGACCAACAAATAACAACTGTCATTGTGAATAGAAAAGAAAATAAGCTGAAGGTATTGATTTGCTTTTGAGAATCTATGTAAAACATAGTTTTAATTATATAAATATAAAAAATAATTGAACTAATGTTAAATATTAGCTTACGAATTAATAAATTTTCTATTTTTATGGAAATACAAGAGTGTAAGTAATTCTTGATTTTAATAGAATAGAAAGTAAATCTTGATTTTAATATTTTAGCTATTGATGCTCTAATATTTAAGCTTTGAAATATTTCTTACTTAGCTTTTTTATTCCGTCTCATTTCATAGTAATTGAGCAATCCATGGCTTTATATATTTAAGTTTATTCTTAAAATCTTTAATCCTTTTGTAATTTTCCCACCTTAAAACTTGAATTTTTCAGATTTCACTTAAAATTCTAGATACTAGTCAGTTATTCCTTATGTACAACTGTAGAACAAATTATTCACCAGTCCTTTGTAAATATGCCATTTAATCATTTTTTATGTTTAATACTTGCTGTCAGAATTCTTATTTCATAGCATTAAAGGGGACACAGCCATTTAAAAATAATTACTTTTACATGCAGTATACAAAGATGATCAAATTACCTTTAAGATTAATATTTGTTTCATGATAAAATCAACCGCTTTAATAATTCTGAAAGAATTTAATGTAGAATTAACAAAAATTTAAACATAAATTATACATTGAATATTAAAAAAGTAATTAATGAATTTAGGTGCTTTTCCTAAAATATTTTCTTTCATTAAGTTTGATTAAACTCACATAATTTAAATTGTATAATTACAAATATAATATAATCTATGAATTCATTTTTAAAGAAATATTTGTTTTAATGAGTTAAAATTTGTTTTATAATAGTATATACTTGTTATTAATGTATACTCAGATTGCTTATTGCTAAAAATTTTAATTTGAAGACTTAATTTATTTATTAAACTAAAAATAATTTCATTATATTTGTTTAAACATTTTATTTTTATTGGTTTATTTATTATTTTACTTATAATTATGAAATAAAATAATAAATCAGTTAGGCAAAAATTTTAATATATCGATAAAATTTAACTGTTTCTGAGAATATTTAGAAACTTATTAAATTTTCTAGTTTTTGTAGGAAATTTGCCACTGTATGTTGAATTTTTGGGGCAGGAAATAAAGTTTTTTCCAAATTCAAAATTAAAGCTAATTTACCACTCAGTTTTTCTCAGCCATTTTGTAGGCATTCCAAAACAATTACTTCTTAATTCTCTTTTGAACAGACTTTCCTTTGATTATTTCTATTTCTTGATTATTACTGTAAAAATAGTAATTTTGTTTGAATTTATATAATATAGGTCATTTTATATCATTGATCACTTTGTTTAAGAATTTACTAATTTATATATGCTTAATTTGTTTATATCAAAATTACTATTTATTGCTGTATACATTTCAGGGCAAAATTAAGATTAGAAATATAAAATTTTAGATGTTTTGACAAGAAAAAAAAAACTGGTTTGATGTATGAAAAACTATTTGAATAATATCTTATGCTGTAAGGCAGGAAATAATAAAACATTTACATAATAATTTAATGCGTACTGATATATAAAATAGCATTGCTGAAAATAGGATGTGTCACAAGATGCATTTCTTGCTTTGCCTTATAAGATGTGTGCTTTTCATAGCTATGCAAGCATTACAATGAATTCCTATACTTTTCATGAAGCTAATGATCAATATAGCAATTATAGTGAGAATTCCCATTCTTCCAAAATCACTGTGACCCATTTTAATGCCCATAGGTATGTAGAAGGAAGTTAGAAGCCTTTTTCTAGAATTCTTCACAAATGTTTTATGTGGTAGCAGTATATAAACCTCACTGGCTGTATAATACAAAGGGTTTTACCAGATTTGACGGACCCGCTGGAGAGAAAAGAAAACGGATCACAGTACATACAAGACAGTACAATTATGCTTGCAATCATATGGAGACACTGGAAATTATTACTTTTACAAAGTAAAGAGGGTAGTAAGGTATACTATTTAACACAAATTGGATTCCAATTGAGAGTTAACACAGAAAATACCCCTTTTTTCAGATAATAATCAACAAATACATCTTTGAGTGATGAGGTCTTATTATTCATAAAGAAACATTATAATAAATATAATGGAATTTAAATTTGAAGAGTTGAATCTTTACAAAACTACCAAATTTGTGTGTATTTGTTTCATAAAATTGATCAACTCAATGAACTCCTTCAAAAAGTCATTTAAAATTCAAGAATCTCACATTTTTAGTTAACTGCTGTCATAAAAGAAGTAGTGAAAATATACATAAAAATAAACCTCTTCAACATGAGCATACAAAAATGTCATCGAAGTGATTAATTTCTCTGAAATTTGCAGTTATGTATCTTCTAGGTTCTTTCCAGATAAAAACTTAATAAGACTCGTTTTGCGTATTTAATCTTGACTTGTCACTGAAGAATACACAATGTTAATTTTTTTTTTTCCAAGAATGGTGTTCACATCTCATAAGTATATCGTTTTTCCTGTGAACTGCTTAAGTAGAACTCATTATCACATAACTTCAGACGTAGAAGGTGTTATCTTTGTATATATAATTTGTCTCAATATCATTGTTCCTGATGTAGAAAGTCTTTGAAGTTGCTGCGCATCCATCATTTCTATGGTGCATCGCATTTAAGATCACATGACAATCCTCTGATGATGTTATGACTCTGGGTTGACTTTGTTTAGTCTTCTTAATGATCCAATTGATTTCTAAAATGTTGCCATAACATGGAGATCACAGTATACATATTTTGTGACTAATCAGCAACTACCACTTGCGTCTTCCTTTTATCAATGGTCCCCAGTCATCACTTGAAAGATTTTGCATTTAATTGTTAGCTGCAATCTTTGGTCTCGGTTGTTGTCTTTGAAAAATAGTAATTTACAAAATTTGGCTACTTCAAGGCACAAGCAACTGCCAAAATGTTTCAAATCTCGTTGTCTCATGTTAAGTACTTATGTTATAATCTAAAAGTAATGTGTAGTTTTCCAGCATTTATGTGCAATATATATTTTAAATTATATCTTTATACCATTTTTTAATTATTGAGTATTTAGTGTTTGACTTAAAATATTTGGTTTTTTTAATCTTATAGAATTTTGATAGCCAATTATTTTTTCTTTCAATATCACTTATGATGTCAAATTTTTATGGAGAAAAGGAGAATCGTTTTCATTAAGAAAAATTAAGTACGTCTCCTTACCTTTATCTCTTCTTTGACAAGACTGTTAAAACTGTATATCTATAATGTCACTTTTTTTCATTTAGTTTAAGAAATTTCATCTTTCTGATCTTCCAACAATTTTAAAGAAAAATAAATTGGAAATTGATAAGTCTTGTAAATATAAATGAAAATGGGAATGTGAGAGCTTTTTTGTTGCCAGATAATCTTTAAACTGAATTAAACAGGTATCAGATTATAGTTTGTTAAAGTTTAGCTTTAACAAACTATAATCTGATACAGTCAGGAAAGGTGGGAACGCTGTTACAGAGAAAATACAATGGTCTGAGGTGGCAGGGGAAGCATTCCAACAGGCAGAGAGCGCTCTAGCCAATGTAACTTTGATTCAACACCCAATTCCAGGTGCTAAGCTGAGTGTGTTCATCAATGCAAGCAATTTTGTGGTTGGAGGTTTCCTAATGCAGCTAAACGAACACAATTTGCAACCAATCGCCTTTTTTCAGTGAATCTAATGAATAGCCAACAGAAGTTCTCAACGTTTGATAGGGAGTTGTTGGTAATGTATACTGCTGTGAAGAAGTTTGGACACATGCTTGAGGGTCGAGTGTTCAGTATTTACACTGATCAAATGCCACTCATTTATGTCTTCTAGCAAAACCCCGACAAGTGCAGCCCACGTCAATGACGACATCTGGATTTCATCCCTCAGTTCAGCACAGATGTCCGCCATATCAGTGGATCGCCTTTTTTCAGGAATACAGTGGCTGATACTCTCTCAAGAGTTGAAACCTGCAAAATTTCAGCATCACCGTTCCTAAACTTCAGTGCCTTGGCAGCAGCACAGCATAGCGACACTGAACTGAAAGATGAACTGAATTAATGCAAAATAACACCACTTCTCTGGAATTGAAAAGAATGCCTTGTCATCTAACATCTACAGAACTAATCTGTGATGTGTCAACAGGCACACCAAGACCTTTTGTTCCAGAAAGTTTCTTCAGATTTGTGTTTGAACATTTTCATTCTCTGTCCTACTCAAGAATAACAGTCACAATACAACTGATAACTGCAAGATATGTGTGGCCTGCTATGAGGAAGCACCTCAAATCTTGGGTCAGGAGTTGCAATTCGTGCCAAAGATCTAAAATTAACAGACATATTAAACTCCTCTTGGAACGTTCACAGTGCCAGATGCAAGGTTTGCACACATTCATGTCGACCTGGTGGGTCCTTGGCCTCCATCAAAAGATAAAACCTACTTTTTAACAATCATCGACAGATTCACCAGATGGCCTGAAATGATACCTCATTGGGACATCACTGCTGAAACCAGTTGTCGAGCCTCGTTCAGACTTGGATTTTACGTTTTAAATGTCCTTCTACGATAACTACTGATCAGGGCCACCAATTTGAGTCTTCCATGTTCAGTGAAGTGTCCAATTTATCGGGCACCAACAGGATTCAAACCACATCATTTCACCCTCGATTCAATGGTTTGGTAGAACGTTTCCACAGAGTACTGAAAAGTGGACTCATTGCCCATTCTCATACCAGATGGACCTCGCCTCATGTCCTTTTGGGAATCAGATCAGCAGTCAAACCTGACATCAACTCTTCCAGTGCCGAACTGGTGTATGGTACTTCATTGAGATTACCGGTTGATCTGTGCACAGATACTCCATCACAACATCCTTCTGCAAACGACTTTGTACGAAAACTGAGGAGTAAGATGAACAGCATCAAACCATGCTCCACACCTGCACATACAAAATCCCAAGTATTTGTACATCCAGAACTAAACTCCTGTACACACTTAAAGTGGATAAAGTGACACCACCACTTTCCCAACCATATACTGATCCTCACGAGGTTTTTCAAAGGTATCAGAAAACAATCACCATTGATGTCAATGGTAAGAAACGTTGTGTTTCTCTTGAAAGAGTCAAACCAGCCTTCATTATGACTGTGCCAAATTCTAACTCAACTGTATTAGTGTCACAACCCAAGAGACAGTCCAGTGTAAGAAAATCTGGTTGGAGAGTTCAATTTCCTAAAAGACTCATAACTGAAATAGACTAGCATATACATGTAACAAAAAATATTTTCCCTATTGTTTGTACACATTTTTTTTTAATGTTATCGTTCGTTCTTCACTAGGGGATACTATTGTGGTGAACTATATAATTAATACTTTTACGCCTCACAAGATGGCAGTACCTCATTACAAGCTGGATTTCTCCAATGAGCTTGGAGGCTGCACGTGCGTGGAGGCAGTTTTTCTGTTCCCTCTGACTGTGCGGAGAGAGAAGTAAAAATGCACTCCAGTCAGTCACATGTTGTTGAAGTCACTGCTGGAAAATAAATCTTGTTGGTTTCTATCTGAGTCCATCATAATTTTGGAGGTTACACAAATACACCAAACTATTATTAATTCATTATTTAATTCAGTTTCTTGTTCTCTAGAGCCATGCCATTTATTGTACATTTTTTCAACAGGTTGATAGTATAATGAATTTCAGATATATAATAAACCATGCTTATAAATATTGCTATCATATATAACATGAACTTATCTGATGCTTTATTATGTACAGTTTATTTGATAATAGTCATATTTATTATTTCAATTAAATTTCCTGGGAAGTAATGTGCTTGATTCAATGATTTCAATATGATTGTTAACTTATAGAGCATTTTCAACAAGTCATTATTATATCTTTTTCAGCAATGAATTGCACAATTTTAAAATTTTAAGTTACATGTATTGTTTTCTATGTGATTTTATTTTAAATTTTTATTGCAGAAAGGAAGAGGATACCATCTTGATTTATTTGTTCTGGCTGTCTTGATTGCTGTTTGTTCAATTTTGGGAATACCTTGGTTTGTAGCAGGCACTGTACTTTCAATTACTCATGTGAATTCTCTAAAGAAAGCATCAATTTGTTCTACACCTGGTGAAAAACCTTATTTCTTAGGTGTTAGGTAAGAAATTTTTCTATTTATGCAATGAATTGGTTATTTGATATTAGGATTTTCCTTGTATTCAATATCTGTTCATTCAGACACCATAGAATAGACAACCTAAGTGCCCTAGGTTGTTGTAAGAATTTCTCAATAATTACCACATATTATTACCTTTAGGGAGGGCTTTTCATTGATGGTAAGTAATTTTCATGTGTTAGAAGGGGGAAGCTCAAAAAATTTCCAAACATTCATCTTGGTATTGAGGCCACTGTGAACAGCCTGATTAAAACATTTTCATTTTGAAAAAGTAGTATTGTTGTTACTAATCCCAGATGGTCCAATTCCATATACTAAACCAACTCAACTAGTCCAAAAACAGCCAGGAAATCAAAAAACATATGGGGCTTTGTCTCTTCCAAGTCGAAATTTAAGCAGCTCGAGATGACAGACTACTTTTTGACAATTCATACTCAGTTGAAAATTAAATAGAATATGAATTGTCAAAAAGTAGTCTGCTCAAATAACTACTTAATCAAAGATCTATTGTGTTCAAAAAATGTGACTGTAATATGTTAAATAGGTTGTGGTTCCAATGTCCTCCAAGTTAAATGATACCTCTAAAGTGAGGCAGGTCAAGTTTTGGGGGTCTTCTTATTAATCCATGCTTCTAATTCAGGAACACTCCCATTTGGCAGGTTCCTTTTAATTGTTAAATGCAAGGAAATATGCTTCTGTTCATTTACCCTAACTCATATGCATGCATAAGCACATTTATCTTCTGTACAGTAGTGAATGTGTTACATTGTGCACTCAGATGTTTTCCTTCTGTCCTGATATTAAACCACTGTGGGCCCTAAGTGTGTTTGTTTTATTAATCATCTTTAGAAACTCAATATACTGATTTTTACCTATGTTATCAAAAAGGAATTTTAAATACTGAAGATGGGCTTGTATTAATAAACAACTGAAAAAGCATTAGTAAACAACTGAAAATGCATTTATAAGATCTGTATATATAATTCTATGAATTATTTATAATTTGATAATATTTATATATTTTGATATTGATATGATCAAAGTAGCTGTGTTATCATAAAAGTAATAAATAAAAATATATTCTTAAAATGGGAATTCACTTTTAAATCCAACAATTTTTACCATAATAACAATCATGCATTGGATGTATTGTGAATGTTGATATCAACCTTTAGAATATAGTTTCTACTTTAATTATGATTGTGGGCATAATTAAAATAGAAACAATTTAGTATTTAAATTAATAAAAATACTGGATTTTTTTTTTGAATAAATAAATATATTTAATATTCAGGCTGTGGACACTATTCTATCAGTTGTGCAGTTGTGAAATTATAATATAAAATCGGTTTTTTAATTGTCTGCTTTGGTTATATATATATATATATATATATATATATATATATATATATATATATATATATATATAACTTCATTTTAAACTTAGATTATTGAAAACATTTCATACATATCAATTTTTTAGTGTTATTTATTTGCATGTTTATGTATTACAGGTAAAATTTGTTATCCTTTATTTGTAATAATAACTATTATTTTACAAATTTAAAACTTAAATTAATTTCCAATTTAGTCTGTAATTTCATCAGCTTAATTTAATTTTACTTGTAGGGAACAGCGGGTGACACACTTTTGTGTATTTGTTTTAATTGGACTTTCAGTGTTTTTTACTGGAGTGTTAAAGGTATTTCACATGTTTTCTTTTCAATCAAAATTCATTGAATAAGTATAATTATCAATAAATCTGTTGAAATTTTTTCATTCATTCTTGATTAATATATTTATTTTAGTTTATTCCAATGCCTGTTTTGTATGGCGTCTTTTTATTTATGGGTGTTACCTCACTTAAAGGTCTACAGGTAATGATGACATTGGCTAATTGCAAAAAATATTTAACGTAATTATAAGTATATTTTGAAAAATGTTTCTTATTAGTAAACTAAACACACCTTTGTTTTTTTAGTTTTGTGAAAGAATCCTATTGATGTTCATGCCCGAAAAATATCAACCAGACTATAGCTATCTGCGTTATGTGCCCATCAGTCAAGTCAGAGTGTACACACTTCTACAGTTTATTCTCTGTTCTCTTTTATTTTGTTGCAAGTTATTCAAGTCCACTGCATTTGCTTTTCCATTTCTGGTACTGTTAATTTCATACTTTATATTTTACTCTTAGGCTGTTTAAAATTTACATACAATTTTCTTAACAGTATGTGATAATTCTAATGAATTTTTAACTTTATAAAATATTTACTTATGGAGACTAATATTCATTAGAATGTGAATTTAAAACATTTATTTGTTGCATAATTTTTTTAAATGTTTGTCATTTTTAGCTTTTAGGTGTCATTTTCTCAAGAAAAGGCCTCAGCTATGTTTTTAACAAAAAACATTTGAAGTTGTTAGATGATGTAATGCCAGAAAGAACGAAATTCAAGAAAAATGCTTCTAATACTGAACAGGTACGTTTACCATTAAATTGATATTTTTTCATTTTTTAAATTTGATTCTATTTACTCTTTTGTTTGAACTGTACAATATACAAAAATATATTTTAATGAATTTTTTTTTAAACGTGTTTTTAATAATGAATAATTGTGGTTTATTCTTATTATGAATACTTATTTATTATTTATAATAGTTTAATTTTAAAAGTTTAACTGTTTTGATTCTGCTCAGATTTATATGTATTTATCTGCATTTGTCTTTCGTATTATAAATTATAGAATTACTATTAGTTAAATCTAACCACAATTCTTTGCAATAGTTCAATGAATTATATATGTACATTTTACATATGATGGTCAATAACATATTTGAATTTATGAAGAATTTGCTGTATTTCTTGATTTAAAAAATTGATTAAAACTTATTATTATTGGACCTTGTAAATTTCTTGTTAATTTTTCAGGCGCTCAATAATTTTGAGTTCCTTTAAGTTATATAGACCAAAATATTTCATTCATTGAAATTTATATATTTGTTAACACAAGATAATATCACTTTCACATTTAATTTAATCGTATTGATTTTTTATTATATTATCATTTTACTACAATGTAAAAACTGTAAATTAATTTTAATGTGCTATTTCATATTTCTCCCTTTGCAGGATACATCAGACAAAGCTAATATAGAAGAGGAGAGCTCTGAAAGCACAATAAAAAGTCGGCAAAATAGCCATGCCAACATTA
The DNA here is from genome assembly GCA_030067965.1 of Latrodectus elegans. Taxonomy (NCBI): domain Eukaryota; kingdom Metazoa; phylum Arthropoda; class Arachnida; order Araneae; family Theridiidae; genus Latrodectus; species Latrodectus elegans. The sequence goes on along the minus strand of CM057822.1, from coordinate 110,688,646 downwards.
ATATATCGGAAGTGCTGATGCAAAGCAGCATTTGGAAATGCATTGATCAACAGTCTTATAAAACATCTAAAAAAATACTGGCTGCTAAGTGGTTAGTTTTTTTTATATTTAATACATATATGTTGGTTTTAAAACTTATATAAAATGTTTCCCTATAAATATAAATGAAAATTTGCGAATTGTTTTTAAGTTAAATCCTAAGGTTTTCTTAAATTTACTTTTGATAAATATTTTAATATAATTTTAGAATTTTAATCAACTAGAAATAAGGCAATTCTAGATATATTTTTCTGGTATATTTTTGAAAAAATTATATTAGCTGTTGCTGATTATGTTGTTACAATTTCAATTTTTCTCTAATTTATAATAATTAAATTCTTAAGAATATGTAGCCTCATATTTCAACAACAAAATGTGGTATTGTATGAATCAAAATCCTTAAAATTTAATATTAATAAATAAGCATATTTAATTTTTTAAAATTTATTACTTACGCGATATTTTCACATGTTATAACTTTAGGATGTACTCGACAGTGGAATGAAGTACTCTTTTTTTAAACATCTAAATTTTCAACCTCTTAGTTAACAAACAAATGATTTGTTAAATATATGAAAGTTTTTTTTCCACTTTTTCTTCTCCATGCCACTTTTATTAGAACTTGTTTATGGTTACACCATCTTTCTTAAGTTTATCCATCCAGGTTTCATCTTGCTCCAGAAGTCATCCACTGTCTATGCAGAATCACTTTAGTGTATTTTTCTAAAGAAATCTAAACAAGTCAATTTTTTCAAATTCAAAACTTTTAATTATTTTTTAATCAAGCTTTCTAAAATAGATTATTGAATAATAGGAATTATTCTTGAGATATTTAAAGTTTTTTTTTTCCATATTCCCTGTATCCTTTTTTCAAAATTAATATTTAGCAATATATTTAACTGTTATCTTTTTTTTTATTTTTAAAAAAATTGTTTAATTAGTTAATGCTATTTTACTTATGTAATAATATTATTTATTATAAATAAATTTTGTACATAATAATAATAATGATTGCATTCATTTTAGCAATAAAAAGAAAAAACGCAGCAAACGGTCTTCAGGAAAATCCGAAGATTGCAAGAGATTATCTGTGATGGAAGAGGAAGATGATGAATTTCCAAATTCTTCTGATACTCCGTCATCGCCTATGGCGCCAAAAGTTATGAGCGATTCCAGTGAAAACACTGCTAACGGAACAGTAGTTTAACCAAGAAATTGCCTTTTCTAATAATACTATGTGTTCAAGTGTTATATCACCAACAGTGTTCATTACTGCTCAAGTTCACATCATAATTTATTTGTCCACAATTTGCCAATATTTTTACCCATTTTAAAACCAATCCATTTGTGTATTTTTGTTATTGTTATATTTTATCTATGCAATTTCAAGAATCTTTACTCCTTGACAACAAAATTAATAAATGGCAAATAATATTTGAAGGTTTTAACATAAAGTCACCAAAATATCCTGAAATATAACAAATATTTTATCAAATTAAATGTTCCCAAGAATAAGTATTTATTATTTATTAATAAGAAAATTTTTGCTTAAATTATCTGTAAAAGTAACATTTATTCCGAATACAATGAAGATTGTAACAATAGTAGAAATTATTCAGAGCTTACTAACTGCTACATCTAATGGTTTAGAAAGCTTAATTTGTATATTTAGTATTTAAAACCATAAAAAATAAGGATTGTCATTTTCAAAGCAGCTGTAGGCAGCAAAGATCTTCCCTTAAATTACATTTATTATTAAAACGTGTCAAGATATTAATTACAATTATTTTCTGTATGAATTCCATTAATACTTTCTACACATAAAAATTGCACATTTCCGTAATTGTTTCCAATTTTTAATACTAGTAAAGGGTTCTATCAAAAATTACATGAGAAATTTCTTTCTTTACTTAAAGAATTGAACTTAAAAATTTAAAATATTTTATTAAGTTTACATTTTCTGTATTCTTCATTATTTGTTATTTATTTAAATCATCATTGTCATTGTGTAAAGATTATTCTTATGCATGCATGTAATTTAAAAATCTGCTTCCTAACTTATGTGTGTGCATTAGTAATTTTGATCTCAGTTTTAATGTTGCCTATATTTTCAGGCTTTTTAGTTTTTTAATCGGTTTTAATTAATTACGTTTTTATTTTTAATGTTACACTTTCTTTATTCTGAAAGCATTTTTATTAATCATTTAAATGATCTAATTTTTGCTTTTTTTTTTAATTTTTTACTCATTTATATATTAAATTACAAAAATCTTAGAATATGTGTATATATTCTAAATAGAAATCAGCATATAATACATTTGCTTAAGATCCATAATAATAAAATGCAATGAAAACATGTATAATTATATAAGGCATAGTGAAATTCTAGAAACCACACAAGAATACCCAATCGTGGAATATTTTTTATGAATTCTATTGTAAAAACTGAAATTATATTTTAACTTATGGGTTTTTGTCTAAATAGAGTCCCATGTAAAATTGCATAAATTCACTTTTAAGAAACCAGCATTTCGTCATTTTATGAAATTTTATTTTGTCCCTACTTTCAGCATATTTTTTATGTTAATATGGTGAAATGTGGTGCAGATTTTTTAATGTAATGTTGTAAGCATATCTGCAGCTATCTTGCTTTTTTTAAATTATAAAGCATAATTTTAAAATGTGTGGATACTTTTTTGCTAATTACGACACAACTATTGCTAGTTGGAAATTATCTGGATAGAGATTTAAATTTAATTCAAACTCTTCCATTTTTTGGCATTAGCAGAATGTTGTTCTTGTGTCATCAATGTGTAGTAAAAAGTACCTACATGTGTGTCATCCCTTGACTATGTTTCCATCATATCATCTTTAATATTCTCTATTCATATGAATTTCACATTGATTAGTTTTTTGTTTGTTAAAAGAATTTGAGCTACATCTGAAATGTAGGTTATACTAACATAAAAGCTACCATAATTCACATTTTATCTAAATGATAACTATTATTTTATATAAATATATATTTGTCCATTTTTGTACTTAAATTTTATATAAAACGAAAATTTTACTCTTAATATCTTTACATATTACACAAAAGCTTCCTAAACATATATTTAATAGTCTTCTACAATATATTTTTTGTTATTTTTCTACTTCACAAACTATCCAATATTATTGCTTCCATAAGTATTTTCAAGTCTTTTGTGGTGAAATTGCTTGCCTTGTACAACTTCTACATATATTCCGATTTTTAATATCGATGCAATTAATTATTGTGATAAATGAACCCTTTAATCCTGTTTGTGTCATTATAATGAAAAATTAATATTTCTCTATTTCATACATTTCTTCCTTGTTATGTTCAGAATTATTCATATAGCTATTTAGGCAATTTACAATTTGGCTGAAAAATTATGCAATAAAACTATATTGAACTTAATAATTTGACATAGGATTGTTCTTTAATTATTTCACATGTGATATTTATATTCATAATATTTCTTTATATCTTCAAACTAAAAAACTTTTTCTAAAAAAAATTCTAGAAAAGATTTAATTAACTGACAACTATTAAAAATTGATAGAATTCATATTACTTAAAGGATTACTGTTAATTGTTTGCAGTAATTATTAACATTCATGTGAATAATGTTTTATAATTACTTTTTATCCTACTCCAAATCTTGGTATGACTGCCATTAGTCAGAAATGGGCAGCTCAATAAAGTTCTGACAGGCAAACAAAATGAGAAATTTTTTTAGCAGAGTTGACTACTGCTATGTCAAGTCCAAAACAAGTGATCCTCAGACATGTCAAAGGCACTGCATAATGGGCAAGTTGGGATGTTTGCCAAACCAAATCTGTGTAAATGTTTTAAAAGGTTGTCATGTGTCCTGTTTTAATTCTAAAGTTGGTGACACCAACAGCTCTGGGCATGTGATAGGATTTTCTATCAAGTCCATAAAAACCCATCTAACAGGCACTTTAAATCTGGCATCGATGATTCTTATAACACTATAATAGTGAACAGGTGGATCAGGCTGTGAGAGAGTAGAGCCAAGTTTTATAATTATGAAAAAAAATTATTTACATATTTGTTATAAATTAAATAATTATTTTATGCTTAAAGACATTTTAAATGTCATTAATATGATACATGAAACTAACGAATTATATCGTACTTCACTAACTAGTTTGAAACTAATGAATAACTGAAGCATAAATATTCTAAGAGCCATAGTAGGCAAGTCGTTAGAGCATCGGTCTTCTATCCGGTAGGGCAGATTTCGATTCCTAATGCCGCCTAAGACCCACCGAGTATGTGCGATATACGTGCTCGTTAAATCTATGGAATCGAAAATCCTGTGTTCTGTCGTACCTTGGGTGTAATGGTCTAGAATTTTTAATAGTAAGAAAATTCCCTCCTCTTCCAGATCATTAACAGAATAAATCCTCTGCTGCTGTTATATATCAGAGGAGTACTTGTACTTTCATTCATGGTGTCCTGATTGAATGAAAGATGCACCTTACTGACTTACATTCACACAGAATTTTGTTATAATAAATGAATGCTGAATAGTAGGAAATGTATTAAACTTAGTCAGTGCTCAAAATAAGTTATGTGAAATTTGAAAAAAGTTATACATTTAAACGTATTGAAATTCAAGGTACACTGCCATTATGTGTTAAGATATCTGTGATAAGAGAAACACAATTTATTGATATCCAATAGTTGGTACAGCCTACACACACACAAGCGAGCCAATTACAACAGCCTTAACCTTCCAGGGCACGCTTTCTACAAGTATTTGGGTGGTGGACTGCGGTATTTTTGTCCACTCAGCTTGGAGAAGACAGCTACACCCTTTAATTTGATGGTCTGATTCCAGAATATTCTAGAGAAAAGTCTGGACAGGCCAGTCTATAATCGATTCACCCCATTGTCAGCATACCAATCCGTGTAGGACGTCGTAAAATAACAAATAAGTTATCTTGGAAATAACAATGATCCAGCCTGTAAAATTTGCAGTGTTTAGAACATTGTCGTCTAAAACAGTGCAGTAGGATTTGACGTTGTGCGTACCACATGAATTAGAGTCAAAGGTCCTGGTCTAGAACACACGAGACCGTAATTTCCCTCTGCCAACTTTTACTGTAGACACAATGTATTCTGAGAAAAGGCGTTCTCCTGTCATATGTCCAACCTACTCTTGCTATCCGACGGATGGAGCTTGAATCATTTTGAGTGTCCACATTAATAGAGATTTGAGTGTCGAATATTTAAAGATTTTTGACTGACTGTTTTGAATATATTTTAAACTGAAATCATGCAATTTATTGATATCGAGTTTTGAAAACTTTTACAGTGAATGCATTGCCAGTTAGCACTCATTTTTATACAATTTAGATTGGTCTCGCACTACCTCAACCGAGCACAGCTGTTGGATTTTGTATTCAACAGCAGCACAACCATGGAAACCAAGAAAATTTGCCTCCTTGTAAATGGTTTTTATCGAAATAACTGTTTGCAGATAATTTTTGAGAACTTCTGGAATATGTTAGCCATTAATGTAGTGCGTTTCTATTGAGGTTTTTTTTCCCCCGTTACAGTTAAGATTCTGAGTACCCCACTTCATTATAATTCTCATTGGTTTAAAGTATCCATGACGTCAGATAATGTTTCATCTACGTCACATCTTATTGAGACGGCTTTGTAAATCCGACTTGTCATCGAATTTGCTGCCTGGCTTCCAGGGGTAGCAAACTATGCGAAGTTCACTATCGAATGACTAAGAATACTGTCGCAATTCATTTTGTTAATAAAACTATTTTATATCTAAGGATCAAAACATCGGTTTGATAAACCGTTTTCCATTGATTAAAACCATTAACACATGGAAAATAGAACAGAATAAGCAATATGAAAACGACAATACAAAATATCCACTTTATGGTTAGTTTAAATTGGACGATTTAATTATTTTACTTTACTACTTGTCGGTTTGCTTGGTCGAAACTATTTCCGACAATCTCCCCTCGGCTTTCTCTTAATCACAAAGTCCTGCCGAATGGTTAACGCTCTTGCCTTCGGTTCAACAGTTCGTGGGCTCGAATCCCACTTTGGGCATGAATGTTTGTAGTGATTTGGAATCCACTTAAAACCGTAAGTCCAGGTCAAATTAGTCCTCGTGTGAAAAAAATGACCATTGAGCGACAAACAAACCTAATTACAAAGGCCACAGTCGATTTTGGAATGGTGAACGTCTTTATCGAAGTCATGCAACTCTAAATTTCCTTGCATTTTGCATGTTTCTAATACCATTGCCTTTTCTCACATATTTAAGTACAGAAAATGGGACGTAGATCATGATCACAGATATCCTCATTTTATGGGTGACCAAATACTAATTGGTAGATAGTGTATTTAATCGCGTAAAATGTGTGGCGACAAAATGAACCTGAAATGATACTAGGGAAACTAGTAAGTCAGACAGCTAGGTAAGAAAACTGGAATTTTTCAGACTCGATTAAAAAAAAATAAAAATTTCAGAAAATTTTAAAGCAATATGGCAGAAATTCACAGAATTGAGTACTATATAATTGAATAAAATATAGAAAACCATTAGAAACAATATTATTCTATAACAGTAAAAAATTAAGTTATTAAACCGCATATGAACAAAATAACCACTTGTCGCTTCTGAACGAAACAAGCAATAGCGTTCCATGGTAAAAATATATAAATATTTTTATATATTTTTACCATGGAACGCGCTATTGCTTGTTTCGTTCAGAAGCGACAAGTGGTTATTTTGTTCATATGCGGTTTAATAATAACTTAATATGGTAAAAATAAATATTTTATACCACCTATTGAATACATATGAAATACCAGTTATATAAAATTATTAAACTAAGTGAATCTGATAGATTTTTCTTGACCCATCTTCTATTAGTAAAGCATTTTTTTCCCTGAAATTTACATTAATTTTGGAACATTATTTGAAGAACGTTATGCATGGAATAATAAACCTAATTTTGGATTCCACGCTTTACAACAAACCTCATTTTATTGCTTAGAAAATATAAAACTTGCAAAATTGCAAGTGTATAATTAGCAGCTTTTATTTAACTAACATTAAAATTTAAAAAATAGTTCTATAAATTTTGGCATACCCTTGGCTTAGGTGGTGCGGTGAACAATTTTGCCATCCCCACATGGTAGCTTCACGGCATTCGTAAAAGAAGCTAATTTGCAGCCAGCTGCGAGACTTGAATTGCAGAAGCTGATATTAAGAACGCAGGAGCCTCCACATTTACAATGTAGAAATAAAGCCACGTGTTTTTCGGAACATGATGTGGTGTCCTCATGTGAATCCCTTTTTTATTTAAATAATGAGAGTTAGTGTGTAAGAGTCTGGAGGCGAAAGTTGATTTTCAGTCTTATTGCAACAGTTTAGCATCATACTGAATAATAGCACGACATCGATTATGATGGCAGATCACCACTAAGTTACATTGTTGGCATTCTGACGGATCAAATAATTCGTAAACGACGTGCTCTATCCATTAACGTTCATTGCATCCTTTCAAAAGATGCGGAATACCACTTACGAACAGAATACATCAAGTCATAGAAATACGAATCGGCCTACATGCTCTGCAAGGGATCTCTCACCAATCGAAGATGTATATGGGAGGGTTGCATACTTTACCAATATCCTTTTCAGAACTCCAACACCGCCGAAAGATTGTAAGAGAAAAGACAGTCATTCCCAAGAAGACAATACCCAGTATGAGTCACTGCTATAATGGCCTGTTTGGTTAGGGTTCACTATCAGAAGGTAGTGAGCTCGATTTCATCGAAAGTGTTCATTGATAGCAGCTGGGGCACATTAAATATGTCGTGTTTACTATGCCCTGTCAAGTGAAATAATAGCTCAAGAGATGCTAGGTCCCTGCTTCTAATTTACAAAGACATCAAATTTGAACCAAGTATAAGGAACTCTGAGGCAGTACTTACACGAATTGTTCAATGTAATGCCGTAAAGCGTAACCCAACAAGAAGTATAGTCACTCTATCACCTATAAACTCGTCGACTGTTAGAAGTCAAAAATTTTATATACAATTATTGGATTGTATGAAAAATGTTATTAATTTGAAATGATGCATTTTAAGAAATTAAATAATGATAAATTAGAGAGTGGTAAAAATAAAACAAGCTCCACAAATTATCTTTTTAGCTATATTCTTTTTCTTTACATTATTCAATGTTCTCATACGAACTAAATTTTTTATACTCCAATTATGTTACTGAATAATGCTTCAACCATTAGTTTAATCGGTAAAACATACATTAAAAAAATTCCCAAGCTACTTCAAAATTAGATAAATATTAACATTTTTTTAATGCATTTTTCTGTTGATTCCCAGTGTGTACAAACCCTAATCTCTCTCTCATTATATATTATTATTGTTGTTATTATTATTATTTATTACACAAATGCATTACTCTCCTTTGGTACATAAGTTAATATACTAAAGTATTTTTTTTAATTACATAGTAAATGTAACATTGACTGCATCAATATTTGTTTTGTAAATGAAAACAACAATTTCAAATCATGAAAAAATTTATTCAAACTTTTTATAAGTTATGGATAAATATAGGAACTTTGCCTAGCCAAATACACTTAAAACTAAATTAGAATGCCAAATTTTGTAATTCTTATTTTAGTAATGAAATACAGCAACCATATTATCAAGCAGCCCTTCTGAATAAAAAGGAAAATTACACATGTAGATGTGGCAGTGAAAACAGCGAATTACTTATTTTAATAATCGAAAAGGTTCGTATAAATATGGGAAATGAAACATACAAGGCACCAAAATTTCGAAATATTCTCAATGACAAAAATCATAATTATTTATTGTTTGAAATAAGCCTTAATAATATGTTTCTCTTATTTTAAGTAAAATAAAATTGTATAGTACTTAAACTATTCAAACTGTATCAATATAAATCACTGAATATCTCTCTTTTATCAAAAAGTACAATAAATGAATTCCATAAAGTTAATATATTCCTGAACAACATTTTAAATGTTAATACAGATTTATCTACTTTCATTATCACTCTACAAATAACATTTTTAACTTTACAGGTATTTTACAAAAACTTACACAATATTTTCATACATTTTACAGTGCAATAATATAAATAATATACATATAAAAACTAAAGAGATACAATTTTGACTATAAAGTTGACAATACCAAATCATAGTTACTCGGATATTAAATTATATCCTAGGAAATATCAAATCAGGAACAAAAATTAAGATAACCTATATTTAAAGGCATTTTAAAAATAAGTTAAATTACTAATAAAATTCAAAATTCCTTTTACCAATGCAACTTAAAAGAATATCATTAAAATAGAATGAGAAATTTCATGAGTTTATTAATATAACTAATGGAATTGAAAAACCTAAAGGAAGAAAATTAAAAAATGGTGCAAGGGAAGAATAATGTTTTTAAAATGAGAATATGTATCACATATTTACAATTTTACCATAAAATATTCAAGTGGTTAAGATTCAGGATATTTTAATTATAAAACCTAAAATTTATATATAACAAAGAATGTGAATAACCATAGTTATATAAGAAAAATATTTTAAATTAAAACAGATGTTCAAGTTCTTTCAAAACTAAAATACAAGAATTTGAAGATACTGCAATTTATTTTTTCATTTTACATGATGAATTTTACTGATCAGTCACAACAATCCTCCATAGTTTGAGTAGATCAAGGATTTCATGATTCCTTTACGATTTTACATCGCCAACTGCATAGCACACTGTTTTTCTCCACATTAATAAAATAACTGGAATAGTATAGCCACAAAAATAGATATTTGAAAAATATACTGCTAAATAAGTTTACATTAAAAAAGTCCTTTAAAAAATAATTACTTTAAGATTATGGAAATAAAAATGTCCTAAAAGAAAAGGGTATAAGAGCATTTAAAAATAGGAAATGAAATTTGATGTTAATGAAAAGAAAAACAAATTTCAACTAGCTGACAAAATTTTTTCTTACATTTGAACCAACATTTATAGATTGATTGCAAAAACATTTATTAATTGATGACAAAATATTTTAAGTTGATACAAAAATTGGACTATTGTTATTAAACATAAACCTATTATGAAGACGAGGCAAATTTATTTTAGAAATCAAATATCAAGAAATATTTCTCTTGCACATACAGTAATATCGCCTAAAAGTACACATTTTGTAATATTAAATTATTTTTTTAAAATCAGAATGTAAATTTAATATAATCAATACTTTGTATTGCTAAGTTTAAATAGAAATAAGGGGAAAAACATTTCGAAAGCTAGAAATTTTATTAATTTGAAATATATGTAAGAACCTTTGTTTGCAAGGAAAATTCAATATTACACATCACAAATATTTTTCGTGGTTAATGAGTTAGAGCAATCAGAAACAAACTAAAAAGGGTATAAAACATAAGTTACTCTAATTTGCTTTTACTCATTAAAAAAAATTATATTAGTTTTTATTTCCAAAATGCATAGGGGTAAAGGAAGTGGCTTTCCAATAAGAAAATCACATGCTTCAAAATTTTATTTTAAAATTTATTAAAATTCTTTTAAAAAAGAAATTTTTTTAAAAACTCATGAAAATTCAATTTTTAATATAGAATTAAAACATTAATTTATAATATTGTTGAAATTTAACTAAAAAATATAATTACGTTACAGAACAATTATCTTCATTACAGCTGTTATTAGCTATTTTTGACAACTTTTAAATTGGAGAAATTTTTTTATATCTGACATTTTTTTAATTTCTACCTATATATAAGTAATTGCCTTGGATTACAGTAATGGTTAATAATTTCATTTATACATCGAAAATAAAATTCTAATAAGTTGAAATATTAATTTAAATAAAAGGTAATACCTAATATTTAAAATTTTGTCTCTCGTTTTTTTAAGAAAAATTATATAAAGTAATATTTAAAATGAATTGCACTTTTCAAATGAAAAAAATACATAAAGTGCATTTACAAATTCAAAGTATTCGCATAAGTGCCATTATTCTTTTTTACTTACATTTTCTGCAGGGAAGTTTCATTCTAACGAACTTGGAACTTATTTATAAATAAATATTTATTCAATTTCACCCTAACTTACAAATAACCTAATAATCAGCAACAAATTATAAATAATTTTAAATATAACTACAATGCAAATTCAATCTAAAACTTAAAAATTGTACAACCTCTTATATATATTTTATACAATAAATTTTCAAATATAAAAGCTTGAAAAAATATGTACAAGTGATATTAAACTCCAATTAAAAAAATATACATAATCTCAAAAGTAGCCTTTCTAAAACAATTAAGAAAATCATTGTGTTAAAGAGGCTGGTTTTCGCGGTTACAGAAGTCCTCAGTCTGCTTTTCTATGCCCTCAAACTTAGTTTCATGATTAGATTTCACACCCATATCAGCAGAATAGGCTCTAGGACGGCTGGCGACAAACTCAGACAATATTGAACGTGTGTCCTCACTTTTTCGCCTGCTTTTAAGTATAGGGCGTGGTTGATCTTCGGATGAAAGAGGTGTTTTCTTTTTCAAAATTGGTTTCAACTCACCGCTTGGAAAGCTGGCATAAGAACATTCCTCACTAAAACTAGTCCGTTTTTTGAGAATAGGACGGGGTTTTGTTGAACCACCCGGAGACTCTTCATCAGTACTGACTTTAAGAATGGGACGGATATCAGGGCCACTATTGTAGCTTTCATCTTCACTGGTTGATTTCTTCAGGATAGAATGGAGGTCTGATTGTTGCCATACATCTTTTTCTTCAGAGCTTTCTCTGTGTTTTAATATTGAAGGAGGAGTTTTAGATAATTTTATTTCATCAGGAGGTGGTTTTAAAATTCCATGCAATTCTTTTCTTTCTCCAGAAAACTTTTTCCTAAGAATAGAAGAAGGTCGTTTTTCTCCATCAGAGCAAACAGAATCACAATTGTCATCAGAATCCTGGACAACATTATCAAGGACTTTTTCTTCTGAAATTTCCAAACTACACAATTTTGCTGCACTTTCTATTACTTCTGTATCATCATCACTCTTGCTGTCAATATGCTTTAATTCAAAAGAATCATTCAAATTTAAGCCACTTAGAACAGGTTCATTGATAGAAGCTTTGGTATGTGTAGTTTCATTTTCATTTAAAAGTTTTTCGGAAGAATTGGAAATTGATCTTGAATATAAGCAATTTTCAACTTTGGCATTTATTTTTGCAGGTGTGACAATCTCAGAAGTATTGTTCATGAAATCATCTCCTTCAGTATTAGCACTCTTGTATGAACTAAAATCTAAGTTAGAATTCTTTGAATTAGAACATTTCTTAGGAGGAAGGAAACACTTTTTTGAACTCAAAATAATAGCAGTCCTTATAGGAGGATTCATCACAGAGGAGTCTAAGGGATCAAATTCTTGAGCTGAAAGGCAGATTTTATTAACACCGGTTTTTTCATCAGTCAAAGATTCCAATTCACCAGCAGAATGTGAATGTTTCTGTAGTTGCTTAGCAACAAATTGTGCCCGTTTGTGCTGTCGAAGCTTGTGGGAGTTCTGTAATGATTTTGAAGGTGAATTTATCTTTACAGATTTAACAAGTGAACCATTCTTTAGTAAATCCTATAAAAAATAAAATTAGTCTTGGAAAAATCTTTCACACTAAGGAAAAAATTTTTTTTATTTATTATTCTCAAAAATGAAAAAAAAAAAAAATCCAAAGTGCTTAAATTTTTTTTTTTTAACCCTTTATAAGCAATTGTTCTTCATTGAATATTTTAAGTGTAGAAGATATTTCAACAATTAAAATAATCATTTTTTGAAAAACTCTTTCGTGTAACAGATAATTTTATTTAAATAATTGAAAAATACATACAAATACTTTCTTCTTCTGTTCTAAGATAAATTAAAAATAATTTACACAACACAAGCTGTATCATAAAGTCTAAGTATTAATGACTTTTTTAAAAAGTGAAATATATATGAATGCTAATTAATATACTTTTATTGCATTATATTAAATATTCTTAATACATCCACAGTATTAACAATTAAACTTACTTCTTTAAACTTTTGAGGGGATATTGGAGTTCCGCATCCTGATCGAGAAGTATCTTTCCTTTTACCAATAAGGAACTCCTGATTAGACTGAGTAGATTTAATATCAATATCTTCATCAGAAGAGCTATTTTTCAATTGACATAAGTTTCTACTATGATTATTTTCTGAAACAAATAAAATTTTTATTGTATTCATAAAGAATACTAAATTCAGCCTCACATTCCATATGTAAATTATGTCCTATTTTAGATTGTTTCTTACATTAGTGTTAAATCCTAAAGTAATTTGTTTTCTTAAAACCTGTACTTGTTTGATTCCTATCATTCTTATTTAATTTTCTAAAAAAAAAAAATGTTAAAAATTGCCTGATTTAACAAAAATTCTTAATAGCTTAGGAATTCTTAGTTCAAATTAATAAATCCTTCAAAATCAAGATCTGAAAGCAATTGAAATGCTGAATGAGCGAAGAATTATATACATTCATAACCAACAGCAATTATATGATTTGATTTGAATGCCATTCCAGTCTCTTTTGTACTAATTAAAGGAACCAATTACAAATTAATTTTGAAACATAATATCCATAATTAAGATGTGAAATGAAACCAAAATTTTTCTATACAAGGTAAAGAAGGATCTACTAATGATTTTTGAAAAATAAAATCATAAATTCGGAAAATCTTTAGACCACTAAAAGAAAATAGCATAAGTAATACAGGCACTAAATCAATAAAAATATATATAATGAGCCCCCACCCCCACATCATAAAAATAATAAAAGACTCAAGTATAAGGCCATATTTACAGATATGATGATTCTTTCACAACAAAAACTTTTTCAAGAATAAAGGGGAAATGACAAAAGGTAAGATGGTTAGATAGCGTGGAAAAATACCTTAAGCTATTAGAAATGAATTGATGGAAAGCTGTTGCTTGATATAGGGTCAGATGCAAGAAGTTTGGAGAAGCAGCCTTAGCCTGTAACAAGCAGTAGCACTCATGAAAAAAGGTGAGAATTGAGCTAATGAATTGTTGAACTGAAGAACATTTAGCTGTCAGATCATAATAATATGGGAGAATCTTATTTAAGAGCTGCAAAATATATAGCAAGTGTGTCAAAATTAGTGACAATAACATTATTTAGATAGGGAGAAATAGAAATTATCTACCCAATAGCATTAAGATTAAGTTGACTTTCAAATGGAGATTTCAGTTAATTTACCATTTTTAAATTTTCTAATTATTTTATAATTAATTCGTATAAAAATATTTTGAATTTTAATGTTTGGACTATTTTGATATCACAAATTTAAAATATAAAGTGATTTTTAAAATAAAACTATAAAGTATTTATTACATAGAATACTATAAAATTAATTTATACAAATGAAAATACTTGATAAGAAACCAATAATAAAATAAATTACCGGTACATGTTACAGGAATATCAATAAAATCCATTCTATTTAGACTAGATTTACGCTTTGAGCTTTTATCCTTGTATTGCTGATATTGTTTGCCAGCTGTCTGAATTTGATCATTTGCATTTTTCATAATCTGAAATAAAAGATTATAACAAATCAATCATTTGAACTGTTTAGAGATAATTTGCCACTCAAAAGTCCTTTCTTTTTCAAAATGACGAGTAATTAGACCAGAACCTAGTTCAAAATAGATTCAATATTACTACAAACATTAATGAGTAAGGAGAATTTGAATTCATGAACTGTCAAACACAAATCAGTAAGTTAATTATTTGGCTCTTAAGAATGATGCATTAAAATAAAAAATAATGATTAATTTTTATTACCGAATTCGTCGTCAAGTACTGAAATTTTTGAATACCTACATAAAAAATTATAATTTCCTGTAGTGTTTCAATTCATTTTGAATTATTCATAACTGATGAACAAGTCTGCTATAAGTTTTAAAATTACAAAAGATACGCTAAATGGTAGCACTTCATTTTAATATCAATATTGTTAAAGACATAAAAATTTATGTATTATTTAACCCTATCGGGTTCAGTGTTCCAGGTGACAGAATACCAAACTTTGAATTGTCATCAAATTGTTGCATTTAATGATAAATGGATGAAATTTGGCTTAAAATGTTCTTTAAACTTTCTTTTTCGATAATAGAGGGCAGCACTACATAAGACGATCAATAATTTTCAATTATAGCAGATTATTTAAATCCCTTTCTTTTGAAGGAATATTTCTGAATTTTTTTTCTCATACAAAAATAATTGTTTGAAAAGAAATTTCTGTGTTATTTATGCCTGTGTTATTTTGCCTGTACCTTGAACTATTGATTCTATATTACTTAAAAATTTTTATGCATAAAGTATACACAGAATTATCTAATAAAACAAGGTGTTCCATCACCTGGAACAATGCACCACAATGGCACTTTTGCTTTATTCAGAGTGCAATTAGCTCCAGGGCGAGGGAAACAGCTGTATTTATTTTTTAATGTTTTTCTCTCCTTTGGGGTGAAATAAACT
Source organism: Latrodectus elegans (assembly GCA_030067965.1). Classification (NCBI taxonomy): domain Eukaryota; kingdom Metazoa; phylum Arthropoda; class Arachnida; order Araneae; family Theridiidae; genus Latrodectus; species Latrodectus elegans. The sequence goes on along the minus strand of CM057822.1, from coordinate 110,672,910 downwards.
AATGTTGAGGAATTTACAAGGAAGGATTACTTGATGAGTAATATTTCTACACCCTTTTTGTCTTCTAGAATTAGGAAGCTTCAGTGTGGTATAGGATTATATCAGTTAGATCGAATCCTCTCAAGTTACAGAAGAGCATTATTTTTATGCTCTTGATTTTCCTTTTACTACTATTCACTTTATTATATTGTGTATATATTTTTCTGAATTTATATATTTTTAGTTTACATTTCGCAACTATAATTTTAATTTCTAGTCAATTTTTTAAATTTGTTAATTGAAAATAAATGGCACAAAAAGGTCTTAGTCCTTCTAACAATAAAAATGCTTCAAAAATTGCACTCTGTTAGTGAATCAGAACATATGGATAGTGATACAGAGAAGTATGTTCCTAAACCACTTGATCAATCTCAGTCTGATAATGTTGTGTCAGGTGCCTGTGAAAATAATGGCTACGATTTATCACAACAAGGCTCCTCTACACCGGTATAATGCATCGTTTTTTCAATCATATGCGAAAACATTTATGCATATATGGGTTTCACAATGCTTGCTTTTTACGACCTTTAGAGTGCAGTGTTCCATATGATGGAACACCCACTTTTTCTTAATTATATGAGGAAATTAGTTATATTTAAAAGTTTATATGTTGGAAAATAAGTCCCTATTTTTTGAAAACCATCAATACTTTTAAATCTAAACATACTAAAGAATTACTCTAAACCATTCAATAAAATCATTTGTAATGCAATTTTTACTCAAAAAAAATTTTTTTTCAACATATAAATTATTGCAATGATTATTTAAACAAATACATTACATTTTAAATATTCTTGGAAAACAAAATGATTAACCACAATTAAATTTAAATTTTTCTATATAAAGAGGTGAAATGGAAAAAAATCTTTTAATATATATCTTGTTTTCAGCATAAAATTCATTAAGTAACACAAATCAAAAACTTCCTTCAATATTTCTAAATTTTACTATTTTTAACACCACTCATACTAACAAATATTCGTTCTGAACTGTACTAATTCTAGAAAAAAGCAAGTTTTTTTATTCCCATGCATGGTGTCGCAAAAGTTTTATCACAATGTGAGCGGATAAGATGATAAACTTTGCGTTATAGAAAATTTAAATTTCATAAAAAATTAGTCTCAAATGAAAACTTTAAATTAATATTTTTACATTACTGATAGATAGAACATTTGACTTATTTTCTCTTAAACAACAAATATATTAATTAAAATCTCAATTTTCAAAAGACAAAGTCTATTCAAAATGGAAAAAGCAACATCCCTGAATATATTAACATATTTATTGATAATTTAAGAAAAGAATTGCCAAAACACATTTGAATAGAAGCTTTGATTTATGTAAAACATAAATTATATTGTGTTGAAGAAACAGTAATTCTCCATGCTCATTAGACCAAATGTTACTCAAATTTTCTGAACATAAATAGGTGAATGGAAATATCATTGGCCTTAAAACAAACAGCAATTGAACTTCTTAGATTTGATACAAGCCTCTTTTGAATATCTAATTGGTTTATTACAGTAAATTATTTGTTATTTTCCTGAAATCCCACACACAGAATATACATTCATTTCGAACTAATTTTCTTGTATTTTATTATATTGATAAACATACTGAATATAAATTAAAATATTTACATTTCAAACTCATTTGGAAAAATGCATTTTAAATAAAAACTAAATGCAATTTAAATATTCCTTACCCTACTATTTTGATTAAATACAGATCGACAAGCATTTTCTCTCTGATTCCTTTTCCCATATGTAAAACTAGCATCATTATCAGAATATAGCAGCTTACCTATAGTAGAAAAGAATTTTTATGTTATAAAAATATGCTGAAAATTTAAATTGGAAACTTAATTTTTAAAGTAAATTTATAAATAACCCAATAGCAAAGGAATTATAATTGAAATGTTTCAAGAAGATGAGAGTAGTCAAATTGAAGTTTCTAAGGGAACATAATAGAACATACATCAATTAAAAACTCAGCAGAACAGTAAAAATAACTCTAAATACATTCACAAAATATTTAAAATTTCTGAAAAAGATAAATACAAAACATGTTACAGCATATTTTAGTTAGGATTTCACTTCAAGTCTGGTCATCAATTGATATAACAGGAATTCTAGTATTTAAATCAGTACTCTCTGAGAAAAAAAATAGAAAAACAAGAGTACAGTTAAATACATCTAATAATCCAGCAACTTTCAGCTTTAATGAAGTAATGATAAAATAAGATAAAAACAAAAGTACAGAATTGATAAATATTGCCTATATATTTGAAGTTTTTTCACAGAAAAATAGAAGTATTTGATACTATGCAAAAATATTAAAAATATTTTTACTACAGTTTTAAACAGCATGTTCATGATTACTGGAAAAAACTACATTCAATATAGATTCAAAAAGGAACAAACATGTGAGGCCAATTCAATGAATAATGGTAAGTTTCAATAATTTTTTTATATATAATTATAATGGCAAAAAAAATTTTTTTTGGTACAATTTCATAACACATAAAAATTTCAAAACTAACAATTTGAAACTTAAATAAGTTATAATCAAAATATTGTTCTGATAATTGTACAACCTAAAGAACTTAAAAATTGCCATAAATTTAATGAATAATGCATGATAAAATAATTCAAACCAAAAGAATATTCTAGTAATGTTCATAACCAGTTATTTTACTAACAGCTATCAAATACAAATTATTTGGAAGTTTTACTAAGTTCTCAAACGTTTATGTTGTTTCTTAATAATTGCCTTTAATTTAATGTTTTATTTAAAATTCTTAAGTCATAAATGCAAAGTATGTTTACTATAATTTGAGTAGGAAATTTAACAATAAGAATTGGTGTTAGTTCTCAAACAATTTTTGAACATTTTTAAAAAACTGACAGGCAAAACAATTAACTTCCATTATTAAAAAAATTCATCAGTTTATTATTTTGCCTCAATTCTAAACATCATTTGATAAGTATTCAAAACAAAGAGGTTCTTTAAGCATTTGTTATTTCTTGTTTTTTTATTATTTATTTATTTATTTATTTACTACTAAAATTATTAACTTATTTCAGCACAAATGCTCAAAAACTTTCTGATTATAAAACTCTTTTTTATTAAATTAAAAGTTAGATTATAAAACAAAATTCTCATTTTTTTTAAAACTTATAATGAATCCAAAGCTTTAAAAAAAGAAATATACCAGGATAAAAAGTTCTTATTTATCAAGATGATTACAAAAAATAACCATAAAATATTTTATTATTCATGTTTCCTTTTTTGACTAAGTTTCTTATCTTATAATTAAATATAAATAACAGCTGATACTTCTAATTTTTTTTTAATATATTACAAAATATTTTCACAATGCCTTCCAAAAATAAAATGACACTGAAATAATTTTAAAAAACCAGGAAAGTTGAAATTTCAAGAAAAATTTAATGAATTGGCAGATATAATACAAATAAAAGTATTATTAGCTGATTTTTCAAAATTTATATTTGAATGAGAGATATATAAGTAAAAAAAATAAACAATCAATCTATTATTAAAACAAAAATGTCAATTATAACTGTGTTGTCAATAGTAAATTATATCTGAAAATTAGAAATTTGAAATTGTCAAGAAAAATTAAGATTAAAAAAATGTGCTTATGTTTTATTAACATCTCAATCAAAGAGTTTCATAAAGCATTAGAAAGTTTTCTTATGAATCCAATTATATGCATCAAATTTAGATACTTTCAGAAAAAGCTTAAAATGCTGCATGTATAGAGAGTGTGAATTAATATAGTAGAAGTTAAAAAGTAAAAATGAAGGTGTAACTTTTACTAAGGGTCAAATATTTTTATGTCACAATATTTAAAAAAAGATTATGATGTAAATAGTTTTTATTAATAATTATGATAATCATTACTAAGAGTAATCATAATCTAACTCCTTATTTCTTTTATCATCAGCTGTCTCAACTTGAATCTCAAAATGAATGTAATAAAGCATAATTTAAGATTGCATTTCAGGCAATCCCCAACTGTCCACAGGATAATCTAAAACAATTTAAAATAATTATATAGAAACCCTGTAAAATTAATCACTTTGTAAGAAGATAATTCTTAGTGATCAAAATAAGTGAATAATAGTTGATCAACTATTAATTACGTAGTTGGATTCATGGTGACCAGAAAGTGGCAAAGATTAATCTTCAACTCAATTAAAATTAATAATTTAATGTGTTCATATTAAAATTTGCCACATCAAAAATTCCTTCTAAAATGATTTGGAAGTTCAGACACATATGAATGTTACAATTTAATTCTTCACATGATGGTAAACAATGATTAGCACATGTAGCTTCTCAGATTTATTAAACAATTAACAAAAATCTGAAAATATTTTTTATACCAAAAATATGAGTCACAAAAATATGGTTCACTTCTAGAACCATCCACATGTCATTAACAAATAATAGTGACTGTAAGAGAATACATACTGCAAGCCATATCAGCTCCAATAGGGATATTAGAATTTACTGTTCCAGCTTCAACTCTGTCAAAAATAAAACAAAAATTACAAATTTTGTAATTAAAATGTACGAATATATACAAATAGCATACCTTAAAAAATATTTTGCTTACATTTTACAAAGAAATGTAAATCTTTTTTCAAAGAAAATGCAGGCAAAAATATTTGGTCTACAATTTCTTTTGATGTTAAAGTAAAAAAAAATAGATGCTCATAAACATATATAAAGATATGTACATTATAATAATTCCAATTTTAAATTAAAAATTTTGATAACTACAAATAGCATGATTTTGGTAGCACAATAAATTTTTCTTGGGTACAGTACAAAAAAATTGGAATTATAACTAATAAATAATACAAAAAGTTTTTTTTCACGATTCATTGCATTTGATTATTATTTGAAGGTCAAATTTTGCATATACAGGATATATAGCTTAAAAAAATTAAAATAATTATAAATATACACCTCAAAAGGAGGAACTGAACCCATAGTTATTGTACTGAAGGCTAGAGAGCAGTAATTCTTCCAACTACCAGTTTTGTGCCACAACCAAGATAAAAAAAGAAAAATAATAATAATAATAATTTATACATATAAGACACCATATAATTATATTTCTAGAACAAAAATATTTTATAATTAAATTTAAATTTGCAATTTTGCTTCATTTTGTATGTGTTAGCTAATATTTATTCTAGATCTGTAATATATTTATGCAGTACATATTGACTAACAATTTTTCTAAATTTTTGTTACATTAAAAAATGAGAATACATGATTGATTTACGTTGTATTCTAACAGCTTATTTAATGTTTAAATATAAAATTATATATCAATTATTCATAAATAAAATCAAATTTACAACTAGTTTTTCCTATATCACATAAACTGAACAAATAAAAAGAGATTTATTATATTTGCATAATTCTAAATATTTAGTAAAATTTTTCTTCAACAGTTGCAATATAAAACTAAGGAGAGAACACACAAATACATTAAATTAATAACAAATTTTATAAATAATATTTACAAAAGACACTAAATATCTTTGTATTCTTAATATTTTAACAATTCATGAGATAAAAAGATATTGTTCAATAGTATATATAATATTTGAAACCACCAACATTGAAAATATTTACATCTAAGTCTTAACATTTCACTTTTTTTAAAATGATTATAACAAATTTACATTCATGCAAAATTGGGGTGGTAACTATTCTAAGTACTCAAACACCAAAAAAGTATTTTTTCATATTAAAATAAATAATAATTTTTTCTTTTTGCAATTTATAAGGATTTATATTATAATATGCATCAATATTATAAAGATTTTTTTATAAATAATAAATAAAATTTTTTTATGATAATTTTAATGAAGAGAATAAGAAATATAGGCACACAGAAAATATCCTACATAAAAACATTCCACATTTTTAGTTAAACATTTCTATTCAAAGTAATAACACTATCTCATCAAGCGAAAGCTTTAGCTTTTTATCTCAAGAGCTAAAGCAAAACTTAGCTCCTGATTGCAACCATATTACTTTTAGATAATTATGGTTGCAATTAGGAAATAACAAAGGGATGCAACAATCATTTACAATACTTTGTAACATGAGGAAATAATTATATGGACTGAATACCATACAATCATTTGGACTGAATATAATAGAATCATTTGGACTACATTTTATGGAATGAATACCATTCATTTATATGCAATCAGCAAATGATTATATGAAGTGCACACATTATGACACTACCAACATATTTATGGATTAATAACTGTTTACCTGAAAAATTCAGAAAATATTCAAAGAGATTTTTAAATTTTTAAAATAAATTTAAAAAATTCTATTTTTTTAAGAATATTAAAAATTTAATTATATTAAAAGAAAATCTACATATATGAAAAAGAAACATTCAATAATTAAAATTTGAATACATATAATGTGATGAAATATAAAAATTTGAATATAATATTTTGTTTATACAAGGATAAATGATAACATTTTCTTCATGACTTAATAACCAACTTTAAAGCATATATATAAAAATTTAAAAATCAGTCCAATATAACAAAGGTTGTACAGATTTCCAAGAATCAAATTCCAGAAGTTTTAAGGAGTTCTTCAGGAGTCAAATTTCCAGGAGTTACCAACATAAATGTTAAATTATTTTTTTATTTTATTACAAAAATTATTCTTGAAATATATGCAATATTTTTCAATTATATTTGTAAATAATAGAAATAAATAAATGGAAAAATAATTATTTTTTATTTAAGTTATAATTATATTGAATTATTACTTCAAAAGCCTTCAATGAATATGCAGCAATAAAGAAAAACATTTTATTTATATAATTTTTATATTACTGGATTATACATTGTATAAAATAAAGGTAATTTTAGAATTTTTAAGCAACCTCTTTTCAAATAAAAATATACTCTTTGAAAACAAATGCAACAATTAGATAAAGTTTCCAGGATGATTTTTTTCAAATTATTATTTAATAAAAGCAAGTCTGAATTTTTCCTCAGTTTACTTTCAAATTCTTTCCAAATACAATTTCATATCCATATTCGCAAATTTCTTTTGAAGAAAAAATTAATCTAAAATTTCTGAACATGCTTTGGGTTCAGATTTTCCAGCGGGAACAACAGTAGTGAAAAGATCTTTTGAATAGGAAAAATTTTTTTACAGATACAACTTGCTCTAATAAATACGCATGTTTTTTTTTTTCTTTTCATATGAGATTTGATTGCTAATTCGTTCATGTTTGAAATATAGAAGTTTCTAGCAAAACAGACAATGGCCATGGGTTTTTTTCTAAACCACAGAAAAGCCAATCTTTATTTCTCTTTTCCAGTGTATGCTGATCATTGAAAAACCACATTCCACCAGGCATATTAAATAATTTATTTCAGAGATCAAGAAATTTATCCTGATTTACTGAAATTATATGCAATTTTCACCAAAAGAAACATAGAAATAATATTTTAACTCAAAAATTTTACACTTAAATATTAATATTTAGTGAATTTTATGCAATATAAAGAAACCAGAAGGAAATAAAAAAAATAAATAAAAAAAAATAAAAATTAAAATCATCCAACTGATTACAGAACATGATGATCTTGGTTGTGATTACTTCAATTTACACACATAGATTTACATACTACTAAACAGGATTACTACGAAATTATTATGGCTGGACTCTAGTTTAATTCTTAAGCAATTAAAAATATAACAGTCTACAGTAAAGAACACAACAATCTAATACTGATCATGCCACTGTCTATTGGTAACATACTAATACTGAATTATGTTTTTGCACAATTTCATTGAAAACTTTAAAAAAAAAAAAAAAAATTATAACATTTTCTTTAAAAAAAAATAAATGCATCAATGTAAGTAAAAATTCCAGGAGTTTCAAGAAACATTATCATTTTTTTGGAATATAAGGAGATTTTAACAAAGAAAGAATTCTATATTTTTTAGAGTATTTACATGTGATTAATAAAACTAAAAATACAAAGCCATCCTATTTTATTTCAATCTAAAAAAAGATGCAGAAAACAAATTTAAATAAACAATACTTTTATAAAATAAGAAATGAAAGTTTATTTTATAGAACCTAAAAAGACTAATTTAAAAAATATTTTAATTTTAATGATGACCGTGTTGCATATCTTCTGAAAATGTCATTAAAATTGATTAAAACATGCAACATGCAATATGCCTGCATTTTAAATTTTAAAAATTAAGTAAATTTATAACATTTTGTAACATACATTTATAGCCATCTTTATATGATAACCATTATGGATACAAGAGTGATTCTTACATAAACCGCAGTTACTATGCACGGTCCATATAATTATTTGTCATGGTAAAAAAAACATTTTGATCTTGTTCTGATAAAAGATATATATTTATTTATTTGAATATTATAGAAATATATATTTGTCACTGAAATCTTATACCAAGCTGAACAAATATTTTAATTATTGATAAATTCCAATCCAAAACTCATGACCAAATCTTTTCTGGAAAACAAGGTCAAAGTTAGGGGAAAAATTTTTACATTTATTAAAGATATAGTTCTTTTAGAAAAATCTCATGTTATAATAACTCTAGTAAACTCAAATGTTTCTTTAAATAGTAATCAAATCATCAAAAATTACAAGTGTGTAAGCATTTATAATCAGATGTGTAGAACAGATAAATTTTTTTAAACAAGACAAATTAGATAGTAGTAAATGAACGTGATTTTGATTTAAAATGTTTTGATTATTTTTTTTTTAATTACGTCCTTATGTTGGCTCTTTTGAGCATAATAAGTCTTGCAGTCCAATAAAGAAAAGAAGTATCTCCAGGAGTGGAGAGCGTCTTGAAATGTGAAGAAGAGCGGGCTTCCTGGAGGGTAGAACATTTCCAAAGATGCTCGCCATCCATGTCAACAATGTTTTGATTATACAATATACATTTTTTATTATCAGTAATTTCTTAGCAACAATAGAAAAATAATAAACAGAATATTCTGTATTATTTACTATGATTAATGTAACTGATAATATACTCAATTAAAATTGAATGCCATAAAGTCAAATTCTATATCATCTTCAAATTCAAACAAAATATAAGAATAATAGATATTTGAATAAAGAAAATGGGTTTAACAATAAAATGAAAATGAAAATTTGTACCATAAATAAGAAATATTTATATTATGACAGTTGAAGAAAATATGTTTAAATTCCCACCTTTTCTCATTTGAGAGATAAGAGTTTAAAGCCATATCTTCAAATCCAACAGACCTTCTTCTCATATGAGTTCTTAAAGATCTAACTGACAATCTTTCACTTTGCTCGGAAGAGCACTTTTGAATAGAAGGAGGAGAATTTGTAGAATTAATGTATTTAACATTATCCTTTTGTTCAACTGTATTGCTCAGATTTTCTCCTTTGTCAGATAAATAATGGCACATGTCTGATTTTTTGGTATAAATAGGTATGAAAGACATCTGATTTAAGTGAGCATTGTTGTTTTGGCGAAAATCGGTGTTTTCCTTTTGAGCTTTTTCTTCATTTTTAGCATTTTTTAACCTGGGTTCTGAAGTTTCATTCTCAGTTTTCAGAGTAAAGCACATATCCATTTTGGAGGGCAGAATGTAACTGTAAAATAAAGATTGATTCAAAATAAATTTAGTGACAACATAATATTTAAAATGTTAAAGCTGAAAAACACACAGATAGAAACTAGAAACTTTTAGTTATTTATATCTGCATAAACAGGAATTTAGAAACATTTTAAAATCAAATTTGATTATTAAATATTAAGTAAAGTATCATGAAAGACAACTAAGAATGATAGAAAATAAATATATAAACTAGTGCACAAAATATTTATATAAAATTATTTTCTTTTATATGGTTTCAATTTTTTTAAATTTTTAACTTCAAAATATATAATATTTTTTAAATTATTTAAATTGGTTATTCACATGCTTTAAAATGTTTATAAATTATGAAATTGTTCTTTTCCTTTAAAATAAACTGTGTTTTAGATGACGTTACAAGCATCTCTATTTCTTAATTATAAGCTTTGAAGGAGGTGCACTAACTCCTAATAATGCACCCTGGGTACATCTAAATGATCTACAATTCTGGCATTACGTATTGCTCTTGTAAAGATACTAGACTGTAGGAGAGATACTGGAGAGCTTGGCAAAAGGTTAAGTATTTATAGATTTATTGTGGTTTCAGTTTTGTTATCTGAATTCATATTACTTTTGTTAAGTTTGATGTTTCTTATTCTGACTACAGTTGATTTTAATTTGCTATCGAAAAAAGAAAAAAAAAGCTTTTGCCCTGCTGGAATTTTATTGTTTGTGCCATTTAGAATAAAAACTTTTTCCTTGACTTTTGATGTATTTAAGTATTTTTGCATTAAACTCCCATTTAAGTATAATTGAAGTATTGCATTATTTTAATGTAAATTATTTTGTTAATATGTTATATTATAAAACACTTGCTGTAGAAAAACTGAACAAAACATCCAGTATTATAGTATTTGGCAGTAATTTTCAGTAACAAATTTGAAAATGGCATAAAGCCTGCTCAAGTGAGTAAGATTCTACAAGTTGTTTCAAAGTCTTTTTCAACAATGGATTTAATTCAGATAATTCTCAAAGTAGCTTCCCCACTCCCCTAAAAAAAAGAAATGAATTAGTTTTCTTTTTTTGAATTTACTGAACTATTATAAGTAAGAGTATTATAAAAATATTTTTAATAAAAGTATACTATTCTCCCTCACATCTCCAGATATATAGTTTGATTATTTTATCTATTTTTTCATTGTAAATAAGCCAACATTTGCTTTCTATTTCTGATATAAATGTAGCTCAAATATTGGTAAGCTCACTAATTAATAGTTTTAAAGTGTAAATGTCACATTTATGACACGTCTTTATTTCAAAACATTTTCCTATTTAACTACTTTTTTGATCACTTCCTATTTTTAAAAGTATTTCTTGGATGTTTGAAATTTCAATTCTAATCTTGAATATAATATTTTACGAAAAAATGGTATGAGACATCTAATTGAATATTAATTATACATATTTCAAGGGGAAAATAACAGACATGTAATACCATTTTTTAGAATTTATTTTATGCAGAACGCTGAGTGGTTAGCGCTCCTGACTCCTGATCTGCGGGTCCTGGGTTCGAATCCTAATTCAGGTATGGATGTTACTCTTTCTGTGTTTCTCAGTCTTTTCTTCTGTGATGATGTATGAATGTGGCCCACCCTATAAGTGTGGTTGTGGTGGTATGGTGCAGGTAAAGCTATTCCCCTCCATGACTTGGTTCACAGGTACCCAATGGTAATGACAAATGAGTAGCAGTTTTCAGCCTTGTTGTGGCGAAGGGTTAGTTACCCAAGTGTGAACCGTTGTTAAAAAAAAAATTATTTTACAATTCTTACTTAGAAGATTTTAGATTTTTTAACCATCAATTTAATGTTTTATTGACACTTAACATTATAAATCCTGTTTAATATCTTAGAATTGGTTGGTGTATTATTGAAAATTTGTAGTATAGGTTTTCTGACATACTTTTCATGTTTATTAAAACAAAAAATACTTAAAATCAATCTTATTTATAATCAATTTAATGCTATTACCAATAGACCAACCACTACCAAGAATATTTATTCCTGACTGGTGATGTTTCTGACACAAATTTGTTTTACAAATATCCAAAAGTTATAATTAATCAAAATGGTCGTCTATCAAAATATCTCTTGAAATATTTTAAAAAGATTGATTTGTCATCTATATATTTAATATCTACTTTAATTACAATTCCAGTTTCAAGTACATTTAAAGATCTTCTTATTATTTGTAAAACATATTTTGTATCAGTAAAATCTGTTCAGAAACAAAATTATTGCACTTTTTAATTAACTCAATTTTTCTTTTTTTAGGTTTTTGAGCTATCCTGAAAAATTAATGAATATATTTTTCTAATTATTGAAATACTTTTGTAGTTTCCATCTAGTTTAATATAAACATAAAATCAGTCTTTCATTTATAAGAAATGAATAATGAGTTCATATAAAATACTGTCGAAGGAATGTAGGAAAATAGAAATAGATTTCTTAAGCTCGCCACACACACTATACATTTCTTACTTAGGTTCAGCATGACACTAGAAAAATATATAGTGTGTGGGATTGTATGACTAAATGATAATCATCTTACTTTGTTTTAATTAAATGAAAAATAAACAAAAAATTTTAAGTTTAATTTATTTAATCCAATTTATAATTTCAAATCTTTTACAATAACTATAGTTTAATAAATTAATAAGTGATTTTAAGAATTACTTTTATTTTCAAATATTTCTTATGGAGAGTTTTTATAATTGACTCATGTTTTCAGTATTATTTATAGGCCAAAGTTAAGAAAAATAATTGTTATAAATATTAAATCTTCATGCATTCTACTTGTTGTCAGAAAATATAAAGTTGTGTTCAATCGTTCACAAGGTTTAAAAAAACTCTCAATGTTTCTTGTCATAAATGAATGTATTACCTTATCCAACAAACTTTCAAGAATTCTTAATTTATCTTAGTATAATTTAAGAAATTTATATTCTGAGTGTATTTCATTCATCAAATCAAAATATGAAAGAGACTTTTGCTGCATATGCCAATTTTTTGTATGATTACAATCCAGCGCAACAGATGGCAATATTTCTGTATTAATATACTCAGGTTATAATATTTTCAAAAACTACTTTTGATAAAAAAGAATAGTGCAAAACATATCATAAAATTAAAATTTAATAGTAGATATTATAAGTAGACAAGTGAGTGAAGCAATAAATACTAAAAATACTCGTAAAACTGACTAAATAACTTTTAATTTAAAAAAATCTTTTTGGCACTTCCATCTTTTCCATTTAGAAAATGTACATTTTAAGCCAAAAGCAATAAATACTGAAAAATGGCACCCTTAAAAATAATTTCCCCTTCCATATGTGCTTCCTCTACTGTGGTCAACAGAATTTGAAACGCATGTGTTTAATTACTTTCTACTCCCCATAAGAAATCCTAAGGAAGAAATGTAGTGTATGGTGAGCTTTACTTTTTAACCCGAGTTACCTTTAAGCACTCAGTTATTACACTAATCCCTCTATGCAAAATGAAAATTCAGAAATCACAAAATTATTTACCAACTAGCACAATTAACATCAAAGAAAAATAACACAAATATACTGCTTAATAGTAGGTATGGTTTGTTTGTTGCTCAACAGTCATTTTTTACACACAAAGACCAATTAGACTGGCACATATGTTTCAAAGGGATTTCAAATCACTATAAATATCCAAAACCATAAACTCTTGAACCAAAGGTAAGAGAACTAATTATTCAGCTGTCAGTGTGGCTGTTTAATAGTAAAGAAAATAGAACATATTTTCACATGATAAAGTTACAAATAAGAAAATATCAATCAGGATGAAAAATCTAAATAATAAAATCAACAGTAAACACATTTATAATAAGAAATATTTTTAATTCTAATTAGAAAAAAAAAATTTCCACCATAGTTTATAATCTTTTGTTGATACATGAGAAGTATATACCGTATACAAACATGTTTATATATATATTAATATAAAAATATATTTGCAAACATTATACATGTGTATCACTTCAATTATCTAAGCATTGTATGCTGCTTATGATTATACAATATAAATAATTAAAGTATTTAGACAATTGTTTGGTTTAAAACAACATGTTAATAAAAAAACTTTTCCTTGATATATTATTTTGTTCATTAAAACTACCAAAACAGTATTCATATAACTGATATAAAATTAAAAATTATATGAATCAACAAAGATCTTTTATTTTATAAGATACACTTGAAAAATTTATTTCATTTCCATTCCATTTTTTTAAAAAAAATTCACATAATTAATTTTAACTTTAAACAAAAATACTAAGATTTTTTCAAATACCAATCTGAAAATGCATAAATATAACTGAGGTAGAAATTTTCTCTTTCATAACAAATGTATCTACATTGAAAGAGAATATTCATTTAAAATGTTAGTAAATTCACAATGTTCTATAGAATCTAAAATTCTATTTTTTTACCACTTTCTCGAGCATATGAAATATTTTATAATGTTAAACACACTATTCACTGTAAAAATATAATAAATCTATAATGCTCATTTTAAATTATCATCTAGCAATTTCTAAATAAAATAGTGGTTTAACAATTTGTATATTCTTTGAATAGTGAACAATGTCAGGCTCCATAGGAGACTCAATGACTCTCAGCTGCTATATATGACCATTAAGATTTGTAACAGTTAATACTTACAAGAAAGGTATTTTAAGTAAATAGTTTTTATACATTAATGAACATCATTAGTATATAGAATAAAATGATTATTTGGTTATTACTTTACAGTTAATTAAATTATTAGAAAATCTAATATAACATTTGTAACTTGATTTCATACGATATGAAAATAACATTTGGAATTTACAAAAGCTCCATAAATCACAACAAAGTTTAAAGTGAGTTATTAATTATAAAAATCGCAGCATATTTGTTAACACACTTTGTGTTATTGTAGAGTGCATGTGATATTCAACACAAAATTTTGCAATAAGAAACTTTAATTGAATAAGTACTATTACTGCAAGAAAATTATAAAAATTATGATGTTAATAGATACATATAGCATTACAACCCTTCATCTAATGAATTTTTTTAATTTAATACATTTTTACAATAAAATTTTAAAAATGTATAAAAATTTTAATTTTTATAAAAGTTTCAAAATAAAATTTTCACTAATGATTAAATATTAGAGAAACATTTATTTCAAATCCATACAGGCAAAAGCTAATTTAGATAATATGAGAAAACTAGTATCAAAAAAATTACACATAAAAAATAAAATATATGTATAACAATTGCAACATTTAAATTTGAAACATCATAAAAACTTTTTTCTTGTTTTGTTTAATTTTACACAAAATGTAAAAATTTAATTTTCAGTATTTTTTCCAGTTATTAATTAAACAATGATAAAGGCTACAATTAATATCCATTGCATTTTATTAATTAACAAAATTATAAAATTTTAAATTATATTTTATTAAAAAAATTTTCAAAATCTTTAATTCATAAAACAACTCCAAATTATAATTTTTTCAAATTTTTCTTTTTAACACTTAGAGAATACATGCACCAATAATATAAAAATATAGCAAAATCATTAAAAGAAATAGGCATTAAACATCAAGATAAACAAAATGAGCCAATTTTAGATTACATCAGTTAATCTCAAAAATTTTTAAAAATCATTACAATTATAAATCAGGAAATTAAGAATATGAAGCTGAATTATCAAGAGTATTATAATGATTGTAGAATTCATTATGAACTGATAGTTTATTCACAATGACATAAACACTAAATAAAATAAAAAAAAAACCAAATGATATAAATACAAAAAATAGCATCCAAGACCAACAATTCATAAATGTATTGTTATTATTTTATTTGAGATTGTATACATATAACTGTATCAAAATGTAACAAAACAATAATAAAATAAGACTAGCATATTTAAAAAAGAAAACAATTTTTCTTTTGCTTTTAAGCAATGAGAGAGTGAAATATTTGTTGTAAAGTAATTGCACAAATAAAATTTAAATATAACTTAAAACCTCAGAACATCACATATCAGTTAATTTTACATCATTAAGAAATTTATAATATTAACCAGGCTCAACTGCATTTTATGTAGGGAACATGCTGACATGGATGGCGAGCATCTTTGGAAATGTTCTGAACTTCCAGGAAGCCCACGCTTTTTCACATTTCAAGACGCTCTCCACTCCTGGAGATACTTCTTTTCTTTATTGGACTGCAAGACTTATTATGCTCAAAAGAGCCAACATAAGGACGTAATTTAAAAAAATATATATATTGACCAGTCTAACTTGTAAAGTGGTCAATGTCCCTTTAAAATACTCCAGAAATTTTCTAATTCTGAATTTTTTTTAATGTATCCCAATACAACAATAAAGGATTACTCATATTATTTTAATTGCTTTAAATAAAATAAAAAGCTATTTATATAACTACAGATCAAAAATATATATGAATTCTATATTGTATACATATATTTTATATTCAAGGGAGTATCATTCATATTTTCAACTCAATTAATAGTTAATAGCAGCGATGTGAATTTCAGTTCAGCAAGTATCATCCTAGGTTTGCTTTTTACAGTTCAATAAACTTAAAATACACTAAAAAAATTTATATGCATATTATTGTAAATTACATGTGCAAAGATATATTTTGGAAAAATGTTTTAGCAAGCTTCATTTTTAAGTACTTAAGTATAACTTCATAATTAATGGTTTCCACGTGTTAAATACTTTTTAAGTCTGAGTTTTGAATGACTTCTAAATTTTTAATTTTCTATTATTAAAAAAACTCTTTAATTAAAAAATTATAAAATTTGCTCAATTGCAGAGAAGTAACGAATATATTGACTACACTAAAAATATATAATTACACATAGATAAGATTATACTAGAGCATTTCTTCAATTAAATTTTAACTTTTTATGTTAAATGATTCAATAATATATATCATATAATCTTACATGTTAAAAAAATTCTATTAATAACAGTTCCTTAGAAATCATTTATTAACTTTAAAAGATAAGTTAATTGGTAACATTTGTAAGTAAATAGATATCATTTAATATATTTAAAAAAATTTCCAATATTTATACGAAATTTAAAAGAACAGCCATTAACACTTTCCATTGATCATTGCAAAAATAAATAATGTACTAAAAGCAAATGTTCAAAACATCAAAATTACCATGTAGAATACTTAATTACTACTAGTTAAAATTCTCCAGGCTAACAAAAGATTAATATTTTATTGTATACATCAATAAAATGAATGTACTGAAAACTGAATTTTTTAAATTTCTTCAGTTAATTTAAAAAGATAAATTTGAAATTTAAAACAGAAATGAAACGGTAAAATTTTGATGTGTTATTAATCAGAATTTTATAGTCAGTATAATCAACATTATAATATTACTATGAATTTCATAGTCATTATAATCGAGAATACTCGTAAGAGTAAATTTTCTTCTCGAGAGTGGATTCTCAAAACATAAATGCCTGAATCTGAAACTAAATTGTCCTAAAAACAAATAATATCGTAGAGAAAATAGGAAATGAAAAGAATATTTTACCTGTTAAATTTCACATTTTCTGATTGCCCTAGAACAAAAATAAATGTGAAATAAGTGCTTAGAAATAAATCATTCTAAAATAAAAATAGATATAAACATTGAAATCAAATAAATTTGTATTTAGAAGATTCGAAACTTACTGAAACGAATTTTTTTTTAATAAAAACATTTCTCTTAAGATTGAGTAATAACTGTAAAAAATTTCAACTGATAAATATCACAGAATATCGATGAATGAATGAAAGACAGAAGTTAGTAATAAAAATACAGATGATAAACATTTTCATTATTAAAAAAAATTATTCGACTGGTACGACGATGACGATTAATGGCATCGCAACTTCAATTCTTTCCTTACATTTTTTTTTTTTTTTTTTTTTTTCGTTAAAGAAATTTTTTTATGATGGAAATTCTGAGGCAAATATTACAAGCTGTAGATATAGATGATATCGGCAAGAATTTAAATGCTTCGTGATTAATAAAAATTACTGATTTCAGAATATAATAGCGATATAATTATCATGTAACAGTCGCTTACTATAGCTAATCTCAAACCTTTTGCTTATATTCTTCATTGTAGCCCATTTTCAATATTGACAATCAAGTTCACATTTTAAAAATAACATTTTTAAAAGGATATTTTTTGTAACTAAAAAAATGAATAAAAATACGATATTATTAGAAAAGGAATTTGAAGTACTGATGGAACAGAGTTTACACATTCTAATCTGCGAAGCCATTAATTTTCCTCCTAACAACTGATATTTAAAGAAAGCGATATCAGTTATATTATACTACTAAGAATTAATTTCCTCAATTAGTAAAATCACCACAGCTTTATGTTATTTAACTTTATCAAGCAATTAAGTATAAATATAGTAATTAAAAAATATAGTGTGGTGTGCAAAGGACTACGTGGATGAAAAATACAAAACAATTATTGTCATTGAAGGGTATAGATTTTCTTCCCTTAAAACTAAATCTTGCATTGCATTTTCCTATTTAAGTAACGATATCAGAAAGTGTAATGTAAAATTTAGAATTTAGCTTATATTTATCAAAAGTAAGAATCAAACAATTGGTAAAATAATTTATTTTTCCTGAAAAATTCCTTTTAATAATAAGTGATGGTTCAGAAACTTCATATTTAATATTAAAATAATGTTATAATCTAAAAATTAGTTATTTTTAACATTAAATAAAAACATAAATCAATCAATGCTATTTTATGAACAACATTAATTTATAATAGAATCAAGTTTAAGCAACATTAATTTTATAATAGAAGGTTTACATTAAACACGTTTCTGGAACTTTTTTTTTTTCTAATAAATTCCATTGATATTATCATGAACGTTATGAAAATTTCTATTAATGTTACAAATCAAAATGATTTGTTTTAAAATGAAGAAATCTATGAGAAATTATGATATTGTATTTATTTTAACGAAATGATTAATACAAAATATATAAATAATGCTGGAATTTTAATAACAGCTGTTTTTAGGTAATATACTGTTAGTTATCAAAATAATGGAAACACTTATGAATAAAAATAAACATTTTAGAATGCGCTTTGTAATCATTAAAATATTGCAATAGCTACCAATTTTTTTAAATTAGAAATGCATACTGATATTTTATATATAAATATTCTGGTAATATGTGGTAGTTTAATTGAGAAATTCTGCAAGTCCATGATTTTTTTCCAAAAGCGTAAAATGTTAGATTTCTCAGTATTTCAAAGAAGCCCAATTATAAAAGTTTGTCGATATTAAGTAAGTGTCATCAAAACATCACAACCTTAAGGCGTTTCTAAAAGTATGATATTTAAAGTTATAACAGCATACTCAGAGCACAGCACTACAAGTCTGCAAAACAAAATAGAGGACGGAAAGAGAAGATCAGGAAAGCAATCTAAGAGTATTAAAGTATATTGTAATGTCTAAAAAGCGAGAATATTCCGTAAAAAATGACTGCAGAGCTCAATTACCATATGAATTCTTCAATGATTATGGTTGGAAAGCACTTTTTCATAGAACAGCATTTCTTAAACCATTTGTTATAAGTCTAAACTCCTAATACCTGATTGATTGATTGATGTGGAAGAAAGTAATATATCCTAACGAATCGTCTTTCATAGTTTTCCTTACAATGGAATAGATGCACATTTGGAGAAAATTTGCATAAACATACGATCGTAATTGTATCCTTCCATATGTTAAAACTGATTTATTTGCCATGATATAGGGGGCTGTGATGTAATTTTCTGATGAAACAAGCATAATCTTCAAAGGAAAAATCACTAATGAGAAGTATATAGAAATTGTAGTTGATCAGGTTCATCCTAAGATGCAAACACTTTCTTGAAGGACATGAAATTTTCCAGGATGATTATTTCACCTAGCCGTGCAGCAGGACTTATCCAATCAATGGTTTGATGAACACAAGGATTAAGATAAACATATTCCTTGCCACGCATAGTCTCTCTATCTCAATATATATTAAGCACTATGGTCTGTTTTCGAGCGTTTAATATGGAATGGGGGTTCTCCATTAACATTTCTCCCAAAACTTTCACACAATTTCCATGAAAAATGGTATAATGTTCCTCTAAATACTATTCATCATCCCCATGGATCAATTCCTAATGAATTCAAGTTGCATTGAAGGCGAAAGTTGGTCCTACACTTTACTAAACATGATCCTTTATAATACTAATGTTTTACCATTATTTTGAAAACCAATTATGCTTAATACAGAAAAATCATTTTAAAGTGCACTGAAGTTAAACAGCATGGATTAATAATATTTAAGAAAATTATTAATAAATTAATATATAGAGAGTCGTTTATACAAACAATTAACAAAATTTAAATTAATATGTTACTTTTTTCTTTTCCATATAGATGCTAGTAATTATTATTTCTAAGTAGAAATTTAATTTATTATTTCTTACATTTTTCTCTTGTTATTAGCATTCTAATAAATAATGTTTACCATTATTGCTTAGCATCCATTTGAAGTATCAATATCAAATGGAAAACAATTGCTACTGAATATGAAGTCTGAAATATAATTTTGAAAGTCGGAAATGAATTAGAGTATAAGTAATGTATAAAATCACTCTAAGTCCACCTACATAAATAATTGTAAAATTATAATCTAATCAGATAGTATAATTTTTGGTCTTTATAATTATGTGAGCCTGTATGTATTAAACATAAAATAGTATCCATAAAAAAATTGAGTGTGACCGAATAGTGAAATTGACACTTGGTTGAAATATTTCAATTAGAAAGAATTTTTTTCTTTTCGAATATATGTACTTTCCTCTTAGATTTTTACAAACAGAATTCCCATCAATCTTAGAAAATATTAGTTTTTGAATATCAGTGCTAGTTAAGGGATTATTGAATTTATACATTCAAATGTATACATTTATTAATTCATTAATTAATAATAATTAGTATCAAAATACATTTCTTAACTACTAAATATTATTCTTTATTTTAATAATGCAACAGTTTTTATCAATTATTTATTCTGATGTAAATCAAAGTTTAAAAGCAACTCTCTCTCGGCATATATTTTTCAACCACATATTTTTAGTGAATCCTTTGATCATGCATACATGGATACTTTATCTTTTTTCTGTATTTCTTTTTTTATATATATATTTTATCTGTGAAAATTGGGAGCTCCTTGAGACACATTCGGGCATTACTTCCTCTAGCCCACCACCCTTTACGACCGCAAAGGAGAAGGGTAACACTGAGGCGAAGGATTATTCCTTTTAGTTTAGTTTGGAGTGGAATTCCGGCGGGGATGCAGGACAGAGAAGACCTAGCCTTGTAACGAGAATTGCAGTTCCTTTAGGCTCCTTAAGCTTATTTAGGTGTGGCATTATTATGCTCATAAAGACGCCAGTCTCTTTTGTCCAAATATCCGATTAGTTAAGCCATTTTATGAATAAATGTTATGTTATTGGAGACATCAGTATCGGAATTAAAGATTAATTAACTGTTTGGGCTTCTTAAGCCAGCTTTAAATGTAATTATTTTGAATGTTTGAGACGCCAGTCTCTTATGAATATATCTATGGGCTTCACAAGACATTTTGATTCCTGATGTGTTTTGTTCTGTGATGCTTTTAGAAATTAAATTAAAATTAGCGTCTGAAATTTTGTTACCGCATTCTTTCCTCCAAGACCTACGCAGTAAAAATTCTTTCACTAACGTATTACCGTTTCCGAAATTGAAAAAGAGAGAACTTCACTTAATTTTCCATTTTTCTTTAAAATCAAATCTACTGTACAAAAGAGATTCATATCTTGTGCATCATTTCAAAATGTTATAACATGATTGTTATGCATGGAATGGTATTCGTTTAAATTATAAAAAAATAAAATACATAAAATTATTATCGTCTTGTTAGGCTGTCTGCCTAACCGAGAAATATGCTTAGTACCCCAGAGCTCTCACAAATGAAACACCGTGTACCTCATATGGGCTGTTGTACCACTGATATTACAGAGAGTATTAACACATTTTTAGAACGATTTCGCGGCCGTTTAATTAATGTTTAAAATGTAAAGATTATTTTTTTAATGTTCAATCTAATAGCCTTTTTCTGGGCTACAACTCTGCATCGTGATTTCCAGGATAGAAGAGCTTTTCGCAATATTTCCAGGGGTATTGTTTCCCATTGAGATGGGCTGGCCATGTTATTCGTATGCCAACTGAACGCACCCCTAAAAAAATCTTTCTTGCAAGGCCAATGGGAAAGCGTTCCAGAGGTAGGCCCAAAATCAGATGGATTGTCTTGATAGGGACTTTAACACTATTGGAACATCTAATTGGAAAAGTGCTGCTGAGTACAGGCCAAGATGGAATAAGCTCATTGAGAAGGCCAGGACCCACACAGGGTTGTAATGCCATTGTTGATTGACTGTGATTGATTGTTTTCCATTCCTCTTCCACTACTTTCCAGAGTCCATCTATCGTGGTGGATTTGCGTTTAGAAAGAGCCTTTTTTAACAGACCAAAGGCACAATAGTTCATAGGTGAAACGTCAGGAGACTTCGCAGGGATATGTTGAAAATATATACATGCAATACCTGTATTAGTCATCATTTTTTCAAGGAATGTAGTGGTAGTTTTCGAAGTATGACTTCTAGCTTTGTCTTGATGAAGTTTCTCTCTTTGAAAGTCATTGGAATAAAGAAGTAAAATTTCTTTTGCAAATATTGGGCGTAAAGCCTTCTCCTGATAGTACGATGAGTTGATTTTAACATTTCTTTCCACTCTTCTTATTTTTAATTTCCCATTATAGGAGAAACCTGTGATAATCATAAACCCCTTACTGAAACTCTCTTTACATTGACAGAAACGAGTTTGTATATTTTTTTCTCCTCATTTTCTATAGTAAAAAGACCTTTCTTTGTTACAGTCATTTAGGTAAACTCATACTGCATCAAACGTCACAATGTTTTTTTAATTTATCTCCTGCTAAGTGGTTTTCATACAGGATTCTACGAAATGTTTTGCGTTGAGCCACATGTCTCGGCAAAAGCTGGTGAATATGTTATGTTTTTTAGCATTT
Source organism: Latrodectus elegans (assembly GCA_030067965.1). Lineage (NCBI taxonomy): Eukaryota > Metazoa > Arthropoda > Arachnida > Araneae > Theridiidae > Latrodectus > Latrodectus elegans. Next base: position 110,649,897 of record CM057822.1, on the reverse strand, counting down.
ATAAGTTGTAAATACCGGTTTATTATTTTATTTATTTTTGCTACACAGATGTATCTAAAGACTTTGCAATTGATTTCTGAGTTGGCGGATTTTTTCTTGTTACCAGCGATTTCACTTTAGAAACATTTGAAACAGTACGTACCTTTTACAGATATTCGTTTGGAGTCTTTTTCTATGTAGAAATAATGATTGACAGTTTTTACCTATCCGATTAAATAATATTGCTTATTTTGCACTTAGAAATTTTAATACGATGCATTTCGCAACTTTTCGAATTCTGGAATAAGAACATTTATCTTCGAAAAGTGCAAAAACATATCTTTCTGTTCATAGCATGTTTATATGTAACATTTTGATAAAAGAATAAATTTAAAAGTAGCAGACGATATTTCTCATTTCAAATAATAAGTTATTGCGAAAACTTTTTATTCTAAAACATTTACATTTTTTTTAAATTCGTTATCGAAATCGCTCTAAAAATGTGTTAATATCCTCTGTATTTTCTTTTTTGTAGATTTTAGGAAAAAAAGTATTTGTATAAAATTCGTAAGAGTTTGTAAAAAATTATAATATTTTGCAATCATAGTTTTTGTATACATTTAATAAATTCAAAATAATGCATTTTCTACTTCGAAAATTCCAATGACGATAATCTTGCAATTCATTTGCATTTGGAAAATTGAATCTTCTCTTCTTTTTGCTTTTGCTTACAATTATTTTCTGATCAGAGTCTGAATAAAGCGCGAACATACGGGGAGTTGCTCCGAGCCCCCCAGTCAAAGGGGCACTCCAAATTGAATAGAAAGCTTTTTTTACATTTCCTTCTTCTCTAAAGAACTATTTTTTAAAACAAAATATCAATAATGTGTAAAATCCATTTGGTTCGAAGTTAGCTTCTTCGCTAATCTATAATATGAGCACAAAAATTTTTATTTCTTAAATCCATGACTTTCAAGGAATGAATTCAGCAAAGCTTTTTAAATTTACGTTGAACAAATTTGTCCAGTCAAAAGCCTGTATTTTTACACATCGCAAAATGCAATATGTTTGCAAAATTAGGGCGTCTCACTAACTTAATCGACTCATTCTAATTGTGAAAATTTAGCTGAATTCAATCACATCTTCAGCAAAGGTATGAATTTTCCGAAGCAAGATGACAAACTTAAGAGTCAGAAAACTGCCGTTCGTAAACTTGTGAAAAGTTCAATTGCTTCAGCTATTTGATTGTTAACTAGGTCACCTGAATCGCAACTGCAAAAATTCCAGTTGCATTGTTAGGAAATCAATAAAATGGACAGAACGATATTTCTTCTGACCATTGAAGGAGGAAGATTTTATAGCTATTTTAGATTCTAGTCAGTTTTCTTGTCATATATGTATAATGAGGCAAAAAATTTAAATGCTTTCATAATTTTGGTTAAAGTTCTGTTTGGCAGAGGGAGTCCCCAAAGAAGTTTTTAGCCCGTGCCTCAATTAGGCTGTTTCAAGTCAACTGGGATTCTGTTTTATAACTAGCTGAATTTTCGACAATGAAAATTGAGAACTTTTGTAGTTTTAATAAATTTAATCTGCAAATGTATATATATATATATATATATATATATATATATATATATATATATATATATTCCTTTTTGCTTTCTATAAAATTTTTTCAATTTTAAAGCAACGAGTTTGTTTTATTTACCGCAATTAAAAAATATATGCTGCAAAAAAAAGTAAAATTTTATCTGTTTTGATTTTACATAAAATTAGTTAAATTTAAACAATTTATTTTTAAAAATTAATATTTTTTAAATATTCCATGTTAATTTCTTAAAATTTGAGTGCAAAATGTAACTGAGCTTATTAACTTATGAAGTGGTAGATATTGTCCAAATTATGGAGTTCCGAATTACGGTTAGCTTCCTCACATGCACAAAAAATGTTGTAAAATAAACACAAACAAAAGGACAGCAAAATATTTGGTGAACAAAAAGGAACACCTTCTAAATAGCAAACAATTCCTAACAGTAGAACAAAATGAAAAAGTAATCAATGTTATATTCATCAAATAATGGACTAAAGGCCACTAAACTGTATATTGTGAGATATTCGCATTCTTTAACACAGAATATAGAGAACAGCTGTTTTATTGAGTGAAAGGAAACAGAGGTTGTGTGAGCATCATAGATAAAACAAACTATTTTTAGAGCAAATTACGTATTATTCTTTATTTTGTCCTTTATTTGATTTAATATATGAATTTCTTTTTACGAATCATAAACGATGGTGAATATCGACACTTAGATCATCAATTCAAATAAAATATAAATTACATTTTTTATTGTACGCCCGTCTTCATTATCTCTGCCATTAATTGACAAGCAGCCCAATAAAGTGATGAGGAAACGAAAGGAATTAAAATTTGCGTCTTTAGAGTTGTCTTCATGGTACTTTAAAACAAAGGGCCTGATGTGGTCATCATCTGTATCAACAAGCCGAATCCATGACTCCAATAAGATGTACTTGGAAAAGTCATGTCCAGTTGAATAGACTAGTCTTCTACAAATAGTCATGTCCAGTAAGCAAATGAAATCCTTGACCTCCAACTTGAAGAGGTTCCTTCCTGCCATCACTGGTACTCGGGCAAAGCCTCAATTGTGACAGAGCCTCTAGTACCGCATTTTCCAGACTAGAGCAATGCCTGATGTGGTCATCATCTATATCAACAAGCCGAATCCATGACTCCAATAAGATGTACTTGGAAAAGTCATGTCCAGTTGAATAGACCAGTCTTCTACAAATAGTCATGTCCAGTAAGCAAATGAAATCCTTGCCCTCCAACTTGAAGAGGTTCCTTCCTGCCATCACTGGTACTCGGGCAAAGCCTCAATTGTGACAGAGCCTCTTGTAGCGCATTTTCCAGACTAGAGCAAGCGGTCACATAAGGGGTCTCTCGCATCTCAAAGGCAAGAGAATCGTTGAGGTCTGCTCTAAATGTAAAACTTCTACTCAACACATCCTGGATTGTTAGGAACTCTCCAGAGAGGATCATCCCCCATCTGGTACTCAATTTCCTTAGGATCAATGATCTGATGGACCTTGTTTGACTTCATTAGGCATTTGGAGGATAAGCTACAACAACAAGTAATTCCAACTGATCGAAGCAGGGAAGTATGGATTCTACTTCAATTGTTGAGCAAGACACTCCGCCTCTTACCTACTGCTCTGCATCGCTATAGATGAAAGCTATATTATTATTTTTTAAATTACTGTAAATGATTCTTTTGATGTTAGGCAGTGATTGAAGAAAGTCAAGTTGTGAGATGAGAGATAACTCTCCTTTCCAAAAATGTCTCAATGACTAGGAATCCGCTGGAAGGCCATACTTTTCCTGTACTTTTTATGAAATAAATTAAGATTTTACTTGTTCAATAATTTTTAATTTTTTTGGGTTTCATGTTTATCAATGATAATTTTTTTTACGCATATTGTTTGAAGTGTTAAAGTTTCTTAGAATAGCTTGCAAACCTCTATAAATTTTCAATATAATCTTACTTGAACAGTAGCTATTATGTATATACATTTGTAGCAACTAAGGAGAAACTCTGGAATAATAGAAATGTTTGTATATAGTGAAAACCAGTGAAGGTACATATTTCTTTAATATTTAACATAGTAATTAATATCGAAATTATGCTTTACTCTATTTAAAAATCTGGATTGCTTGAAATTTATAAAGAGAACAACTAAAATTTTATTAGTAGAAAATTTTATGTTTTCGTAATTTATAAATTTCAAACAATGCGATAATATAAAGCTACAAAAAATTATTTATAATAGCGTTATTTAAAGCTAGGTTTATGTTTCAAGGAATAAACCTGGATTATTTCTTAGGAAATTTTTAAAATTTCCAGGAATTTTGAAAGTCCTCCAGAGTTTTGAAATTTTTCAGATCACATAGAATTTTTTTTCGTCTATCAGATATATTTTAACATAAATAAAAGTTCACTTATTTTAAGATTTTCACTTCAAATTACTGTAATAGAAAATTTTCCAGAAAAAGAATTTTTTGTTAATAACCAATTTAGAATTACTTCACAAATTAATGTTGAAAAAAAATGTTTTCTCTCTTTCTTTCCCTGTATGAATTTATAACGACAGAAACATAGAAATGTGAAAAATTTTTCTGACAGTTCTGAAAAATACAGCATCATATATTTTTATTAAATATTAATTGCCTATTTTTTATTATTTAACAAATATATTTCTCAGTACGAAACTAATTAACTTTTGTACAAGAAGACAGTCTACGTAGTTTACTCCTCTTCTCTGCTCACATATATATAAGGTAATTCCCTATTTTTTATTATTTTAACAAATATATTTCTCAGTACGAAACTAATTAACTTTTGTACAAGAAGACAGTCTACGTAGTTTACTCCTCTTCTCTGCTCACATATATATAAGGTAATTCACTATCTATTATTATTTTAACAAATATATTTCTCAGTACGAAACTAATTAACTTTTGTACAAGAAGACAGTCTACGTAGTTTACTCCTCTTCTCTGCTCACATATATATAAGGTAATTCCCTATTTTTTATTATTTTAACAAATATATTTCTCAGTACGAAACTAATTAACTTTTGTACAAGAAGACAGTCTCCGTAGTTTACTCCTCTTCTCTGCTCACATATATATAAGGTAACGGGTTTGGAATACTAACTCATCACTAAGTGCCTCGTCATTTTGAACCACAGTCAGGCGACTAGATCACACCTGATCTGGTACCCTTCTCTTCACACCCTCCAGCGGAAGAACTTTGGACATCACAAAAGTACGTGGACACGTTCCCAACCCACGGAGCTCCAGCAACTCAGAGAGAGCTAATGTGTATGTGATCACCCTAACAATTATAACCCATGACAAACCTGAGGTTGACCGCCTAACCAGGACATAGGCTTCGCACCCCAAGGTTCTCGGTTATGAAAACAGATAGGACCCGCAAATGGGCACCCTGACACTTCGTAAACTTTAACGCAAGCAATCGTCGAAATGCCATGACATCGCTGACGGTGAATGACTCAGCGGTCTCTATTTATTCGAATCGAAATGATATATATGTATATAACGGTGTACACTTCGCCACAACAAGGCCGGATACTCATTTGTCGTTACCCAGTGGGCACCATGTGAATCAAGTCACGGAGAGAAGAGTAGGATTAACTATGCCAAACCACCACAAATCCGCTTATAGGGTGGGCCGCATTCATTTATCATCTTACAAGAAAGGACAGGGGAGCACAGAAGAGAAAATAATATCCATGCCCGAACCGGGATTCGAACCCGGGACCCACAGCTCAGGAGATAGGAAAGCTAACCAGTCAGCCATCGGTCTTCAAATTGAAAAAGTTGTAGAGGGGTATTTTGTTAGAAAATAAAATTCCTTTCATAAATGGTAAAATCAAGGTTCGACAAACCATTTAACTTTGGTTTAAACCATTTTCATATTGACAACAGAAAAGAAGAAAAGCAAAAGGAAAATAACTCGTTAAGTTATAATCGAAAGGGACGGTTTTTTAATTGCTTCATTTCATTTCTGAGCAGCAGTATGCAGCTAATTTTTGCTCATACCAAAGTTGCTTACAAAATATTAAAATGAATTTATAACTAAGGACAATATTCCGCAACATAATGAAGTCCAAAAAAATGCAGCAAAATCAGTTTTAATTTTACCAAATAGTTGTATATCAGAATCTTTTCTTATGTCGTAGAAGTATGCAAATATTTTAATTGATACTTACGCACGTTGACAAATTGTACAAATATGAAATAAATATTTATATATCAAATGGAATAAATACATTAGTAGTTAAATTTATGATGGGATATATTAATATAATATGCAATTTTAAAAACTTCAGTGATATTGCTTAAAATTTGCCTGCTATTCTTTACTTTTTTTTTTATAAATTTTTCTAAATTGAGTCTATGATCAATTTTAGTGCTCGGATGTCAATATTTCCACTTAATATCTTCATTTTTCACGAAATGTTTCGAGATTAAATGTGTAGCAAATGTAAATGTGATGTAGGGATCAAATGTTTCACAGAAGTAGAACAAATGATTAAATAAAAAATTAATTACTGCCCTTCAATTCTAATTTTCTATTTTTATTAATATTTGGAATTTAAATTTTAAAACTTCAGTCTCCTGAAATCTTTTTCTAAATTTATTCTTTAATCAATCAATTCAAGTTTCTTTACCAGCTCTGTCAGGCTTATTAATCTCTCTAGTATAATTTCCTATTCATTTGAAGTTCATATAATTACTAGAAATAGAATGGAAATAAAGCCAGAAAAATAACCACATAATGGTTAAATTTGAAACACCAAAGAGTAAACATTCTTAATAATATAAAAATCCCCCGATTATTTTTAGTTATTTAAAAAAATAGTTTTTTTTAAGAAATTGCACTTGATTTTAAAATTATTATTTTACAAATGCCAAGCATTAGCGCTTAAGCCATTCGTTTACTGTCTTGCCAATACTTTTTGACAATGTTGTCACACTGAGAAAGTTACGTTACAATTATTGAAATGTTCAAAAATCATTTGTTGATTGAAAGTCACACAAAACACAGTTTGGGGAATCCCCACTCTAATTCTATACAGATGGTCCTGCAAGCAGTCATGCACAATCTGTCCTCGTAATCTTTCATGGAAAACAAGGAACAGTTTTTTTCACCCACAGAATCTTCCATCTCTTATCCCTAGCGCGTTGAATCATACCATGTTAAGAGTTTGTCCAACAATCAGGCTGATAAACAATTTAGTTATGGGAAAAGAAAGAGGATGATTTATACGTTGTTCTATATCAAAGTTCCGTTCTCAACAAATGCATCAGCTTTTTAATTGCTCATAACTCCACAATGGGCAGGAATCCATTAGAAATGAAATTCTCTCTGCCAGTGCCTTAAGGAAAGGACTACATTCTAAAATTCTTTGGGGTCTATTTTGATTTTTGGAAGAAGCTTGAAGCGTGCTTTTGTTGTTGTTACTTATGACACTTGGACAAGCCAAGCTCGCTATGCCTTGGCAATGCGAATTTAAGTCAATAAGGAGCGTCTTCCATTTTAATCAGAGCATCACAAAGGTAAAAAGTACATCTTTGCTCTTACTTAAATCCTCCGGTAGATAGCACCACCACAGGATTCACTTCTTCGATTTTGACATTGATCTGAAGGAGGAGGAGGTTTTCTCCAGACCACTGCACCCATGGTAACTGCTCAATGACCAACCACAGGACTTTGGATTCCACTGATTTCACGAGCACGTATATCGCATGTACTCGGTGGGTCTTCGGGCGGCATCGGGATTCGAAACCCGCCCTTCCGGACAGAAGGCCGATTCCCTAATCACTAGGCTACCGCGGCCCCAGCGTGCTTTTAGAATCTAGTAATGTCACACTCGTACAAAAGAGCAGCCGCGAATCAACAGTTGTTAAATAGCCTCGGTAATAATTTCTATTTCACCATGGACGGGGAAGAGGTAGTAAAAGGCTCAAAAGGTAAGTAATAACTAAAAAGCTCGCTATGGATATTTGCTCCAGTACCGCATGCCCTCTCCAACATAGTACATTTAAAACCACATTAATTTCAATGAGTTTCATACTAAGGAGTTATTTGTTTCGTTTTTTAAGAGAGTTTAGTGATTTTTATCCTTTTGCCTGTCATAAAGGGTTGTGTTTCTATCTGTTGAAATTGTTCGCTGAGAACTCACTCTTTTTGCACATAGCGTAGTACTAAAAATCAGAGTGAAACCATTACATGATCATGTTAATGCATTTCCTTTTGTTTTCAGTTATTAAAATAAAATAACAGCATACTTTTGGAAGAAATTCTTTTATTTCAATGATAAAAATATTGTAGAATTTAATTATCGTAGTAGGGATTTTCGATAATTCATTATGAGCGTTAGATCACTTTCGAAAAGAGGATAAACTTCATTTTTACGTTGTCCTCAACGCAACACACAAATATAAGTGCAAACTTTAGTTTTACTTGAAAACAGGAAACATGGAATTTTTGAGCTCATAATATGACGGTACGAGTATTTCTTATGATTTTATTAATACTTCAATTGGACGTTGAAAACAGCTTCTGCACTGCATAACACTTGAAACTGATTAAAAAATATTAATGTTACATTTGTGGCTTATTTATTGTTCGTTGTTATTATAAATCGCGTATGTATATTTTTGAATTTTTTATAATTCAACATGCTTTGTTATGCACTTTCTCTCTCTATAGCAGTTATAGACCAAAATGATATTATTTAAATTGACTTAAATGATAAAGGCGAAATAAAAGAATGTCCAAGAGAAATCAATATTTTTCTCAAATACTGCGATTACTAATCCATGTTCTTATAAATAATTTTATTAAATCGTTTGCCGACCGCCCTGTCTAGTGCTCAGAGCGCCTGACTGCGGATAGGGAGGTCCTGCGTTCGAATCCCGTTTCGGCCATGGATGCACTTTCTCTATCTATTTATTTTGTCTTTGTTCTTTTTGTGTATGAATGAGGTGTGAATAGTCGCCTACCCTATAAGCGGGTCCTATAGCATGTGTGTACTGAAGTAGTCGGACTCCACACCAAATATGGTTCATTATGAGAAAGTGGAGCAGCGCACACCATATTGTCAGCCTAGCTGGCTCAAGACACAAATAATAATAATAATAATAAATAAATCGTTTTTTTTTCATATTGTGATTTTTCTTTCCATTTAATCGGTTTCACTTATTCTTAAAACGCTAACAAAAAAAAAAAAAAAAAAAAAAAAAACAAGATATCGTTAAATTAATTGAAAGTACTTGATTCACCAAATTGATTTAAAGTAAAAATGCTCCGACTTATGAATAACAAATTGCTATCGCGAAAAAAATGGAGACGAAATATAATAAATATTTTTAGTAAATTGCTTATTTCAATTTACATGATATATTTTTTAAATTTTATGTGTATTTCAATTGTTGTTGTTGTCTTGTACCAGTTGTTGTTGATTAGGCTGGCAATATTGAGTGTGCTGCTCCGCTCTTTCAATTGTCCAGTAATTTAGTGGGGATTCCGACTTCCTCAATATACAAATGCCATAACTACACGTTTATAGGGTAGGCAACCATTCACAACATCATGAACCAGGTTTTGAACCCAGGACCTTCTTATCCGCACTGGACAGGTAGGGCGGCTTGCATGCATGCTCTCCCACTGGACAGGTAGGGCGACTTGCATTTCAATTGCTTTAGCAATTCAATTTTTGGTTTCCTTTATTTCTGGGAATCGGTACTTAGTATGCTTGCATTATTATAGTTTTAGAATGGGTATTATAATTTCGGAAAAAAAAAGCCAAACTGAATAGCACCAAATAGTGGGCTCAAGACCTACAGTGCTCATGCTGTTTTTAAGACCGAGAGCCCTGGGGTGCTGTGCATATGCCCCAATGAGGTGATTACCCTAACTCAAAATCCGCAACGTTTAGTTTTCCAGCATGCTTGGTACTCAGTTTATTGACCCACTGAAGAGAAGCAAGGCAGAATCTGAAAATTAAGTATTAATCCAACTTTAACTTAATGAAAGAATGGCGATAACAACGTTTCAATTAGAGAAATAAATACGGAACTCTTACTGAAATATATTATAGCACCTTAAAAAAATTTACTTTAATTTACACTAGGTACTAAAAAAGAGTGGATTTTCAATGTTGCTGAATGTTGTTAACATCAGTAATCATTTTGTGAAAGCTAACATTTGATGCAATGAATAATAATAATGGATGTTTTATGGGTTGTCAGCGACGTATTTGTTAAAGAAAATATATATATTGCGAATTTAACAAATACTTTAAAATCAACTCGCGATGATTTTAAAAGATGTTTTGGTATACATCACGCTAGTTGGTCCTGTCTTAACTTCCATTTCACTGCGAAACGATATAGGTAACCTTCTCATGCTTTTTATAGGCCAAGTTATAGTTAAAGAATACTAAGCAAGGTTGTGCAATAATCCCACATATAAGTGTGATGTAGAGGTAAGGGACCACTTTTAAAGGGAAAAATGCTTTTTATAGGCCTTCTCATGAAATGATGCTTTTTATAGGCCAAGTTATAGTTAAAGAATACTAAACAAGGTTTTGCAATAATCCCACATTTACTAAAAACAATATAAGTGTGATGTAGAGGTAAGGGACCACTTTTAAAGGGAAAAAATATCAGGTTTAATCTTGCTACTGTTGAACAGAAGATTAACGGGTTTGTTTTTGTCAAGCACATCTGTACGAACGTGTGATAAGAATTTTTTACCCTTTTAAAAGTTACAACAGTTTGATATCCGAGAACTATCTTTCTGAAGGGCAATAATTCCTGAGGATGTTAACGACGTCATTTAACAGTTACACTATCAATTGTGTCAAATTACTGTCTTTCAATAACATGCCATAGTGTTGTCTTAATTCTATTTCACGTTATAAGAAAGTCAGAATAAAATCGAGAATCTAGAACAAAAAAGGTCCATATCTAAATATTAGCACCAGATGTTAGTTATTTTGGGAGATGAACGCAATTTGATTGTACCTGTTTATTATGGGGCTGCAATGAACTGATTTAATAATAATTTCAGGTTTACTATCATTCTAATGACTTGGGCTCCACTTTTCCATCTTGAAGTGGAATTTCTGTATTTTGAAAATTCTAGTATTAAATTTTTTATCCAAAAATTTCATTTTGAAGGAGTGGTGTAGAACTTCCGAATTCTAAATTTATGCTTCAAATAAAAATTTTGGATATCTGTGAGTTTGTAAGCAATAATATAAAATATCCATTGAAATCAATGTTCTATTGATTTGACACCGATAAGGGAAGATTCATTTATTGTCTTGGACAAATGGCTTGTGGTCGTCCTTATTGAGTTGCTGGAACAATCAATGACCCCCACCAAATGATGGTCTTATCGAAAACGAAGGGAAGACGCTGGGGTTCTAAGCACATGCAAAATCAATTTCATATTAACAAAATATAATTTCACGGTTTTTCTTAAAAAGAATATCGTAACTCGCCATTTATCTGCTTGTTTTACTGACAGTGAATAATTTTTCTTTATACCAGAAAGCTCTATGTCCCTCGCATTCATTACATTCTCAACCATTTAATCATCCGCTCTTGTAATCTACAAATTGATCAGCGAAGAGAAGCATCATTTGCCGAGGGCAGTGATTGGGAGGGTGATCAAGTTCGCTCCCTTCTCTGGGTTGCTGGAGGGGGACGTAACCACGTTCATATGTGACGTCCAAGGTCCTTCTGATGGTGTGGTGGGTGTATGTGAAGAGGAGGTTGCCAGCTCAGGTGTGAACCTGTCACTTGACCCGTGGCTCAAAATTCCGAGGCGTTTGGTGATAGAAGAATAATTTAAAACCGTTAACTTTAAGGTACAGTCCGGGGTTCGCTTGCACAGCTCTGTATGCATGTAATCTACAAATTACATCTGATTCCACGTTCCGAATGTTTTAAAATAAAATTTCGGACAGAAGTCTATTTTGTTATCAAAATTCATAGATGAGTAACTCATCTTCACTCATGCAGTTAGGTAAATGTCCTCGGCATTTTTTTCCCTGTAACATTTTTTTGTTAAATAAATTCTCAAAATGCTAGCGAATCGCTTTTTTACATTATTCCAAGTATAGATTGACAAGTTCCTTCGGAAATAAAATGTCAAGTTTTCATATACAAGGTGATTTAAAAACATAAGGACTCCTTGAAAAAGAACTTAGAAGATAGCACTTGAAGTTACTGATTAATCTTTGATGCTTGTTCTGTAAGATGATAGTTAGGTCAGGTAGATGAAATTAAAAACGAAAAGTGAATTTCAGCATCAATGTGCAGTTAGTTATCCACAATTATCCGATAAAAGTCTCTTCTAGTTTCTCGATCATAAAGTTTAAAGAACATTGGAAAATAAGTAAATGATAAAAAAATATCATAAGAGAAAAGTGCATAAAAATGAGTTCATATAAAAGAGATTTTTCAAAATTTCATTTCGCAAATGGGTATTGAAATACAATTGCGTTTATGGAAGCAGTAAATAGTTCGTGAAGACGAGCGTCTTCTGTATAACACATTTATATAAAACCGAGATATAATGTATTAAATTGTTCAAGTCATACAAATTGTTTTTATTTTTTCTCCAGATTGTATATGTTCCAACTTTTAATTTATAAAAATGGTAAAGAACACTAGCCGTTACATTATTTAAAAAATTATGAAGATTTTATGCTTAAAAATTAAACATTTCATAATCCATATGAACAAAATCTTTATTCTGTTTGTCCGTGAAATTTTTGAATTGAGAACGTAGGACAGAATGAAATTAAGATTTTATCAGGGCGTGGGTCTGGTTTAATATAAAATGTATACTTCATTTCGCAATTTTGATTATAACGTTAATTCAAAATATTTTATTACATTAACACTGATATGAAATCTCGGTAAAATTATTTTTGCTTCTGTGTAACTAACTTGTGTGATGCAACATTCTGATCCAAAATTAAGATAGAAAAGTGTGCGATTCTTTATTTTTCATCTAGGCGTTTCAACTGGGTTTGTTTATTTGTCAGCGAAAACATCAGATTGGGAGAGTGACTGCCCTCAATGACTTGTGGGCTGGGGATGCGTCCACGTTCATTTGTGATGTTCTAAGTCTTTCCCGTGTGGAGAAGAAGTGGCCATTTCAGGGGAAACTGGCCCATGCTTCAAAAGTTCGAAGCGATGCGGGGAATAAGCCAACCACAGTTTATGTATGTATGCATGGAGTTTTCTAAGCATTTGGAAGACATTTTATTTCGTGGAAACTCTCACTGGGTTACGAACACATTTGTTATTCGTTTGCTTATCGTTTACCATAACTTTTGAACAAGACAGCTAATTCAAATGGAATACTATTTAATGAAGCGGATTCTAAGCCACTCCAAACTTTGGTGAGACTCAAACCACTATGTAACTGGAGCCAACCATTCAGCTGAGAGGAAAACCTTTTTATGAACATTGAAAATCAACTTTCAAGATGGCGACCATCTCAGAAAATCTTGGTTTCAACTTAAATTTATAAGCCTTTATCACAAATTCCATGATTTAATATTTTAGCCTCTGATTAGAAAAAATGTGTCCTTTAAGTTCTAATCATTTTGTTGTATTTCACTAAAAGAAATTTTTTCCCTCTCACATAAACTGAAAATGATTAAATTGATATCAAAATTCTGTTTAAGTTTTATTTTTGAATAAAAATTTTTTTTTTCCAAAACTATGTACAGTAGCTTTACTGATAGCAGATGTGAAATCATTTTGCTAATAAACTTTTCACCTAATTTATGCTCGAAAGCATTCAAAGTTATGCTATATTACTAGTAAAGAATCCATGATTACTTCCGAAGTAAAAAGTCCTTCCGCTGGTGTGATGGTTGGTTGAAGAGGTTCAGGTGTGTCCTGACAGTGATTCAAAATGAAGTGACGGAAGTAACCTTAAATTACAGTCCCGGGCTTGTCTGCACCGTTATCTATGAAAACATTTGTTATTCAGTGGTCGTTTCTTGCATACAAGAATTCATTAGATCTGTATCTGGTATTTAAAGTAGATTCCAAATCACTGAAAACACAAAGACCAAAACTGGGATTCCCACAAAGAGTTAAATCGAATTACAAAGGACTAACCATTGGACTGTCAGCTCGGTGTATTGCAGCTTGGGGTACAGAAAAAAAATCTTTACAATATCGGATCTCTATTTTCTACATTCTGAAAGCGTAATTAAAAAACATTAAATACATATTTTTAACAATTTTTGAAAATGTATTGTCTTTGACCTCTTCAGTGAATGCGTTTTCTTCTTTCCCAAAATGGCAATGCATGCAACCTTAAAAAACTAAAGTAAGTTTTCAAGTATTCTTATTCTAAGCTAATGAGACTTCGTCATGAAAAGCATCGTTTTTAGATCCTGTTAATTAAATTCTTTTAGAACTTGCTTTCAAGTTGAAACAAGTCTATTTTCTTCTTATAGCTACATTTTTGTTTAGCATAGTTATCTATTATATTATAGTTTATATCTTACTGTTGTAGTCACTTTCATTCATTCTCTGGGTTTGTTTAGAATATCATTTAAAAAAGTATCTAATGTTAGTTCCGTTTTTTCCCTTTATAATAACCTAATCATTATTTTCATTGCATAACTTAAAAAAAAACTTAATTTTTGTTTGCAATTTCAACTTATAACTGTATGTTTTTTTTTTCATGGTAAAATCTAAAATAATAAACATGTAGTGAATCAAGTGTAGACTAAGAATTCATTGTAACTCAGTGAAGTAATACAAATTCAGTTTATTTTATTAGATCAGCTCTATTAAAAGGGTTTTGCTCATAAAATCACAACTTGATTCTATCAAGATGATGTTGATAAGCAATTATTGTTTGTATACCAAACTGCGTTAAGGCATGAGTGATCCATAGAATAATATTTATTCTATTAAAAAAAGGATAACTCGAATACGCTCTTAAATTTGAATGAATATTTGTTGACATTTTTTAAAATTTCTAACTGCAAGACAAGATGCAGCAAAGTTAGCATGTCTTTATTTTCTCAAAGATCACAGAATGGACGAAAATTCCAATGAGGAGAACTCGCTCGCCTCGGCAATCATGACCAGCGAGTATATAATAGAGGCATCACGTAGTGGATAATTAGATGAAATATCGAAATCGTCTGCTTTGACAGAATTTCATCAATGATTTTCAAGTGGTCTCTTTGTCTAACAGACATTTTTTATGTTTAGATTTATGGCGTGATATGATACATTTAAATACTTTTTTTTCCAGAAGAGTTTCGTCTTTTCGTGCGAGGGAGTCAATCTGTTCGTTTCCAAAGATATTACAGTGACGAGAAATAGCAATTTTGTTATCCTTCTGCAGTAAGCATCGGATATATTGTCGATACAGAAGAATTTCAGCTGAAATAAGGGTTTGTAGAGAGCCAATTGCCTGAATCTGATAACAAGATTGTATCTGATATCAAAACAGCTGTTCGAATTTAAAATGCAGGGTCAGTTATTGTTTCAGAGCAATTCTAAGAGCTTCTACATTTCTATTAAATGCATTCTGATTTCCCAGCAGAGGCATAGAATGAAAAAAGCGAAATAAAACTCCCAATTCCGTAGATCCTCGCAATATGATCATTCAGTATATTTATGCGTCCACTTTGGTATTGGGTATTTACACTCGTGTCTATAAATTATGCAAGTTCTGGCAAAGAAAGAGACAGAAGCAAAACAAATGTGACTTATTTGTAAAATCTATTTATTAAACAAAAGGTAAAGAGCAAAAAAGATGCTAAATGTTTGACATCATTAATAAAAATTGCGAGTTTTACTCTACCTGGAGCAAATTTCAAAAAAGAACCCCCATTTACAAAAACCAATATAACATGGCTGGCATGATGGTTAATACATAGTTTACCCCCCAGACGATGCAATACAGTCCGTATAACGCCTAGGCATGCTGAGTATCAAATTATCGATCTGATCTTGGGGACTATTACACCACTTATAAAGCAATGCTGTCCGAAGTTCCGATAGACATGTGGGAGGGGTTGGAGGGCTGCAATTCGTCGGCCAAGCATGTCCCACACATGATCTATTGGATTCAAATCCAGTGAGTATGCTGGCCAGTCCATAAGGGAGATATCCTTCGATTGAAGACATTCATCTACAATGTTAGCACGGTGAGGACAGACATTGTCACCCATAAACAGAAATTCTGCACCCATGGCGCCCAGAAACAAACGTACATGTTGTTCCAGAATGACACCCCGATAGATATGGCCTTTCATGGTTACATTCTGAACATGCAGGTTAGTTCTGGAGCCCAGAATAATTCTTTCTCGAAAGAGCAATCCTGCACCACCGTAACGGTGTCATTACATGTTGTGGTAACGGGTACCTGGACCTCTCCACATGAAAGTCCGGTGAGAATCGGACTGAAAGTAAAACCTGGACTCGTCGGAAAATATCACACATTACCATTGTTGTGGTGTCCACAATGCATGCTCTCTACTTCAGGCTAATCGCAGGCGACAGTGAGTTGCGGTAAGTGGAACACATCTGGCAGGCCTACGAGCATATAGACCTATATGCCCTAAGCTTCTGTACAAAGTCTGCTTTGAAATTGTCGTACCGGTAGCTGATAAGAGCTGAAGAGACAAGTCTGATACTGTGCTCCGTCTGTCTCCTTTGGCAGTAACTGTCAAATACAGGTCCTCATTCGGCGTTGTCACTCGGGGGCGTCATGTGCTGTAACGTCTACTCACATTACCATCATCTTGGAACCGTTGCCAAAACCTGGAGATGACTCTATGTGATTCCAAGCTCCTCGGATGCTTCCAGCTGAATACGTTCCACATTCCAGACGGCTGATAATTCTTCCACGTATAAAAGACATCATCCAAATGCTTTCTTTGTGCCATAACTATGCGGTTATTGCACTGAAAGGCTTTTAAAGCGCTTGTGAACAATTTTACTTCTTTGCAACCATTCCTTATACACCCCTCTCTTAGACTCTCATCATTGTGACGTACTATCGGCGCCATCTGGTGGTTTCTTGTATTTAGCATATTATTCTTTAAGAGGTGTGTGATAATTCTACGCGTGAAATTTTTATTTTAGAGTTCAATTTCTGTGTGATTCTGAATCATCCTTAATTTATGGACATGAGTGTAGTATTAAGAGTTTCAAAGATAAGACATTTCAGTATCTCTATGCACCAAAATGCTTTGCCTTAGATATAAATGGGTTTAAAAATATTTGACTTTTTTAAGAAACACTCGGAATCAATTTTCATGTTTTGTTGTTCTATCGTTTAAAAATCATGATTCATATACATTTTTGCAAAAATCATTTTCAAATGTAGTCAGTTCATATTTAGATAATTGTAAGTAACATAACTACAAATTGTAAGTCTATTTTTCTGCTTAGGACTTGAAAAAAAAGGATATGTTTCGAAGTCTTCGTTTCGATTTAAGCTTAAAGATAGTTCACGATTTCATGAATCTGGTCAAGTTTATAGGGTAACCGGATAGGATAAGAAACAACAAGTGGCATTTCAAATCTATGGCTTTCAAAAATGGTGGATAATATAACTATATTTACATACATATAATCTTTTGGTAAAAGTTAAAAATCGAGTACTCTTGGTTCTTTGATGCCAAGATAGTCTCTACACAAAGAGAGTTACCAGAAATTAAATTTTATCGCTGACATATATCGCCAAACCAAGGGGTACCCGATTCTATACTGAACCCAATCTTTTTAATTCTAAATTAGACATCTCTCACGTACAACACCAAATCAATATTTAGCTTTTGAAGTTTTCGGAGGTTGATAAATTAGTTTGACATAAAAGCCTAATAATTTTGGATTTCAGATATCATTGGTAATATTATACTCCTTATTACTTTTGTCACGCGTACAATTGCTGTATAGTCTACTAATTCAAAATAATATTTACTGATTCACATTGTCGTGAAACGGATATAAATAAAACAAACGTCATTCTGAAACAAAAAAAAAAAAAAAACATTCGTTTTTTTTTTTTTTTTTTTTTTTTTTTTTTTCTAGGATAGGTCAGCTCATAGCAAAACGCTTAGCGCTCTTGCCTTCGGTTCAAATATTCTTGGGTTAGAATTCTGCCTTTGGCATGAACATTTGTATTGGTTCGCAATACATTTTGAGCCAAAAGTTGCAGTCTAACTAGCCTTCGAGTGCAAAAATGATCGTTGAGCGACAACTAAGCCTATATTCCAGAAAAAAATCAATAAATAATGTTTATAATCATGCCACCAAGATAAATGAAAACTTTGTCTTCAAATGTTATTCCACTAAGGATGCATTTACTTATATGGCTTATCTCCTGAGGTTTTTGAATTTTTCTCGCGTAAATATATTGTGTCAAAGTAAATTTCTAAAACAAATAATTATCAGATATTTTTTTTAAAAATTTAAAAAAATAGATACTTAATTGCTAAAAACAAGCAATCAACACATATTTTAAGCTTTATCAGTTCGATTTATTGTAACGAGATTTATAAAACTTATCTAACTAGATATTTATGAAGCATTTCATTAAATTTTCCAAATTCAGTGTTTTAACAACAAATATTTTTAAGACATTCAAAATAGTAATAAATATGAAATATAAGCTGACGCCTTCTTGAATTACTTAATTTTTCTGTCACTTGACAATTTATATGGCCACACATTTTAGAAAGTATTTAAATGTAACGATTACAAAAACAAACAAATTAAAAATAATAAATCGAGCGTAATTTTTTATGAAGTAATGTTCGTAATTAGAGAAATTAAATTCCCTATAAAACAGCTTATAAATATTTCGTATTCCTTGACCTTTAGAAGTTAATGCGGAAGATATAAGAGAATAGGTATGAGTCAGACTTTGGATTTTAAATTGCAAATGGTCAATTTATTGAAAGAGTAGAGGATCCAAGTTGAAGCAGACAAGAAACCAACGCCTTGGCGATTTTAAAACTTTTTGAAGAGGATGGAGCATTAGACAGAATGGGACCAGCTACAAATTCTCACTTGGCAGCCTAAAAAACGTATGATGGCGGAGTAAAAGCTTACTCTAATCACGATGTTCAGCTAAACAATGATTTTCATTCACAGCAAACTGTTTTAATAAACGTCACTTTTAAGTACTGTGTTGGTTTCTCATTTAACTGATTAAAAGCCATAAAAAATATGTAGTTTTTCTGTACTGTGGGTGAATTTTATTCCATTCCATGACTGTATTTTTGAAATTTTGTATACATACAGCTGTGTGAATCTATTTCCACAATAAAGCTGGGAAAGTAAAAAAAGTGGTCATAACTGATCAATCAGAATCCTTCAAAATTTTTGCTGACAAAAGAATATCATAATTAACGTTTTAAAAAATGTTAATTATATCTAATGATATTCTTTAATTATCTAATGATTATATCTAATGATATTCTTTATTTTCGTTATCTAATGATATTCTTCGTTAATTACATCTAATAAACCAGCGGCAAGCCTATCATTTTCCGTGGAAATATCCAGTGGAAAAAGCCATTTTCAGAGGAAAATTGTGATATTCAAAGATAAATTTAATTTGCTTTAATTAAAACCATGAAATGTGTGAAATGAAATATAATATATATATTTAGAATTGTATTAATTAATGAGAAATTTTTAATATTAATCCTCCTAGCAGATTTAAACTAACCATAAAATGGATGCTTTTGTCTTGGCTCTTCCATTTTGCTTTTCTTTTTGTTCTGTCGCCAACATGCTAATGGATGAATTCAATAGAAAGCGGCTTCTCAAACAGGTGCTTTGGTATTTATATAATAAATCGATTTAATGATAAAATGAACGTCGACACTTTTCTGAGACATTCGTCTTGTTTGCTGCCGCTCAGAGAATGCGATTGGAAGGCAGACAACAAATTCATCTACAAATCTAATTTATACAACGCCGTTTCAGAACGATGTATGTGAAGTGTTATCTGATGTTATGGGTATTTTAAATCAATGTATTTATTAAAAGGTTATTAAATATTGATGTTTATAGTCCTATTTTTGTTCAAATTCATTCCCGATCGGCGGCGTAGTGAAAAAACCGAAAACATGTGCACTGCAGTGAAAAAAATGCTTTTTTAAAAACTGAATAAATAGTAAATATCGCTTTCTTTATTTAAAAAAAAAATTAAATAATGGAAATATAATGGAAAAGATCTTGGGTCGCACATATTTTGTCGCTATTTTTTGGCGGTTATATATACATGACTATCTCAAATGATGGGATCCACATTGTTCTTGAAGCGGATTAAGTTCCGGCTTTGCTTGGCAAATTTATGTAGCGCTCACCCTTTATAATACAAGTACTCGCGAAGCGAGTATGAGGCTGTAAATGTCCGCTGCGTGAAAAGAAACCACTATTCGGAGATCACATGAAAGTGTCTGTCGGGCTGGGAGAACGATCTTATGCGATTTGTAAATATCTAAAAAGTAATGCTTTGCAAAAATATAATAAACCGGATCGCTGTTCTTTGTCTAGGCTCTGCCCAATGTGCAATAATATAACAAAATATTTTAAAAAACGTTTAAATTAAAATAGATTTAGTTTTCTCCAAATAAATTTTGTATGAGAACTTCACTTGATTGCGAGTTATTTTGTTTTATTATTACAACATATCCTGAATATGTTCAAATTTAATTGTTATTTATAAGAAATTGGTGAAACAAAAAAAAAAAAAAAAAAAAAAAAAAAAAAAAAAACGTCTGAATTATTTTTGACATTTTACGGTACATATTCGGACACATAAATTCCATTTTGAGCTTGCAATCCGAACATTTAACTGAACAAGGCATGCCTTTTATTTGTATATAAAATTACAAATTTTGTTCAATAACAAGGACTAACTTAATATAATTGATAAAAATAGTATAACACTATTAAGTTAAAAGCAAATATCCAGATTTAAAAATTGATTCGTCTTTGGGGGGAAAATTTTCTAAAAATAATTTATTAATAAGTAACTCCATAAATTTATACAGTAATGGCCGAAATTGTGGAAATGTTTTTGAACTTTGTATGCTTATAGAAAGCGTTCACAAAATGCAAACTTGTGTACATTCATTTTAAAGAGAATTTATTACTGATTTCAATTATTTGCTATGTAAAAAGGGTTAAACGATAACAGTTATCGATTATATAGTGAAGATTGCAGTCAGGAGTAGCCTTTATTTTTGATTACATCGACGTTTCATTGAGTTGACCCTTCTTCTGTTAGTACATGGTGCCAGGAAACAATTATAGCCTCAATTAGTTCCCTTTTATTTGATGGGCGCCTCATTCGAACAAGAGCTTTCAAACCTGTTTCTCAATTACAAGTAGGAATTTTTGTAAACCATTTTTAATATTTAGTCAAGAAGCAATGACATTAAATAAAAGAGTAGATTGGACACCTAGAAAGTATTATTGTGTTACGAAAAAGTGGTCTTTCCTATGCTGCAGTTCAAAAATTTCCAAAAGTGTCCACAATTTCGGCCATCACTGTGTGTAATGTATATTATTTCTATATAATTCAATATACAGTATTCAATTTTTTTTAAAATAAACTACAGTAAAATGTATCATGTTTAGCAAATGTGAAAAAATCTTTTCTCATATACAAAATAATTAAACTAATCTCATATATTAAACAGCAAAAAATTATAATTATTTGTACGTAATTAATGAATTTATGGCTAACACACACATTATCAAAATTATTGAATTTAAGTGTAAGTAATTCATAAGAAAATTTTACATTTTTTTTATTTATTTACAAGAAAAGGCAGTTTTTAAGTAAATAATCGATTGAATAACAATTTATTAACAAGCATAAATCATTTTAAACTCTTTTTTCTTATGAAGTGAACATATATTCCTTAATTAATTAACCATAATTTATTTACGACATCGTATTATAGTAACTTCACTTTATGTAGTTAATAATATTTCTGTCATTCTTTCAATTATTCATGTAGTACTGTCATTTTTCTAAAAAGTGGCTCGTATTCACATGTTGCAAAGGAGGAAACCCGGAAAACTCCGAAGCAGTCACATTGACAGACATGCAAGTAGAAGGCGTGGCGTAACACCCACTTCGAACCTAAAAGTCTGTCAAATTGGAAATGTGCAAAATGAAAAAAATGAATGCCATGGTTATAGAAAAATATTTCAGATATATTTCAATTGCAGTTCTTCGTATCACTCTTCTTTAGGAAATATCAGTTCAAATATTCCATTCTAAGTAAATTAAAGTAGGAATGGTTTTCGAAATATATAAATATGGTTTTAAAACAATATTCCAAATATTACACTAAATTATGGGATTGATTTTCGAAATATATATGTGATTTAAAAACAAAATTTCAAATTGTAACGTCTCCTACTCAGCGCTTTCGATTTCCAGAGCCTTTGATGGGGAGGGTGAGTAGGGAGACGATTGGTGCGAGGAGCAGGCTGAAGAAGCTGCGTTTTTTCAGTTTTGGAAATTGAGATTGACTTTTTGGTACGCTACGCAAGCGCGAGAGTTTTATGAACCCAAATATGACTCCTTGTAAATTTTTTGTTAATTAAATGTTTTTGTTTCTAAATTTGGAGTCGTTAGTTTGTTTCATAACAAACTTATGTTTTTGGTGGCAGCGGTTTTGGATGTTTTTATAATGCTTTGCATTAGCATCCACTGTGAAAATTAATTATGTGCACTATAATGGATTACGTGCCGAAATGTTGGAATACAGGTAGGCCATTTTGATCAATCCTTCTCTGGCTACAATTAAAAATAAATAGTTGGTATGTTATAAATTTATAGAATATTTAGTTCCAATCTTATTTACGTGAATTTTCATGTTACATCAATTAATTTTGTTTATAAGTTTGTAAATGGTGTATTCCATATTACAAAAGATAATTTCTGTATTTCGTGTATTCGAATTTACAGTGTAATATTTTTTTAAACGAAAAGTGTGTATCTTATTAAATGTGTATTTCATAATTTTTATGTGGTTGATGTATTTCAATTCACTTAGGAATATGTGTTAAAATAACTATGTTGTTATAGATTAAGGTGTAAAATCAAAAGTACAATTATATACATAGTTTTTTGATTGTTCAACTGATATATAAAGTAGATTTTAAGAAAGAAAGGAATATATTTTTTTAAAAGGTTTTGTTTTCGTTATGTGAAAACGAAAGTATATTATTACAAATAGGTTTGAATTTAATGTAATGTGAAATTTTTATTGATGTGTTTGATTGTTCTTTGCAATGTTTTATATGATATAAAACTGATTTATTTGATATTTAAATCGTATATGTTTTTACATTGTTAAGAATTTGAAAAGATATATTCTTAATGTTTAAAATATCTTACGTTATTAACATTATTTGATGTCGTGTATGATTAACTAAGTTTATTGATTTGAAATCGAAAGCTGATTTCTGGTTTAGATTAGTTAAAGCTGTTAATTTGTATTGTTCTTAAGAATTGTAGTGTTCTATATTTTGAATTAAAAATATGTATAATTTCATTTTTGGATTTAATATAGTGGTATCTATATAAGAATATGATTTTATATAATTTATACATATAATATATTTACATTTTGATTAATGATTCAATTTATCTGAGTATCAATCATTAGCTTGGTGATAATAACTTGAAATCGAGAGTAGATTTAATATTAAACATTTTCTTCTTTTTGAAATAATTGATTTTCCATTTTATACTTTTATTGTATTATAATATAGTTTGTTTCATTTAGTTTTTTAAACGTTATTGATATGTTTATATTAGTAGTGTGTGATAAATAATTTCAATAGTTATTTAATAAATTTTGCATATTGGTGGGTATAGTCTGTTTTTTCTCTCATTATTGCATCTCTTCTGAGATAAAACGTTTAGTAATTAAAATGGCTTTTTTAGCACGGGGAAAAAAGGGAGATTTAATAGAAGTAGCGGAAGAGTTAGGGGAAATAGTTCCAGATTCTTTTAAAATCCCAGACATTAAAAATTAATTTTAGCTAGTAAAAACTTCAACGAGGAAGAAGTAAAATGTATATTAGATAGGGTAATCGATGAAAGAGTTAAAAGGGAACAAGAAGAAAAAGAGGAAAAAATTAGGCGAGAAGAACTAGAAAAAGAGGAGAGAATTAGGCGAGAAGAACTAGAAAAAGAGGAGAGAATTAGGCGCGAAGAACTAGAAAAAGAGGAAAGAATTAGACGTGAAGAAAGAGAACATATTTTGGAAATGAAACGTCTGGAAATCTCTTCAAATGCCACAATTTCGAACAGAGAATCAGTTACAAATAGGACTGAACAAGCTCAAAAAATTCAATTAATGCAAATAACGCCAAAGTATGATGAAAAGAAAGATGAGATGAGTTTATACTTAATAAATTTTGAGCGTAGAGCAGAAATGGCTCATATTCCAAAAAACGAATGGGTAGTTTATCTTGTAAGTGCTTTACCTTCAGAAATATCTAACATATTAGCTAGAGAACCTCCAGAAAGGGCTGATGATTACGATTATGTGAAGGAACTTATTCTTAAACGATTCAAGTTAAATAGCGAAAAATTAAGACGATTGTTTCTTAAACACCATAAAACGACAGAAAAATCATGGAGAAATTATGCACAAGAATTGAATAGTTACTTTACGGAATGGCTTGCGGAATTAGAAATAACGACGTTTGAACAGCTTAAGGAGCTAATGGTAACAGATCAATTGAAACGTCGAGTGCCAATTGAAATTAAAGAACATTTTTGGCGGAATGGCTTAAAATAAATTCTCCGTATGATCTGGCAGAGAAAATAGATGAATATGAAAGCTTAAGAGATAGTTTTAAGACTAAAGATTTTACAAAACTCCCTCGAATAATTTTGGTTTTCGTCAACAAAACGAAAACCGTGCCTTTAAGTTTAATGAAGTAATTCGAAATAATAAATCTCATGTTCCTAAAAGAGTCGAGAATAAAAATTCAAATTATGCACATGAAAGGGAATTTGAAAAACGAAAACAACTCCGATGTTATGAGTGTGGTTCTTATAGTCATTTGCGGCCTCAGTGTGACAAAATAAAAAAGAACTTAGAATCGGTAGCATCTAATGAAATTGCTGAAAGTACATTTAATGAGTTGATGGCTCCCTACACTAGTATCGGCACTGTTAATGGAATTCAAATGCCAATCTTAAGAGACACTGGAGCAACTCTTGATTTGATTTGTGGAAAATACGTTAAACCTGATATGTTCACTGAGGAAAAGGTTTGGCTAAGAACACCTCTTGATGAAACTTTAGTATGCTTACCTATTGCCGAGGTTGAAATAAATTGTGAATTAGGTCACGTTTTGACAAAGGCAGCAGTTCTTCGAGATTCTTTGGATCAAGGAAGGTATTTACTAGGTAACAAAACAGCCGCTTTAATTGAAGAAACCAAAAACACGAAGAGGTGAAAGTACATATGATAAATGCTATAGAAACTCGAGCTCAAAAAAGACGCAAGGAAAATAGCACGAATAAAGAGATAATTGTCTCTGAAATAAAATCCTCTAGGTCTTGCCTCAAAACTAAACAAAATGAAGAATTAGAGGAAAATGCAATTTTGCCACCATTAGAAACCGAAGTTGAAGGTCTGGATTTGATAAAGACATCCCCAGAAGAATTCGCTCGTGAACAAAAAGTGTGCGAAGATTTGAAACCTCTTTTTGAGCAAGCTAAACGACAATCTTCAAAAGACAATAAATATGTTATAATAAATCAAATGTTGTTTTTAATAAAATGGACAATGATGGAACCATAAGAAGATTATTAGTTGTGCCCAAGAAGTTTCGCAACCAGCTAAAAGGAATCTGCCATGAGGTAACTGCAGCTCATTTAGGTGTAACTAAAACAAAAGATATGTTGTGTAAAACTTTCTACTGGCCAAACTGCTTTAAAGACATAGAAAATTTTGTTAAATCTTGTGACAAATGTCAACGTGTAGGAAAGCCTCAAGATAAGAAAAAGTCTCCTTTGAAACTGGTTCCAGTAATTCCGGAAATATTTACTAGAATTAATGTTGATGCCTGTGGACCTTTACCTTTAACTTCAAGCGGCAACCGGTATATTATAACAGCCATTTGCATGTCATCCAAGTATCCAGATGCCATCCCAGTACCAGATATTCGTTCTACTACTGTGGTTGATGCTTTTCTTCAGATATTTAGCCGTATGGGTTTTCCTAGGGAGTTGCAAAGTGATCAAGGAACATCTTTCATGAGTGTCCTGACATCAGAATTTTTAGAAAAATTTGGTATTAAAGTAGTGCATAGTTCTGTACAGCATCCCCAAAGCAATCCTGTTGAAAGATTGCATAGAACTTTAAAGAGAATACTGAAAGTCCTTTGTTTAGAAAAGGGTACAGATTGGGAGAAAATTTTACCTCAGGCACTTTTTGCGCTTAGAACTTGCATTCATGATAGCACTGGATATTCAAATGCAGAATTAGTCCATGGTCGGAACCTAACAACTCCCGTAACACTATTATATGAAAATTTAACTGGTAAAACCATTGAAGAAGATAGTGTGATTGCTTACGTTTTTAATCTTTTAAATAGAATGAAAAGATGTCAAGAATTAGCTGTGCAAAATATGACAGATGCTAAAGAAAAACAGAAACTTTGGTATGACCGTAAGGCTACGAAAAGAGAATTTAAAGAAAATGATCTTGTGTTAGTCGTTGCCCCTTCTAGGTCAAGTAAATTTTCTGTTCATTGGATAGGTCCAGGAAAAGTAGTAAAACGACTATCGGAAACAAATTATATAATACAATTTCCCGATAAAGAAAAATTACATGTATACCATGTAAATATGTTAAAACCCTATTTTCAGCGTCCAGAAGATGTTAATTTAATTTTTACCTCTAATTCTGATAATGAAGATATTGATTCTGAGAATGAAGATATCCCAAGTTTTGAAATTAATTCATCCACCCTTTTAGAGACTTTCCTGAAAGCTGTTTTAATGAAAATTAGAGGATGAGCAGAAGAAGCAATTGAGTAGACTTTTGATTCAATTTATTGATATTTTTTCAAATGAACCGGGTTGTACTGAACTAGCTGAACTGGACATCGAGTTGGAATCTGATAAACCTATTATAGCTAAACCATATCGAATGTCCCCACGACAGACAGAAATCTTGAAATCGGAAGTAGACAAGATGTTGAAATTGAAGGTGGTGGAACCAGGTGAATACGATTACACATCACCTTTAATATTAGTTGAAGCTCCTGGAAAAGAACCTCGTCCGTGCATTGATTATCGCCGGTTAAATGAGGTTACCAGAACACAATATTATCCATTGCCAAATATTGAAGAGCGCGTTGAATCTGTTTCTAAAGCGAATTTCATATCTCTATTAGACTTAACACGAGGTTATTGGCAAATACCTTTGAGTCCGAAGGCTCAAAGATATGCTGCATTTACTACGACATTTGGTGTTTATAAACCTTTGAGAATGGCATTCGGTTTGAAGAATGCCCCTTATTATTTCAGTAAGTTAATGGCTGAGATATTAAAAAATTGCGAACATTTTGCTGTACCTTATTTAGATGACATAGCTATATATTCATTTACTTGGTCTGATCACATCCAACATCTTAAATGTGTTCTAGAGAAGATTCGATTTGCGAAATTGACTGTAAAACCCTTAAAATGCAAATTCGCTCAACTTCGTGTTAAATATTTGGGACACTTTGTAGGAAAAGGTCAAAGAACACCAGGTGATATTAAAGTGAAAGCTGTTACCGATTTCGAACGTCCCTCAAGCAAAACCGAAGTACGTGCTTTCCTAGGTCTTGTTGGATACTATCGTAAGTATATACCAGACTTTTCGGTAGTTGCTGCGCCTTTAACTGACTTACTAAAAGGGAAATCCAAGAAGGGAACTGTAATATGGAATAATAACTGTGAAAAGGCATTCATAGAATTAAAGAATGCTTTAATAAAGAAGCCTGTACTTTACAGTCCAGACTTTCAAAAACCATTTATTATTCAATGTGATGCCTCAAACTTAGGAATAGGAGTAGTTTTATCTCAGAGAGATCAAAAACTAAATGAACACCCTATCCTGTTTCTGAGTAGAAAATTTTCAAAGTCTGAAAAAAATTATAGTACTATAGAAAAGGAATGTGCAGCAATAATTTTTGCTGTTACTAAATTAAAATATTATTTAGATAGTCAGTATAAATTTGTTATAGAAACTGATCACAACCCTTTAGTTTGGTTAAAACATCATACAGGATCTAATCCCAGACTTTTAAGATGGGCTTTGGTTCTTCAAAGCCTAAATTTCGATATTGTTCACAAAAAGGGCAAATTACATCAGAATGCTGATAGTCTCAGTAGAATGCTGAATAACCAAACATAATTATTTTCTTTTTATTACTCAGATATTAATTTAAAAAAAAAAAAAATATTTTCTATTAATACAAATTTCAATTGTTTCATAATTTTTGAAAAAAAAAATTATATTGTTTTTTATAATATTAATGCGTATATTTGTAAATTTATATATTGTTGCAGATTCTGTTGTATTACATAAGTGTTTGGTGCGCGTTTGATATATTTTTATATTATATAATGCCATATTTTGTGTATCAGCCAGAGTCCGATTGATCAGGGCTATCTGTAATACTAAATTTTGCTTTTTGTTGCTTGTGTGTGTTTTTCTTTTTCATTGCAGGTTGATTTCCGTAGAAAAAAAAAAAAGAAAAAAACTCCGGGGAAGGAAGGAATAATTTAGTCCGTAACGTCTCCTACTCAGCGCTTTCGATTTCCAGAGCCTTTGATGGGGAGGGTGAGTAGGGAGACGATTGGTGCGAGGAGCAGGCTGAAGAAGCTGCGTTTTTCAGTTTTGGAAATTGATATTGACTCTTTGGTACGCTACGCAAGCGCGAGAGTTTTATGAACCCAAATATGACTCCTTGTAAATTTTTTGTTAATTAAATGTTTTGTTTCTAAATTTGGAGTCGTTAGTTTGTTTCATAACAATATATTACACTTAACGTAAATTAAGGTGGGATTGATTTTCGAAATATATAAATATGGTTTTAAAACATTAGTTCCAATACTCCATTTAACATAAATTAAGATTGGATTAGTTTCACAATATAAATACAGTTTTAAAATATCAGCTGGAATATTCCATTTAACGTAAATTAAGGTTGGATTGGTTTTCGCTAAATGTCACTGTTTTTGCACCCCAGGAGTAATAGGACTGGATTCTAGTTTAAAGTAGGTTTTAAACCAATACAAACATATCCATGGCGGGAATCAGACACAGAGATAGTTGAACCGAAAGACAATGATAACCATTCAGACAACGTATGTGTAACTTTAATCTCGCAAAAATTAACATTTTACTATTCATTTATAAATGTGTACCAACAATAAATTTTAGATTTACAGCTACACACAACTACTTTGATAAATATTTTTTTTTGCATACTATTTTTTATTTAAGTTTTATGAATAAAATATAAAATTTTAGAAGTTACCTCAGTCACTGTATTCATAGATATTTTCGAATTCAATCGAACTTCTAAAATCTTTAATGAGATAAAAATGCGGGAAATCCAAAATTTATAATATTTAAATTCATGCCATAAATTGTTCATTGTAATTATGCTTTTTGAAATATGATCATTTGTTTCCTTAACTAAGACATGTAAATAATTAAATTTCCAAGTCAAAATCTAAAAATTCACAAATTTACACAAGCAAGAGTTTTTTTTTTATTTTTTTATTATGCCGGATGCAAATACTTGGAATTATTTATAATGGCTGTATTAAAGATTGCAATATTTCTTTTAAAAAATTAATATTTCACTAATATATAGTTTGGAAAGGCATAGAATACGATAAAATATTAAAAAATAATTAAAATTCATGTGCTAAAAGGACTTTTAATATGAATAAATTTTTTTCTATTTTGGTAACATTTGACAGTGAAAACAAATTTTAAAATTTATGAGACAATTTATTTTGGACCTTTTAATTAGCAACCGTTGCCACATAAATTATTGAGTCACTAAATTATTATAATAAAGAGTATTTTCGAAAATAAAAGTCAAATTATTCTATTATTTAAACTCAATTAAAAATCAATCTAAAAATCATATTATTCAAAACTTTTATAAAAGAACAAATAGCCAGGGAAGATTCAACTTTATATACCTAGGTACTTTTTTTGTTTAAGCAGTTTTTGTTGGTATCTAGGTCAGCAGAGGGTCTACCGAAAATAGTAAAACTTTGAAAGTGGTCAATGAGAAAAAATGTTTGGGAACCTATACTCTGCATCAATGTCAAAATTAAGGTTGTGGATACTCTGGTGGTGCCATATACTGGAGGATCTCAGAGCAAAGCCATACTTTCAGCTTCGTAGTGCTGTGGTTAAACGAAAGATGTGATCTGGGTTAAACACACACCCTACTGACTTAAATTTGCATAGCCCACAGTAGAGCGAACTTGGCTCGTCCAAGTGTCATAAGTAACAACAATACATTTATTTTCAAAAATTAATTCCGCGTGATATACAGTTATTGTGATATATTTAGTGTCCTTTCAAGTACATATTTCGATAAATATAACATTCTATAATCTAGTGAATACAAAAAATAAGAAATTCAATTGCAAACAAAAATGGAGACATAAATATTTTTTAATATCAAAACATACTATATTAGTATTCATTCCAGGGAAAGAAAAAAAAATAGGAAGAGATGCTGTTAGAAAATGGTTACTAAATTCACACACACACTGTTAAATGAAAACTGGTTTCAGGCGTATTACGTCCAAATGCTGCAACACACGCATCTCACCTGTGGAGATAGGGGGAGGAGGGGTAGTCGGTACAGGTTCTTTTGACAATGATAGACTAGATTGGTTATTTTCCGACACATCAGACAGAAGACTACTGAGTAGTTCTTCAAGACCGTCCATCGTTTTGCCCACGGCCTCTTTGGAACTACTGGAAGCCACATATTGAAAGGGTTTAGACACTTCGCACTTAGGAGACATTTGCGGCGAGCGAACCACGGAGCTTAGGCGAAGATACTGACCGGTACCTTCGTGCAAATTCAGTGGCACCTGCGGAGTTTGGGACTTCGATGTATCCATGGAAACTCGTATATGACGAATTTCATCGTGTTTTGAGTTCACGGGGTTCTCTGGTTTGTTTGTCTCTTTCACGCAACTCTCACCAGTCGAAGTTGGAATATTGCTCACAGTTTGAGAGTTATCTTCCGACAACTTCTTGGATTTCGATTTGTTATTACTAGTGGATGTAGCCATTAGGAATGAAATGTTTTCAGAGAGAGAACGAACAGCTTTTAGTTTCTTTTTATGAGAATCATCTCGCTGATTATTTAGGTTTTCATAGAATTCTTTTTTGGCACGGATTTCGGAAAAGCTGATTGGTTGCCTAAGAGTGCGGCTGTCAATTTGCTGCATATTTCGATTATCACAAGTATCTAATTTATGTTCAAGAGTATCTAATTGACTCGTCAGGTCACTAAATAATTTATTTATTGAGGGATCTTTAAGAAATTCCACGTCCTTATTTGGTGCAGGAGCTTCAGTGCATTTTATATCTGAGGCGATAGTTTTATCAGCTGGCAATTTGAAGTGATCACTTTTGCTGTTCGATTCCGTGGCGACGTTCATCGTCTCACACAAAGACAATCTTTTGGATTGTGAATTATTATTCAAGCAGTTATCTTTGCTAAATACTTTAGAATCTTCATCGCTAAAAGATAGATTTGACAAGCTATTTTTATCAGATAAAGTATCGCTGCTAAATTTCAAACTGCGATAAACATTTTCTAATTCTGCCATTGCACTATCTAAATTAGCTGTTGCAGATGAATCGCTAGAATAATTATTTTTAAATTCATTTTTGGATTTTATTATTTCTTTTGGTTTATAAAAAGAATCATTACCATTCAAAATATTAACACTTTGAAATGAACTGCATTGTTTCGAGTAAGATATACCAGAGTGAGCATAGTTGAAGGTTTTTGGTAAAAATTGATTTTCGAAAGTAGTGTCTTTAACGGCTTGATATGACTTTTTAACGTCAGTGGAGTGGACATTAATTTTATTATCGTTTAAGGTCTTTTTGTGATTTTTGCATTTGCAAGCAGCTTTATTCCCAGATACTAAGCACGTGTTAGTATCTTCGGTAATGTTTTTCCATTTCGAATTAGATGATGGGAAATACTTATCTGAAGTTTCGTAAGTACTTAAATCACTGCGAAGTTTATCCAACTTTTCAGTATTTTTGTTGATATCATTCATTTTTTGATTTCTGCAGTCACATATTTTTTTATTATCCGTCGATGAATAACAGTTACACGTACCAGGCGCTTCAGACAAAGCTTTCCATTTTAAATTTGAAGAAGTTAGATTTCTATTCTGAGTTTCAAGGCTATCCAGACAAGGATACTGAAAGTTAACCTTTTCAGTAATATCGAACTTCAAATCATCTGAAGGCATCCTCCATTTCGTCCATGGGAGGGACTTTTTCTTACTTTCTAGACTATTGAACATGAATTCGCGCCCACATTTACTCTCCTCCCACTTATTGAGCCATAATTTGTTATTATCACATGGAAAAAGCGAAGTTTCCTTGTTTGATGGAGATTCCTTAATGTTATCAGTACTTTTAATCTGCATCAATGAAGACGAATTACTGGTAGTGAAATTCAAATGAGAAGAACTGAGATCGTTCAGGATGTTTTGGTCCAGGAAATCGAAATTACCACACGTTTTTCTCCTGTCATTAAAAAGTTCTCTCATCTGTTGTTTCTCACATGGGCTGCTGAACTGTGATTGGTGCGGAAGCTTAGAATTACGAATGACAACATCTGTTTTTATGTTAAACTTATCCATTGATTTAGCAGGAGTGACAGCTGCTATATTGGGCTGAAAAATTTTCTTTTTATCTAAATTATTTTCTTGGTGAAGTGCATTATTTTGATGTTGTAGGAAAGCTTTGTTTACGAATGTTATACTCTTTGGGGACCTTGGGGGTGGAGTCGGTGCTTGGGAGGATCTTGGTATTGGGGAATCACGGCGTACGAATTCCGTACTAGCAGACCTGATGTCTAAAATAGAATCTTTTCCGGCAGTTTTCTTTTCAAACATATTAACGTGCTCCGTCGAGGCATAGGTGGGTTTTTCTTGACACAATAAGCTAAGTTGAGAAGATTTGACTTTGTCGAAAAAGTCGGAACCACTTCTTCGCTTCCGCTCTTCTTCTTCCAAAAGTTTAATACGTTGTTGAACAAATCGAGTCACGTTTTCTTTGCTCGGGAAATCACTAAAATAGTTTTTTTTTGTCATATCTGGGAAATTAGGTGAAGGACAATAATCCGTTTTGACTTCTGAATTATTGGTTTCATTGCCAATTTGACCAATACTCTCCAGATGTAGCTTAATGCCGTCTTCATCGGGATTTAAACAAAGACTTAAGTTGTTCTTCCTGTTCGCTCTTTTTATCGCCCACTCATCCTGAGATCGCCTTCGCAGCCGTTTCTCCAGGCGATATGATCTTGATTTGACTTCTCGAACAGTTCTATGAATCACGCCGTCACTGTTGTATCTCGTTATGGATGTTCTCGAATCTTCATCCGAAGAGCTGTTGCCATACTTCTCCCGCTCCGCTTCCACCCGTGCCTTGATGGCCACCAGCCTTTCTTTCCTGGTGAGACTGTCGTTCGAACTACGAGACGATCTCTCCATGCTGTCGCTACTTCCGACATTGAGGCGAAAAGTCTCCACCGAACTGTGATGACTTTCTTTAATGTGATCATTTACCCTGAGCGACTGAGTTTGCCTACAGCTACCATTGATGGCATGTGTCGACGTGTCTTTTCGAGTATTCGTTTTTGTTCCTTTCTGATTCGTCGCGTCCGTTTTGTGATTATTAGAAGGCGGTTCGTCGTTTTCGATTGAGTTCAGTGTCTTCTTGGGTTCTTCTTTCTTTGGTTTCGAAGCAGCTTTTGGTTTCTGATACTCCAACGAGGAACAGGAAGTGTCAGAACTCAGTGACGTCTCTCTGCACTTGGATCCAGATGAGATGGGAATACAAAAGATATTCTGTCGAGCTGTCTTTTCTTTGGTGAAGATTCTACTTTTGCGGCGAACTTTCTCTTTTTGTTCAAGCTCGGCGAAAATAATTCTGTGGTCAATGCCTTCACCACCAGCCCTGGCGTAGGAGGGAAGACTCAAACTTTTCTGAGCAGGGACGACGTTGCACTTTCGTTGGGGACCGCTCAGGGTGGCTGCCTCCATCACCATTCCAAAAGCATCCTATACAGCTGCCGAACTGAAACAAAAATATCTTTATATTAGATCATGCTTCCAACTAAAAACATTAAATGCACTCATAAATTTGATGCAGTAACGTAAATAGTTTCAACTCCTAACTTTTTACCAACATTTTTTAAAGGAGAAAATAAAACAAATATAATCATAAAATATCAAGAATATACATTAAAAAGCGAATAAAATTAAATATATAATTTTTCTCGAATTAATTAGAAAGTAATGATTTATGTTTGTTTCTAATTCCAACGAACATAATATTCAGTTGTTTAATAAATTTTAAATTTTGTGGAAAAATGCAATCAATCTTAGATTGCTCTGAGAAAGCCAACAGGAAAAACAAAATAAGTTGAATTTTTCAAATGTAACGGGTTTTAAGATCAGTTAAGCTATTCTTTGTGGTATTTCATATTACTTTGAAGTCTTGGGTTTTCATTTAATTGACATCAGTTGAACTTACTTTTTTTGAGATAAAATTTAAAAACTTTATGTTTACCATTAATTTTACCATAAAAGTGATATGGTATTTGAATTTATAGTGTCAGATGGAGAGTGGTAACCTAACAGAAGATTAATATCAGAATAAACTTCGAATAATTTCATGGGTGAGTTGATCAAAATTGATTGTTTTCTTTCAAAAAAATATTCCAACTCATTGTAAATGCAAGAATTTATTTTAAAAAAAACAAGAGTTTCTAAGTAAAGATACTGTTGAGATAGTTCTGGCACAAAAAATGCATAAGTATGTACATAATGTTAGTAGAGAAATATAGAAAGTTGCGAACATGATAGCTGCAAAAAATGATAATTTTAAAAATTAGAAAATGTGCTTTGAAAATTAACTATCACAAGGAATCGGAATCAAACACATTGACTAAGAAAAAGGTGAAACTATAAGCGTTACATTAAAGATTATATAAGAAACAATTTAAACGTATATTTCTTACCTAATTAATTATATTTAAAAAAAACTATTTGATCCGCACAAATTAAGAATAATAATATCTTTACAAATTATAAAATGTCGCATTACGTTCTTAGTTTTAAAGGGATAAATAATATATATCATCTGCAAATGAAAGACAGAGCAATATTTTATGTATTTTCTTTTATTCGCGCGTGTATCATGTTGAATATATTTAAATTTTAAGTAATAGGATTGAATGAAAAATAATGCAAAACCTGTAAACACAAATGATCATTTTAAAAGTATTGCACTTATTCCAAAAACATTATTTTATTACTTTAAAAAAATTTAACTTAAAAATGGATGAAACAATCGAATTTATATAATTAAAGAACATTATTTTTAATTCATAATTAAATAGCATTAGTTACTTTTGCAAAATGTTGCAAACAGTTTTGTATACTTAGACCTACGAATGTAGTCCAAAAAATTATTTCGTAGTTTTTCAAACAAATTTCAAATTTTCTATTCAATTGAAAAAAATTCTAATCAATTGTAATACACAAATATGTTTTAAGGAAAAGGTTTAAAAGACTAAAAAGGAAAACACAAAAATGTGTACAGACGCGCAATTTGTTAGAAGATTTAGAAAACACCTAAATGTACTCTATTTCTTTATAAAAACATGATTATGTTTGTTGTATAATGCCCGACAACAAGAGTTTCCACCTTTCAGCACTACAAGGAGCAGAATTGATGATACCTGTTGTAGTGGGAAACCCAGTGGGTGTCCCATCGGAGCCCCGAAAGTGGGTCTTCGAAATTTAGAAGAAGAGAGTGTAACGTCTCCTACTCAGCGCTTTCGATTTCCAGAGCCTTTGATGGGGAGGGTGAGTAGGGAGACGATTGGTGCGAGGAGCAGGCTGAAGAAGCTGCGTTTTTCAGTTTTGGAAATTGATATTGACTCTTTGGTACGCTACGCAAGCGCGAGAGTTTTATGAACCCAAATATGACTCCTTGTAAATTTTTTGTTAATTAAATGTTTTTGTTTCTAAATTTGGAGTCGTTAGTTTGTTTCATAACAAACTTATGTTTTTGGTGGCAGCGGTTTTGGATGTTTTTATAATGCTTTGCATTAGCATCCACTGTGAAAATTAATTATGTGCACTATAATGGATTACGTGCCGAAATGTTGGAATACAGGTAGGCCATTTTGATCAATCATTCTCTGGCTACAATTAAAAATAAATAGTTGGTATGTTATAAATTTATAGAATATTTAGTTCCAATCTTATTTACGTGAATTTTCATGTTACATCAATTAATTTTGTTTATAAGTTTGTAAATGGTGTATTCCATATTACAAAAGATAATTTCTGTATTTCGTGAATTCGAAATTTACAGTGTATATTTTTTTTAAACGAAAAGTGTGTATCTTATTAAATGTGTATTTCATAATTTTTATGTGGTTGATGCATTTTAATTCACTTAGGAATATGTGTTAAAATAAATATGTTGTTATAGATTAAGGTGTAAAATCAAAAGTACAATTATATACTTAGTTTTTGATTGTTCAACTGATATATAAAGTAGATTTTAAGAAAGAAAGGAATATAATTTTTAAAGGTTTTGATTTCGTTATGTGAAAACGAAAGTATATTATTACAAATAGGTTTGAATTTAATGTAATGTGAAATTTTTATTGATGTGTTTGATTGTTCTTTGCAATGTTTTATAGGATATAAAACTGATTTATTTGATATTTAAATCGTATATGTTTTTTTTTACATTGTTAAGAATTTGAAAAGATATATTCTTAATGTTTAAAATATCTTACGTTATTAACATTATTTGATGTCGTGTATGATTAACTAAGTTTATTGATTTGAAATCGAAAGCTGATTTCTGGTTTAGATTAGTTAAAGCAGTTAATTTGTATTGTTCTTAAGAATTGTAGTGTTCTATATTTTGAATTAAAAATATGTATAATTTAATTTTTGGATTTAATATAGTGGTATCTATATAAGAATATGATTTTATATAATTTATACATATAATATATTTACATTTTTGATTAATGATTCAATTTATCTGAGTATCAATCATTAGCTTGGTGATAATAGCTTGAAATCGAGAGTAGATTTAATATTAAACATTTTCTTCTTTTTGAAATAATTGATTTTCCATTTTATACTTTTATTGTATTATAATATAGTTTGTTTCATTTAGTTTTTTAAACGTTATTGATATGTTTATATTAGTAGTGTGTGATAAATAATTTCAATAGTTATTTAATAAATTTTGCATATTGGTGGGTATAGTCTGTTTTTTCTCATTATTGCATCTCTTCTGAGATAAAACGTTTAGTAATTAAAATGGCTTTTTAGCACGGGGAAAAAGGGAGATTTAATAGAAGTAGCGGAAGAGTTAGGAAATAGTTCCAGATTCTTTTAAAATCCCAGACATTAAAAATTAATTTTAGCTAGTAAAAACTTCAACGAGGAAGAAGTAAAATGTATATTAGATAGGGTAATCGATGAAAGAGTTAAAAGGAACAAGAAGAAAAAGAGGAAAAAATTAGGCGAGAAGAACTAGAAAAAGAGGAGAGAATTAGGCGAGAAGAACTAGAAAAAGAGGAGAGAATTAGGCGCGAAGAACTAGAAAAAGAGGAAAGAATTAGACGTGAAGAAAGAGAACATATTTTGGAAATGAAACGTCTGGAAATCTCTTCAAATGCCACAATTTCGAACAGAGAATCAGTTACAAATAGGACTGAACAAGCTCAAAAAATTCAATTAATGCAAATAACGCCAAAGTATGATGAAAAGAAAGATGAGATGAGTTTATACTTAATAAATTTTGAGCGTAGAGCAGAAATGACTCATATTCCAAAAAACGAATGGGTAGTTTATCTTGTAAGTGCTTTACCTTCAGAAATATCTAACATATTAGCTAGAGAACCTCCAGAAAGGGCTGATGATTACGATTATGTGAAGGAACTTATTCTTAAACGATTCAAGTTAAATAGCGAAAAATTAAGACGATTGTTTCTTAAACACCATAAAACGACAGAAAAATCATGGAGAAATTATGCACAAGAATTGAATAGTTACTTTACGGAATGGCTTGCGGAATTAGAAATAACGACGTTTGAACAGCTTAAGGAGCTAATGGTAACAGATCAATTGAAACGTCGAGTGCCAATTGAAATTAAAGAACATTTTTTGGCGGAATGGCTTAAAATAAATTCTCCGTATGATCTGGCAGAGAAAATAGATGAATATGAAAGCTTAAGAGATAGTTTTAAGACTAAAGATTTTACAAAACTCCCTCGAAATAATTTTGGTTTTCGTCAACAAAACGAAAACCGTGCCTTTAAGTTTAATGAAGTAATTCGAAATAATAAATCTCATGTTCCTAAAAGAGTCGAGAATAAAAATTCAAATTATGCACATGAAAGGAATTTGAAAACGAAAACAACTCCGATGTTATGAGTGTGGTTCTTATAGTCATTTGCGGCCTCAGTGTGACAAAATAAAAAAGAACTTAGAATCGGTAGCATCTAATGAAATTGCTGAAAGTACATTTAATGAGTTGATGGCTCCCTACACTAGTATCGGCACTGTTAATGGAATTCAAATGCCAATCTTAAGAGACACTGGAGCAACTCTTGATTTGATTTGTGGAAAATACGTTAAA
The DNA here is from genome assembly GCA_030067965.1 of Latrodectus elegans. Classification (NCBI taxonomy): domain Eukaryota; kingdom Metazoa; phylum Arthropoda; class Arachnida; order Araneae; family Theridiidae; genus Latrodectus; species Latrodectus elegans. The sequence goes on along the minus strand of CM057822.1, from coordinate 110,611,263 downwards.
CCTGATATGTTCACTAAGGAAAAGGTTTGGCTAAGAACACCTCTTGATGAAACTTTAGTATGCTTACCTATTGCCGAGGTTGAAATAAATTGTGAATTAGGTCACGTTTTGACAAAGGCAGCAGTTCTTCGAGATTCTTTGGATCAAGGAAGGTATTTACTAGGTAACAAAACAGCCGCTTTAATTGAAGAAACCAAAAAACACGAAGAGGTGAAAGTACATATGATAAATGCTATAGAAACTCGAGCTCAAAAAAGACGCAAGGAAAATAGCACGAATAAAGAGATAATTGTCTCTGAAATAAAATCCTCTAGGTCTTGCCTCAAAACTAAACAAAATGAAGAATTAGAGGAAAATGCAATTTTGCCACCATTAGAAACCGAAGTTGAAGGTCTGGATTTGATAAAGACATCCCCAGAAAAATTCGCTCGTGAACAAAAAGTGTGCGAAGATTTGAAACCTCTTTTTGAGCAAGCTAAACGACAATCTTCAAAAGACAATAAATATGTTATAATAAATCAAATGTTGTTTTTTAATAAAATGGACAATGATGGAACCATAAGAAGATTATTAGTTGTGCCCAAGAAGTTTCGCAACCAGCTAAAAGGAATCTGCCATGAGGTAACTGCAGCTCATTTAGGTGTAACTAAAACAAAAGATATGTTGTGTAAAACTTTCTACTGGCCAAACTGCTTTAAAGACATAGAAAATTTTGTTAAATCTTGTGACAAATGTCAACGTGTAGGAAAGCCTCAAGATAAGAAAAAGTCTCCTTTGAAACTGGTTCCAGTAATTCCGGAAATATTTACTAGAATTAATGTTGATGCCTGTGGACCTTTACCTTTAACTTCAAGCGGCAACCGGTATATTATAACAGCCATTTGCATGTCATCCAAGTATCCAGATGCCATCCCAGTACCAGATATTCGTTCTACTACTGTGGTTGATGCTTTTCTTCAGATATTTAGCCGTATGGGTTTTCCTAGGGAGTTACAAAGTGATCAAGGAACATCTTTCATGAGTGTCCTGACATCAGAATTTTTAGAAAAATTTGGTATTAAAGTAGTGCATAGTTCTGTACAGCATCCCCAAAGCAATCCTGTTGAAAGATTGCATAGAACTTTAAAGAGAATACTGAAAGTCCTTTGTTTAGAAAAGGGTACAGATTGGGAGAAAATTTTACCTCAGGCACTTTTTGCGCTTAGAACTTGCATTCATGATAGCACTGGATATTCTCCTGCAGAATTAGTCCATGGTCGGAAACTAACAACTCCCGTAACACTATTATATGAAAATTTAACTGGTAAAACCATTGAAGAAGATAGTGTGATTGCTTACGTTTTTAATCTTTTAAATAGAATGAAAAGATGTCAAGAATTAGCTGTGCAAAATATGACAGATGCTAAAGAAAAACAGAAACTTTGGTATGACCGTAAGGCTACGAAAAGAGAATTTAAAGAAAATGATCTTGTGTTAGTCGTTGCCCCTTCTAGGTCAAGTAAATTTTCTGTTCATTGGATAGGTCCAGGAAAAGTAGTAAAACGACTATCGGAAACAAATTATATAATACAATTTCCCGATAAAGAAAAAATTACATGTATACCATGTAAATATGTTAAAACCCTATTTTCAGCGTCCAGAAAATGTTAATTTAATTTTTACCTCTAATTCTGATAATGAAGATATTGATTCTGAGAATGAAGATATCCCAAGTTTTGAAATTAATTCATCCACCCTTTTAGAGACTTTCCCTGAAAGCTGTTTTAATGAAAAATTAGAGGATGAGCAGAAGAAGCAATTGAGTAGACTTTGATTCAATTTATTGATATTTTTTCAAATGAACCGGGTTGTACTGAACTAGCTGAACTGGACATCGAGTTGGAATCTGATAAACCTATTATAGCTAAACCATATCGAATGTCCCCACGACAGACAGAAATCTTGAAATCGGAAGTAGACAAGATGTTGAAATTGAAGGTGGTGGAACCAGGTGAATCCGATTACACATCACCTTTAATATTAGTTGAAGCTCCTGGAAAGAACCTCGTCCGTGCATTGATTATCGCCGGTTAAATGAGGTTACCAGAACACAATATTATCCATTGCCAAATATTGAAGAGCGCGTTGAATCTGTTTCTAAAGCGAATTTCATATCTCTATTAGACTTAACACGAGGTTATTGGCAAATACCTTTGAGTCCGAAGGCTCAAAGATATGCTGCATTTACTACGACATTTGGTGTTTATAAACCTTTGAGAATGGCATTCGGTTTGAAGAATGCCCTTATTATTTCAGTAAGTTAATGGCTGAGATATTAAAAATTGCGAACATTTTGCTGTACCTTATTTAGATGACATAGCTATATATTCATTTACTTGGTCTGATCACATCCAACATCTTAAATGTGTTCTAGAGAAGATTCGATTTGCGAAATTGACTGTAAAACCCTTAAAGTGCAAATTCGCTCAACTTCGTGTTAAATATTTGGGACACTTTGTAGGAAAAGGTCAAAGAACACCAGGTGATATTAAAGTGAAAGCTGTTACCGATTTCGAACGTCCCTCAAGCAAAACCGAAGTACGTGCTTTCCTAGGTCTTGTTGGATACTATCGTAAGTATATACCAGACTTTTCGGTAGTTGCTGCGCCTTTAACTGACTTACTAAAAGGGAAATCCAAGAAGGGAACTGTAATATGGAATAATAACTGTGAAAAGGCATTCATAGAATTAAAGAATGCTTTAATAAAGAAGCCTGTACTTTACAGTCCAGACTTTCAAAACCATTTATTATTCAATGTGATGCCTCAAACTTAGGAATAGGAGTAGTTTTATCTCAGAGAGATCAAAAACTAAATGAACACCCTATCCTGTTTCTGAGTAGAAAATTTTCAAAGTCTGAAAAAATTATAGTACTATAGAAAAGGAATGTGCAGCAATAATTTTTGCTGTTACTAAATTAAAATATTAATTAGATAGTCAGTATAAATTTGTTATAGAAACTGATCACAACCCTTTAGTTTGGTTAAAACATCATACAGGATCTAATCCCAGACTTTTAAGATGGGCTTTGGTTCTTCAAAGGCTAAATTTCGATATTGTTCACAAAAAGGGCAAATTACATCAGAATGCTGATAGTCTCAGTAGAATGCTGAATAACCAAACATAATTATTTTCTTTTTATTACTCAGATATTAATTTTTTTTAAAAAATATTTTCTATTAATACAAATTTCAATTGTTTCATAATTTTTGAAAAAAATTATATTGTTTTTATAATATTAATGTGTATATTTGTAAATTTATCTCTTGTTGCAGATTCTGTTGTATTACATAATTATTTTGTGCTTTTTTGATATATTTTTATATTATATAATGCCATATTTTGTGTATCAGCCAGAGTCCGATTGATCAGGGCTATCTGTAATACTAAATTTTGCTTTTTGTTGCTTGTGTGTGTGTGTTTTTTTCTTTTTCATTGCAGGTTGATTTCCGTAGAAAAAAAAAAAGAAAAAAACTCCGGGGAAGGAAGGAATAATTTAGTCTGTAACGTCTCCTACTCAGCGCTTTCGATTTCCAGAGCCTTTGATGGGGAGGGTGAGTAGGGAGACGATTGGTGCGAGGAGCAGGCTGAAGAAGCTGCGTTTTTCAGTTTTGGAAATTGATATTGACTCTTTGGTACGCTACGCAAGCGCGAGAGTTTTATGAACCCAAATATGACTCCTTGTAAATTTTTTGTTAATTAAATGTTTTTGTTTCTAAATTTGAAGTCGTTAGTTTGTTTCATAACAAACTTATGTTTTTGGTGGCAGCGGATTTGGATGTTTTTATAATGCTTTGCATTAGCATCCACTGTGAAAATTAATTATGTGCACTATAATGGATTACGTGCCGAAATGTTGGAATACAGGTAGGCCATTTTGATCAATCCTTCTCTGGCTACAATTAAAAATAAATAGTTGGTATGTTATAAATTTATAGAATATTTAGTTCCAATCTTATTTACGTGAATTTTCATGTTACATCAATTAATTTTGTTTATAAGTTTGTAAATGGTGTATTCCATATTACAAAAGATAATTTCTGTATTTCGTGTATTCGAATTTACAGTGTAATATTTTTTTTAAACGAAAAGTGTGTATCTTATTAAATGTGTATTTCATAATTTTTATGTGGTTGATGCATTTTAATTCACTTAGGAATATGTGTTAAAATAACTATGTTGTTATAGATTAAGGTGTAAAATCAAAAGTACAATTATATACTTAGTTTTTTGATTGTTCAACTGATATATAAAGTAGATTTTAAGAAAGAAAGGAATATAATTTTTTAAAAGGTTTTGATTTCGTTATGTGAAAACGAAAGTATATTATTACAAATAGGTTTGAATTTAATGTAATGTGAAATTTTTATTGATGTGTTTGATTGTTCTTTGCAATGTTTTATAGGATATAAAACTGATTTATTTGATATTTAAATCGTATATGTTTTTTTTTACATTGTTAAGAATTTGAAAAGATATATTCTTAATGTTTAAAATATCTTACGTTATTAACATTATTTGATGTCGTGTATGATTAACTAAGTTTATTGATTTGAAATCGAAAGCTGATTTCTGGTTTAGATTAGTTAAAGCTGTTAATTTGCATTGTTCTTAAGAATTGTAGTGTTCTATATTTTGAATTAAAAATATATATAATTTCATTTTTGGATTTAATATAGTGGTATCTATATAAGAATATGATTTTATATAATTTATACAGATAATATATTTACATTTTTGATTAATGATTCAATTTATCTGAGTATCAATCATTAGCTTGGTGATAATAACTTGAAATCGAGAGTAGATTTAATATTAAACATTTTCTTCTTTTTGAAATAATTGATTTTCCATTTTATACTTTTGTTGTATTATAATATAGTTTGTTTCATTTAGTTTTTTAAACGTTATTGATATGTTTATATTAGTAGTGTGTGATAAATAATTTCAATAGTTATTTAATAAATTTTGCATATTGGTGGGTATTGTCTGTTTTTCTCTCATTATTGCATCTCTTCTGAGATAAAACGTTTAGTAATTAAAATGGCTTTTTAGCACGGGGAAAAAGGAGATTTAATAGAAGTAGCGGAAGAGTTAGGGAAATAGTTCCAGATTCTTTAAAATCCCAGACATTAAAAATTAATTTTAGCTAGTAAAAACTTCAACGAGGAAGAAGTAAAATGTATATTAGATAGGGTAATCGATGAAAGAGTTAAAAGGAACAAGAAGAAAAAGAGGAAAAAATTAGGCGAGAAGAACTAGAAAAAGAGGAGAGAATTAGGCGAGAAGAACTAGAAAAAGAGGAGAGAATTAGGCGCGAAGAACTAGAAAAAGAGGAAAGAATTAGACGTGAAGAAAGAGAACATATTTTGGAAATGAAACGTCTGGAAATCTCTTCAAATGCCACAATTTCGAACAGAGAATCAGTTACAAATAGGACTGAACAAGCTCAAAAAATTCAATTAATGCAAATAACGCCAAAGTATGATGAAAAGAAAGATGAGATGAGTTTATACTTAATAAATTTTGAGCGTAGAGCAGAAATGGCTCATATTCCAAAAAAACGAATGGGTAGTTTATCTTGTAAGTGCTTTACCTTCAGAAATATCTAACATGTTAGCTAGAGAACCTCCAGAAAGGGCTGATGATTACGATTATGTGAAGGAACTTATTCTTAAACGATTCAAGTTAAATAGCGAAAAATTAAGACGATTGTTTCTTAAACACCATAAAACGACAGAAAAATCATGGAGAAATTATGCACAAGGAATTGAATAGTTACTTTACGGAATGGCTTGCGGAATTAGAAATAACGACGTTTGAACAGCAAGGAGCTAATGGTAACAGATCAATTGAAACGTCGAGTGCCAATTGAAATTAAAGAACATTTTTTGGCGGAATGGCTTAAAATAAATTCTCCGTATGATCTGGCAGAGAAAATAGATGAATATGAAAGCTTAAGAGATAGTTTTAAGACTAAAGATTTTACAAAACTCCTCGAAATAATTTTGGTTTTCGTCAACAAAACGAAAACCGTGCCTTTAAGTTTAATGAAGTAATTCGAAATAATAAATCTCGTGTTCCTAAACGAGTCGAGAATAAAAATTCAAATTATGCACATGAAAGGGATTTGAAAAACGAAAACAACTCCGATGTTATGAGTGTGGTTCTTATAGTCATTTGCGGCCTCAGTGTGACAAAATAAAAAAGAACTTAGAATCGGTAGCATCTAATGAAATTGCTGAAAGTACATTTAATGAGTTGATGGCTCCCTACACTAGTATCGGCACTGTTAATGGAATTCAAATGCCAATCTTAAGAGACACTGGAGCAACTCTTGATTTGATTTGTGGAAAATACGTTAAACCTGATATGTTCACTGAGGAAAAGGTTTGGCTAAGAACACCTCTTGATGAAACTTTAGTATGCTTACCTATTGCCGAGGTTGAAATAAATTGTGAATTAGGTCACGTTTTGACAAAGGCAGCAGTTCTTCGAGATTCTTTGGATCAAGGAAGGTATTTACTAGGTAACAAAACAGCCGCTTTAATTGAAGAAACCAAAAAACACGAAGAGGTGAAAGTACATATGATAAATGCTATAGAAACTCGAGCTCAAAAAAGACGCAAGGAAAATAGCACGAATAAAGAGATAATTGTCTCTGAAATAAAATCCTCTAGGTCTTGCCTCAAAACTAAACAAAATGAAGAATTAGAGGAAAATGCAATTTTGCCACCATTAGAAACCGAAGTTGAAGGTCTGGATTTGATAAAGACATCCCCAGAAGAATTCGCTCGTGAACAAAAAGTGTGCGAAGATTTGAAACCTCTTTTTGAGCAAGCTAAACGACAATCTTCAAAAGACAATAAATATGTTATAATAAATCAAATGTTGTTTCTTAATAAAATGGACAATGATGGAACCATAAGAAGATTATTAGTTGTGCCCAAGAAGTTTCTGCAACCAGCTAAAAGGAATCTGCCATGAGGTAACTGCAGCTCATTTAGGTGTAACTAAAACAAAAGATATGTTGTGTAAAACTTTCTACTGGCCAAACTGCTTTAAAGACATAGAAAATTTTGTTAAATCTTGTGACAAATGTCAACGTGTAGGAAAGCCTCAAGATAAGAAAAAGTCTCCTTTGAAACTGGTTCCAGTAATTCCGGAAATATTTACTAGAATTAATGTTGATGCCTGTGGACCTTTACCTTTAACTTCAAGCGGCAACCGGTATATTATAACAGCCATTTGCATGTCATCCAAGTATCCAGATGCCATCCCAGTACCAGATATTCGTTCTACTACTGTGGTTGATGCTTTTCTTCAGATATTTAGCCGTATGGGTTTTCCTAGGGAGTTGCAAAGTGATCAAGGAACATCTTTCATGAGTGTCCTGACATCAGAATTTTTAGAAAAATTTGGTATTAAAGTAGTGCATAGTTCTGTACAGCATCCCCAAAGCAATCCTGTTGAAAGATTGCATAGAACTTTAAAGAGAATACTGAAAGTCCTTTGTTTAGAAAAGAGTACAGATTGGGAGAAAATTTTACCTCAGGCACTTTTTGCGCTTAGAACTTGCATTCATGATAGCACTGGATATTCTCCTGCAGAATTAGTCCATGGTCGGAACCTAACAACTCCCGTAACACTATTATATGAAAATTTAACTGGTAAAACCATTGAAGAAGATAGTGTGATTGCTTACGTTTTTAATCTTTTAAATAGAATGAAAAGATGTCAAGAATTAGCTGTGCAAAATATGACAGATGCTAAAGAAAAACAGAAACTTTGGTATGACCGTAAGGCTACGAAAAGAGAATTTAAAGAAAATGATCTTGTGTTAGTCGTTGCCCCTTCTAGGTCAAGTAAATTTTCTGTTCATTGGATAGGTCCAGGAAAAGTAGTAAAACGACTATCGGAAACAAATTATATAATACAATTTCCCGATAAAGAAAAATTACATGTAGACCATGTAAATATGTTAAAACCCTATTTTCAGCGTCCAGAAAATGTTAATTTAATTTTTACCTCTAATTCTGATAATGAAGATATTGATTCTGAGAATGAAGATATCCCAAGTTTTGAAATTAATTCATCCACCCTTTTAGAGACTTTCCCTGAAAGCTGTTTTAATGAAAAATTAGAGGATGAGCAGAAGAAGCAATTGAGTAGACTTTTGATTCAATTTATTGATATTTTTCAAATGAACCGGGTTGTACTGAACTAGCTGAACTGGACATCGAGTTGGAATCTGATAAACCTATTATAGCTAAACCATATCGAATGTCCCCACGACAGACAGAAATCTTGAAATCGAAGTAGACAAGATGTTGAAATTGAAGGTGGTGGAACCAGGTGAATCCGATTACACATCACCTTTAATATTAGTTGAAGCTCCTGGAAAAGAACCTCGTCCGTGCATTGATTATCGCCGGTTAAATGAGGTTACCAGAACACAATATTATCCATTGCCAAATATTGAAGAGCGCGTTGAATCTGTTTCGAAAGCGAATTTCATATCTCTATTAGACTTAACACGAGGTTATTGGCAAATACCTTTGAGTCCGAAGGCTCAAAGATATGCTGCATTTCATTACGACATTTGGTGTTTATAAACCTTTGAGAATGGCATTCGGTTTGAAGAATGCCCCTTATTATTTCAGTAAGTTAATGGCTGAGATATTAAAAAATTGCGAACATTTTGCTGTACCTTATTTAGATGACATAGCTATATATTCATTTACTTGGTCTGATCACATCCAACATCTTAAATGTGTTCTAGAGAAGATTCGATTTGCGAAATTGACTGTAAAACCCTTAAAGTGCAAATTCGCTCAACTTCATTATTGTTAAATATTTGGGACACTTTGTAGGACAAGGTCAAAGAACACCAGGTGATATTAAAGTGAAAGCTGTTACCGATTTCGAACGTCCCTCAAGCAAAACCGAAGTACGTGCTTTCCTAGGTCTTGTTGGATACTATCGTAAGTATATACCAGACTTTTCGGTAGTTGCTGCGCCTTTAACTGACTTACTAAAAGGGAAATCCAAGAAGGGAACTGTAATATGGAATAATAACTGTGAAAAGGCATTCATAGAATTAAAGAATGCTTTAATAAAGAAGCCTGTACTTTACAGTCCAGACTTTCAAAAACCATTTATTATTCAATGTGATGCCTCAAACTTAGGAATAGGAGTAGTTTTATCTCAGAGAGATCAAAAACTAAATGAACACCCTATCCTGTTTCTGAGTAGAAAATTTTCAAAGTCTGAAAAAAATTATAGTACTATAGAAAAGGAATGTGCAGCAATAATTTTTGCTGTTACTAAATTAAAATATTATTTAGATAGTCAGTATAAATTTGTTATAGAAACTGATCACAACCCTTTAGTTTGGTTAAAACATCATACAGGATCTAATCCCAGACTTTTAAGATGGGCTTTGGTTCTTCAAAGGCTAAATTTCGATATTGTTCACAAAAAGGGCAAATTACATCAGAATGCTGATAGTCTCAGTAGAATGCTGAATAACCAAACATAATTATTTTCTTTTTATTACTCAGATATTAATTTTTTAAAAAAAAAATTTTCTATTAATACAAATTTCAATTGTTTCATAATTTTTGAAAAAAAAATTATATTGTTTTTTATAATATTAATGTGTATATTTGTAAATTTATCTCTTGTTGCAGATTCTGTTGTATTACATAATTATTTTGTGCTTTTTTGATATATTTTTATATTATATAATGCCATATTTTGTGTATCAGCCAGAGTCCGATTGATCAGGGCTATCTGTAATACTAAATTTTGCTTTTTGTTGCTTGTGTGTGTGTGTTTTTTTCTTTTTCATTGCAGGTTGATTTCCGTAGAAAAAAAAAAAAGAAAAACTCCGGTAAGGAAGGAATAATTTAGTCTGTAACGTCTCCTACTCAGCGCTTTCGATTTCCAGAGCCTTTGATGGGGAGGGTGAGTAGGGAGACGATTGGTGCGAGGAGCAGGCTGAAGAAGCTGCGTTTTTCAGTTTTGGAAATTGATATTGACTCTTTGGTACGCTACGCAAGCGCGAGAGTTTTATGAACCCAAATATGACTCCTTGTAAATTTTTGTTAATTAAATGTTTTTGTTTCTAAATTTGAAGTCGTTAGTTTGTTTCATAACAAACTTATGTTTTTTTTGGCAGCGGATTTGGATGTTTTTATAATGCTTTGCATTAGCATCCACTGTGAAAATTAATTATGTGCACTATAATGGATTACGTGCCGAAATGTTGGAATACAGGTAGGCCATTTTGATCAATCCTTCTCTGGCTACAATTAAAAATAAATAGTTGGTATGTTATAAATTTATAGAATATTTAGTTCCAATCTTATTTACGTGAATTTTCATGTTACATCAATTAATTTTGTTTATAAGTTTGTAAATGGTGTATTCCATATTACAAAAGATAATTTCTGTATTTCGTGTATTCGAATTTACAGTGTAATATTTTTTTTAAACGAAAAGTGTGTATCTTATTAAATGTGTATTTCATAATTTTTATGTGGTTGATGCATTTTAATTCACTTAGGAATATGTGTTAAAATAACTATGTTGTTATAGATTAAGGTGTAAAATCAAAAGTACAATTATATACTTAGTTTTTTGATTGTTCAACTGATATATAAAGTAGATTTTAAGAAAGAAAGGAATATAATTTTTTAAAAGGTTTTGATTTCGTTATGTGAAAACGAAAGTATATTATTACAAATAGGTTTGAATTTAATGTAATGTGAAATTTTTATTGATGTGTTTGATTGTTCTTTGCAATGTTTTATAGGATATAAAACTGATTTATTTGATATTTAAATCGTATATGTTTTTTACATTGTTAAGAATTTGAAAAGATATATTCTTAATGTTTAAAATATCTTACGTTATTAACATTATTTGATGTCGTGTATGATTAACTAAGTTTATTGATTTGAAATCGAAAGCTGATTTCTGGTTTAGATTAGTTAAAGCTGTTAATTTGCATTGTTCTTAAGAATTGTAGTGTTCTATATTTTGAATTAAAAATATATATAATTTCATTTTTGGATTTAATATAGTGGTATCTATATAAGAATATGATTTTATATAATTTATACAGATAATATATTTACATTTTTGATTAATGATTCAATTTATCTGAGTATCAATCATTAGCTTGGTGATAATAACTTGAAATCGAGAGTAGATTTAATATTAAACATTTTCTTCTTTTTGAAATAATTGATTTTCCATTTTATACTTTTGTTGTATTATAATATAGTTTGTTTCATTTAGTTTTTTAAACGTTATTGATATGTTTATATTAGTAGTGTGTGATAAATAATTTCAATAGTTATTTAATAAATTTTGCATATTGGTGGGTATAGTCTGTTTTTCTCTCATTATTGCATCTCTTCTGAGATAAAATGTTTAGTAATTAAAATGGCTTTTTAGCACGGGGAAAAAGGGAGATTTAATAGAAGTAGCGGAAGAGTTAGGGAAATAGTTCCAGATTCTTTTAAAATCCCAGACATTAAAAATTAATTTTAGCTAGTAAAAACTTCAACGAGGAAGAAGTAAAATGTATATTAGATAGGGTAATCGATGAAAGAGTTAAAAGGGAACAAGAAGAAAAAGAGGAAAAAATTAGGCGAGAAGAACTAGAAAAAGAGGAGAGAATTAGGCGAGAAGAACTAGAAAAAGAGGAAAGAATTAGACGTGAAGAAAGAGAACATATTTTGGAAATGAAACGTCTGGAAATCTCTTCAAATGCCACAATTTCGAACAGAGAATCAGTTACAAATAGGACTGAACAAGCTCAAAAAATTCAATTAATGCAAATAACGCCAAAGTATGATGAAAAGAAAGATGAGATGAGTTTATACTTAATAAATTTTGAGCGTAGAGCAGAAATGGCTCATATTCCAAAAAACGAATGGGTAGTTTATCTTGTAAGTGCTTTACCTTCAGAAATATCTAACATATTAGCTAGAGAACCTCCAGAAAGGGCTGATGATTACGATTATGTGAAGGAACTTATTCTTAAACGATTCAAGTTAAATAGCGAAAATTAAGACGATTGTTTCTTAAACACCATAAAACGACAGAAAAATCATGGAGAAATTATGCACAAGAATTGAATAGTTACTTTACGGAATGGCTTGCGGAATTAGAAATAACGACGTTTGAACAGCTTAAGGAGCTAATGGTAACAGATCAATTGAAACGTCGAGTGCCAATTGAAATTAAAGAACATTTTTTGGCGGAATGGCTTAAAATAAATTCTCCGTATGATCTGGCAGAGAAAATAGATGAATATGAAAGCTTAAGAGATAGTTTTAAGACTAAAGATTTTACAAAACTCCCTCGAAATAATTTTGGTTTTCGTCAACAAAACGAAAACCGTGCCTTTAAGTTTAATGAAGTAATTCGAAATAATAAATCTCATGTTCCTAAAAGAGTCGAGAATAAAAATTCAAATTATGCACATGAAAGGGAATTTGAAAAACGAAAACAACTCCGATGTTATGAGTGTGGTTCTTATAGTCATTTGCGGCCTCAGTGTGACAAAATAAAAAGAACTTAGAATCGGTAGCATCTAATGAAATTGCTGAAAGTACATTTAATGAGTTGATGGCTCCCTACACTAGTATCGGCACTGTTAATGGAATTCAAATGCCAATCTTAAGAGACACTGGAGCAACTCTTGATTTGATTTGTGGAAAATACGTTAAACCTGATATGTTCACTGAGGAAAAGGTTTGGCTAAGAACACCTCTTGATGAAACTTTAGTATGCTTACCTATTGCCGAGGTTGAAATAAATTGTGAATTAGGTCACGTTTTGACAAAGGCAGCAGTTCTTCGAGATTCTTTGGATCAAGGAAGGTATTTACTAGGTAACAAAACAGCCGCTTTAATTGAAGAAACCAAAAACACGAAGAGGTGAAAGTACATATGATAAATGCTATAGAAACTCGAGCACAAAAAAAAAGGCGCAAGGAAAACAGCACGAATAAAGAGATAATTGTCTCTGAAATAAAATCCTCTAGGTCTTGCCTCAAAACTAAACAAAATGAAGAATTAGAGGAAAATGCAATTTTGCCACCATTAGAAACCGAAGTTGAAGGTCTGGATTTGATAAAGACATCCCCAGAAGAATTCGCTCGTGAACAAAAAGTGTGCGAAGATTTGAAACCTCTTTGAGCAAGCTAAACGACAATCTTCAAAAGACAATAAATATGTTATAATAAATCAAATGTTGTTTCTTAATAAAATGGACAATGATGGAACCATAAGAAGATTATTAGTTGTGCCCAAGAAGTTTCGCAACCAGCTAAAAGGAATCTGCCATGAGGTAACTGCAGCTCATTTAGGTGTAACTAAAACAAAAGATATGTTGTGTAAAACTTTCTACTGGCCAAACTGCTTTAAAGACATAGAAAATTTTGTTAAATCTTGTGACAAATGTCAACGTGTAGGAAAGCCTCAAGATAAGAAAAAGTCTCCTTTGAAACTGGTTCCAGTAATTCCGGAAATATTTACTAGAATTAATGTTGATGCCTGTGGACCTTTACCTTTAACTTCAAGCGGCAACCGGTATATTATAACAGCCATTTGCATGTCATCCAAGTATCCAGATGCCATCCCAGTACCAGATATTCGTTCTACTACTGTGGTTGATGCTTTTCTTCAGATATTTAGCCGTATGGGTTTTCCTAGGGAGTTGCAAAGTGATCAAGGAACATCTTTCATGAGTGTCCTGACATCAGAATTTTTAGAAAAATTTGGTATTAAAGTAGTGCATAGTTCTGTACAGCATCCCCAAAGCAATCCTGTTGAAAGATTGCATAGAACTTTAAAGAGAATACTGAAAGTCCTTTGTTTAGAAAAGAGTACAGATTGGGAGAAAATTTTACCTCAGGCACTTTTTGCGCTTAGAACTTGCATTCATGATAGCACTGGATATTCTCCTGCAGAATTAGTCCATGGTCGGAACCTAACAACTCCGTAACACTATTATATGAAAATTTAACTGGTAAAACCATTGAAGAAGATAGTGTGATTGCTTACGTTTTTAATCTTTTAAATAGAATGAAAAGATGTCAAGAATTAGCTGTGCAAAATATGACAGATGCTAAAGAAAAACAGAAACTTTGGTATGACCGTAAGGCTACGAAAAGAGAATTTAAAGAAAATGATCTTGTGTTAGTCGTTGCCCCTTCTAGGTCAAGTAAATTTTCTGTTCATTGGATAGGTCCAGGAAAAGTAGTAAAACGACTATCGGAAACAAATTATATAATACAATTTCCCGATAAAGAAAAATTACATGTATACCATGTAAATATGTTAAAACCCTATTTTCAGCGTCCAGAAAATGTTAATTTAATTTTTACCTCTAATTCTGATAATGAAGATATTGATTCTGAGAATGAAGATATCCCAAGTTTTGAAATTAATTCATCCACCCTTTTAGAGACTTTCCCTGAAAGCTGTTTTAATGAAAAATTAGAGGATGAGCAGAAGAAGCAATTGAGTAGACTTTGATTCAATTTATTGATATTTTTCAAATGAACCGGGTTGTACTGAACTAGCTGAACTGGACATCGAGTTGGAATCTGATAAACCTATTATAGCTAAACCATATCGAATGTCCCCACGACAGACAGAAATCTTGAAATCGGAAGTAGACAAGATGTTGAAATTGAAGGTGGTGGAACCAGGTGAATCCGATTACACATCACCTTTAATATTAGTTGAAGCTCCTGGAAAAGAACCTCGTCCGTGCATTGATTATCGCCGGTTAAATGAGGTTACCAGAACACAATATTATCCATTGCCAAATATTGAAGAGCGCGTTGAATCTGTTTCGAAAGCGAATTTCATATCTCTATTAGACTTAACACGAGGTTATTGGCAAATACCTTTGAGTCCGAAGGCTCAAAGATATGCTGCATTTACTACGACATTTGGTGTTTATAAACCTTTGAGAATGGCATTCGGTTTGAAGAATGCCCCTTATTATTTCAGTAAGTTAATGGCTGAGATATTAAAAAATTGCGAACATTTTGCTGTACCTTATTTAGATGACATAGCTATATATTCATTTACTTGGTCTGATCACATCCAACATCTTAAATGTGTTCTAGAGAAGATTCGATTTGCGAAATTGACTGTAAAACCCTTAAAGTGCAAATTCGCTCAACTTCGTGTTAAATATTTGGGACACTTTGTAGGACAAGGTCAAAGAACACCAGGTGATATTAAAGTGAAAGCTGTTACCGATTTCGAACGTCCTCAAGCAAAACCGAAGTACGTGCTTTCCTAGGTCTTGTTGGATACTATCGTAAGTATATACCAGACTTTTCGGTAGTTGCTGCGCCTTTAACTGACTTACTAAAAGGGAAATCCAAGAAGGGAACTGTAATATGGAATAATAACTGTGAAAAGGCATTCATAGAATTAAAGAATGCTTTAATAAAGAAGCCTGTACTTTACAGTCCAGACTTTCAAAACCCATTTATTATTCAATGTGATGCCTCAAACTTAGGAATAGGAGTAGTTTTATCTCAGAGAGATCAAAAACTAAATGAACACCCTATCCTGTTTCTGAGTAGAAAATTTTCAAAGTCTGAAAAAAATTATAGTACTATAGAAAAGGAATGTGCAGCAATAATTTTTGCTGTTACTAAATTAAAATATTATTTAGATAGTCAGTATAAATTTGTTATAGAAACTGATCACAACCCTTTAGTTTGGTTAAAACATCATACAGGATCTAATCCCAGACTTTTAAGATGGGCTTTGGTTCTTCAAAGCCTAAATTTCGATATTGTTCACAAAAAGGGCAAATTACATCAGAATGCTGATAGTCTCAGTAGAATGTTGAATAACCAAACATAATTATTTTCTTTTTATTACTCAGATATTAATTTTTTTAAAAAAAATATTTTCTATTAATACAAATTTCAATTGTTTCATAATTTTTGAAAAAAAATTATATTGTTTTTTATAATATTAATGTGTATATTTGTAAATTTATCTATTGTTGCAGATTCTGTTGTATTACATAATTATTTTGTGCTCTTTTGATATATTTTTATATTATATAATGCCATATTTTGTGTATCAGCCAGAGTCCGATTGATCAGGGCTATCTGTAATACTAAATTTTGATTTTGTTGCTTGTGTGTGTGTGTTTTTTTCTTTTTCATTGCAGGTTGATTTCCGTAGAAAAAAAAAAAAGAAAAAAACTCCGGGGAAGGAAGGAATAATTTAGTCTGTAACGTCTCCTACTCAGCGCTTTCGATTTCCAGAGCCTTTGATGGGGAAGGTGAGTAGGGAGACGATTGGTGCGAGGAGCAGGCTGAAGAAGCTGCGTTTTTCAGTTTTGGAAATTGATATTGACTCTTTGGTACGCTACGCAAGCGCGAGAGTTTTATGAACCCAAATATGACTCCTTGTAAATTTTTTGTTAATTAAATGTTTTGTTTCTAAATTTGGAGTCGTTAGTTTGTTTCATAACAATATATTCCACTTAACGTAAATTAAGGTGGGATTGATTTTCGAAATATATAAATATGGTTTTAAAACATTAGTTCCAATACTCCATTTAACATAAATTAAGATTGGATTAGTTTCACAATATAAATACAGTTTTAAAATATCAGGTGGAATATTCCATTTAACGTAAATTAAGGTTGGATTGGTTTTCGCTAAATGTCACTGTTTTTGCACCCCAGGAGTAATAGGACTGGATTCTAGTTTAAAGTAGGTTTTAAACCAATACAAACATATCCATGGCGGGAAGCAGACACAGAGATAGTTGAACCGAAAGACAATGATAACCATTCAGACAACGTATGTGTAACTTTAATCTCGCAAAAATTAACATTTTACTATTCATTTATAAATGTGTACCAACAATAAATTTTAGATTTACAGCTACACACAACTACTTTGATAAATATTTTTTTTTGCATACTATTTTTTATTTAAGTTTTATGAATAAAATATAAAATTTTAGAAGTTACCTCAGTCACTGTATTCATAGATATTTTCGAATTCAATCGAACTTCTAAAATCTTTAATGAGATAAAAATGCGGGAAATCCAAAATTTATAATATTTAAATTCATGCCATAAATTGTTTATTGTAATTATGCTTTTTGAAATATGATCATTTGTTTCCTTAACTAAGACATGTAAATAATTAAATTTCGAAGTCAAAATCTAAAAATTCACAAATTTACACAAGCAAAAGAGTTTTTTTTTATTTTTTTATTATGCCGGATGCAAATACTTGGAATTATTTATAATGGCTGTATTAAAGATTGCAATATTTCTTTTAAAAAATTAATATTTCACTAATATATAGTTTGAAAATGCATAGAATACGATAAAATATTAAAAAATAATTAAAATTCATGTGCTAAAAGGACTTTTAATATGAATAAATTTTTTTCTATTTTGGTAACATTTGACAGTGAAAACAAATTTTAAAATTTATGAGACAATTTATTTTGGACCTTTTAATTAGCAACCGTTGCCACATAAATTATTGAGTCACTAAATTATTATAATAAAGAGTATTTTCGAAAATAAAAGTCAAATTATTCTATTATTTAAACTCAATTAAAAATCAATCTAAAAATCATATTATTCAAAACTTTTATAAAAGAACAAATAGCCAGGGAAGATTCAACTTTATATACCTAGGTACTTTTTTTGTTTAAGTAGTTTTTGTTGGTATCTAGGTCAGCAGAGGGTCTACCGAAAATAGTAAAACTTTGAAAGTGGTCAATGAGAAAAAATGTTTGGGAACCTATACTCTGCATCAATGTCAAAATTAAGGTTGTGGATACTCTGGTGGTGCCATATACTGGAGGATCTCAGAGCAAAGCCATACTTTCAGCTTCGTAGTGCTGTGGTTAAACGAAAGATGTGATCTGGGTTAAACACACACCCTACTGACTTAAATTTGCATAGCCCACAGTAGAGCGAACTTGGCTCGTCCAAGTGTCATAAGTAACAACAATACATTTATTTTCAAAAATTAATTCCGCGTGATATACAGTTATTGTGATATATTTAGTGTCCTTTCAAGTACATATTTCGATAAATATAACATTCTATAATCTAGTGAATACAAAAAATAAGAAATTCAATTGCAAACAAAAATGGAGACATAAATATTTTTTAATATCAAAACATACTATATTAGTATTCATTCCAGGGAAAGAAAAAAAAATAGGAAGAGATGCTGTTAGAAAATGGTTACTAAATTCACATTCACATTCGCCTTTAACTGACTTACTAAAAGGGAAATCCAAGAAGGGAACTGTAATATGGAATAATAACTGTGAAAAGGCATTCATAGAATTAAAGAATGCTTTAATAAAGAAGCCTGTACTTTACAGTCCAGACTTTCAAAAACCATTTATTATTCAATGTGATGCCTCAAACTTAGGAATAGGAGTAGTTTTATCTCAGAGAGATCAAAAACTAAATGAACACCCTATCCTGTTTCTGAGTAGAAAATTTTCAAAGTCTGAAAAAAATTATAGTACTATAGAAAAGGAATGTGCAGCAATAATTTTTGCTGTTACTAAATTAAAATATTATTTAGATAGTCAGTATAAATTTGTTATAGAAACTGATCACAACCCTTTAGTTTGGTTAAAACATCATACAGGATCTAATCCCAGACTTTTAAGATGGGCTTTGGTTCTTCAAAGCCTAAATTTCGATATTGTTCACAAAAAGGGCAAATTACATCAGAATGCTGATAGTCTCAGTAGAATGCTGAATAACCAAACATAATTATTTTCTTTTTATTACTCAGATATTAATTTTTTTTTAAAAAAAATATTTTCTATTAATACAAATTTCAATTGTTTCATAATTTTTGAAAAAAAAATTATATTGTTTTTTATAATATTAACGTGTATTTTGTAAATTTATCTATTGTTGCAGATTCTGTTGTATTACATAATTACTTTGTGCTCTTTTGATATATTTTTATATTATATAATGCCATATATTTTGTGTATCAGCCAGAGTCCGATTGATCAGGGCTATCTGTAATACTAAATTTTGCTTTTTGTTGCTTGTGTGTGTGTTTTTTTTTCTTTTTCATTGCAGGTTGATTTCCGTAGGAAAAAAAAAAAAGAAAAAAACTCCGGGGAAGGAAGGAATAATTTAGTCTGTAACGTCTCCTACTCAGCGCTTTCGATTTCCAGAGCCTTTGATGGGGAGGGTGAGTAGGGAGACGATTGGTGCGAGGAGCAGGCTGAAGAAGCTGCGTTTTTCAGTTTTGGAAATTGATATTGACTGTTTGGTACGCTACGCAAGCGCGAGAGTTTTATGAACCCAAATATGACTCCTTGTAAATTTTTTGTTAATTAAATGTTTTGTTTCTAAATTTGGAGTCGTTAGTTTGTTTCATAACAAGAGCAAGCAAAAAATCCACAAGACTTAGATTGTCAATACTAAAAGTAACATTTCACATGGATGACATTTTCGACCACGACATATTTAACGTGCCCCAGCTGCCATCAGCGAACACGACGGATCTTCTATTAAGTTAGGATTCGAACTTAATACCTTCCGATAACGAACGATAATCTACGAGGACACCGTGGCCAACAAAGCTATGCAATAGAAACAATTTGACGTCTCAATAACTTATGCAATAGAAAGCATAATTTTTAAAATTACTCAAATTAAGGTATTAAAATGATAGCATATGTTGCCAGGACAAAAAGAATTCCGTAAAGCAATTGGTGAAGAGTTTCACATCGAAGAGGTAACTACACTGAATAGATTCAACATTCACTCTTGCTACTTTCGATAGACATATGAAACAGTCTTTGAACAATTCAAATAATGTTTGCTAGCTCACAAATTAATCTTAATTTCAACGAAAAATAATTAAAAAATTACAAACAAACTTGTTTATCAAGTGCAAAAAAAGAAGACAAATATCCCAGGCATAGACTTGCAAATTCTGGCATGCGATCTTTGACCTCCGACACCAAGTAGTAAACACGGTCGTGTATTTTTGACATGAAAGGAAGTTGTGAAGGAAAAAAAAAATCGATTTTTTTAAAGCAGCTTTTCGGGACTTCTCCCCCACGGGACGGTGCTGTGTCATTTTCTGGGGAGACGCCTGAAGGCAGCTGCGAGCTCTCCACTACCATAAAGCATCCTCCAGAGTGTGTCCTTGGACAGTATCTCGGGTATCGGAGGAGTTTACGAGGGATTTACTCGACGGGAGGCCCACACAGAAACGCGTGGAAACACATTTCCGGCAGGATTTGTCAAAGATCGCACATTATGACATTTCTTCAAGAAGTCGGAAGGGGTAACACTCAATTCAGTTATCGCAGAACACTGGCAATAAATTTCAGTTTTTTGTGTAATAGATGTAAGAAGAAAAACTGTTCCTATGAGAAAACTGTTCCAGATTATTTGAGCAAATTTCTGTTTAGTAATCGATTTTAACATCCTGACAACTTCAATAATAAGTTATTGCTATTTTACATTGTTTAATACGAATAATGCATGTAAAGCTGATAATGATTTTATGCGGTTTTCCTCACACAAATATTTCTGACAAAGCTTTTTAGTTGCATTTACATTAACTTTTTAAAAATTATGATTTTAAACTTATTTATGGGTTCTTTTAATGGATAGAAATTTTGGATATTTTCCATTATAAACACCTTTATAACAAAAACCTGTTCAAAGTAGCATTCGTTGCCATAAAAGAATTTTTGGCTTTAAGAATTTTCATATTTTCAACATTCATTTAAAATAGTTTTTGCAAATATAAACAGCTTTAGAATAAAAAAAGTCAGATACGAATAATATAAAACTATGAAAAATAAACTAATAACACACATTCCATAGAAAACATTTCCAACAGTCGGATTTGATTTTACGGTATATACAATTTGAAGAAATTGATAATTGACGTATTACATATAGATCAGTACAAAAATAACTAAAACTGGAAAGATAAGCTTTTATTTTCTATTGGACTTTTAAATATTATTTGAATTTATTTTAATAATATTAATAAAATTTTATTGTTTTTTTTTTCGGTTTTATACAAGACTATTTTGAGCTCCGTATCGTAAACGCTATGTTCAACTTGATATAAATAGAGACTGATAATATTATAATTTGTGTGTGTGCAATGATGAGGTTTATACTTCAATGGTCGTAAAATAATATGTTCAAATGATGGATTATTTAAAGAGAGTATTCATTTGAGAACGTTTCACTTCAAAATTTGTATTAAATAAATAAAAAAAAACTACACAAAGAACAAAAAATAAACAATCATTAGCATATCGAATATACATACTTATATATAACACATATATTTATTTCATAATCAATAACATACTTTCTATGTCGCGGATACCACTTGGAGAAAATCAAATTAGCATCGATTCAACAAATAATTGAATTTCGGAATGCAAGCCGAGGAAAAATCATTGGAAGTCATAGAAAGATGCAAGACAGTAAATAGTTACATCATTCCTGCAATATGTAGTTTTGTAGTTGTTTTCGCTTATGAAAACCAGAAATAGCCGCCAAATAACTTAAGGCAAGCATTTTTCAGAGAATTAATGGATTAATTTAGCAAAGCACCTCACCTATCAAATAAAAGCAATCAATCCCATTATTAAACAAGCAGTCAGTTGTCAACGTCGTTCTAAAATTGCAGTGAATTTTCATCGCACTTGGAAATCTATGATTTGAATAGCGAATTGAGATCGAGAATACTCATTACTAATTAACATTTTTTAATCATTATAGGCCAACCAATATATTCACGAGCTAAGTAGAACTGCCACGGCTGATAGTATGTTATTAATTAGTTCATCACTCAAATCAACCGCCATTTATTGCCAAATTCCATCTAATATTGGGTTGGCGAAAAAGAAATTCATTATTTTCTCATGAATTTTAAGTAATCGTTCCAAATTCGCTTTGTAAAAAAAAAAAAAAAAAAAAAAAAAAGTTAAAATTATTTTAGTGTAGATGTCCTGGCTTAAGCTACGACAGATAACATTTAATCAGATTCGATATTTTATCGACATTTTCGAAGACGTGGCACCCATGCGATCAAAGGACGAAGTAAGCGAAATTGCACTTAACTGGCTGCTACAGTATCGGAATCATTAACACAATTTCAGCAACCAGGCTTGCATTTTGGCCCTTATAAAAAATTTAAAATGCTTCGAATTTTCAGTTCCTGTTGTCTTGCATTTTTTTTAACTCACAACTGAATGGGTCAACTAAAAAAATAAGAATTTTTTTAGCGTTCAAATGTCATCTTTTCAATTAGCATCAATCTAAAATTGTTTGATATCGATCACTAAAGAAGTCTACAGAAAAAAATATTAGATTATTTTTTCCTCAACGTAATACAAAATTCATGCAATTCCGTTTGTCTTTTAGCATTCAAAATTACACGTAGACATAGCTGAACCTGATTTTATGCGATACCTTCTAATTAGTTACAAGTATTCACAAAAATATGTTAATTATTTTAATCTTAATCAGTACCTAATAGCCATTATCTGATGATAATCACTATCTTTATGGTAAAGCAGACAGTGCCAATTAAATATACGCGAACGCTATTTGCGCAGACCACAATGGAAAGGAATATCTAAAATATTTAACATTCTAGACATTCTTTTGGCACTATACTCATGAAATACTAGGGCCATGGTGCTGTGCATCATAAAAAGTTGATTTTCAGAACGATTTTTAAAAAGGAAAGCTCGATTAAACTTCCGCCAAGATTTGTGCAATCACAATTTCTTCCCCTAATTGCATCCCTAATATTTTGTTTACAATAGATCATTTGGGACGAAATATCTGAAGAGCGCTTATGCAATATCCCTACACCACCCGAGGAGCCTTATCTGTTTATATCAAGTTATGTTCCCATTGGAAAGATGATTAAAATCCAATTGGAAATAAAAACAGTTAATATTTCGCTTTACCACATTAGAACTGTAGGCGATGAATTGAAAAGTAAGAATTCCAAGTTTATTTTGAATCATCAACAATCCATCAAAGTAGTTATGCTTTTTAGAACTGTTATGTTGCATACAATGGACAATATTGTATACAATGACTCTATATTGTTTATAGAATTATATATACTAGTGAATATCAAATTCATCGGTGGAAAACCTTTTTCACTAAATTGTTTATGTGCTTCAAGGAAGTTTTTGCTCATTTAATAAGTACACAAATGTTATATTTATCCTATTTTTACTCGAATGATAACAGATGTAATAATAGTTGTCTCATTAGGAGATTTTATCGCCTATGTCACACTAAAATATAATAGTAACCATCATTAAGCGTACAAATTAGTGTATATGTTATTTGCATAAAATTTTTTTATTTCACATATACTTTATATTTTATTATCGAATACTCGGACATGCTTGAGAATGTTAAAGTCTGTAAAATATTTTTTAAGAAAAGTCGATTTCGACTCACTAAAATTGGATAAAATCCATAGCGCTTAAAAAATTATTGAAAAACTAGTAGTGAAAATATATTTCATTTTATATAATACACACAAGTTTTATTTATCAATTAATTTACTTATTTAAAAAATTTTTCGTACATGACAATTCAGCATTTTTTTGTCAAGTCGCCAAGTAATTTTTTCCCAGCATCACAACAAGCAAAAAATTTTGGAACAATGCGAATGATTTGTTTACATAAAAGGAAAATTTCTGTTAGGATAAAAATACTTAATTTCTGCTACAATATTTAAAAAATTAACGTTCGCCACAAGTAAAAGAGTGGCTTGGAATTGTATGTATCATTACTGAGGACACTTAAACAGAAAATGTTGCATCGCATACCGATATTATATGCTTCCAAACAAATTTTTTAACCATAATTGAAAAATAAAGAAAATAATCACAAAAGATAAAGCACTTACAATTTTTTTAATTTACTTTCTAGCATTTTTATGCTGATTTGATTTATAACATTATTTTACAAAACTATTAAGATCTGATGTGCACCATGCCTGCTCATTTTACATTTAAACAGGGGAAAACGTGTACATTTAACAGTATAATTTTCTCTCATATATATATATTATCAAAATAAGCAAAAACGTTTTGCTTAACGTGAAAAAACATAAGTTATATAAACAATTTAACATATAATTTTTTACAATAAAAGCACACACATTTTAAATTACAGTCTAAACATGAATTGAATAAACAAACAGAAAATTACAACAATAAAGGCCTTGGTCCGTTTTTCTATACAACATTCCTTAAAAAAAATTCAATTTAAGTTTTAGTTTAAGCGTAAAAACACACATGAAATTTCATATACATTCCGATGCATTTCCAACTGGCGATATATTGATAAATGAGAAATCACGTTTAGTATAATGAATAAAGCAATTGTTTAAAAAAAAAAAAAAAAAAAGAATGGGGTCCCAAGTTGTATTTTGTTCCTATATCCAGCGGTTATGAAATCTTGGAAGAAAATATTACAACACTTAAAATTAGTTACATAGTGGCTATAAGCAACTGTACAGGGAATTTGAAATAGGGTTAATTGTATGCAAAAATTATTACAAAAGCTCTAACCAATAGTTACAAATGAAAATTTTTAATTTTATAAGCCACAGACATTGTAACTATTTCATCACATTTAGTGTGGCAACAAGTATTATCGATTAGCAACAAAAACAAAAACTGAAGCTGCGATGAAATCTAATATGATTGCAAGGGTGGCCATGTACACTCTCTCACTGGGTTGCTGGAGCTCGGAGGACTAGGAATGTGTCCACGAGTCCTTCCGCTGGTGTGGAGAGGAGGTCAGGTGTTGGTGAGGGGCTCGTATGCACTACCATGTACATAAAATTTCATTGATACCTGTATAAAGTTCTTTATTCATTGAATTTAAATTATAAATAATGTTTTAAATTCAAAAATAAATGTTCTGAAGACAAGTTCTTTCGGTACATTCATACCGTAGAACGGAAACACACAGAAGTAACGAAAACACACAGACGTTTTTCTTCCCCCTGACATGTATAAAATTAAAGGGACGAGTTAAAGAATATTCTGAGGGCTGATTTATGAACAGTAATATCAACAAGTGGAATATTTTTCATTATACATAGAAAGTAAAATTCAATGTACTTAAATTTAATATTCGTTTTGCATTTCATCATCTCATTTTCCATCCATTAACTTTAAAATTCCCTTAAATACATTTATAGTTATTACCCAATTGGAAAAAATGTATATTTGAGTCCATCCAGCAATAGAAAAAATTCAATTTCATCGACTTTGGCTGAAATTCTTTTCGTCCAGTCTTTAAAAAGCCTCACTTATTTTAAACCATGGCAGTTGGTTTGTTTGTTTTGAACTCACGGTCATTTCCCTATACAGTTACTTTAAGTTTACGAATGCTAGTAGGAGTGCTACCGCATTTTAAAGTGGATTCAAAGTCACAACAGAAATAAAAACCTTATATGTGCGAATCGAATCTACGTGCTGAAGACCAATCACCGTGCTGAAGACCAAACCATTCTGTCATCAGCTCTGACAAAGGCCATGAGAATATACGGCGATTGGTTTAAGGATGAACAGACATTCTTTGTACATGAGAACCGTTTTAAAAGTGGATTTTGAACCACAACAAACATCCAAATCTTAGCGAGAATCCAACCCACAAAATGTTGAATCTAATGCCAGGGGCTAAGTCACAGTCAGAACCTGATTAAGACGGGGGTATAAGAGACAGTCCCCCGGCTCCCCACATCAGAGGGTGGCCCAAAGCGAATAGAAAGTTTATTTTACTCTTTAAAATTTTGTAAAAAAAAAATACCAAGACAGAGTAAAATTTGTCGGTTTTATGTGAGCTTCTTCGTTAATCTATTATATGAATACAAAAAAAAAAAATCTATATCTCGTAAATCCATGGCTTTCTAGAGAGGAATTTCGCAATTTTTTTTTTATTTCGATGGCTCAATTATGCCAATCAAAAGCCTGTATTTTTTACAAATCACAAAATGCGATATGTTTACGAAAATATGGGTTCCTGATTGGCATAAATAAGCAACCATCGTAATTGCGAAAATTTGGCTGAATTCCGCCCAAAAGTCAGCAAGGACATGAGCTTTTCGCAATATGAAAATTATATTACTGTATTATTTATAATCTCTCTGTTGCACTGAGTTTCTAATTACGTTTTTCTTCATTTATTGTTGTTGTGAAACAAAAGAAGGCCTCCAAAGTGTTTGGCTCAGGTCCCAATTCGGGTTAAGTTGGGCCCTGTGCTAAGCATTGACTTTCAAAATTTATTGAACAAGATGTTAACTTAATGATTTGCACTGATAAACGGAGACCTTAACACTTTCGTAGTCAGCTTATTCCTCGGTCTAATTTCTTAAATTCCTCATCTGGTTTTAACAACTGAAGTTGTACTCCCTCCTTACTATGCATTGAAAAATATAAGTATTACATAATTTTTTAATTTAGTTATTATTTTATTTTTTACATTCTCCTAAATTATATATATATATATATATATATATATATATATATATATATATATATATATATATATATATATATATATATCAGCTGAAACAATAACGTATTAATATGGGATCTGAAATAAATGCAAAAATTCTCATGTAATAATTTCCTGCATAGAATTCTTTTCTGAATTAAGAATATAACATAAACATTATTCCTTTAAAAAATATAACAAAGACTTCGACTAAACATACTCTTAGATTGGTTCTTTTTTGCAAGTGTTAGATTTTCTTTTTTACAATAACAAAAAAGATATGATGAAAGGAATGCCGATATTTTTGCACATCGCAAGGAAAAGACGAAAAATAAAAATTTTCAATGAGAGGAAAACAAGTATGTTGCTCGATTGACACTCGCTTCTTTAAGGAAACCCTGTCGCGGGAACAGATGCCTCCGAAGATCATCAGGAGCAATAATACGGCTCCAACCTTCCCACTTCATTTCCGCTTGTTCAAACAAAGGAATTTTTGAAAACGACTTCCTCCAAAACGGATTTTGCAGAATCCAGTTTCAGTGAAAATACCCATTAGATGTCAAAATTATTCAACTGGACACGGGAAAAGTTGTTACCAAGAAACTCTAGTCATGAAATATGTGACTGCTTCCATTGTCACGCACGCCATGTATACAACGGGTCCCTCAAGCAAATTATATTATCCGTGGTTCGCTCGGCAAGTTTATGGGATTGTGTGGTAAAGAATAAACTTTAGGCACAATTTTTTTATTGAAAACAAGAAAAGCTAATGTCCTTGAATGTTGATGCCGCGATATTTTAAAGTTTGTCCTTTGTTCATTGTAAAAACTATGGGTTAATTTGATTGCGAATCGCAGTCTGGGGATGAACACTGCGTTTTCTTCATCCTTTCCAGTCTGATTCGATGACGTAATTCCATAGCTGTTTGACGATCCTTCAGTTTTGGGGAGTTAATATTGATGATCGGAGATCCAATTTTCAGTCGAAGACAGTGAAATGGCTCACAGGCAAATTCTGTTGGGGAGTGAACTCTTTGTTCACCATTTACCATCATGTAGATCAATGTATATATTTCCCTACCAATAGGCAGCCCTATCCATAGAAAAAAGGCTACGAAAAGTCCACAATGTTCAAGAATAATCCACAGGGCGTGTTTTGAAGCGTTCCACAATGATCTGAGATATTTTCTCGAACATATCAAAATGTTCTGAAGTGTTGTAGAATGCTCTCGAATATTCGGGACTGTTCTAAAAACTTCCAGAGAGTGAAACTTCTAGCACTTTTATCTTCAAAATGATGCACTTCCGGTAGAAATGGGTACCTGTTTCATGGAGGGCTACCACACCAAATGATTCCCTTGTTTGTACTAAACTCATTTCTAAGTTTAAACAGTACACTTTCTTTTCTTAATTGTACACTTTCTTTTATAATATGTACTGATTAAATATATTAGCAAGACTAAATATAGTACTTCATATATTTTATAGAAACTAAAATGTGTACAATTGCAAGTATTACTGACATAAGCGATTGTTTATTCATGGATAGCAACGAAACTAATATATTAGCAGAGGCGATTCATTCTTAAATTACTCTTTTCACGAGACAAACTGGTATAATTAACTCATCGGCCCATATGGCGACCAAGGCTACAGCACCCATATTTGCTTAAATTACCCAGGGCCCTGGGATGCGAACTGTATGTCCCAATTAGGTACTCAGCTTCTCAATGATTAGCTCTAAGCATGCAGGGCAGATGTTTAAAATACATTTTATGATAACATTAAATTATTATATATGGAAACAAGCAAATTTGTCATAAAGAACTAAATATTAGGCTCATAAAATTCGAAATCGTAGAGAAATGTAAATGAAAAAGATTGTGATTATTAAAACAATTATCTACTATATAAGGATTGTTTCCTTCGTTACAGTTGAGAGCCTGAGTTCACCACTTTATTACGATTCTCATTGGTTTAAAATATCCATGTCATCAGATAACGTTTTATTTACGCACTTTGTATCGAGACGGCGTTGTAAATCCGATTTGTCCCTACATTTGCTGCCAGTTTTCAAATAGTATTTTTCGAGAGGAAGCAAACAAGGCGAAATTCACCGTTGAATGACTGAGAATATTATCGAAGTTCGTTTTGTTAATGAAACGATTTCTGATTTAAGGACTAAAGCATCGGTTAGAGAAGACGTTTTTAACTGATTCAATTCATTAACACGTTGACAATAGAATAAAAGAAAAAAAAAACGAAACAGACAAGACAAAACAAAGCATAAAAACAGATATAAGTAGTTTAAATCGACTAGGGCGATTTCAATTTTTAAAAATTTCATTAATTAATAGAATTCTAAATTAATAATTGCAATATTTATAAACAATCTCTTTTGCATTTCAAAATTAATGCTTGGTTACGCTAACATTAATTTTTTTTTAATTTTTTGCCTCTATATTGTGTATTATTTTTTTGAAAGATATAATGTTTATTCTCCATATCTATACTTGTTTTAACGAAGAAAATTAATGTAAACAGTGTTTTTTGAAAAGATAATTATTGTAATATTTCACTGATTACTTAAGATGTTGGAAGACAGGGAAGTCATAAGGGAGTTGCTCCATTAAGGAGAGTTTTAAACGAAAACTCTCAAATTCATCTCATAAACTGTTTCGTAAGAAACAATTAATCCTTTTAAGCATTTCAAGTTATTTTAAGACCTAAACAGAGAATCTGAATTATGGGTGGAATGTCTGTCCCGCCCCCGACAGAAGTAGAGTTAAAGGAAAACGACAACTCTCACTTTCTGCCAAATTGAAAAGTCAGAGGGAAGAATTGCTCCCGAGAAAACACCACCAATCTCAAGACGTTACAGATCCCATTGCAATTGGTGTCTGTGCCACTACTCCATACCCCTTCTAATCTGGAAACCAACATCCGGGAGCTTTTCTTCCTCGCAGCCCCCAAGTCCTTCTATTTTTGAAAGAGGGGAAACATTTATTTTCAAGCCATAAACGTGTTCGCTACAAAATTGCTTTTGGAAGGTTGCCCGCCAGAGTGCTTCCCCAGGAAGAACGAGAACTAACATGACCCGTGGAACGGGTTCTTCGCCCATCCGGAGGTTAACACAAAGTCTCTCGGAGCAATTTAACGATAAAAGATCTGGCAAAATCTTTTCTTTTTTTTTTTTTTTTTTTCATTTATTCAACATGGCATCACGTCTTTTACCGATTATATGGTTTAAACTCAATTTGGAGAGACAACTTCTACATATTTTTCCTTTCCTTTTACTTAAATAACAAGCTTTTGAAAACTTACTATCTCATATATGAATATATAAATGAAATTAAATAATACATTAAAAATATTTTTAGATTTAAATCATATGTTTTTGATTAAATTCGTTCATAAATCGTAGTGGAAAATGGGACTCATAAGAAATAATTATTGACTCTAAAAGGGTTCTGTTTATAACCATCATTTGTATAAATGATAGGAAATGTAGTCTTTGATATTTATGACAAAATGTATTTTTTAAATAGATACATTAATGTATCTATTTAAAAAAAAATCAATAAAACAAAAAATTTAAAGGAGAAACATACAGATGAAATAAATTTATTTTGAAGGCAATTTCAGTATAGCGATTTGGAGAAGTAACTAATTATTATTTTATTCGATACTGACAGAAAAATAATTAAAATGCAAATCACACTTTTCTAATGTTATTTAGATAAGAAAATACGATGAAAAACTACAAATCATTAGTATTATGTTTCAATGAAAATTTTGCTCATAACTCATGCATGTGCAATAAATTACAGCGAGATACTTTGTTTCGATTTAAAAAAATATTAGCTACACTTGCTGTGGATTTATGGAAGTTGCAGTTAAATTTTTAAGTTATTAGTCATATTTATGGGATTTTCAATGACATTTCACATAATTTTACAAAAATAAATAAATAAACAAATAAATGAGTAATGTAAACATTATAGGATATTTTACCAGCATTGAAAAATTAGCATCTTTGTCAAGAAATTTGAAAAAAATACTTTCAATGATTTTTGAATAATTTCACTGCTTACTGTTTTATAGAATTTTACGAAATTCTATTGTTACATTCTATTGTTATATTTTGAAACGAACAATATGTACAAGCATTGTAAAATTACCAAACGTGTAAGGAAAAGTGATAAAAATTTAATATTTTTTATGTTATAATTATAGAATTCTAAGGGAAAAAAGAATGAACTTATTGATATATTTTGAACCAAATACGCATTCCAAATGCTGTAGAACAACATACGCGTAAAGTAAGACATAAAATTAAAAAAGAAGAAAACTTTCAATGGTTTTATAATATTTTCAGTGTTATTCACACACACAGACATGCTATTCAACGAAAAAAATATAAACAAATATATAAGCGCGCACTGTTATAGTTTGAATCAAATATATATTTCCAAGCATTGTTAAATTAAGACATTGAAAAGAAAATTGATAAAATTCAGTACTTTCAACGATTTCCGAATACTTTCAATGTTATTGACTACTGTTTTATAGAGAATTCTACGAATAAAAACAAATATATATGGGGGCTACTGTTATATTTTAAATCGAAAATAAATTTCCCCAAGCATTTTTAAATTTTTATTAGTTTTTTCAACTAAATGTTTAGAGAGATGTTTAGTCTTTTTTCCCTTAAACGTTTAGAGTGTATGTAAATAGAGTTTTTCTAAATTATCCTCACCACTGAATGCAGTGTGTATGCTTTAATATATTCCAGATATTCCTCTTCCTTCGTCATTGTTTACAAAAGGGGGACAACTAGACTGGAATTTACAGTTTATTTTAAATCACAACAAACGTACAAAAAAGAGGACGGGCATCGAACCTACGAACTGTTGAAGAAGAAGCCAAACTCGTAATCCTCCAATTGCTAGCTCAGCTATTTTAAAAGAGGATAATTTAAAGATTTTAAGGCCAAATTTGGAAAGTGTATCTAAAAAAATGTTTTTATAAATATTTAACCCATTTCGCACGCGGATTTTTTGTTACTTCAATATTTCTGTACCTAAAATAAGTTTTTTTTTTTTTTTTTTTTTTTTTTTTTTTGCGATATTTGAAGCTAGAATTTAGAAAACTATCCAGTTTAAATATAATCAACTAATAATATTCACAAAAAAATTGTACCATAACTTCTAATAATCACAAAGGAATCGTCTCAATCAAAAGAAAAAAAAATCACCTAATTTTTCCCTTTAAGACTTCGAGTAATTCTAGAATCCAAATATTCAGAATTCCTACGAAAGAACAGATAACTCTTTGACTGCCAGGATTCAGTTTGTTCCAAGAAATGGCGATGACGTCACAAGCATTCGATACCCAGCATTCACAACGAGTTCAAATTTGGGCCAACTATTTTTTCACTACTAGACAAACTTCTTTAAATAAAGTTACTCTAACGACAGTTAAATAGTATGCGTTTTTAAATGAAATTATTTGTAGAACGATTTGATATGAAAAACGTAGACAATCACAGAGACTTTTAATTTATGATTAACTTGCTCAAAAGAAAAGCAATTAAGTATATAAAAAGCAATATCCCATTAACTGTAAAAAATCTTTATAAATAAAATTATTTAATGAGTTAACTGAATTTTTGTTATAAAAAAATACAGAAGTTTAGCCTGAGAAGGATATTAAATTTATATCAGGGTACCTGTTTTTTTTTTTTTTTTTTTTTTTTGCTAGTTTTAAACAGGGATTTTTTAATTCGAAATTTCTACGACAGCGTTTATATAATTATTTTGAACCTTATCTAACTATGATACGGAAATACTGTGCTGCGCTTCAAAAATTGACGCACGTGGTTCTTCCCCTCCTTTTAAATGTCCCATTTACGTGCAACCGCTCGAGATACTAAGAACAAAAGATATAGCACTAGATACCCCTTTCTACATTCTCACAATGTATTTGTTTTGGAAAAATAATTTTACCCATTTCAAAGAAAATGTTTTTCGGTTTTTTTAATACGTCACTGCTCCAAAATGCATTGGAATGGGGAATAGAAGGAATACCGACTTCATTATTTTATAATTTCGCATCTAAAGGTAATTTTCAGCCATTCCCTATACCTTATTCTATTTGTATTTTGGTTGATGTTACGTGAAACCTCATTTCTTCGTGGAAGAGATTGAAGAGAATTAAGTGAATAGTAAATATTAATAGTAAATATCTTTGTTTTCTTTCCAAATCATTATTATCATTTATGAATCCTTCGCTTTTAATAGAAAGTTGCAATTCACTACTTTAAGTATAGAAAACAATCGCTTATCAACACTATAAAAATAGAAAGAAGTAAAGTATAAAGCAATTGTAAATAAACGGGAGCAAAATGGTGATATAAGGAAAATAAAATCGGAAATATGACAACTAGTAAATGAATAAGAACTTTTCTCTTGGTAGTTTATATATATATATATATATATATATATATATATATATATATATATATATATATATATATATATATATATATATATATATATATATATATATATATATTTAATGTGTGTGAATAGTACACATCAGTTTTTATTAAATGCCCTTCCAAACTTGGAAAGTTAACCCTGCACAGTTTGCTAAAGTCTTAATTATTTCTAACAAAATTTTTCATCGTTTTTACTATGATTCTTATTAAAAGAGACTACATATTAACAATGGATGACACAAATGGTACAAAACTGTGTGTTACGTTTTTGGGAAACATACTCGAAACTCAATGTCACTTATAGAAAAAAACATGTCTTCACCTTCAAACAAAATTTTGTTTTTCTTCCTTTGGGTTTTAAAATAAATCGGAGGCCAATGGCAAACTTCCCTGGCTTCGACTAACAACGCCGAATGAAAGATTCTAGCAAGATGGGGCGGGTGTCAGCAAATGGTTTCGTTTCTTGAACCCAGTCGCTGCATTGTTTATTTTAATGTATTCCATTTTCTATGGTAGCAGAGTCTGCAGCTAAATTTAGGAAAGATATGAGTAAAAACTGAAGCTAAAAAAAGACATGAAAATAATTCCGTTTGACCAGTAAATTAGAAGCTTTTATAGATTGATTTTATATAACAAAACTAATTTTTATCAAAATTTCTGTGTAACGGGCAAAAGAACATGCAATTCTTAATTAAGTGATTGGGTCTTCGACAACTTCGGGGACACTTAGGTTTTTGCACGTACTCCATGGACACGACATCATCATCAATTAAATTATTTATTTTTATTTTACAAATGCCGATTATTAGCGCTGGAGCCGTCTGGCTTCCCAATTCTTCCTGATAATGACCTCATCCCGAGAAAGTTAAGGTACAATTATTTAAGTGTTCAAAAATCCTTAGTTGATTAGAGTCACACAAAACACAATCCACCACTCTATTTCTACACAGATGCTCCTGCCCAGCCCTTCCTCTAAATAGAGCCACCATTGCAACACTCTTGGAACAGGTCTCTCCTCCCCAGAACCTACTCCATCTTTCATGCCTTGGGCTTTTCTGAGAATCAAGTTAGTAAACAATTTAGTCGTGAAAAAAGACAGCGGACGTTGTTCTATCAAATTCTCTTTTCAGCTAATGCATCAGCTTTTTCATAACCTATAATTCCACAATGGGTAGGAATAAATTAGAAATGAAATTCTGTGTGAGAGTGCCTTAAGAAAAGGACTACAATCCAAAAATTAAGTTATTCATTTCCTTACACATTTCTGATCCTTTTTACAACAATGAAGTATACATCTGGTTTATTGTTTTTGTCGCTTTAAAATATAACTCTTTGTGCTAATTGATGGAAAATTGTAGTTTAAACAGAACCTTGAATTACTGTAACCAGCTTTGACAACAAATGGGATCGAACCCTACGAGTTGAAGACAAGAAATCACCCTTCCCCTGGAAGCTCGATACATAAACTGTTTGAAAATTTTCAAAACATAGATGTGTTCTTTAACAACATGTATAAAGTGACTTTTTCAAAGATAATTCTTGTACATAGATGAATTCAATTTTACACTGATTTGCTTGTCGTTTAACGGTCGAATTTATGCACACGAGATCAAGAAAGCACGGATTAAAGTAGATTCTGAGATCCACTATAAACATCCAAACCTAAAATGGGATTCAAGCCCAAGGAAAAAATGGTAATCATTCGGCTACCATCTCGTCATATAATGGTGGATGTTTACTGAAAAATATTTCCCTTCTCTTCATTACTCTACCGCATCCAAGCTTAATCTTTATTAGGGGAAAAAATCATCATTATCCAAGCTTAATCTTTATTAGGGGAAAAAATATATTATACAGATGAAATTTATAGATAATAGGAAAGGTGAAACTAAGTATTTAATGAAAATAAAACACAGGACAATTTAAAGTGGATTTATGTGTTTGAGGCATTTGTGTGAGAGGAACCAGTAAAAATCTGTTGGAAACGAATAATTAGAATACACTGGTGTTAAAAGCATGAAAATAATAACCCCCCCCCCACAAAACAATAACTATTTTTATATTACATTATTCCAATACTATTTCAGTGAAACTAACTTTGCAAAACATCACTATGGTAAATAAAGATGGCGACAAAATAAGTAATGCGCAGACTATTTGGTGACAATTCTGATCCTGAAATCAGATAAGTACCAAATTACTAACATTATTTATTGAAAATTTTTCCCTCTCTTATTACCGAATCATTACTTGAAGAACTCAAAATCATCTCCATAATTTTTTTCTTAAGTCAACTCATTTAGCTTTTTTATTTCAAATTTTTTTTCAGCATATTTTTTATTTCAAATAAATAAATAAATAAACTTATCCAAGATTCCATATTTAGTTTCTTCACAATAACAACAACAATAACTCATTTGTCTACTTAAACCAGACCTTTGACTCTTCTGGAAATGGTGTGCTCTTAGAAAGATAGTCCAAACACATAAAAGTGTTAAGTAAGGTGAAAATTAACAAAATTCTAAAAATAAAAAACCTTGGCCCTGCTCCAAATACGATGCAGATGCAATGAGCAAAGGCAGAAAAAAAACATTCAGAAATCGGAAAAAAAAGAAATCATCTTGAAGAAATGACACTGCCATCACGATATTTTTAAACCGGCCGTAGATCTTTTCATCGTCACTGCTTATAATAACGTACATATAAAGGCGCCGTAGATTGTCTTACGGAAGATCTGGTTTACTTTGTCCAGTGGAAGTAAGATAATAGTTTTCAACATGACTAAATACTGTTTGCTTAACGCGAAATGCGAGGCACAGAGACGACTCCAGCGTTCACAAAGTTCCTTTATTCTCGGAGGAGATCACAATCAAAAGGGTGATTTGTGGAAGTAATTCGATTCTGCTCAAATAGAAGATGGCCTACTTTATCGAATTGCAAATCTTCACTTTAATTACTTCGGAAAATTTATATTTCTGCGTTGATAATATTCTGAGAATAATAAACTAAACCATGAGTGTTTCCTTTCTCTGTAGTTGAAATATTAATATTCCAAGGCGATGGAGTACTTAAATAGATTTATTATCTTCTTAAAATAAAGATTTATTATCTATTTTAAGAGTTTCACGATTAATTATTATAGTAGAAGCTCGTTTTAGCGAACATTCCCATTTTTAAGAAGTAGTGGCTAGTCCCTATCCTGACACTATGGGCACAATGATGAATTTTTGTTTATGAGAAATAGTTTTCTTTTCCGTTTTTTAACCATAAAGTGGTTTTTTTCGTTCCAATTGAGATCCTAACTACGTCACTTTATTATAATTCACATTTGTTTAAAATATCCATGACATCAAATAACGTTTCATTTATGTCACACATAGTCAATTACGACATCGTATTAAGACGGCATCGTGAATCTCACCTGTTGATGAATTTTACAAGACAAATCATCCACTTTAAGGTTAGTTCGGCAAGCACGATTTAAATTTTTAAGAATTTCATTCATTAGGAAAATTCTAAGTTAATAATTGCTCTACAATCTCATTTAAATCTTAAGACTAATGTCTTGGTTTCGCCAACAGTCTTTTTTTTTTTTTTAGCCAAAATTTCATTTTAATTTTAGTTTTAATGGTCTAACTTTTTAAAACATTTTATGATTACTTTTTATATAACGCCTGAGAATTTGATTCCTGCTTGATATGTGGGGAAACTTGAACAACAAAGGGATACGTGCCAGCAGCACTCCGGACATTATGGGAATAACAATAATGGAAGACACATAGGTATAAGACATTTAATCGGGAAAGAGCTACAGTGCCGAATTAGAACTTCTGTGTTTCCAAAGAGTATGTACAGAAAGGAAAATAAATATTCTTCTCTCCTCCCCGTACATTGGAACATTGTCTCATTTAATTTCACCGACTCAATTTGTGAAGTTTCGTATATGATTGAACCCATTCCGTGAGGATTTGTCGCAGCGGAAGAAACGAACGTGTTCGTCAGTCGAAGTAACAAAGTAAATTCTAAAAAGTAGATAAAAATTATTAAGATAAAAAAGTACGAAAAGAACGTGAAAAATTAATTTTAAATAAGATTTAATCGTGAAAATATTTTTTTCCCTATTTTAAAAATTTGGGAAAAAAATTTTAAAAAAAAAAAAAAAAAAAAAAAAAAAAAAACAAGTGAAACAGTGTTATCTATGAAGTTGCACTTTGTTTTGTATTTGTTTCGTATAATGCATTCTTTCTAATAGAATTTCATTTATAAGGAGTTTGGTAAAAAAAAATCTGATTTTAATAATCTAATGCATTATATATATACACACACACATATTTTTACGAACTTTCTATTTTAGGCGCTGCTTTACAGGTTCCCTACGTGCGGACGAGTTCGTAAGAAACGAGGCTCTATTGGGTCGGACAAAGAAGTCTATTTCAATACAGAATAAAGGATTCTTTGGAACTATCACGCGAAATATTTTTTTTAAAATTTCGATAGTATTTTCCCTTAATAACCTAATAAAAAATTTATGAATAACGTAGTAGTATCTAGGTTTGGTTGTCCTGCAATCATTTTTAGCAGACGAAGACAAACTGAATCTGGGATTTAAAAAAATTTATAATATTTTGGATTCACTTCGAAAATACGAGTGAGTCTGTGTCGGGAATTAAACCTACGAACTGTTGAAATGAAGACAAGATCGTTCTTCAGTCAAATAGCAACTCGTGCAGCAGTGTGAGACTTACAAAACAAAATACATGGGGAAGAAACTTGAAAAAATGGGGCTGTTTTAGAACTGATTAATCTTTATCATCGTCGCCCCTATTCTATTTGGTAAAGGCACTGTGATATTTTCACAATTTAATTTGCTCCATATTCAGTGCTCAACGAACACATGAAATGAAATAATTCTGTATTGCGAAATTATAGTAAATGCCAAATTCTTAAACGAGAGAGACATGTTCAAAATAAAAAAAAGATAAAGGTGTTAATATTTTGATAATCTGAAATCTGGTTTCTCAGCTCATTTATCACTTTTTATTTTACTGAGCGTTTGATTTTAATTTTCTTTTGAATAGACACAGAATAAATTTTAAAAAATTGGTTTGGTGGTTTATCGTGCGCGCACATATTCACCAGGTTCGGACCCACAGAACACAGGTACTGTTAAATCTTTAATAAATTCTTTTTTATTTAATGGAATGGAATGTAAATTAAATTTTCTAGTAATAATAACGTACAGGATCAAATTTTTTTCACTTTAAAATCACTTTTTACAAACGAAGGCTACTTGTAGATGAGTTCAAAATTTAAATAGGATTTTAATCCATTATATAAACACCCATGCCTCAAAAGAGACTCGAATCCATGAACCTAGAGTGCAACTACCAGTTTCGAGAGATATATGCTTTAAACTTTATTTTAAATAAAAAATATTAAAATTAATCTCTGATGGCTATGCAGTCAAGTTTTAATTATAACAAAATTTCTGTATGAAACATTCAAGATATGTCTCGTATTTTTGATCATTATAGTAATAGTCATCATTCATATATATATATATATATATATTATATATATATATATATATATATATATATATATATATATATATATATATATATATATATATATATATATATATATAGTGATGGTATTTAACAATTACTTAAAATGGTAGATGGAAGATAAATAAGCACATCGCACGTTGTTACAAGAAAAATTATTATTATTTTTCTTCAAACTGAATGCTACAGATAGTACACATATATAGCGGTGAAACAGAATTCAGGAGTGTACTTTTGGGTTACTCGCCCTTCATCATTTTGAATGGCGGTCACGCCACACCAGAGGAAGGAGGACATAAATGAAGCCCAGGAGTTCCTGCAACTCAATGAATGTGATCAATCACTGCCCGCAGTTAGTGATGATTCTCTTTGCTGATCTTAACTGGGAAGGAAGCCAATGGAGCTCTACTGCTTGCACTATTCCCACGAGTTGGGAATCGAACCTAGGAACAGTTGAATTGATGCGCTAAGTATTCACCTGCCAGCTTAATCACGGATTATACAAAATTATTTTCATGAATGTAGCCTATATTGATATATTTTCAAGATTTAAAAAGTTATATTTCTGAAAGTTATTTCTAAAAATAAATGGAAATTATGATCAAGGAAAAATTTTAATTATTAAAAAATATTATAACTATATATTCATTAATTTTAATATTAGTTAACAAATGAAATTTTATCAACTAATACCATATTGTCTCCCTCAGAGACACTGCAGCCCATAGGGGCTAAGGCCTATAGTGCCCGTATCTCTTGACCGAGATCCCCAGGGTCCAAAGCAAACATCGTGGTAAGGTGGTTAGTGTAACACTAGTACAATAACTTACTGAGTATATAGTTTTCTATTTAAATATATAGCATGGACCTAAGAAAGTTTGCCGCGCAAAATAGATTTGGAGACAGCAAATGATTTCGTATATAAAGCATCCACCAAACTGAAAAATAATATTACATAATTGACAAAACAAAATTTCCATGACATTTATTACGTAGATATATTATTAAGGAACATTCAAGGCTTCCAGCAAATGTTTACCCATGTTGCAAAGCGCAATTTAAGACACATCATAATAAATGGACGATGCGTTCAACGAAGGCTATGCTCCTCGAATACCAATTGACAGCTGAGGAAATCGTCATTGGGGTGAAAATGATATACGTAAAAAAAAAAAATTGCAATCCTGTTACATTCAGAAAGGGGTGTCTGAAGTCTTATTTGTTGTTGTCAGGGACCATTTTCATGTGTTTTCCAAGGCCTTCTTTTAAACAACTGACACATCGACGAAGAATGTTTACGCCTAGCTATATAAAATCACGAAATCATATTATATTAGAGACGTTTTATTCAACGCCCTTCATTACCAATGAAGGCAAATATTTATATCCATCGCTCCTTTTCAAAGTAATATAAAACAAATCTTCGCCGAAGGCTGAAACGGTATTCATAGCTTGAATTGTCATTTGGGTGAAAATGATATACGTAAAAAGATTCGAATCTTGTTCTGCTTGTTACATTCTCGACTAACATCTTCCATTTATTCCGCTATTGGTCAAATTCCCCGAGTTGAAAGAACATACCTATTGTTTTGTTCAAGGTTTCTCTTTCGTTTTAAGCGACTGATGCACCGAATTCCATCTAACTTTTGATTGAAGCAATATTTAAAACATTTTTATAAAATCACCACAGAATATTATGTTAGAGAAATTCAATTTTATATTCTATGCGAGATTTTTTACTCGTATAATATCAAGGCAAATAATTATATTTGTCGTTAATTCAAAGTAATTTAAAACAAACTGCGAGGATTGCACAAAGTTTCGACAAAGGCTGAAATGGTGTCCATATTCCGGAGTTATAACAACTGACAACCGCGGAAACTATTAGCATCCAATGTCATTTAGGTGAAAATATAGGATTCTAAAGGTTGTCTTGTTGTTACATTTACAAATCGGTGGCAAAGATTATCCCTTTATTCCGTTATTTTAGGTAAAATACGGCACGTTTCCCACATCGGAAAACATTTTCATAGGTTTTTCGAGGCTTGCTTTAACTAAAAAAATTTTGATTGAAACAGCGAAAACTGTTTACGCCTAGGCCTTGTAAAGAACATTAATTTTAGAAATTCTGCGCTTACGCTTCGCCTTGGTACGTGGAAATAAACGCAACGTATGTTTTCCTGAAAGGAACAAACTCATAAAATAATAAAAGAAATAAAAAGAAATCACGTCGAGTTCTATCTCTGAATTCAATAATAGTGTCAATCTGACAACGTGATCATGGACATATAAAAAAATAAATAAATAAAATAAAAA
Source organism: Latrodectus elegans (assembly GCA_030067965.1). Classification (NCBI taxonomy): domain Eukaryota; kingdom Metazoa; phylum Arthropoda; class Arachnida; order Araneae; family Theridiidae; genus Latrodectus; species Latrodectus elegans. The sequence continues at coordinate 110,570,235 of CM057822.1, read as the reverse complement.
AAAAAAAAAATAAAAAACTTGAGAATTTAATGGTCATTTTGAATCATTATGCATGTTGGCGTAATTTATGTTCGAATGAACGCTTTCAGTAATTAATTCGCGAATTTAAATCCCATGCAGCGTATTAAGGTGAGATTTTCGCAGTTCGACTGAATTAATGGTCGCTAAGCAGGAAATAAACTCAATACATTGCTTTAAAAATATGATGATGATTACGCAAGAAACAGGAAACTATTTAAAAACGCAATTTCTTTATTAACTAAATGTAAGAAAAAAATTCCATAAAATATACAATTTCATAAAAAATAAAATAAAACAATCAACAGGCTCACTCATAAAAAGCCAGAAATAATATTAATAATCACATTTATAAAAGAAATTATTGAATAGAGAAAAATTAAAAGTTTTTTTTTTTAAACTTTCAATGTTACAAATTATACTTGGGATTACATAAAAAAAAATGTTTTGAAATTGTTTTAGGTAAAATTTTTAATCACCTATATCCCAAAGTCACATAAATTCAAACAATATTCTAAGGAATCAGTTGAGTAAGAAATAAAATGACAAAATATGATATACTCAAAATAATTAGGATTACCATCAAACTGTAAATAAATAAGGTATAAAGAAAATATTTTCTAAAACTGCACACTAAGCTGAAAGGCTCATTTGTTGATATAAATGACAATAGGGAAACCTATAAATCTCACCTAGAAAATAAAGACTAAAGTAATAACAGTTAACATTATTTGTTTATAATAGACAAAAATTATTGGAATTATTACGCTTTTTATTTTTAACTATTACTATTATTTTATTAGTAACTATTACAATTATTTTACGTAAATGAAACTTCATTTATTTATTTATTTTTCACACGGTGGGCACTGGATTATTAACCCTTCGCCACAACAAGGCCAGAAACTGCTCCTCTTTTATCGTTACCCGGTGGTTAGGTTTGTTTGTCGCTCAACGGTCATTTTTCACACACGAGGGCTAATTAGACCGGGACCTACGGTTTAAAGTGGATTTCGAACCACTACAAACATCCATGCCCTAGGTGGGATTCGAACCCACTAACTGTTGAACCAAAGGCAAGAGCGCTAACCATTCGGCTGCCAGCTCGGCCGTTACCCGGTGGACAATTGTGAACCAAGTAACGGAGATGAATAGCATTACCCACGTCAGTCCACCACAAACCCGCTTATAGAGTGGGCCACATTGATTCATCATTTTAGCAGAAAGGACAAGGAAACACACGCAGAGAAAAAGGAGCATGGATGACTAAACGGGGATTCGAACCACAGACCAACAGTCAGGAAATTTAACCACTCAGGCATTGGCCGGCTGATCAGTTTCTTTTGTACCTAATCACCACCTACAATATTTTTTTCTCATTAAGTTTTGGAAAATTCTTTAAAAATCATTTAAGTGATACAATTTTTAATTTTCCCGTTCCATGATAAGCAAATGAGAGAAATATTATATGAAAAGAAATTTCTAGAAATTCTCATTGGTGTTTTAGAAAGGAAATAATTTCTAAGGTTATTACAAAATATTTCAGACTTTTCAAAAGCGCATTTTATGAAATGGTATTATCAGCACAAAATAAAATACCACCAACTGGTTATAATTTTACCATCTCTCTATGTAAAATAAGTTTGCCGGCATGTTCTATTTTTATAACCTCTGAAGAGTTTCCTCCAGCTCCAGTTACAATTATCACCTGCTTTCATAAATATGTTATGACACACCCACCCAATTACAATTTTTGTAGAAGTGACTTTATATATTTAATCATTTACAACTAAAGGGCCTTAAAATTTCAGAACTGTTAAACTTTAAAGAAGACCTGTTTTCAAAATCATAGCTAAATTATTAAGTTCCATCAAACAATTTTCGGCGAAAGTTACCACCTGATCTTAGGAACTTGTGGCAATATACTTGCCATACATTTGTAATCTCTTTCGTAGCCTTGACTGGATTTCGTAAATATGGCCAATTCTCTAGCAATAAAATGTATTTACCTTTTAGGAAAGTCGCAGTAGAGTTAGGTCTATTGTTTCTGTCAGAGTATCATTTTCTTTTTTGAAGAAAGGTCTTAAATCGTGTTTTGTTCTTGAACAACAATATCCAAAAATGTGATTTATAGACACGTAAACTCATTCTATTTTTGCCCCTTTTATTAAAGTTTTAGCGAGGTTGCTTACGTTCTAAACATAAAAATGTATTTTCATGAAAAATGTTAAAAATTTTATGCACTTTTGATTAAATGTGGTAATGAAGATGTCGCCAAAATGTCAAACAAATACAAACGATAAAAAGTATCCGCCAGATTTATTATTTTAAAACAATGAACACGTTTCTTTTTCAATTTGAAGAGCAATTATTGAGTGCCGTGAGACAGAAATCATATCTTAACGCCCGTGGCAACACATGTTCCCGATTGATCGGGACACCATTGGAAAGGTTTTTACAGGAATCAATTTAAATTTCACCTACACGAAATATATTTTGTTTAGTTGTTTCTGCTAAACCAAGGTCATTAACACAGCCTTTCGTGCCAGGGTCAAATAGTGACAAGGTTGACGGCTGAGTTGGCGCCCTCTTCCCTCATAGCTTCCAAACTAATAAAAAGTTAAGGCATTAGACCTAAAGCATTGGCCATATTATTCATGTCAGACTTTAGCTGGGGTAGGCATTACGTTTTAGACGAATTAAAATTCCAACTGTCTATATTTTGAAATAAAGTATATTTATGATTCCAAAATATAGACTTTAATAATATATTTCAGTCATTTTGATGTAGAGTTATGGCAAAGTGACAATTAAATCTCAGCAACTAGAAAAAGGCTAGGTTTATAGATATTTCTTATAAACATCTGAAAATTAAGGAATGCATATAAATAAAGAGAAAACAACTCCTCAGAAAAGAAGATAAAAATATGCAAAGTCACTCTAATCTGTGACGTCGAAAGTCCTTACGCTAGTGTAGAGGAGCATCACCTCGTCATCTGAACGTACAAATATTCCAAACTTTAAGGGCATGCTAAACCTAAGAGAATACTCATGCCTTGAAGAAATGGTCAATACCTTATGGAGAGAGAGAGAGAGAGAACTGATGTTTAAATAATTTTTTTAATTACCTCTATTGATTAAAAATATATTTTGCCCATGATTTAAAATACTGTTAAAAACTGTATTCTACAGTGAGTGTCATATAATTCTGCATTTGCATTTGCAATAACAAAATTTTGAACAGTAATGTTTTTCGAACCATTCAAAAATTAAAGGTCTGAATCTAAATAATTAAGCAGTTAGAACTCCTATCTAATGCATAATAGAAACTAATTTACGCAAGAAAATTTATTTCAAAGGTATGTAAAATAAATTAAATACTCAAACTTTTATTATTTCATATACAATTTAGCTCAATATTGTACTCCGCAGGATGAAAATTTGTTGCCAAAATAGACATGACAAGAGGGATACATTTTTATAGCTATCATGGAAGGGGGAGAAAAGAATCGTTGACCTGATGTAAGCGGACAAAAGATGCACTGAAAATTTTCTAACGAAATACAAAAACACGTGATAAAACAATACGTGACCCATGAGAGCATGATCTCACTGTTGTCATAAAGAAAAAATAATTTTCTAATAGAGACGAAGCAAATGAAATCTTACCACGCGGGAGTCGGATCTTATCGAAATTTTTCCATTTGGAACAAACTCACTCCGAGATATTAATGTTTATTGTCTTGTTTCCATTCATTCAACAGTTGTGAGGAATGCGATGAGACGAAATATTCATGGCGACGTTTCCGGTTCGCTGTACAATCACGTTCACCAAGATCCTAATGAATCCAAATGGATGGGGTCATCAACACGTTTCAGTATTACGACAGTTACTAGAACGTTTCGTAAGAACATTTGTTTGGCTACAACTTCATGACAGAAAACGATATATTAACTATCGTTTTTTGTCATGAAGTTGAACAAGAAAATAGTACAGAATTTTTTTTATTAATTACTATACACTCTGTGCTTTTACATCAGAAAACGATATTTAACAAATAACAGAAAATTTAAAGTAAAACTAACTAAAATTTTAAGGGAACATTTCCTGAATCACGTTGAAATTGTTGTATGTATAATCCTAGTTAAGTATATATATATATATATATATATATATATATATATATATATATATATATATATATATATATATATATATATATATATATATTAAATAGCGCTTTTGCGCGATCGTTGTCAAAACTCTGAAAATATTATAAATATATAATTTCATGTAGAACAACTAACTAAATTGTAGGAACATTGATTCTAAACATGAAGAAAAAATCCATTTTTCAAAGTATATTCATGCTGGAGTTAACCATTTTTGTGCATTTGTGCCATTAATAAATTTTAAGAACTGTTTCTAACAAAACGACTCAAAATTCCAATGTTTTCTGGAAACATCTGTACCCAATAAAAATGAATAAAGTGCAAAATTTTAAATAGAATTTAGACTTAATAAAAATTCTGTTCTAATTTATGACAAAATATAGAAATGAAAAAGTCGGAAGCATACACACCGATTCTGTTTAATCCAATTAAAAAAAGCATAACAAATGAAAAAAAATATGCGGTATTTTGTCAATTATTTTCATAACAGAAAATTTTTTGGAAAATATTAAAATTTTCGAAAATTAATATAAAAAATTTGTTTCAAATTTTACGGTTGTAACATTTTTATTCTTTTGTAAGGATTCGAAAAATTCTTACAAAATTTTAATTCGTAAAATTGGACGACCTTAAAGATGTACAGTGAAATATTCGCTAAAGTATGGAAATGAAACTATCCACATATATTTTTTGAGAAAATTTTATAGCAACCAATAAAAATCTGTTTGTTGCAAGTATGAGAATCAGACGTTATCACAATATGCTCCAGAAAGTAAAATGAAATGGGAACATTTATGCTATGCAGATACTTTTAGATTCGAGATACTCCGGAAACGAAATCGTAACACCAAGTCTGTACAGATTATTCGGGATTAACATTCGAGACATATACATTGGGGAAATGAAAGATAGTTATTTATACCGCAGAGAGACAGCTCTTAAAATTTTTCTTAAATACTTTTTCTTGCGTGGGTCTGATACATATAAATAAAAAACTTCATTAGAACTATGTTACATAGATAGCTCTTTTAATGCAGAATTTAAAAAATGTTTATTTTTGTAAAACGCCTCATTTTTACTGAAAAATTTTTTGGCCATTTTTTTATTCATATGAATACTTTTTTATTACCTTTACAATTAAAACAATTTTTAAATTTACCTAAAGCTTTTTTCTCGTAAGATAAATTTTAATGCGAAATCATTTTAAAATATTTCACAATGTAACATTTATGGTCACTTCCGAACTATAACATATGGCAAAATTGCATCTAAAACAAGATGCTCAAAAGCAAGAACATATTATTGAGCCAGTGTTTAAAGAGCCAGCAGCCAAAATGAATATACACAAACAAGAATTAGTCACTTTTCGGACAAGTGTGATGTGTAAAACAATTTCCACCTTTATTATTGTTAAATATTTAGTCACCGAATTCTATTAATAAAACATGAGAAAAACATCACTTTTTTCATGCAAATTATTTTGAAGTTACACAAAGAAAAAAGTGAATCGAAATTTTATTATCAGAGAACTTTAATGAATAGTTTACGAGTTACTTTTCATTTTATTTGAAACAATGTTACGTGTTAAATATATTTTCTTTAGTAATGTTACGGCTCATTTACTTTATGCGTTCATTAAAAATATTCACATTTCAAAACAGGTGGAAATAGTTTTCTTAACATTTTGTGATCTCAAGTATTCAGAAATGATTTTTTGCCAAATTTTTACAGTGTAATACTCTATTATTCACAAAATAACTAATTGAGAACAACTGAATTAGAATTAAGAATAGCTTGTTTTTTCAAAGAATCAGAGCTCGGGAACAACAAAATGAACCTGTTCTTAATTCCAAGGGATTTTAATATTTATCCAGTACGAAATAGACTTGTTGGAATTTTTAAAATTATTTGTATAAGTTTACAGTTTTATAGTTGTATAACAATCATTACTGTGCAGAATATGTTTTATATGCTATTAGGATTAATTTCTTATGAGAAATTTTCATTGATACAAGCCAGAATATTTGTGATTTAATGGTAAAGTATATAGTAAAGATTAAAGGTAATGGTAAAGTTCTAGTATACGTAAAACGTTTGGCGTAATTTTCGAAACAGTCGCCAAAAAATGAGACGTAGGCACTTATAGCTAAATTTTTGCCAACGATCAAATGGCGTTTCCACGACTGTTGTCAAAACTATGCATAAGCAAAAACAAATAAAATGATAATTTTAAAATATAAACAAATAAATATATAAACATACCATGAAATAAAAGCATACAAAACATAAACACAAAATGCATAGAAGCAATACGGCAAATTCAAAAAGGAAATACTAAGCAAATAATAAAAATCAATTACCCATCGAGCCTTGCCAAATTAACAGCTACAAATCCTAAAAATTATCGCCCTTCCAAATGCCGCCAACTCCAGTGTTACTTTATATTAGGATTAAACTGTATGGATAATTAATATGTCACTTTACAATCAATTTAGGCATACTGGTGCTAAATTCAATCGGGAAGAGCGTTACTCTAGCACACTATTCAACTACGGATAAAGTTGTACTTATGCTTCTTCAGGCAATCATGTGTAACGCCACTATATGTCAAATAAAGCCTTTTTTGTTCCATACCCTACTTTAAGTTTTATATTCATTTCTGCGCCATAATTCTTTTACCATCATTTAAGTACAGAATAATGTACATCATATTCAAATTTCATGTCAATCGGATGATTTCTTGTAGAATTATGACAAAAAACGCACTTGTTGCTTAAGTTTTGCACACCAGTGTAACAAGTACTCCACTTACATGTTAGTTCACAATAAAATAATTTCTATAATTCTAAACAAAAGAAAAACCATATCTAAATTGTATTTTTCGTATTTATTGAGTTTATATGTTACGATATCGATATAACAGGCAGTTTCAGTCTGCATGCAATTTAAATCTAGGCTGAATATTTCTCCATTTCTCTGAATTAAATAAATTGGTACTTACTATAATATTTTGAAAAGACGTCATGTCTATTTTTTTTCAACTAGATATACGAATTTGTAATCGCATTTAAAATGAATCACATCCTACGTCGTTGTTACACCAGAAGACAGGAAAAAAAAGAGACAAAATTAGATATGTCCATTTTGTTTGATTGAATTAAATTAGGAAATGGTAGCTAGGATGTGTGACAATTATTGAAGCAGAGATAAGATATAAAAAAAATAAAATAGAACGTTCACATTATTTGCCGTGAGTGGATCAAATTTATCATGAATTAGAAATCTAATAGTACACTTGAAACTACGTCACAATGCAATACAGCACAGAATGTAATTCTGTTGATACACAACCACAAATGATTGACTGTAAGAATTCTTCAGCACGCGAAATTCTTGACAGTGACGTAGCGATAACTTCTACGTCACGCGTTATCATCACTAACAACTGATATCAGTTTCAGTGCCTCAGCTTATCAGTAGGCAATGGCATTATACTATTAAATCGCTAGGAATACATTCAATATATTTGTGGTTCTTTCTAATAAAATACATTTCTAAATTATGAATACAAAATATAATCTTTTGTTAATAATAAATTGTTATCCCTGTGCTAAAATTTATTATAATTTAATCTATTAATTAAATTAAAAATTAATTATAATTTATTTAAAATTAATCATAGTTTAGTCTATAAATTAAAATAAAGAGTAAGGAAATTTAATGAGAGCATTATTAAAAAATATAAACGTGAATTTACATTTCATATGATCACTAGAAAGCGCTGTAAATTCTCAACAAATCCATCGATCACTTTCCTTACATATTGTTTATTTAGATCAAGCTATATATTTACGTTTCTATAAATGCGTAATAAACCAAATTTAATCACGTGCGCAATATCAAAATTAGATACATTTTCCTCACTAGACAGATTAATTTTTGGTTTAAATAGCAGATAATATGAGAATTTTAACGTGCGATATAACACGTAAGAAATAAGCAATAATTACTATACAATATTTACGACTTTAACAAAATAATCTAGGGAAAATTATATCCATTTCTTGAAAAATTAATATTTATAAATTGAATTTTCTATGAAAATCGATGACATTAATTTACATTTAAAGATATTAATTTAAATCATATATAAATATATAATTATTCCAAAAATACATTTATTTGAATGAAAAAATATTTTATACTCCTAGATCATAAAACTTAATTTTAATAATTACAATAGAATAAAATCAATAACGAAGTTTTAATTTTATTATTTAAAAAAATACATTTGAAAAATATTAAATACTACAATTTTGCCTAATTTGATAAATTCTATCTTACTGTACATAATCTTATATATAACTATATATTCTCAATATACGTATAAAACTCAAAGAAATGTGTTTCAATCATCTATGTAAATTATAATGATAAGAAAAACTCGCTTGATGAAACAACGAAAATAATTCATTCTGATACAATCTCTTTCATGCATAACATAACCTTGGGCTACAAGTCCAAAAATGAACGATATCATGGATGACTATGAAATTAGAACATATTTATTCCTAATTACTGTTCAAAAATTTTTTTGGTATGTAATGGTAGTGACAAAAGAAAAATGATGTTCTTCGCTAATCATTCTCCAAAAGTAAACTCCATTTCGAAAAAGATAAGCACTTAAAAGTAATCGCTCTGACATATTTATCGAACAAGCTAATCAACAAGATGAGGTTGCTTCACCAAACGATAAGAATGTGTTCGAATTGGGTTGTGAAGAAGGTACCGAAAATAGGAACATTCGAGGAGACCACTTGCCGGGGAACAATGCTTTGGCGTATTTCCAAAGGCCTACTTTAAACTCCTGCAAAAACTGAAATGCAGGAGGAAATGTTTTTAAGCGCTTTCTATGCCTCTTTTCTTTAAACATTTTTAAAATTAAACGGTATTTTTGCCGATTCATCGATGAAGAAATTTTTTTTTTTTTTTTTTTTTTAGTTTTTTATAGCTAGGGTCATCTTAACGAGAATAAGAACAAGTTGTAAGAACAGAGCGAGGGAAAAAAAAATGTCGTTTTAGAATAATCGAAAGTATAATGTCAATCAATCAATCAATAAATAAAAAGAGGCTAACAATTTTTAAAAATTTTAATTCTATTTTTAAAATAGATTTAAAACTAATTTAGAATAAAAGCAAATATTTAAAAATAAGATTGAAATGCATTTAAAACATGTGTCTCAAAATAAGTAATAAAATATTTTCAAGATTTTCTGCTTTTTGTGCATAATATAGTACAAAAATACAGGTGCGATTGTATCAGACAACAGTATTCAGTATTAGAGAGCTTGAAAAAATTGTGCTGTGAAAACTTAAAGAGGGTTTGAAAGAAAACATAAAAATTGAAAGCAATGCTCAACATTAAACTTCCAATACCAAGAAGCAATAAGGATTATTGAGAAAAGATCTTGCCTATTTCACATACATAGAAATATTTCAAAATAAATATAAAGGTATCCGGCAATAAAATACAATAAGCCATTTTCATTTATTTCGATTTCAAAATATTTGATGATTTTTAATGCATAAAAAATACTTTTCGCATCCAATTTGACTTTATTTAAATAGTCTTTAAAACAAACGTTAGATCATTTTTATGTGAACAAAGACAAATTTCCTTATAAAATTGCTGTGAATTTTAATATTTGATTAAAAAAAAAAAAAAAAAATAGAAAACAAGTAAGGATTTTTTTTACTCATAAATATTAGAAGAAATTTTTGTGTTTATTTGTTTAACAAAAATATTTTTAACATAAAAAAATAAACAGCAACAATTTTTTTCTTATCCTATTTTTACAGAGCTTTCATTATTTATAAAAACAAAAATGGCAAATGAAATATGAAAAATTTTATTGCATTTATAATTTTTTCTAACAAAAGAAATATCTTTAAAATATGTTGATTTATTTACATAAAAAAAATATTCCCATTTGTTGCGCCGTAATTTTTGACATTGAAAAACCGTTAGCTATTTTATTTAAAACAAATGGGATGACAGTGAATGCTGGCAACTTTCGCCAAATACCAAAATCAAGTTAATTTTGACCCTGAAAGCTTTTCTTTTGTTCACTACCCCATTAAGAGTGGAAAATAAATGTGAGACCGGAAAAAGCCAACTGACTTACCCCAGAAAGCATGTTGTTTCTAAATAAGAAGGGAAAAGGAAACTATCCTCCAATGAGAGTCTCTGATCAGACGCTTTTTCCACGCTTCCAAGAGAGCTCTCGCTTTTACTGGAGTGGAGGGCGGCAACAGGTTTTCCCACCCCTCATAAGTGAGTCAAAGGAACTGCTGGCTGCATTCTTCAATATTCATCGCCTCGCAACGCCCATCAACATCCTTGCAGCTCTCGTTAGTTTCTAGAGTTCTACTGGAAACTCAATTCATGTCTCACATGAAGTCTACTTCCTTGAAACATTTTTTGTGGTCGAATTATTGAATAACGCCAAATTTCAATAATTAGACGACAAATGGCTTTTTGGCAAACTTTTTCTTACCAATACACATCATCATGTTTTATGGAATCCCTTTATTCTACATTGCATTTATTTTTTACTAGGAACGCAATTCATGTTTGAACTAAAGTCTACTTCCTAGTAAGAAAATCTCTTATTGAATGAAGTGTAGTTCAACATTGTTTCTTTTTAGAAATATGACTTTTTGGTAAAGCTCTTTCACATCCAACTCTGCAATAACATCTTACACTTTATATGTACTTTCAAGGGTCCTTTTATTCTGCATTTCTTTCGTGTTCTACAAAGGAACTCAAATAATGTTTCAAATAAAGTCTACTTCATAAGATTTACAAGGATATTTAAGATTTCCAAGGATTGTTCTTCTAGGAACTCACAAATGATGTTTTAATTAAAGTCTACTTCCTATAGGAAGAAATCACAAAATCTCTTATGCTCATAATACCCAAAAAATATATATCAATTTTTGAAAATAGAAATATAACCCTTTAAATATTGTATAGAAATACTCATTGAATTCAGATACTGAGAGATCATTTTTTTAAGAGATTTATATAATTTTATTAGAAATTGTAATGAAAAAAGAATTTTATTATGTAAAAATATAATATGCAGCATTAAAGAGTACATCTACACAAGAAAGTTCTGTATAATTTAATATGGTAAGTAATTTACAAGTACGCTGCTTGTTATTTTTCTTCCAAATGAAATTAAATGAAGTGACCTAATACTCACAATGAATTGTGAGAAATACTTTTTTCACAGAAATTAACAGTGTTAAATTTTTTCAATTTTTGTTTGAAGTATCACAGGTAATGATATCAATGCAATGTTATTTAATATTCTTGTGCAACTAGGGTACTGTATGTCAACTGGGGTACTGTAGTTTTAAGTTGTTTATTAGCAATCTATCACAAGTTTTTTGGCAAGCTTCTTTACTCCAATCCGTGTAATAACAACTCAAAGGCAAGTGAGAGGCACGCCAGACTATACTGCGCTTATGAATGCGGTGACTAAGAAACAAAACCAGTGAAAAATATATTAATAAGCATATACAATCTCCAATTTACATATGCTTCACCCGATTTTCAGAAAAAAATTAAAAAATAATGAACTAATTTTTAAAATATAAATTATATCTAATAAAAATTTAAAATTTTGAAGAATCATATGACAAGTAACGTTAAAACTTTGAAATATTAAGGAATATTTAATAATGTTTTTAAGTATAAACGATGAGAAATTAAGTTAATAAAGAGCATGATGATAATAATTAATATAAAATATTTCATTCAATATTTTATAAAATATTTCAATCGAACATAACTTTGAATAAAAACAAATTTTTGTATTTAAGTCCCGACAATGATTTTCGTCAAAAAAATAAGCAGCCAAGTGTTGCAAACTTTAATAATTTTTTTCAAAATAGGAATATGAAAAAACACAGTGTATAAGCTATATATCTTCAATAAAACAAATAGATATAGATGTATATAAATTACCTTAACTTGAAAAATTAAATTAATTATAAATTTAAAGCTTGCAGGCGTTAAAAATAAAAAATAAATAATACCAACTTAAATGTAATAAAGAATATAAAATGCAATTACTGTCACCGATTTATAACATTTGGCGACGCATTTTGTTTTCCGCTTAAATAGTTAACGGGATGGTAGAGATGTGTACAAAAAAGCTTTTTTCTGTATATCTAATGCCGGGCTACATAGGATATTCCACCTATTTATCACTACGAAAGACGGATATGTTAGCAACTCATAGAGCGAGCTACTCACAGGATATGTCATCGTTGCTCAGAAAGTGAGTTGGCCTTCCTAATTAAGAAGCAGGGACAAAGCAGAAGAAACCAGACATAATTTTCCATCAATTCACATGGAAGACATTGCAATCATGACGGATCTTCGATTGGGTAGCGATTCGAACTCATCAACTTCCGTAACGTGAGCCTACGTCTTAACCAATCTAACCACCGAGGTTATGTGTTTGAACTTTTTATTGTGTGATTAGCAGCATATATCTATATATATATATATATATATATATATATATATATATATATATATATATATATATATATATATACAACGCATCATTTTTTTAATAAACACCTAAAAAGTCCTAATACCCCATAGATGAAAGCAGTTGTAAATATTTTCAATACATACTGCATATTACTTTTCGCGGGAGAGCTTTTTTGAAACAACATTCGCGTATGAAAGAGAAGGAAATCGAGAAAACTCTTAAGTAAGCATCTTAACCGAAGGTGGATTCGGAAACATTCTATTCTTCAACAGTGAGCGGAGTCGAACCGAGGTCCGATTGTTCGGTCAAACAAAACATACATAATGCTACTAAAATTCGAATAGCATTTTTAAGAATCGAATCTCAAGTATTTAATAGTTCATAACAAAATCTGCATAGGTTTCATTTCATTAATTAATCAGAAATTCTTAACTACATCACAGCTGTCATGAATCATATTAAAATAATTTGCCTTTTAAAATTACATCTCTTCTCGATATGCATTCAACTTTCTATTCTTCCATAATTTGTGCAATTGTTAAGTAGAGTACTCCACTCTAATGCTAGCCTTAGCAATTTTTCAACAATATAAAGCCAAAATTGCTTATTTCTTCTTTGTAAAAAATTATTATCTTTCTAAAAATTATTTTCTTTGTAAAAAATTATTATTATCATTTACTTATCACTATATACAGCTATCATGTGCACGCGAGGTCATGCACTCGACAGCGGAACAATTGAGATCATTGTTTAATGACGTCAATAATATTTTACATCTCAATTGCATTCCAATTTTAATAGCCGCTTAAAAACTAAATTCATATATTTTAACTTTCTCAGAACTCTGAATGATACATTCAGTTATATTTCTCTTTATATTCAAAAAATATTTCTCGATTTATGCTTTTTTAATTGCTTAATGAACTTTGTTAAAAATTATAGAAAATTTATTTTGCTCTATTACTTATACATACACAAAGAATCTCAATAATTTACAAATATTTAATCTTTATACAAGCGAGAAAATTCATAAGATTTTCAATTCTTAACATTTTTGTTTTCTTTCATCGCAATTCTCATTTTTATTGCTTATTTTTATCATTTTTATTATGTGACTCTAGTTTTTTTCTTGTTTTTTAAATGTTTCAACTTATTCTCATCAGAACTGTTTTTCTAATTTAAACTTTTTTTAATTTAAGCAATTTAAGTTATTCTTTCTTTATTTTTTACTTATTGTGTTGAATATTTCTAAGATACTTCTCTGCTTTTTAATTTAGTTATTATATATATATATATATATATATATATATATATATATATATATATATATATATATATATGGTTTTTTTAAGTCTTAATTTCCAGATTGACACTTATGATTATTTTCTCACACAAAGACACATCGGCTCGGGACCTACATTTTAAAGAGGAATTTTCATCACAAGGAACATTAACACATTCGAAGTGACAACTTGTTGAACAAAAGACCACAGTACTAACTACTTAGCTACCAGTTTGGAGTCCTCCATTCGATCTGAAGCCACTGTTGAAGGAGATGCACTTTCATTTCTTATGTCCACGTCTGTCACTGAGTGTGCTCGGGAAATTCCTGAAAAAGGTCTGCAATCTTTGAAATGTCGTAGAAAGAAATGACACGGCAGATGTTTAAGTGCTTTGAAGCAATCTTCAGTTGTCAGGGTGTTCGCTATACTGCATCGAATACGTTAAAATATAACAGCATTTTTGGAATAGTATTTATTAAGTGATTACACACACATATATATATAACAGTTCAAAATCTATCAATTATTTATATTTCGCTGGTTAAGCCCAGCAGTGGTCATAGGCTGCAGTACAGGTTCTTTACTTTTAACGAACCTATATTTCGGAGAAAAATTATAATATGAAAAATAACGATATTTATTGTTTTGTTTTTGTACTTGCTTAAAAAAAAGTAATGCACTTGTTTCGTACACCAACTAAAACCAAATTGAAAAATGTCTTTAGTTGCTTATAGACGAAGATGAAAAAAAATTCCTAATTAGGGATTAAATAAGTTTTTTTTTTCCTTCTGCGTTCCAACGTATTTCCTGCAGCCAACATATTCTAAACAGCGTAAGCACATACGTTGCAAAAGATAAATTATAAACAAATATATAAGGAAAAAATACTGTTTTTATCTTTACAACTACACAGTAGGTATATCGAAAAAAGGGTCTGTCTAATGTCGTACAATTTTTTTGGTACTTTAATAGCTGTAATTTATAATTTTTAAAGATAAAAGAGTATAACATGCTGCCATTCTTAAAACGAGGAATCTTCCGCAAGCGGAATGTTGCATGTTTTAAATTAATTACATTGTGAAATAAGCACTTTACAGGGGTTCAGTTCAGATATTTCATTAATTTTAAATTAATTATAAATATTGTCATTATAAAAAATTCTAAAATAAATCAGGATTTTATTTTAAATTATCCAAAATGCAATTTGATATAGGTTTCGCGCCATTCCTGAAATTGGTTTCAATTTAATCTCGGACAAATATTAATATCGTTTTAATAATCTGTATAATAATCAACCGATCTATATATTTATGATAAATAATATATAGATTTAATATTTGGGGACCAACAGGATAAGGAATTCATGTATATTTAGTATTTGGGCATTAAATTATTATTTTTTTTTATGAATATAATTAGGGTCACGAAAACATACATCATTATAAATTCAAAATTTAATTAAAGTCATTTGAGATGAAGGTAACCAAAAATAATCGCCGGCGTCATTGAAATGAAACTGAAGATTAAATTTAAATAAAGAATAACTTTAAAAGTGTATATAAATAAAAATTAAATTTCAAGAAAGCTTCATTTAAAATTCAAGATAAAATCAATTAGTTTTGAATGTTTAAAAAACCAAATTTATTCATAGCCATGATAAAAAATATGTATACATCATAATTAAGTGTAATAAAAAACACATACAGTAGTAAATTAAGTTTAGAATTTTTATTAATTAAATACTTCTTGAATTCTTTTTAATTAATTTTTTCAAGAAAATTAAGTTTTTAAATATACAAAAACGCAACACTTTATAAATATTACCAACAATAAATAAAATTAAATTCATAATTGAACCTCTGGGTTTCATAATTTAACCTAAATAAGTCTGCATATTTAACGATTTTATGTATGATCATTAAAAAAAAAATTTATTATAGATTTTATTTTGAACTGAAATTGAATGATTCATTTATTTGTGGAATTTAATGACTCAAGAAACAATTACTGGCAAACTGCACCAGACGACTCAGTTTAACACACAACAATGCAAAAAATTAGGGGATATGGATTTACACCAATTAAAATATCTAAATTTAAAAGGATATAGTTAAAGAAAACAAGGAACGATGATCTTTAAAACAGAAAAATCAATTAAAATATGTTGGATAGAATATGCAGGAATTGAATTGAGAACAGTTATATGTAATGCAATGAAGGCGTTGGTTTCTAATTAAATAAATGCTAGTTATATTTCATTTCGAAATTGTTTTTCTAATTAATTCAAAACATTTTGAATACTAATTGAAATTCGAAATAAAGTTTCTTACATCGTGAAGTGTTCCGAAACTGCTCGCTTCAAGAAAAGATGTGTTTTTGCCAAAATTTTTATATACTCATCATATTTAAATTATTGTTACAATTAAATTTTTTTATACTCATCTACCAGTTTTTAATAAAAATATAACGTCACTAGGTATTTTTTTCGATTTTTCAAATTTTCGCAGAGAAAATGTTTTCGCCTATCCCAATAAGCAGCCAATTAGAAATGAATTGGAATATGAAGGAAATGACCCCGGAATTTAATAATTTCGTAGCTAAAAGGGATTTTTAAGCCCTCCACTTCTCATTCTACTTTTGAGATCAATTGTAGATCAAGCGATCTACACTTGTTACTGCTGGTAGATCAAAACGTAGATTTGAAGAAAAATAAATATTTAATATCATTGAGAAGTATCAAATTTCATTTCACCCCCCCCCCCAATTTTCCTCGTAAGTTATGCATTTGTCCCTTTGGAAACATGGCTGTTAAACTTTTAAATTCTGTTAAAAATTGGTTAGCAGCAATGCAGAGTTTTGGATTTTATTCACTCAATATAACCATAAATTTACTGAAAGCAAGTGCACTTTTAAGGAACACGTTAAAAATTATATTTCGCAACTCCAATGAAACTGCTTTTTTTATGAGATGGGAGAATTTTCAGTTTTTATCATTTAGGTCACATGACTTCACACGCTTTCGGAATGGCTCGATAAATGAATCACATGACCCAAAATACTTACTGTTCTTGCATAAAAATGA
Source organism: Latrodectus elegans (assembly GCA_030067965.1). Lineage (NCBI taxonomy): Eukaryota > Metazoa > Arthropoda > Arachnida > Araneae > Theridiidae > Latrodectus > Latrodectus elegans. The sequence goes on along the minus strand of CM057822.1, from coordinate 110,553,106 downwards.
GCCAGATGTCTTCCCCGATAATTCTTCAGCGTTTTTCTGACATTCGCATTGTAACAACGCTTCTGCAATCAAAGCTTACGAATTCGACTCACAAAGACAAATACGAACAGGAAAACAAAACAAAAGAATAAGCATTAACAAACTTGAAACCCGCGGTGAACTTCCTCAAAAGATCAAGGATAAAACGTGCAGGTACTGAGCCTATTCCGATGACATCAAAACAAGCTAAGATTCGTAAAGACTCTCTCAAGGTGTACACAGGGCCGTGTTCTTCGACGGTTGGGACAATTTACGCCAAAAGCAATGAAATTCCGATTCCTTCCTCGCCAAATGGTATGAAAGATCAGAATTCTTAATTGAGTGCGTAGGAATTACTTGATGGTATCTATATCGCGTTCCGACACGTTTTAATCATTATTTTTAAGGTTTTTCGTGAACCTTAATTGAAGAGTTATTGTTTGGTTGAATAGAAATGAAAAGAAACGAAAGGAAATCTGTACAAATTAAATCGCTATTCATAATTAGCCTGTTTGACCAGTACATATCACAGTAAAGATCTGATACGATTTATAATATGTGTTTTCTCTGCAGTTTCGAAGATGATATCGTGAGGAAAATGTGTAATCTTATACTGATTCAAACGTAATTATGCGAAACGTAATAACGTTGATATTGTTCCGTGTTCACTTATTAGTGTTATTTGAAATACAATGAACATTAATTGCCAAGCTAATAATTCTAGTTATTTTTGTTTGAGCAAAGATTTATGTACATTTTTGTAGCTAAGCAGTCATATCTTTTGCACACTAAGAGGACGCGGTTGTTTGGCCGGTTAGGGCGTCTTTCTCATAATCGAAAGGGGAGCGAATTCGAATCCGGACTTAACCAAAGACACGATGTGTTACGTGGCTGGGCATATTAAATAGGTCGTGGTTACAATGTCCTCCATGTGAAATGATACCTTTGGAAGTACATACATAAAGACAGACATAAAAAAATTATTTCAATCCAAAGATTAAAATGAGTAGAATACCTATTCAAGATTATATATGCACACAAGATCTAAATTTTATTTTTATATAATTTAAATTTTTGAATGTAAGAACCTATCTATTAGGTCAAAGTGAACGCAGTGACACGACACCGCATATGGAAACCAAACCTACTGTTTTCATGACCGCAGGTATCGGGGTGTGTCCGGGTTAGGTGGTCAACCTAATGCGAAACCTCCAGTGTTTCGCTCCCAAGTACGCTTGTTACTCTGTCTGATCGACCCACTGAAGCCGACCATCCCCAACCAGAGGATCAAACCTCGGATCGGTGCCTTGGGAACGTTACCACTGTACTACCGGGCCTCGCAACAAACTGTACCATGAGAAATTCTACTAATTCGAGACATACATGGAGTTTAAAGTTAAATTTCAAACCATTGCAAATATGAACACTCAAAGAAGAAGGCCGGTTGGGTAAGGGCATCCCTCTAAGCATTTAAAAGTAGTGAGTTTTTAACCGAAGATTCTTTATGTTCACTAATAGCAGGTGGGGCACGTTAAATAGGTCACAATGTCCTCCCAATGAAATTATATCAGTGGAAGTGGAGGTCAAGTATTAGGGGTCTTCTGTTTGTTTCTAAATTATGGGGACTTCCCCCCGGCTGTTTCCACAACTGGTGGAGTCCAACTCTGGGCAAGGGACAAGAAAGTATGTTGGTGCAACAACACTCGAAGAGACTCGAAATTGAGAATCATCAAAACTGAAATGGTTTGTAATGAAAACTAAAGTAAAATAATAATTGGTGATTCTCTGAAATTGAGACTGGATTTAAATATCACCAACATCAAAGAATTTCGTCAAAATGCCAAAAAAACATAACAATCTCGTAAAATATAGAAAATAAAAACAGAAATTTGAAAAATTACAAAATATCATGGAAATTAAGTATATAATAAAAATTTAATGATTGTTATTGATTCGACAATAGAAAATTCTAAAGAATGTAATTACAATGATATCATATTTTTCATTAAAAAAATATTTGATTGACGAGATCCCAAAGAAATCTCAAACTATTTTGAGATAAAATGTTCGATGATTTGAATGAAGAACAAAGTGTTAAAATGTAAATTCTCGAAACTTATCTTAACATTCGAATAGCCTATTATTAAATAAATTAAATTCGAATATAATATATAAGTGAATTATAAATAAAAAGAATATATATATATATATATATAACTTAAAAATTATCTAATTGTATTCCTGTATTCATAATGTCACAAGCGGCGTTATTCATAAAAAAATATTTTTTTGATAGCAAAAATTTTATAAAAATTTTTGCTTGTTCTTTATTTTAAACAAACAACACAGCAATTACAGAAATTCATACGAATATCTCTAATAAATAGTTAACATTCACTGAGAAATCAGAAAATATATTCCTTCCAATAAATAAACACTATAAATGCCATACATCGAACTCGCTATGTTTTTAAATAGATCAACCACCCTTTCAAGAAAAAGAAAAGGCTTCGCATTACCCTTTCTGCAGTCTTCATTTACCAACCGCAGATTCAGAGAGCCTAGGTGTTCAGTCGTCTCATCAATCCATCAATGATTGTTTCTTCGTTTACGGAGCGGAATCGATCTCGGAGGTCGATGTTCCATTTAATTAATAGCAGCACTGAGAGAGGCGATACAGAATGCTCAAGGCCACCAACAAAGGCATGACTTCATAAGGGCTTCCCGCCAGATGCCGAGTGCCCTGCGATGCAAAGAACTTATTCAGGTGCGCTTTTATGAAGCGATTAAGTGCTCTTCGGCGCATGCGGGTATCATTTAGGCTGATGGTGCAGTTTGAATGGGCTCTGCTCTAAATTAATTTGCCAACATAAGTTGAAGTGAATAAGCATAAGGGCTTACATTTGAAACAAAATGGTAAATTCGAACAAAAATTCTAAAGGAATTTATCAAAATCTCATGTGTGTGTATACAAACGCAAATAAATTTCCAGCCATTTAATTTTAACACGTTTACAAAATGGTTAGAGCATTGAAAACCAAAAGGTAGTGGTTGCTTAGGGTGTCCGTTCTCATTATCTGAAAGTAGGGAGAATCCGAATGGTGACTAAATCAATATCAATTCGTCGCTTTCACTAATGGCAGCTGAAGGACATTAAATATGTCGTGGTCGCAATATTCTTCATATGAAATGTTCCCTCTGGGCCAACTCTGATGGTCTACTTAGACCTGCTTCTGAATTATGAAGATCCACTTTTGGGGGCTTACAATGGCACATCCACTGGGTGCCCCTTTTCGTCATTTCTTATCTTCTAACTGGAAGGAAACGGTTTCGAATGTGATTCAAAGATTTTATATTCACAAGTATTTTGCTGAAATTATTTTATTCAACCAGATTTGAATATTTTGTACAGAGGGCAAAATAGAAACTAATGGGAAAAAAAATAAAAGAATTTCACCGCTAAAAAAAGTTTCAGCATAAGTATTCAATAAAATTTTACCATTAATATTCTTATAAATACATTAATTTGGATTTTTATTATTATTATTTTTTTTTTACAAAAATGATATATTTTTAATTAATTAATTCTTTTCTTACAATTCGCAAAAATAAAATTTATGGGAACGCCTAAAAAAGTGTTATTGCCTTCTTTGTATAAAAAAAGTGGTGAAACTCTTAATTGGAATATTTATAAAAAAACTTCCACAATTAAAAAAAAAAAAAATTAAAAATAAATATTCATTGCTACAGTTTTAGGCTGTTGCATATATATATATATATATATATATATATATATATATATATATATATATATATATATATATATATATATATATATATATATATTATCATGGAAACCAATAAAACATACAATCGAATTTTTAACATCAAATGAACATATAATCTAGTTTTTGTAATGTCTTTTTACAGCAGCTGCTTACAGACAAAATTATATTATATGTGAGCGAAACTATAAAGCAGTCTTAGGCGCGATTCAGTGTAATCGGGGTTGGAATCGCAACCATTGAGATATCGGGCCGTTTTACAACGACATTCAAATATTAATATGAACAAAGGTCGCTGTTGTTGTACCAGCATACTTCCCTGTACCTAGCCTTGAAGTAAGTGGGTTCTAGCAGTTACTGCAAGCAGGCGGGTGGATGTTTTCGCAATTTAGAAGCAGGGATGAAGTGGAATATTTGACCTGCCAGCCTCAGAGATATCACATCCCTTGGAGGGCATTATGACCACGACATATTTAATGTGCCCCAATCGTCTTCATTGAACAAAACGGGTCGGAATCTGAACTCACTGCATTCCGATAATGAGAATGACGCTATAACTAACCAGGCTACCGCGGCCTCAAAGAACGCCAAGTACCACCAAGACCATATCTGATGCTGAAATCGCGGGCTCAGCATAAGAGGAAGGTATATTCCTAATTTACACAAAAATATCATGCGTTGGAAAAAAAAAGAGCAAAATATTAATAACTTTTAAAAATAATCATACTACACATGCATTGATATACATAATTAGTATTATATATTTTAAATTCACTCACATAAAACTTGTTACTTTAAAAAATTTTAAAAATACCGAAATTTATCTCTAAAATATAAAATAGGGATTTTATTAGTTTATATAATTAAAACTGAGAGAAAATAATAGATTTGTGTTAATAGAAACTGAAAATAATAGGTGTTATTTTTAACATTATTTTTCTATATATAATATTACTTAGTTAACAACCTTCTCTATTTAGTTCCAATTTAAGGATATGTTCTATTATTATTGTTTGCATTTTAATAAGCTTGTTACATTAGAATAAATTTTATTCAGACGATTAAAATCGTAAATACGATGAATTGTATTAAAATTCATTCAAGGTTGATTAAAGCACGATAAACACAACTTTATCTTCGGAGAGCTATTCTACATAATTATAGATATCATTTATTTAAACAAATGATAAAAATAAATTGAATATATATATATATTGAATTCATTGTGACGATTATTATCCTCGCTGGAGGCGCCCCATTTCAATGCAGCAGCCAAACGATCATAAACATGTCAGTAATGACTTATTTGTGTGTAAGCAGGTTAAGAAGCAAAACGTTTGGAGCTCGTACAAGTGTTTTTAAATTGGAGATTTAATTAGAACGATGAACTTAAAAAAATAATTTTATTCACATTTTAATTGAAAATTCTTTCCCATTTTAATTAAGAAAACTTAATTATTTTATGAGAGTTGTTAATCAATATTAGTAAACAAAAATTCTGCTGATAAAATTTGTTAACAGACGATAAATAAAATAAAAAAAATAAATAAATAAAATAATTTAATTAATAAAAAATAAATAAATTTAAAAAAAAAAAACAGAAAAATAGTTTTCAAAGCTCAAGCATTTTACTATATTAATAACAATTAAAACTGTTATTTAATAAAAAAATATTCGTTTAACAAGGTAAATTATTGGAATAAAATTTTTCTATGAAGAAAAATTATGGAGCTATTCTATTGAAGCTGAAAAGCAAAAATTTTACGCGATAATTATTAATCTATAAAATATTATTATCTCATGCATCAATTCGATTTATTTTATCGAAGCAATATAAACTTATAAATTTTCAAAATTTCTGGCAACATATACAACAAAAATTACTGTTATTTCCCGAAAAAATACGTGGAATTTACGAGGTTAAAAATTAACTTTATATTACTCGTTTTAAGAAAATTGGTTTATCAACTGATGTAGTCACGAACCAATAATCTAATTAATGCATTGGTCTGAGTGGAAGCTGCATTTACGCGCATTTCAAATCACAAAAGTATTCCACTTTCTGTTTGCGAAATCGGTAAAAACAAATCGGGGAAAATTACATCAGAATTTTAAGGTACAGAAATTATAACCCAGATCGAGAGCTCATGCATCAAAAAGACAGATATGACGAAAGAATGACTTGGTTTATAATAATTCTACTTCATATCAAGATTTCTAAATTATTTTTTAATTGGAATGGGGATAAAGCTTATTTCAAAGGATTTTCTACCGTTTGCTATTATTATTTTGGTAAGGATCATTTCTCCTTCATCCACTTCGGCTTGAATGCACATGGCTAAGTGGTTAGCGTCCTTGACTCGTGAGCTGAGGGGTCCTGGTTCGGATCCCCGTTCGGGCATGGGTATTTCTTTCTTCCTGTCCTTCTTTGCCATTTCTGCTGTGATGGAATGAATGTGGTCCACCCCCTAAATGGGTTAGTGGTGAAGTGACGTTGACAAGTCTGCTCACTGAGTAACAGTTTGCAAAGCAGTTTTCAATCTTGTTGTACCCGGTGACATTGTTTAGAAAAAAATGCATTTATTTCGAAAATAATATGACTGTTACAAACACAAAAACTTGTAAATAATATGAGTAAATATATTCCAACCAGTTATTTTTAATTCATGTTTTTATGCTATGCATTTTTCTTATAATTAAGGACACGTACAGATATACATGTCATCATGGTTAAAATAGCATTATTACTTTACGTGGCACTCTTGGCCGATTTTAAATTTTGGGGGGGCCTTTCTCCTCAAATGCAGCGTACAATAAAATAAGTAAAAAAAAATGTTGGAATTAGTTAACCCTGCATTGAATTTAGTTGCTTAATTTGTTACCATTTTAATTGTTGCACCAGCATAATTCCCAGTACCTAGCCTCTAACAGTAGCCAGGTATAAGTTTTAGTAATTTAGAAGCATCCTTGCTTCAAGCAGAAGACCCCCCTAATATATGATCTGCCACAACCAGAGGTATAATTTCACTTGGTGGGTATTGACCTATTTAATGTGCCCAAACCACCTTTAGTGAACACTATGCATCTACGCGATTCGAACTCATTACCTTTCGAAAATGATAACGATATCCTAACCAACCAGGCTATCATGGCCCACTGTTATCTTTTAATCGTATCAGCAGCCATTTTTTAAAATTAAGTCAGGTAAAGGAGAATAACGTTGATCTGTCATTGTTTGTTCAACAATTGGCGAATATCAAACCCAGGACTTTTCACTTTGAACAGCGTTTTTTACAACTAAGTCACGGTAAGATTGTGAAGCATAAAATGAAGTGCATCGAATATTTTCGCTGTCCTCAAGTAGAGTATTAAAAGGTTAAAGTGTTCCACTATAAATTGCTAAAATGTTATCGCGCGATATAAAAAACAAAAAGGATAAGCTTTTTAACGTAAAGAAAAAAAAAATACATCAAATTTATTTAAATTTAAAAATGGAAAAAGATGTTTCAATTTTATATATTTAACAACAGATGTATTTACAAATAATAGAAAATCCTGCAACGTTAAATATTTTATTTTACTAATAAATTTAAGTTAATTAGCTAGTTTCATTTCGAAAACTGGTCACGTGATATATTTCTCTATGATATATGTGATAACATATCTCTCATTATTAAGTTTAATAGATTAAAATTTGAAAAACAATAAAAAAGATGTGCTTTTGTAAAAATTACTTTAATAATTAAAATAATACAAAATGTAAAAAAAAAAAAATATTAAAATTTAAATCCTTTTTGATGAATAAGTAGTGTTTACTTATTGATAGATAGATAATATTTATTAAACGAAAATGCTTTATTATTTTTTTTAATAAAATCTTAAAGTCAGGAACAGTTAAATAATGTGAATTTTCCGGTATTTTTAAGTTAAAAAAAGGAGTCTCTCTTTCAAACAAATATCGTATTTTTGACATACAGCTAAGTGATACAGCATAGAAATAAGGGCACAATCTAGATTTTATAGAATCAATCAGAGAGCCACAGCTTTCAGTGAAAAACTTATGGACGCGCTTTCGGGCAAAAATTAGTTGTTTGGAAAATAAAAATATCGATTATTTACTTCGCTTTATTCAAAACACAGTTTCGTACCACGAAATGAGGTCGCACGTATAAAAGACAAATCGAATGATGAAGAACGCACTCGGAAATATGACTTCAGCTATGAAGTTATTAAATGTTGGGATCCAGATGTCATCTAACGCATTTCTGATTAGAAGCGAATGAAAGAAAAACAATATGCAATAATGACCTTTCCAAAATCGAAGAAAATAATTGTAAATACCTATCTTATTTATTAATTAGTCCATTTTGATGAACATAATTATTAACAATTAAATCAAACACAAATATAATATGGACGATATTGTGCAAATAGCATTGTGTTACAATTGTCAAACATTTCTCGTTTCTTTTTATCGTTTTTTCAAATTCAAAGTTGTCACCATCTTGCATACACAAAATAAGTAGCATAATTAATTAATCAAAATTAGTTTTCGGTTTCGAGTCACTATGTTTCATTATATATATTTTAAAACTGAGTAACGTACACCCATTTTTACCAGAAATTTTTAGCAATCGTTAATTTGAAATACAATTATACTTTCCGATGGTAATGTTTGTTTTGTTTTGTTTGTCTCTCAATGGTCATTTTTTTTTGCACACGAGGGCTAATTAGACCGGGATCTACGGTTTAAAGTGGATTCCGAACTACCACAAACATCTAAGCCCAAGGTGGGATTCGAACCCACGAATTGTTGAACCGAAAGCAAGAGCATTTCCGATGGTAAAGACAACAAAAACTTTACAGATGTATACGACTCTTTAATATAAATAATACATCTTTAATGAGTTGCACACTATTAGGGTTATTAATTTTGATGATTTTATCGAATTTTAATATACGATATCGAAAAGAAGTCTTTTGGGTAAATGAATTAATTACTAAAAATCATATATGGAAAATTTTAAATTTTAATCATAATTTCTGTTTTTTGTTAATAATTATTTACTACATAATTAAATGTACAAGTTAACTAAATTCTAATACGTATATTTCTGGAGATCTGAAAATTTCGGAAAGAAATTTATCTGTTAAAATGTAGAAGATAGATTCTTCTAAATACAACTAATACTTTTAAATATCTTTTTATGTATATATGAAAGATTTGTAATCGAATATTACGATAAACGATTATGAATAAGCGTAGAGATATTTTGCTTAAAATATAGATTTTATTAATATTTTATGACGAAATATGGCACTATGCTTTTTATGAGGCGATATTAAAGTATCACATTAATTTAAATATTTAATTTTCTATTTATTTATAAAGTCATAATGTTTTAATGAATATTTTATGAATTCAAAACTTTAAATCTTTTTTATCTTAGTGTAAAATTTTGCAGTATTGTAATGAAATTTAATTTTATGAACTGTACAAATTTAAATCATAAGTTTTAGTGCATTATCGTTACTACTTATCGTACTTTAATGAGTTATACGAGGGTTACTGTGAAATTTTTGAGATACGTGCAGACGAGAATTTACAAAATAAAAATAACGGTTTAATTTTAAAAATACAAAGTATTTTAACACAGAAGACGATTTTTTACTGATTTACTTCAACTTGTTTAGTGTAGAATAAATTTTAAACAGAAGAGAAAATGGAGTTGACGGAGAACATTTTCACGCTATGATTTTCTACGATTTTAAAGCAGGATTCAATCAAGAAGAATGCGTTCAACGGTTGCAATTAGCATTGGGTAACGAATCTTCAGCACGTGCTACTACATTCAGATGGTTTAGAGAATTAAGAAGAAGTCGGAATTTTCTTCAGGATAAAGAACACACAGGAAGGCCGCCGTCGGCAGTAATCCCGGATAATGTGTCTGCCATACGAAAAATGTTAATGGATGATAATCGCTGTACCTATGAAATGATACAGAAGGAACTTAACATTGGATCCGCAGCCATACACAAAATCATTCATGAAGAATTACATATGAAAAAAAATAGTTTGCCGTTGAGTTCCCCATAATCTAATCGAGCACTAAAAAGAGGAGCGTGACAGATTCAGTAAAGAAACTCTTAAATTGCTAAATTATGGTGGCCACCGCATCATTTTTAAAATTGTAACAGGTAATGAAACGTACATACCGTTTTTTGACGTTCCAACACGTCAAAAAAGCAGAGTATGGGTCTTTGAAGATGATTCCATGACGACAATGCTGAAAAAACAACGCGCACTGAAAAAAGTGATGTATGCCGTTTTCTTCAGAAGTACGGGATTGGTCAAAGCCATCAAGGTGAAAGGACAGAAGACAGTAACAGCAAACTGGTATATCACTAAATGTCTTCCAGAAATTCTACAAGAACTGAATGTTAGGGGACAAATGCTTCACAATGACAATGCATCTTCACATACAGCCAGATTAACAATTGAGTTTCTTAAACAAAAAGAAATTAAAGTGATCGAACATCCGCCGTATTCACCTGATCTAGTTATGTGCGACTTTTGGTTTATTCTTTAATCTAAAAAAGAACTTACATGGACGTCTTTTTCATTCAGAACAAGAGATTGATGTTGCTATAAATGCATTTTTTTCATCTATTCGAAGAAATGAATGGCTTGAGGCTGTGGAAAATTGGTCTACAAAAGTGCATTGATGCTGGAGGAGTAGACGGCTTTGAAGACACTTAAAAACTTTGCAAGTATAACTTTAAAAAGCTAGTTGTATCTCAAAAATTTCAGAGTGAACCTCGTATTCTTGTTAAAATTATTTAAACCGCACTGGTTTATTTTGTGGTACGAAGCAGGAATTTTACTTACTTCAAAGAACTGAGGTTAAACTCGCAGCTATGAATGACCGCTGGATTAAAACTTAGATTTTTTCTACATTTTTTAAAAATAAATTTACATATGCTTTCGAACTTTTTCAATTTTTGAATATGTATTGTTGAATATGTAATGTATTGTTTTTCCCCCACTGAGGCGAACGAATTTTCGTTTTCCCCAATATGGAGACAATCAGAAATGCATCAATGTTTAATAGCTACATGACTAAAGATAATTTTCAATGGTGCCTATATTCATTCGTTTTGAAATAATTTATGTGAGATCTCATTCCATGGAACAAAACAGATTTAAACAGATCTAAATATATAGCTACCAACTCTACTGATTTCATCGGGAAACTCCTGCTTTTTCATCATTTCTCCCGATTTTCCGATAATGTATGAAAATCTTCTAATTTTTGGCAATTTCAGTAAAAAACACACAAAAAAAAGCCGAAATTTTGCCGGAAAAAATCTAAAGTGAGTTGTATAGTAGTTTAAGCAGCCAACAGATGGTGCGTGAAGAAAGTTTGATTATTTAATAAATTTAGTTAGAGCAAAATATTCTCAAAATGAGAAAAAGTATTGGTAAACTGCAATGCAAAACATATGTTAATAAATACTGAGTCAGCAACGCATGAAAAAATAAATTGTCAAGAGTTATTCTAATTTGAAATGTATTTATGTATTTTATGGGCAAAGTATTTGATAGTTTCTATATTCTTATTTATAGAAGTATTTGTCTCTGAATTAAATTTATTTAGTAATGTACTTTATGTTTTTATGTAATTTTATAAGTTTAATACTTATAAATTGCACTAGTATAGTAAAAGTTGCCCTACAAAATAAATATTGGGACATAAAAGTTGATGTTCATTTTTTTCACACATATCATAGACTTTTATTTTTCATATTCCTTTATGAGGTTGATGATTATTTTATTCAAACCTTAATATCAGAACAAAATATTTTTAATATAAATCATTCTCAGAATATATAATCTGAAGAGTAAAATTGTATTTTGCTGTACTGCTGCTTTAAATATTCTGTTTCAAGCAAAAATATTGCCAATAGTGTCTCCTGACTTTTTTCCCCTTAAAATCAGTAGAATGTATTCATTTCTTTTTTCTCCAAGGTTTCCAGGTATGTAAGTATATAATAAATACCGTTAAAAAAATAGAAAATATCGTTTTCTAAATTACAATCTTTTTCAAAACGAGGAACACAGGAAGAAATGGCCCACAAGTACACAAGATAAAATGAAACTACTATACGAAAGCGCATGCCTACGCAAGCAGTTTCATTGTTTGTCGATTATAAGGGAAAGTAAACGTGAGAGTTCTCAACGGAAAATCACTTTTTATCACTTGCTGTAAATGGCAACATAACAGACGCTTGCTTCTGTTACGCTACATTGATGTGTAATGAGCTCTTAAAAGCGCCTACACCAATTTGGCTCTGCTGATATGAGGGATCTCCAACATTTAAGTTGATAAAATGAAGAAAAAAAGATTCTTGCCATAAAATGCTCCATTGATTCGCAATAAATTCTTCTTCTTCTTTTTTTTTTTTTTTTTTGTTTAGATTTTGAAGTTGACAGGCGATAATTGCTGTTAAGTGACAATAAAATACTAAAATTTATGATATTAATTTTGGCTTCCTTAAAGAACGACTCGTTTACCCCGACATAAATTCCAAAATAAAATTTAAGTGCCAAAATTTTAGTTTAAAAAATCAAAAATAATGTGTCATTTTAAAGAAAAATCAAAAAATTTGGATTAATGCTTACACGTGTGCTTTATCACAAGACGATTAATATTTAAATTTTTTCATTGCATAAGATAAACTCAAACTGCATCTTAAATTATTTATTTATTTTTATTTTAAAATATTTTACCATTTTTATTTTACATATTTATTCCTTTTAAAATACTCATTAATTATCACTATTAATGAAATAATAAAAATTTCTATGAATATTTTTTCTAACTTTTTTTTAAAAATGTTACTAAAAAATAACATTTTACCAATTTAAATAATTTTTAAATATCAATTAATTTCCTACTGATTAATTTTTTTAATCTAATTATTTTGTGCACGGTGCCAATGTTTGTAATTTTTATTTATAAATTTCTAAAATGCTTTGAACAGTCAACATATTGTCATAAAAATTATGAAATCCTTTAATGAACTTAATCTTGTAGCAGTGTATTAGAAGGATTTACCAGAATATATTTATGTTTATATAATAAAGTATTTTTAAATAGTACCTCACAGTGCTCAATTGAATGAGATATTTTATGCACAAAAGTACCCTTAAGAGCTTCCAAGGGCTCAAGTAGCTTCATGCTGCTTGACGCTGAAATCAGCTAAGTGAAGCTACGGGCAATGAGTGATTGAGAGGGTGCATATACAAGTACAAAATAAAAAAATAATTAGATAAAAATTTAATAAGAAAACAATATTTATCATCAATTTCTAATACGCTGCGAATTTATTATTTATTTATAGTTTCCATTACAATGCCAGAAGTATTTAATATCTTTCGTAATTAAAGTAAAATTTTCTAATGATGTTTAGGAACAATTTCCTTATTTAAACCGTAAAACGAGACTATATTTTTAATATTGGTTATAATAATCAGTGATCACATATATAAAACAAAGTAAAGAAATTAAATTTTCAAGTTAAACTAAAACTGAAATTGCAATATGGTTTAAAGCAACTATTATTTCTGTAAGAAAGAAAAAAAAAATATTTTGAATAGAGAAGTGATGTTTTTCTCCAATGTTAAATTATCTATGGTTAAAATATTGCAGTCATATTTTACATTCTTTTCATGTAAATGCAAGAGGTGTAAAATATTTACCTTTCACAGCAAAGCCGTAACTAACCTTCTCTATTGTGGAATATAGGCGGGATGACAGCAAACGTATCAGTTATAAAAAACGTTTTTTACAATACAAGGCCAAACATAAGAGAATATATTCTATATTTAATAATTTTATGCATTCCTCACAACACATAAATCACGTTTACATTGTTAAAAATCACTTTGCTTAAAGGGATTAAGAATTTAAAGGAATTTGAATTTAATTTATTTATTCATTCTTTTTTTAAAAGGACTAATTCGATTGGTTTTGACACACGCTTAGTGAAACAAAAGCAAACTTGATAAGATTAAATTTGTTAAGAAGCTCTATGATTACTTTACAAACAATGGTCGATTCGATTAGTTTTGATTTGGTAGATGCTACCATAAGATAAGAACTAACTTGATGGGATTATAAATCTATTAGAATCTCCCCGATCACTTTGGAAAATTAAGTGCTGATTTGAATGAGTTTGTAGATGGGAAAATTAATTAGAATCCCTTTTTTCAACGGGAGGTATCATTAAATTAGGTTTGGTTTGTTAGGTGTTCTATGATGAGGGCTAATTCTACCAGGTTTGGTTAGGTTGCTTCAGTGGTCTTCAATTATTTTTTTCAGAGAACTGCATGGCAATTCATTCGATGATTACTTTTGTTACACAAAGACTAATTGGATCGGAAACTAACTAGTTTCTTAAGTTCATTCAATGTAACATAAAAGTAATGTTTGTTACATTTTTTCTTATGGATGTCGCATAAGTATACCCTGTCATTTCAGAGATGTTGTATTGCATTACATTTTATATCACATTTCATTGAACTACTAAAAGTATTAGGATTCAAACAAAAAAATAACTTTCTAGAGATAATATTGTTTTTATTCATAAATATATTTTAATCAAAGTATATATATTTTTTAACAATTTAGAATACACTGTAAGCTGATGATTAAAATTGCTGTCATTAAGATTAATATACCATAAAAGAAATGACAATGAGACATTTCATTCTAAAAATGAAATGTGAGTTCCAAACCATTAAAAATATCCAAGTTTGAGGTAGAAATCGAACTGATCAATTTTAGAACTCAGCACCAGAGTCGCGCAGCTTGTTCTTTTTTAGAGCTTGCATCACAAAAACAAACCTGAGCGTTAATCAACAATCAAATACATCAATTGTGATCAGAAAAAGCTAACCTAACGAGCTCACATCTGTGAAAGAGGGGATAAGTACTGATGCGCAAAAGACAAATCCTTAATTTTCAATTCAGATAAGATGAGTCATGATCAAATATTTTAAAATTCAATTCAATCCCTAAACTTATGACTATAAAAAGGGACTATAGATAGGAGTTCTTGAAGTCGCATAAATGAACTGGGACATTTTTTGCCCAGTTTAAGACCAAATTCAAATAACATTTTTATGGTGATATGAAAAACAAGGAGCGAAAATAACATGTCTCCAAAATACATCATATTAGTATCAAAAACTGTAAAAAGCAAGAATGATGTCCATAAGTTTTAAAAAGACTGGTAAAAGTATCGATTATTTATACAAAAGTTTTATAGGAAAACTGATTTGTAGTTGTACTGATGATATTCAGAAGATTTAGGAAGACATTGGTAAAAGTAGGGTTGATATTCAAGTTTTAGGAAGTTAGGTTGGTAAAGGTATGGGTGATATTCAAAGGTTTTAGAAATAATATTGGGTAAAGGTATGGACTATATTTAATTAATAATTTTAGGAAAATGGATTGGTAGTATTCAGTAGAAATCGCCACTCTTACAAGTCCATTGGGAAAGTAGGGAGAAGTTACATTTGAAATTTAACAAAAACGATGGTTATTGATATCCAAAGCATTTTTAAATCGCTGAAATTTTAAAAAAATCTAAATGATGGGAATCGGTAGCTGAATTCAGATTGAATCTTTTATTTTTATTTATCGTTATTGTACAAAATCAGTAAATATATATTTGCGAGTTTTCATTATTTTTGTATTCAGTACGTAAAACTCAATAAGAATAACATATATATATTTTTTTGAAATATCTCTGAAAGAATTGAAAATAATAATAATTCACAATTAAAATTTATTTACGCAGGAATGATGAAATAATTACATCATTTTGGACAATAATAACTATATTTTTAAGATCTTAATTAACTACCGTATACTTAAATAATGAAAACTTTTTTTGCAATATTAAATAAAATTATAATATTGCTTAAATATATCATAATTTCCTAATTTTTGGATGGTAGTTTGGTAAAAACAGACGATTGACATTGAGGGGAAAAAATCCCGGTAGGGAAAAAAACAGGGATGAAGTTATATGCGGTTTCTTTGAGGTGTTGCCTAAGTGTAAAAAAAGACGAGAGAGAGGTGCCTTCAAAACTGTTCCGAAACATTTAAAAATAGCTTCCGCAGTGTTCCTCAACCGACACCATTTGCTCTCTAAAAAGCAAAATGTTTTGCTTTAACTGCGATTTCATATTTTGTTTTCAGCTGCAAGAATAAAGGAGGCGATGAGTGGTTGAAAATGAAGTACTGCGACGTATTTTAGAAGAAAAATTGTTCACTTTAATAAAGAAATTAATTTGCCGAATTTTTATTCTAAAAGCTTTAAATACACTAAATTTAATTTTTTCCGTCAATTTTTAATTGTGCTTGTCGAGCTTAACGAAATATTTTGGCACATAAGGATTAAGTCGAGTGAAACATGCAACTTTAAGTATATATATAGACAGAACTAAGAATAATTGAGCCAGGAATAGGCCATTTTCTGTATATGAGGGTTAATTCCAAATAACTGTTGAAATAAAATCTGTATATATATTTTGCAAACACAACATTAAACGCAGTTAACGATTAGATGTAACTATGAAAATATTTTCATCAGTTTATATTAATATTTAATATTTTCGATGGTATATTCTGCTAAGATGTAAACAAGGAAATTTACATAACCCAAACTACAAAAAAAGAGCCCTTTTAATAACCCAAACACGTGCATATAATGCTACATTAGTGAAAGAAGTACTTTGTTCAAGTTGATTAAAAAATTAAAACATTTTTATTTTTTATGTATTCGATCTAAAATAAGATATCTTAGAAGAAATATACAAGAGAATTCTCTTTCATTTACACAGCTGTCGAGTCGGTTTTTCTGGATAAAAAGAAAAAAAATAGAGATCCCAACAGATTTGTCTACATTCTAAATTACGTGACAAATATAAAAAAAAAATAATAATAATTTCATATGAAAATCATTACACTAATAAAAAAAAAGGTGGGGGGAATGATTCTTAGTTCGGACAGACGACGACAGCTGTCACCGGCGTCGTTTTTAAAATAAGGTCGGTTTCATTTCCACTAATTAAAAGTCACAGTCCATATTGGAGAATGTTCTTCGTAACTGCAAGACATAAATCAAGTTTCGAATGTTTGCGGAAGTTATACCAGGAGAGAGAGAAAAAAATGAGAGCAACAAATATCAACGGAGTGCAAAAACTCTTTACTTAGAGTGTATAATTTGTGATCATGATAATGATGCTTTCTGATATGACAAAACAAAATTATGGCTTCATCGAACAATTAATATTCATAAACGAAATTGGGTAACACATTTGCTGATAATAGCGTGTTACAAAAGAGTTGTGGAAATTCATTAATTTATCTATCTATTAATTAATAATAAATTATTCAAACTTTCTTTGTTAAGTCAGTTGAGCATTTTCAGAAAAAAATAATAAATGTAAAACTAAAAATGTAAAACTTTACAACATTATGAATACTCTGTGCTAAAAGTTTCTAATTTCTATAGTATAATTTTTTCTAATTTTTTTTATTTTATTAATTTTAATTTTTAAAAAATAATGGTTTTTAACTATGATTAAAAGATAAAATTAAAATCTAAGTATAAAATTAATTTCACGACCTTTTTGTGCAAAGTTTATATAAATGTTTAAAAGTTGGAATTCAATATTTTTAGGACAATTTTTATTTTTAATTCCATAGAAAAGTTTAACAGTTCAGTTAAGCAATTTTATTTTAATCTATAATTCAATTCTATAATCAAAACAATCAATATAAAATATTCAAATAAATATGAAAATCTTAATGAAACATAAAAATAAATCGAATTGGTCTATCGATTATCGATATCGTAAAGCAGCATTTTTACAGACATTTATAATTATGCAATTATTGTTCTAAGGAAAATAAATGCGCAAGGAAACATTCAACGTATTATTTCTTACAAAAAGCTGTTTTCATTGAATACTCTCACATTCAAGAATGTTCTTGATTTTTTTTCTCTATTAAGAGAAATCAATTTAGTGTTCAGAATTCAAATCTTAGCTTAATCTTACTGTAGTTGATTTTTCTTAAAATGGTTTAATGTTTTCAATTCACATATAAGTCGTCTATGTTCTTAAGATGAATTAAAGGCTTCATTAGATATTTAATTGCATACAATTATTTTACAATTATATTCTGAATTATGCAATTCTATTTTACTCTAATTTTATAATTCTAAAGCAGGGATGGCGAACCTTTTTAGATGTCCGTGCCACAAAGTCATAAAAATTCTTTTTTAAATAGGTAACGTACCACAAAAAATTTCATTCGAAATGTTATCGTGGTAAAACTATACCTAAGAATAGTTAAATAAACAAATAAAAGCAATTCTTCTTTAAACAATTTTTTATTAATCAATAATTTACAAAAAGCAATATGCTAGAAACAAAATTCACGTTAAAACGAATTGTTTTAATGTGATTTTTATTGATGCACACAAGATGATAAAGATTTAATATCTGGTTCATATTTAGTCAACTTCAACAGTACGCATGCAGAGCTCGATTCATCCCTCATTCTACTCCTAGATTTACTCTTTTATAAAATTTAATCCTGAAAATAGCGATTCACATGCCCACGTCACACACTAAAAATATTGATAAAATTATCTTTGCTAATATTTTTAAACAATTAAAGTGTCAGGAATTGAATTCCATGTAGTTAGAATTTCATCTTATGCAATTTTATTTATTTTGTTTAATAATCAATTACTTTCAATAATTTCTAAACCATTTCTTAATCAGCAAATTTTTGGTTCCATATTGTATTTGACTCAAATTCAACTAATTCCATTTCTAGATCATTAAAATTTAATCACTCAATGACTTCTAAATTTAATTTTTGAAATGATATTGTATCAAGATATAAAATTAATTTTTAAGTTTCTTCAAATTCTTTAAACTGCTATATCTTGCAGAAAATTCCTGAATCAGGAATTGAATTACAATTGAAAATTCTTTTGTCAATGACTCTTAATTTAGCTTTTCGTGACAGTCACTTTCAGAAAAAAATGTTTGTATTAAAAAAATATTTATATGACTTTGAAAGAATATCACGATTAAAAATCTGTAATTTCACCTCGAACACTTTGATTAAGTCAAACATTATGACGACTTTTATTAACTCCTCGTAGAGTTTTATATTTAATCAATTTAAGTGAGAGCATAAATCAGTGAAAAACTATAACTTTGCCCTAACCCTTCAACATCCAGTAATTGATTGTATTGATCAATAATGTTCTCATTGTTTAGAAATATTCTCATTTCCTGCGAACGGTCTACAAAACATTTCTGCGGCTTAACAAGCGTATATTATTGTATAAAAGTAAGCTATTGTACGACGAGTATACTTCGTTTAACAGTTCTTGAAATCTCTTTTATTTAGTCATCGTGCTGATATAAAATTGACTAATTTTGTTGCAAAACTCAAAATATCATCAAACATTTCAAAACCTGATTTGGCACATAAAGCTTGTCGGCGAGTAATGCAATGAAAATCAAGAATTGTGTGCCCAATATGTTTTGTAAATAAATTTATAAATCTAGTTTCCCTTACAGTAAAGCTATGTGCACTGTCAGCTGTATCTGACATAATTTTAGGACATATTTCTCTTGTTTCCAATGCATCTATAACTGCACTACAAATGTCTAATCCTTTTGTTGTTGTTGTCATTTTTGATAAATTAATTAATTCTTCGTTATAATATTGTTTTGCATAAAATTGATAAGCAAGCAGAGCTCGTTGCGTCGGTAGACTCGTCAAGGTAAATGGATATAAAATCGAAAATTTTCTCTTCTAATATATTCCTAGTGATCGACATGTTTCTAATTCTTTGGGTAATGTTTTCTTTGTTTTCGAAATCATCGAATAAGTATGGTGCATTTTTGCAGCCAAGCATCCTTTAAAAATTCGCCTTTATTAAAAGGATTCGCATATTGAGCAACAGTTTTTGGAACTTGATAACTAACAGCAGTAGTGTTTGATTGAGTTCTAATATATTTAATTAAAGAAGTAGTTTGGGCATTTTTGTGCTTTAAGGCATGTGATACTTCTTTAGATCTTCTACACTTCGATTGAAAAATGTTTGGTTTCATAATGCCGCTTTACTAAAAATGTTCTTAAGACTACACTTTTAGAACATAAAATACAAATTGCTTTACTGTCGTTTTCAATCATTCCGTATATCTTTCGGTACACGAAGCTTGAAATTCTCTGCTGCAGCATGTTTCGGATAATTTCTAACATTAAAATTGTCATAATAAGTAATTCTGAAAAAATATATTTTAATAATATATTTATAAAATAAACAATTTATTCTGTATTCGTTTGCAAGAACATATTTCGTCACATATATTAAAGTACTAAAAATATTATCAAAACAAGAAAATAATAAATAACATAAAAATGCAAGATAATTTTAATAATTATTTGCATATTTTGCATGATTTAATGCTAAAATAATTTCGCATAATTTTAAAATATTTTATTGTTTAAAAATAAGTAAAATAATTTATAAGTTTAGTAATTTTTAATACCTTAAGGTTGTTACTGGTTAAAACTTCAATCGTGACGCAATACGTTCTTGGAAACGCGAATAAGGAATACAAAATATGAAATAATATGTAAAAATATTTACCTAGGAATAAGACTATATCTCTTTACAACAAACGGTTATATTTTTTTAACAAATCACTGAAGTTTCAAAGAGGTCGGCCTACTAAAAATGAATAATGCAGTCTGTCGTCTGATTCGAGTGCTGCGACGGCAACAACATGCAATAACATGAGAAGGCGAGAACTGGACACGGACACGCAAAAAATTTCATCTAATGCCCATCATTATATACTCCGAGAGATTTCATGCCATACTTTAATAATAAAATGTATAATTTGACTGTTCTAGTTAACATACTAAAATAAGTATTCAGTACTACGAATTTATATCATAAATTAAGTGTAGATTAATAATTTTTAATTTATTTCTATCAAAAAAGATAACTTATAAAAAATTAGTTTTGTTACTATGCGTGCCAACAAAAAACGTGCCACTTGTAGCACGCGTGCCATTGGTCCGCCATCCCTGTTCTAAAGGAAAATCAGCATAATGTATATATAAAAATAAGAAAATTTTCGTGAAACATAAATAAATTAAAACTTTCGATTTCGTTCTAAAGAGTATCGATATCTCAACGCAACCTCTTTGACAGTGCACCAATAATCATTCAATTAATTGTTTTCAGCAGTATGAGAACGAAAAGAAGCATTCTATATTATTTCTAACAATAAGCTGTTGTCATGTGAACTGGCTCTCTCTTCCCAGAATGCTTTTCTTTGTAAAAAAGAATCAATTTAGTCTTTAGAATTGAATGAGCTTTCTTAAACTGGTTTAGTGCTTTCAATTCACATTTAAGTCGTCCTCCAGATGAAGCATTCATTAGATCCACACGTATATTTTCTGCAAGAGGTCAAGAGAGAACACATAATGAATCTTTCCATTTGGCCCAAGTGTCTCTTGAGAAATTCAATTTTTTTTTTTCCTCTGCCAAGATTTTCTAAAGCAATTTTTTTTATTCTATTCAAACGAAAACTTACGACGAAATTTTTTTATCATTAGGACCAAATTCAATTATCACCAAATCCTTAGTATATATAACGCATAAAGAATCATCAAAATATTCACGATGTTTCGATTCAAGATTCCCTTAGATTTAATTTGGTGAAAAATTATGATACATATGTAAAACTGGGGGAAATTAGGCCAAATTGACATCAAATCGTTTTATATTGTTTCCCGGTATTTATTTAAAAAGAACTAAAACAAAAAAAATATTTTTTTAAAAAAAAGTTCAAATTAATGTTTTAGACAATTGAATTATTTGTTAAAAAATTTATTTATTTATTTATTAACAAAATCATAAATGTATTTTAAATTCATAATGTTAAAAAAAATTATTTAAAAAGCCTAAAAATAATAGGAATATTACAATAGACCAGTTACATTGGAAAATAGTTTTCTATTGTTATCGATAAATCGTATTATTTAGCGCCATTTTTTTCTTGTTGACGAGGTTTTGCACAAGACCCAAAGTTACTTTTGTAACGAAGCATGGTGACTTCCACAAAACATTCGGAGTCGTATCTAGTACCTATAGACATAGACAAACTCGAAAAAGCATGTCAACCTTTGGTTTTCAGGTATTGCTCCATAAAAAGAATAGCTACTGCGGTTTTGACGAATTACAATAATAGATTCCACCTCAATTCTATAATGCTCGAAATTACAAAGTTAAAATGACAGCATTTACAAAATTTCCAACATTTTAAATTTTTTTTTTTTTTTTTTTTTTTTTTTTGTGGTTTTTTTTCATATAAGGAAAGAATTAAGCTATCTAATTATATTTAAGTACTATGTTTTAACTTCATAAAAGAATATGTACGAAGGGAAAATCTTAGTAATAAAATGCAAATCAAAGTGTTATTATTAATTCAAATTTTCGAAACTTATCCTACAAAATTGCGCATTTTTATTTATTTTTTATGCAGTATAGTGAATAACCAAACAATTGGAAGTTAATAGGCTTCTAAAAAATATTGCTTAATCCCCAAATGCATACTTGTCTTTCGAGAAAGCCGAGATGGTAGCCGATTGGTTAGAGCTCTTGTTTTCGATTCAACAGTTCGTGGGTTTGAATCCAATGGGCTTGGAAACTTGCAGTGGTTCGGAATCCACTTTAAACTTCAGGTTCCGGTCTATCATTTGCTTAATGCTTTGCCTAAAATGAAAGTTAAGTGACAAACAAACCAAGAACACTACCTTATGGAACAACTTTTCTTCAACAGTAGTTTGTATTTAAAAAATGCAAAGGAAGAAACCATGAAAACTTATAATTGGCACTTTGCGATGTTTAACAGTTGCTGGAATTGAAATCACGACTTTTTGTTGCCAACACAACTATTTCCCCTCTAAATATGGTGAGCTCTCTCTCTTCGCATTTATTTAAAAAAACAAAATGTGTAACAATTTTTAAATAAATTAATTATCCAATATTTTATTCAGTTATGAGTGTAAGCATGTTTAAAAGCTCAATAATTCTGAATCATGGGTGAGAGACGAGGTCGATGACAGAACTAGCACCTCTCTCCCGAAGCAGAAGAGAAATTAATCCAATAGATATTTAATACGAGTAGACCATCTAAACTCAATGATTCGGATTGGCTACAAAGTGATCAAGTGAAATGAATTTTTCTACCAATTAGGATTTCCTGAGCAATCATATTTAAATCGTAAAGAAATATATTCGGCTTTTTTTTTTTTAATTTTATTTTCACACGAGGGATACTCCTATTGGGTCTTTAAATTTTAACTTTATTCTGAGACATTACAAACATTGACACCAGAGACGGAAATCGAACTCACAAGCAATTTAAATGAAGACTAGATAAAATAAAATGTGTGGAAGTCAATACATCGCAAATTTTATAAAGCTTTGAAAACATGTATTGATATACAAGGGATCATTTAAATTTCTTTAGAAATAAATAGCGAAGGTATTTCGCAGGAAATCCAGTTATAAGAAATAAAAAAAATGATTTTTTACAAAAACATTATATAGAAAAATATAAGATATCAATATATATAACACATAAATTTTGCAAGTAAAAAAAAAATTTCCCTCAAACCTTATTTTCAACGATTAGGGAAAATAAGGAACAGTTTATAAGTGTAACAATAGAAAAAAGTTTTCGATGATAAAATCTGGCAACCAATGCATTCCAAGATCATAAGTACCCCAAGACAAGATCATAAGTTTTTCAAAACTTAAGCGTGAACGTTCGAGTAGATTCAATTCTAAACATGCACTAACTTTTCTGCTAAATGTAGATAACAATTCCAGGTTGCTTAAAAAAGATAATGTTATATTTTAAATGTGAGAAATATAAACACAATTAAATATAGTTTAATTTACAAACACAAATTTGATTGTTTGTCGCTCAACGGTCATTTTTTTGCACACGAGGGCTAATTAGACCGGGACCTACGGCTTAAAGTGGATTCCGAACCACTACAAACATCCATGCCCAAGGTGGGATTCGAACCCACAAACTGTTGAACCTAAGGCAAGAGCCGCTAACCATTCGGCTACCAGCTCGGCAAACACAAATTTGAAGAGATTGTTTAAAAAGACTGCTAAGTAAATTACCCATTAATAAAAAAATGTGCAACAAACAAACTAAATTTTTAATTTCGCAGTAAATTAAGTTTTACAAAAAGGATATTTTTATACAGCAAAATCTTGAAAAGAAGAATGTTGAATAAATTGAAAGAGGTGAATGTTCAATCCAATAACATGTTTCTTTGTATACAAGGTTTGGAACGTTTGTCGCTCAACGGTAGTTTTTTCTTTTTTTTTTTTTTTTTTTTTTTAACATTAGAGCTAATTAAACCAGCACTTATAGTTAAAGGAAGAATTCGAAGTATTGCAGACGTTCCACACTGTGAGGTAGGATTCGAACAGATGAACTCTTGAACCGAAGTCCCTATCGCTAACCGCTTGGCTGCCACTAAGACTTTTCCGGGACAGTATTAAAATTATTGAAATTGTGAGTGATGCAATACTTAAAACTATGAAGCTTTCAAATTTTGATATTTGATAATTGTTCAAGTTTTAATTTAAAAACTTAATTACCTAAAAACTTTCAAGATCTTTAAATAATAGAGCTAAATTTGTAACAATATCGGAATAAATATTTATGTTAAGATTATAGAAATTATATCCAAAACTTACCAAATATAATTATTATTACTGTTAAAATATTTAATATTTTTTATTTCATAAAATTAAGGAATATATAAAATTCTATAAAACAATCCCCTGTTTTATATTTAATTACACATAACCTAAATATAATTATAAGTAAATCTGAGTAAATGAAATTAAAGGTAAAGATTATTTTTTGATTCCTCGTAAGGACGTTTTAATTCACTTTGGTACAAAGGGTGCCGAAAGTTTACCTAAACTATTCATAAACGATAATATTTGTAAATAAAGCAGCCAAAAATCAATAAGAATCAGAACGGTGAGAATGCTAATAATTAAACATAGAATGGGTTCGTAGAAATTAAAATTCCCTTTCTCAAAAAGGGTGGTGTCGCATTTTGAATATATTAAGAAATGTGACCAAGAAATTAGTTTTTGACATTTATTTGTGATAGTAAAATTAAATTTTTACTTAATAAATTTGATGAAAAATTGTCTCGCAGTTTAATAATATGCCCGTATATTATATAGGTTAACTTTTTTAATGAAATTTAATATTGAATTCAAAGTACAATTTAAAAATAAAATCTAGATTCATTAAAATTTATATTATTTTAAAAGTAAATAATGCATTTGTGTGTGATTGGATTCAAAATATTCATTTAGGAAATACTGTAAAAAGAAATTAAAATATATTAGGTATTTATTTGTAAATGAATTTTCATAAAGATGAATGAAAATAATTTATAAAGCAAATCGAAATTATTTAAAGTTATATTTTAAAAATGAAACTATCAATGATACACAGTTTTAAATGTGGGTCAAAATTTTTACCCCTTTAAATTATGTATTTAGATAAGCCTAAAAGATTCAGAATTATAGCAAATTTAATACATTTAGTTATTTAGTTATTAATTGGGTTTTAAACGCTTGTTAAATAAGTTTTTGGAACGTTTTCGTTTCTTTCGTTCGTTTGATATGTTTTGAGCTTTATTTCCGACAATCTCTTTTACTTATAAACATTACAAATATCAAAAACTGTCATAAAAACTATACAGAAACACTGGAATTCTTGCAATTATACATTTTCAATAAACCTAATATACTTATTTTAATTTAGAGTATATATACAAATATAGAAAAATAAAGTGATTAAAAATTAATTCTTATTTAAATTAAATGCTAAACAGTTAAGTAATCCATCAATTTTACTAATATATGTATAGAAGAATATTCTTCTGTTTACACATACGCTTCTATTGTTTACATATGAGCAGCTTACATATAAATATGGAAAGTTAAGAATCAATGTTGGTGCTATTTTACTTAATCTGGTTATCTTATTTTAAATCAGATTAATAAATAAATAAAATAGTAATTTAATTAAAAATTAACTCATAATTTAAATATAAAACCGATGTATAATCATTATACTTTTATCTAAAAATGTAGAATTTTCTTTTATTCTCAATTATCAAGAGTTTATTTCTGGAAACACAGCATATTTAACATAACTATTAGCAAAATGCAATAAGTATACAATATAAAAAAAATCACATCCATCTTTTCACTTACTTATTTTTTTATTATAAATCAGAAAACATTTGTGAAATTATTTTTTTGTGTATTTTGACAATTGTTGCAAATAATAAAATTAAAAATTCATAATTTATCTTAAAAAGTAAGATAGGTTAATATTTTCATTACTTTCACTAATGGTAGAATTTTCTTTTCTCATAAATACTGAAAAAAAATTTTATTTCCAAAACCACAGTGTGCTTAATACTGGAATTTTTAACAAATTCAGTTTTCATGTGACGTATAGAAAATTACTTTGTGTGTACTTTGACATAATGTCAATACTTTTTAGTAACCTAATTTTTTAATCCTTAAAATAATTATTAGTAATGATTAAAAATTAATTCATAATTATAATAATTGTGAAAATGATGGATAATTTCAAAAATTTTCCCCCAAGAGAATAGTAGCCGAATTTTATTCTACTCACAAATACAAATGAACTTTTCTATAATTATAACGTGTAACATAAAATTAAACAAAATTATGAATGAATGGGTAATTAAGATTTATAGCTTATTTATTTTCTTTATGATAATACACGATAATGTACTATTTCTCTTTTTCTCTTTTCTTTTTACCCAATTTTCTAATTTTAAATCAGAATTAATAACTTTAATTTATTGAAATTATTAATTTTAACATTAATTATTATTAAATGTAATAAATTATTAACCAAAATAAGAAGCAATTATATATTTAATTAATATTTACCTAATTATAAAACCGATGAATAACTTTAAAGATTTTACAAAAAATGAGTGGCAGAATTTACTTTTGATTACAATTATAAAAAAAAGTCCTATTTTGGAACGGTATTATATTTAACTTAATAAAAATTATTTAAAAAAAAATTCAAATTAGCTGTAACATACAGGCAAAATTAAATTCATGTTACTCTTTTCTTTAACTTTTTTAAATTTCAAATCAGAACAGATAAAATATAGCAAAATGTAATAATATATTATGTATTATTAGCATATAAAAATGTAATATTATATGCTAATTCACATTTATAATAACAATTTTAAAATCGATGTGAATAATTTCATTAATTTCACTAAAAAAAGTCAAACAAAATTTTGTTTACAAATATTGGAAACCTACTGTAAACATATTGCATTTAACATAAAAATGTTAAACAGAAATATAAACAAGCAAGTATGATTTATTTCCTTTATGATTCTTATATATGTATATATATTTCCTTTATTATTCTTATGAGAAATATATACCACTATAATGTTAAATAACACTTACTTTTTTGTGAGGCAGGCTTTTGTTTTGTTTATTGCTTCCAAAACCTCCTTTTTCAAGTTCTTTTACAACATACAGCGCCGAATAAATCCAATATTCTCTCCAATTATAAGCCAAGATACAGCTGCCGCCGCCGGAACACAGACCTCAACCGAAAGAAGAGCTGAGCAACAAGGAAGAAAATAAGATTAGACTCGGTCTATGCCCCACGCTGGGAGAAGATTTATTTATTTCATTTTTTATCTTCTTTAATAGCTCTTTTGTGGCGCCATCTAGTGGCAAATAGAGTCTCTTGGTATTTTCTCCCTACACACATAAAGCCACACATTTTCCTTTATAAATAATAGCTCTGAGTTTATTAAGCGAGTCAATTGGATACGAAAGGAAATAAATTGTTGCAAAAACTATTATTTTGCTTGCTTTTAGTAATAAAAGTGATTAAAAGAGGAAATTCTTTAGTTTTGCAATTTGTTTTAATTTTATGAATTGCAATTTCTGTTAGTTTAATTTATGTGTTTTCACTGTAATACTTATATATTTTCATCTATCTTGGATGTTTTATATCTCTTGATGATCTTTTAAGAGAGTCAATGACTGGTCTGAGATTTATTGAGAGAAATTCCCCAGATTGACTTTTGAATTATGCATCCAGCACCTCCCACAGCCACTCTCAGAGGTATGATTGCACAGGATTTTGCCACTTTTATCATTTACCCAGTTACCGACAGTCGTGTCACTACCTCCAGGTAACCGCCATTTTAAAATTATTCAGCTAAATATAAAAATTTTTAAATTATATATATGCTTTTCTACTCACTTCAGAGAATCAATATATCTTAATTAATTATTTTCAATGGGGCTCGAATTGAACAAATATTGTTCTCAGAAAGTGATGTGGTTGATTGTGAAGAGATATTAATTTAGAATTGATCACAATAGAGGAAAATTGATATCTAATTACGTGAATTGAATAAAAAAATAAATACTGTTCTGAACCACTCTTTTCCGCGGTTCGTAAGTCTTTGGGATAAACAGATTTCCATATTAGATTTGTTTATTCAACGACACCAATAACAAGAATTTACAAACCTTGTTGTCGACATTAATTAGCTTTGAAAAGTGGAAAATAATTTAATTAATAATTGCAAAAAACTATTTTCTCTCATAAATTATGAAAACATGTATCTATGAAAAATTTGATATCAGACAAAATGGTGCAGCTCGGTGGGTTAGTGATTGTGCTTCGTGCTCCCATGGCACAGGGCCTCGGTTCGATCCTCAGGTTGAGCAACATCGAATCATCATTTCGTTCCTTCAATGGGTCGATAAGCAGAGCACGAAGCATATTTGGGAACTAAAATCTGGGGGTTTCGCGTTAGGTTGCCCACCTAACCGGGACATATTTCTCATGGATCTCGGTCAGGAAAACAGATATGGCCCCTTGGCTCACAAAAGGCTGCCGTGCAATTGGTTTAGTATATTTCCCTATAAGGGTTTTTCCACTTTTAGCAAAAGAGGCTAAATATTTTTCAATTTTTTTCAACCCAATATTACATCAGCTGCTTTTTTTTTTTAATTTTTATTTTTTATAATTTTACTAATAAGTAATTTAATATTATAAAACTTATAGTTCTAAATTAAATGTTACCAATACGTATAACTGTGACTTGAAAAAAATTATTTATCGTCACAATTATTTGTTTTCAATTGCCTTTCACGTTGACATTATTCTGACTTATTCGCATAGCGTTGTTTTTGTATTACTCTAAAAAGAAATATTGATTTCTTAAAAGTTATAATTTTTTTTTTATCATAACATTCCATTTACTTGTTTTTTCAACATTCTAATAAGAAAAATATTCTATAATTCTTTTTTTACAATGACTGGTTAATACAGCTTTTGTTTTTACATTGTATAAAATGTAATTTATTGCTAGGAAACTATAACAAATTTTATATAACTGAATAGCCAATCATTGTACATTATTTGCCGATTAGAAAAAAATCAAATAGATAACGATACCTTCCAAATGAACTGATTCATCTATGCAGGCTTGTGGAAATGGGAGACTCCTAATAAAGTTGAATTAGTTTAATTGTTACAATTGGACTTAAGCATTCCTATGCAATCATGCATAGCGTTGCAGGCCCATAAATTTACCTTAAGGTTAACTGGTTTGGAATATTCGCCCATCACCAAGAGCTTTTTCATTTCAAGCAACGGTCAGGTGACAAGGTCACCCCTGAGGTGGCCACCCTCCTCTCCATGCCCAAGCCACAAAAGCGGAAGAAACGTGAAAATGTGCCCAACCTTATGAACCAGGGAAGGAACCAGAGAAGTAGAATTTGATCGCCCGCGGCAACACTTTTACTGATGTGAAAGGGAAGCGGCGTGAGCATATTTGTAATCATTGAAAAATTAAATTAAGTCTTATCTGACAGTTTATCCTACACCTAAATGCTTAGACACGGCAAGCTGTACAGCCGAACGAATAAAGGCCGCTGTAAGACATTTTAGCAACAGTGGACCGAATTCATGTGTAGCAAGAGAGGAAACGAGGAAAACTTTCAAGCACCGAACTCGATGAACTTGGATGCAGAAGGCCGAGGCACAATGTCCGTATCTCATTATTGTTCACAGAGGTGAGGACCAGGCATGGGACTTAATGCCTCTGCCCTACCACTATGCACGGTGATTCTATCTGTCGAGATGTTTATAAATTGGATGCTGTGAATTAAAAAAATCAATCTTTCTATATCGAGAATTCTGTTCTTTAATGTTAAATACCTATTTTTTCTCTAAAGATTTACAATATTAAAGAAATTTTTAATTTTTCAATAGGTGATCTGGTTGGTCAGGGAGTTTGTTCTCTTTATCGGATGGTAGCAAGTTCTAATCCCCACCCAACCAAAGAGCCTTTATGTTCCCTTATGGCTGCTGGGGCATTTGAGGTATGGTCGCAATGTCCTCCAAGTGAAAAGATACTTTCGGGGGGTAGAAAGTCAAGTCTGGGGCTCTTCTGCTTAATCCTTGCTTCCAAATGAAAATGGCACACCCACTCATGGGTGCCCCATTATGTGAGGGGCCATCTCTTCCTTTCCTTGTAATGCTGAGAGGTGGAAATCCTAAAAGGCGAGCACTGTTCAACAACAAAACAGCTGATATTCCGATAATAATAAGAAAATTTGAAAATCTTTCATCATCATGAGCTATTGATTCGAGAGGAATAAATTGAATTTTAATGAATGAATGTACTCAAAAAATCAATTGCAAAACAATTGATTTGTAGTAACATTTTACGGTTGATGACGATCACTGAATTAACTATCAGTTACAAAATATTTGAAATACAACTGCATCCAATGAATAAATAAAGCACTGCTCAATACGAATTAAATCTTGACGAAAGCAGTGACTTCAGATAGATTAAAAAGAAACTTACTGTAATGATTATTTTTTATTTATTTATTTATTTATTTATTTTGTGTACGAATGGTGAAGAATTAACATTTTAGAAGATTTAACATATAAAAATTCAATGGTAATTTCATTTCCAATTTTAAGCATTTGTTATCAAACTATAGATGAATTATTAGAGAACTATTGGGTTGTTCGGAAAGTAATTTCGTTTTTCCCACCTGGATCAGCATTTTGCTAGTAAAAACCAACCACTTTATGAGTGTGAAATCGTGCTACTACCAGAAAGATGGTAAAAGCTATTGGACTGGAATGGACAATATGCAATTCAATACGATATTTATTCGCTATACGTTTTTCATTTTCATGAAAAACGAAATGACTTTCCGAACAACCTAATATATTTACTTTTTTAATGTCAATATTTGTAAAAAAAGTAAACGATTAAGCTTTAGCTGAGCTAAAGTTACCCAGCAAATTTGTTAAACTAATAATGCAAATTACTTTAAAGAGATCTAAAGCCACGCTCTAATCCAGAAGGACTTGTCGATATCCATGGTGGTGTCCGACAGCGGGAGGCATTATCTATTAGATCATTATGAGAACGCTTTTGCTTCTATTATCCGGTGCCCTGGTTCAAAGCTCGAACAATATGTTTTCTCATGTTTATTATAAAGCATCACAACACATAAAAATTTGTCTGAAATTACAAGAGCTCCTTCGAGAAACCAAAGAGAAGAGAGACAATTTTCAGATTAATTCAAACTACGGCAGCAGCCTTCAAGAAAATAGTTCTTTACATTATCACCTCTTTTTTTAATCC
The DNA here is from genome assembly GCA_030067965.1 of Latrodectus elegans. Classification (NCBI taxonomy): domain Eukaryota; kingdom Metazoa; phylum Arthropoda; class Arachnida; order Araneae; family Theridiidae; genus Latrodectus; species Latrodectus elegans. The sequence goes on along the minus strand of CM057822.1, from coordinate 110,521,344 downwards.
AATACTTGAATTTGTTGTTAGAAAAATGGATCTCAAATTTTTTACTACAAGTGCATTTGTTCATGACATAGTTATACTGAATAGAAAAGAAAAGCGTGTTAATTGAAACAAAAAAAATTAATAGAAGTTGCATGCGGAGATGGCCTTTTACTTAAGAAACCAAAAACAAAACACATGGAAAAAACTAAATTTGAAAACTTTTGTAGTGCTTATTTGATAGTTGTTCACTTTAAATTCGAGACTGTAAGCAATTTTATTTGTTTGGGCGCAACAATAAATTTTTGAAATACTATTTCAGAAAAAAATTGAATCTTGTAGAAGAACCGTTGGTATTTTTCTGTTGAAAAATAAATTGATTTTGACAGCAATTCAACTAAGTTTATTCAACAATTCAACTAAGTTTATTAGCAATTCAACTAAGTTAACAAAACAATTATTATTCGTCCCGTGCCGACTGCGAGACTTGGACTCAGAAAGACGTAAATAATTTTTGAACGGAAGAGAATCTTTGTTCCATTGTAATTAAGTAATAATCTTTGGAGAATTAATAGAAGTAATAATGAATTGGAAGCTCTTAAACACACATAATGAAATTCATCAAAGCACAGAGTCTTAAGCACTTTGAGAAATCACCTCATAACCGAGTAGTTAAGATCTTGCATCCCATAAGCAATAACCATGAGCAATGGGCCAAGGGGTAGTCCAAGAGAAAGGTTATGTCATGAGTACCCTTAAAACTTTAACGATCTCAAAATTAGAGTTGTTTGGAGGGACATCGTGCTACAGGCTAAGTCGAGCTCTAGACTGTAATGTCGATAAAGAAAGAACAATTTGTAAAAAAAATATCTTCTGAACCTTAGGGAGTAAACAGTAAGGGCTTCAGTTTGTTAATAACTTATTTATTTCAATTATAAAATTACTCTACTGAATTCTACATTTATAATTTGCACGATCAGAAGTGATTACAAATTGCTCTAACATAGTATTCTTATAATTTTTTTTTACATATTATTAATAAGTCTGCGTCAAAAAAAGTTGCATTTATTGGAGAATATTGATACTTTAGCTTGGCTTTTATTGGAAAATATTTTAGATTTAAATTGAGCAAAAGACTTTTATTTCACATGATTAAGTAAGACTTTGATCAAATATTATTGGTTTTAATTGATACTAAAATATTTTTTCACATTTTAATAGTAATTCATATTTTTAACAGTTGGTTAAGTTACTGCTTTATGTTTCCGCCTGTTTATTTCTACCTAATGAAGATCCTTATCACAGCCAACCGTCTTTGAACCATGGTCAATTGATGAAGTCGACATCTAAGATGACATCCTCCACTATATGCCACGCCACATCAGTGTAAGAACATTATATATCACTGAACTTTTATCAACCATAAGATTTTTTCGACATCAAGGACTTCGGCGGATTGGAACCCAAATCATCTTGGTCGTAGCAAAGACACCTTATTACCTTGGCTTTTCAGCAAGAAAAATTAATTATGATATTATAAAGAGCCAAATTCTGTTAAGTAAAGGAAAAAAATGTTTCTTTTTAATTAAAAGACTTTCATAGTCTTTTTTAAACAAAAAGAAACATGTATTACCATATACGAACACTATTAAATTAGATGAATATTTTTGTTTTTAACCATGTAAAAAATAAATAATTACTTTATATGCCCATTTTGAGAGTTAAACTAAGTGTTCGAGGATTAGTACTTGCGAGTATAAATAAATATATCGCAGTTAAAAAATATGATTTTTCTGAGTAAATTGAATCAGTTTTTAACAAATATGTTGCCAATTTAAAACAATGTTTCTGTATATAATGTTTTAAGCCAGGGATGAGGAAATTGCGGGCCAACTCCGACCCACCGGAAGGTTTTAGGCGGCCCACGGTTTGAATTTTAATTTGTCGTTCCGACGGAAATTAAAAGAGAATGTGATTTATATATCCATCGCCTTTTCTACAATATTTTAATATTATTTATATATATTTTTTTCAAGGGACTGGTAATCTTCTTACTTCTTACACAAAGCATAAATTAATGGAAGCGTAGACAGTGGATGTTCTTTGTTAGTCATAACTGCAAGCTGAGAGCAATAAGCGTCATGTCTTTCTGTAGGAGCAACCATATGAGAATCCAATATAGGTGATTTAGGCTTCACATGACAGCGGCGCAGAAAAGCAGTGCTATGTTTGCTTCCTTTTTCCACACGTAAAAAAGTGTTTTCAACTTAGAAAAAATCATCTCGGAAATAAACTCACATAAGCATTTAGCTTCGTGCCTTAGAATCAGTACATCTCACTTCGAACCTCAATATAAGGAACTTTCACTAGAGAAATCGCAATTTCACTTATCTTATTAACATATTAAAATTGTAAAACTTGTTTATTGTTTTTAAAATTTTAGAAAAATTTATTTTTTTCCCCATGTATGGCCCGTAAAAGTTTGCCAATCTCTGTTTTAAGGCATTGACGCAACGATTAGTAGTAAACAGATAATGCCGTTTCTACTTTATCGGAACTGACCTATAAAAAAGACATGGCTACCTCTTTACAAGAGAATGACAGGTTTACAAAGAGAACTTATGATGATAACATTGTGAATCCACCTATTTTAATTTACAAAAAGATTGTACATTTCAAAATGAAACAGAATTTAACAAGTACCACCTGTTCAAGAGATGTTTTCCCAAACTGGTACTTACGAATATCAGTGGTAGACAGAATTATCAAAATTTAGTCATCGAGATTCTGAACTTGCAGTCAAATCCACAGGTTTTTGCAAGCCAATTTTCTGTGCAAATCTTAAGGGAAGATAATTGCTTTTATGAAAAATAACATAATAACATTTGTATAAATATATAACATTTGTCTAAACATAATAACATTTGTATAAACACGGTTAACATTTTTTATTATTACCCTTTTTAATGCTGTTACATATTACTATTTTTAAAGACATTTTATTCATGTAATTTTATTGCAAGAGCTGTTACATACTACGGAATGAATCATTACGAAAAGATTCGCTTAAAACAAACTGAAAGAAAGGTGGAATGAGCAGGTAAATTCCACTTTGTTCCGAAGTTATTAAATATTAAAATCTGGACTCATTTCATCCGCATTCCAACATTATTTTTATTGGCGGCGTATTGGAAATACCGTAAAAGGATTCGCTTGTGAAAGGAGCTTGGAGAGCGAGAGAATTCAAAACATTCTTAAAATTTTTTTAATATTACCAAATTATGTGGAAACACCTCAAAGCTTATTTTTTTAAACATTTCTCCTTAACGAAATTTTCTAAATAAATTCGTATATATTAAGCGAAATAAAAATACTTTTCCACGGGATATAATTATGAACCAATAAAATGAATATTAACACTAATCTAAGTTCATAATAGTAGTAGTTTTTTGAATAAATGACATGTACTGTGACTATAATTATTATTAAATTTTTATCAATTTTAAATTCAGTATTTGACAAAATATTAACATCTACTAATGGTTTGACAAAATTTTGAATATTTAAATGTCATTTATTACCTAAGAATTAAAGTTGTCCTTCCTTATTTTAAAAATAAATTCTCATTTAGTCTTTCATATATTGACGGGGCAGTTCCACCAACAGTTTGGCGAGTTTCACCTAAAAATAGGGCGCGTTGCAGAAACTAGAATAAAGATAGCCAAGACTGTATGGCATTGCATTTTTATCGAAATAGTTAGAAGAACGGCAAGAAAATAAAATGCAAGATAATGAAAGAAAAAGAGACTCGTTCATTTTATAAAAACATAATTTCTATTAAGATAGTATCTTAAAATAACATTTATGAATGATTAAACATTTGAAACAAAATAAGTGACTATTTTTTCATTCACGTAACCCAACTAATTTCAGTACACATCCTGTGGGAATTATAATGACTAGTTTGAACATCATTTTATTGAATTCTTAGCTTAAGTAACCCCTTTTAATATTTCTGGTAAAATATGATTAAATTTGGAGAAAAAAAATATTGAATAAAGAGGGGTAATTTTATTTTTTTATCCAAATTGTTTGTCAAAAATACAACTATTTATTGAAATAAAATATCCAGAATTTCGTGAATTCTGAGCTATTGCTGATGATGCTATTGTATTATAATTAAAAAGTATATTAAAAGTACCTTAATTGAGATTTATACTTTAACAAGTGTGGATTATGAATTTATTTTAGTTATGAACTCTTTTAACAATTATTGATAAATATAATAATTTATGAGTACTGGAATTATATATTTTGAATAATTGTTGAGTATATAACTATGTATTTCAATAATGTATGTAATATTTTATAAGTACGTGAATTAAATTATTTTGAATTACTGTTGTGCATGCAATTTTTCACAGTAATAAAAATATATTTGTAATGCTTGTACTGAATTATTTGAATAATTGTTGATCATGAGATCTTTTATTGTTTTTAGTATATGCAACATTTCATAAGAATTTTCATTGATTTATTTTGAATTGCTTTTGATTACAAAAGTCTTTTTTACTGCCACACTATATATAATATTTTATGAGTGTTTGAAATGAATTCTTTTAAAGTATTGTAAATCAAGAAAATTCTTAATATAATTTATAAGTACAGAATTTTATGAGATCTGACTTGAATTATTTTGAGCTTTTGTAAATCATCCAATTTTTTAGTACTGGATAATACTAAAAAATTGGAGGATTTACAAACTATAAATGAGACTTATAAATGAGGAATTTTACGAGAATTGAACTGAAATATTCTGAACTATTGTTGATAATATAATCTTGTAATATAATTCATAAATGCAGTATTCAATGAGAATTGAGTTGAATTATTTTTCATGGCACTCATTTTTATATTAAAAAAAAACATATTCCATTTAATACTGAGAAATAATACTCTTAATCCTTCAGCATTGCATGCTTTGCTATAAATAATTTAGTTGAAATATTATAATGGAAACATTGAACTTTACATTTGATTATTAAATAGTTTTTTAGCAATAGAAAAAAATCACTGTCATTTGCTTAGACTGATAAGGGAAACAAAAAATCGTAAAGGAAAAACGTCTGAAGCAGCATGACAATAACCATAACATCGATTAAAATTATAAGTTTTAACTTTTAAAACGTATATATCTAAAAAATTTTTAGATTTCAATTAAAATTTAGAGGGAAAAAATGGTTTATTTGTTGAGTTAATCAATGTTTGTTTTAATGGTTGAATTTGTATTTAGAGGAAAAATTTCTTCAGAGCTTATTTAATTTGAAAGTTATCATAGATAAAAGAAATAAAAGTAAAGAAATTATATAGTTCACTTTTATTTTGAATTTTTTTTTCAATGAAGTGAAATTGAATACTGTAATATTCAATTTCTTGAACCACACACTATAATCACTTTATGCTTGAAAATAAAATCATTTCTTCTCGTTATTTCATAGATTCTATTTCAACGTATGATATTCAGGTGAGCTCATATTACAAAAATATAAAAGGAAGGTTTAGATTTCTCGTGCTGCTACATCCAATGCAAAATTAAAAACGAAAATGGCGAAAATTCGAATTCTGAGCAAGCGGTTCGTGCATGTGCGCAGCCACTGTTTATTTTACCGCTACATTTGAAGATTAACTGCTTTTCGTGAATTAATTTGGCAAGGAAAAAAATCATTATAATTTACCTCATTCAGCGACTTTTTGCGCTTGGTGAGCTGTGACCGTTAGGCTAACTTCAGTCATTCTTGATCTTATAGTTCGCCACATTCTGATGAGCACATTTTCAGTGGATCTCATCACATGTTGATTTGATTGATTATAAAATTGCCGATAGTTTAGCCAAGTCTGCCTCTACTGACACCATGCATGACAATGCCAGCTTGACTTACACAAAAATCACCTCAATCGAAACGATTGAATCAAATGCACTTAGGAGAGTCCCTGCTAAACACGTTTGGAAAAAGGTGAGGTTAGTGTCACCAGCTCAATACTCCGAGAAAAAAAGCGAAGGCTCTCTGACGCTTTTCAAGAGGCCGCATCAAATCTCTTACATATCTTCAGGTAGATACATTGGTACAGAGGTCAACAATCCTCTCTTGACCAGGTACTTGGGTTTTACGGCTCTCTAGATTTTAAACTATCCACACCTGTTTTTAGATTTTTTTTTTTTTGGCTGTATGGAGAGGGTGTAGTAGCGTTGCACTATCTGAAAGTAGAAACAACAACAACAGTTTGATAGAAGAACACACAATTTTAAGAACATATAATGTTGAAGAAAGAATATATTTAAAAAAAAGTGAACAATGAAACATATCACACATGATTGGTTTTAAACAAAATAATCATAAAATGTTCTTAGAAGAAGCTATATATAGGGTTAAGAAATTATAGAACATTAGTTTTTTTTTTATAATTTTAATTTATTATTTTAAAAATTGATGTAATACCATCTTAAAAATTAGGATTCAGAACATTTTTATGTGCAAAAAAATAATAAATAAATGAAAATAAAAAGAATAAAAAAGTTTTGAATATAAAAGCTGTACGAAATTGGGAATATTATAAATTCTTTTGATGTCTGAAAAGCAGCGGATTGTGTGCTTCGAAAAAAATTTGAAGCCGCATAGAAAGAAGAAGGCCTCAAAACAGGGGGAATTTTAAGAGTATTTGTGGAGAACCTTTCAACAAATTGGTGTTCAAAACCCGCACCTGTGTGCGTACATAGAATACAATGTCTTAGTTTTCTATCAATGAGATGAACTTTTTTCATTCTATTCCATAAAATGGAATAAGTTGCTATAACATAAATAGAATAGTCATCTTGAATGTGTTATTATAACATAAATAGAATAAACATAGATGGATTACTCTCTTTTGTAAGATTTACTTGCAAATGTGAAACTAATTATTGTCAAATCTAATATTGAATTTCAGAGTTTGTAAAATATAGAAAAAATACATAAAAATATATATAATCAAGCGTTTTTTCCAGTTATTGTTTCTGAGTGGTAAAAAATAAATAAATAAATAGAGAAATAAATAAATAAAATAACAAAGAAAATTTTAATAATGTATGTGTTAAAGAATAATTTTAAATTAATATAAAAGACCAATAAGTTTCGGGCTATTTTTATAAATTATACAATAATAAAATTATTTTTTAATCCAAATAATTTGTTTCCAATTTTAGTAGAGTAATCAATACTTTTTTTTTAATAAACACTATGTTTTATAAATATAATACGCTTATTTATTTAGTTTGTAACTTTTAAAGAGATTTTATATTAATTTTGCAACACACACACACACACACACACACACACACACACACACACACACACACACACACACACACACACACACACACACACACACACACACACACACACACACACACACACACACACACACACACACATATATATATGTATATATATTCTAATAAGATTTAATTTCTTCCTTTACACAAAGAAATAATTAATTTTAGTATTATATAAAACTTTTAAATAATATAACGATTTTGATTTATATTTAAATTAATTATTTCTAGAACTATTAGATGTAACAGTTTCAGCTGTAATGTATTAGATGTAACAGTTTCAGCTATTCAAAGGAAACATTTTTTGTATAAAAAGAAAGTTGAAATCATTTACATTATTGCTTGAGTTCTCCAACACAAGCTCATTAATTATTCGAAGTGTTCCTCACAGTCTTCATGTGAAGCAAATTAAATAAAATTCATATCATTTAAATATTATACACATCATGTGATGATATTTCGAAATATTTCATTTTTTTTTCAAGACAAAGCCTACATCTTTCTCACAATAACAAGAAACCTATTGAATTCGTGCTGTGTTCTTTAGAAAACAATGATGACTCAAATAAAGTTAAAAGAAAATTTTTTTTTGTTGAAGGCGGAGGATACAACTGAGAATGTTTTATGACCTTGGCCTCACGTCCTCTTTTGCCTTCTTTGTACGATGTTCTCTGGTGGATTCAAATCATTATTGTCTCATTAGTATTTAACACTGCAAGTAGGAAATCATTATCAGGAAACAAAAATTAAATCTGATAGTGCCTCCATCTAGTGATTTCTATGAAAACAATTTTCGTTTGAAGAAAATGTGAAAAAATTAATATATTTCAAAGCATTTATAATTTTTTATTATTTACTTGTAAAGTTTCAATGAAATATTTTTATACACATTTACAAAAAAATATAACAAATAATGAGTTAATATGGTTTTATTTATTGAGAAACAGTAATTTTTTTTATTTTTATTGATGATTCCTGATTAAAATATACATTTATTGAATTAAATATATTTAATTTAAATAAAAAATTATAAAATAAGGGTTGTTTTGGAATAATAAAAAAATATATGAAACTGAGTAACTGCCTGTAACTGGTGGAATTTACCATTTTGAAACTGAAGTTTATGTATAAATCATGTACATACAAACATTTTATAAACGTACCTGTCTTATATAAAACTGAATATATTAAGAGATCGGTATGTAAGGTGTAACAAATAAAACCATGAGAAATGGCATTCTTATTAATTTATTGTAGAGTCTAATCGCTGAGTTTAAAGATGAGTCATCTTAATTTAACAATCAGAATGTAATTGAAATAATGTGCAAACCTCTAAGAACTTTTTTTTTTTTTTAATTTTTCCAATACATATTGTTATTACTACAAAATTGTAATTATAACCTTTTAAATTGATTTTATTTTACCGAAACTTGACACAACTTTAATTTTCCACAAATATCAGGAATGGTTTATTAAAAAAAATTTTTTTTGATTGTAATAATTAGAATATAAAAGTAAGTAATTATTACATCTGATTAGAATAATCAGTTTTTATAGGGATGTTTGTGATTTCATTTTAGAAAATAATTGTTTTTAAACTGAGAGAGATTCCAATATTTGTCTTTATTTATTAGCATGGAAAAAATATCAAGTTTAATCTTATTTTGAGATTGAGAGAAATTAACTTTTCTAATTGGTAAAAACTTCACGTTGATTCAAATGCCACAGTGCTGCCTCTCAACAACTATGAAATATTGAAGGCAAAATGGTCAGGGTTTTTTAATAGTTCATTGATTCGATCTCCAAATTTGAGCTTGGATTGCCAGGTAAAATATATTGCTTACAAAAAATCATCATATAATAATAAAATATGAATGTTTAATAAGCGCTTTGGTCTCTCAAAATAATAAGTATGTGTTATTAAGAAACAGTTTTGTTAAAGTGAATCCTTTTTTCCCGGAATTATTTGAGTTATTGGCATGTAGTTATATTTTAAATCAACTGAAAGTGAGAATCTATTAGTACAAAGTGTTCCAATTTTCTGAATCGTCCCTTTCCTTCGTGGTATTGAGTGTCCATTCCTGAAGCGCGTTTTTACAGAGTTAACACCATAATTTCAAATTTAATATAACGTTTAAAAGGATCGAAACTTATTTAGGAAGACATATACATTGTTTCGATACCAGGTAGTGGACAACCGAAGGAGCTCTATGGTGTTTTCGAAGGTCTTCGGGGAGGATTTCTCATAGATAATGGGCCATACATTGTTTCGATACCAGGTAGTGGACAACCGAAGGAGCTCTATGGTGTTTTCGAAGGTCTTCGGGGAGGATTTCTCATAGATAATGGGCCATACATTGTTTCGATACCAGGTAGTGGACAACCGAAGGAGCTCTATGGTGTTTTCGAAGGTCTTCGGGGAGGATTTCTCATAGATAATGGGCCATACATTGTTTCGATACCAGGTAGTGGACAACCGAAGGAGCTCTATGGTGTTTTCGAAGGTCTTCGGGGAGGATTTCTCATAGATAATGGGCCATAATGACAAGGCAGAAAAACTCAGAAGACGTGCATGTAGAAGGCAGAAACAAAACACAAACCTTCCGTTGTTCAACAGTGGTTGGGATCAAACTCTGGACCTTCTGTTCCGAAAACATATATCCTACAACAAAGCTACAGGAAGCCTGCCTGATAGCAGTTGAGAAACACTTGAATTGTGCCAGCATGCTTCCCTGCGCCTAGCCTTGTTGGGGTCTACCAGTTAGATAGAAGCAGGGTGGTGGGAATTTTAGTAATTTAGATGCAGGGATCAAGCAGAAGACTCTCTAATACCTGACCTGCTCCTTCAGAGGTATCCTTTCATATGGAGGACATTGCGACATATTTAATGTGCTCATCAGTTTTTAGCGAACACGATGGAACTTCGGTTGGATTGGGATTCGAGTTCACTACTTACCAATACAAAGAACAACGACAAGTGCTTAATTAACTTCTGGGTTTTCATCCTTTATGTCACAGCGACCTAATACTTATAATTCTAACAGGTAGGCAGTTTTGATTTTAACCGTTATCAGACTTTTTTTTTTTACTATTATTTAATAAACGATATCACGACTTTGCAATTCTAATTTAACCTCAACATGTGTCAAATTCTACCTTCAAACAGTTTTTCTTTTATTATGCAAATTAACTTTTTTAAGATTCGTTCTTTACGATTTTGCTAACATAACCGTATCCGAAGTAAAATACCAGCTGAGAATTACAATACTGGTTTAATGCGCTGAAAAAGCAATTTATGACGCATGTTTTTTCCTTTCAGCGTTTACTGAAATTAATGAGTAGCTTTCTTGCATTTTAACATTTGAAAAACGAGGTCACGACGAAGCCGTGAACTTTATTCGGACTGAACGTTTTATATGCACATATATCGTTTAAAACAAGGGTTCTTTATTCGCGATTTTCAATAAGAAATCGATCGTATGCATTTACCGCAGCAGAGGATTTTAGGACGTTCAATTCCTCCTCAATTAACGACAAATGCAGTTGCTAAGATCAAAATGAATCATAGATACCAATCATCAATATGGTCAATTTAATAATTAATATGTATGCACCGGTATATTTATCTGTCCAAAGCTAGCTTCCACCAGTTAGATGGCAGATGCTGAGTGGGAATATGCGTAACTCAGAAGCCTGACTCAGGCAGGGGCATGCGCAAGTGTTCCAGGACCCCCACGTCAGAGGAGCTTTCAAATCTGATGGGAAATTCGAACAGAATCGTTTGCCAATTCGCATAGAAAGTTTTATTGTTGAGGAGCACAGGGGACACTTAAAGAAGATTTTGACCTAGTTTATTCGTTATTTTTTTATTTTATGTATTGACGATTGTTGCATAAATAATTGAAACGAGGAGTGGTAACTCTGGTGTCAACTTCGTCCAATGAACATGGCTCCGATTCGGTTGTCTTAACGACTTCCTTTCAGGTCCAAAATGTATATAAAATATCAGACATTATCGAATCTCATTTTTACAAATCCCTCATTTACGAACTAGTAAAGTTGGTTCCTAACATGGTGCCATAGAAGCAATGACAATTTTAAAAATAATTACTTTTCAAGTTTTTAAATTTTTAGCGATATTGCTTCCAAAATTTCCTGAAATTGTTATCTTTTCTAATTTGTTTCTTGAAATCCTATAAAACTTCTCTAATTATATATATTTTTCTTTTTGATTTGATGAACATTTTGTGTGTAAAAAGTTGATTGTTACGGGTATTCGAAACCATGATTCCATAGTCATTTCGAATTGATTTGGGCCAAATAATCTTAACAAGAGTGGAATTGATTCGGGCACGTGAAGCCCGGTACAGTGCATTACAGTATGGTTTTTAATAAAATCTCCTGTGAAAGTAGATGTCGCTTTAATTGCAACGTCCTTCCAAGGATAGACTGGTAAGTGCAGTGTGCCTCGATTCTCTATTTACGAAGTGGGATCCCAAGCCAATATTATTCTTTGCAAAGATTTTCGCAATATTTCTTCCTGAAGTCACTTTGGCGAAAGATGAGAGGAAGTTTAGACGCGGAAGAAATGCCAAAGAAATTATTTAAAAATATCCATTATATTCCAAATATCTATTATATTTCCATTATTTTGCTTTCTCTTCTGTTCTATTTTCAATGTGTTCAATTTTAGAAGCAACATTACTAAAGACTTGAAAACTAATTATTTAGAGAAACAGATGATTTTCATGATTTCTATGACAAACGAAAAAAGTATGACAAATAAAATTTTTTGACAAATAAAAAATATGTGATTAAAAACACATATTTATATACTGATAAAAATTATGAACGGAAATTTTCTCCTCACCCCGATGACACTCAGGCAATCGATGGTAAACTTCGCCTTCTTTGCTGTCGCTGGAAGAATACGATTTGAAGACAGGCAGCAAATTCGTCGGCAAGTCGGATTTACAAAGCCATCTCTATACGATGTGTGACGTAGATGAAATCTGACGTAGATCTGACGTTATAGATATTATAAACCTACAGTTGCGTAATCAGGATCTGAACTGGAACAACCATTTTTTTTTTTTTTTTTGGTTAAAGTGTAATGAAACAAGTAAAAATAATGAATGTAATGAATTATAAAAAGAAATAAATGATATGATAATGTAATGAATTATAAAAAGAAATAAATGATATGATAATGTAATGAATTATAAAAGAGTATAACGCTCATCAAAGCGATGGGTCCCAGGTTCAGTCCCAGACGCTTATGAATAACAGGATGGTGCTTTTATTGCCGCTGCATGCACGTCTATTGAGGTGTACGCTTGGGAGTTTTTTGATCATCCTGTTTGAAGTTCAATCCCTGTCAGTGTATTGTTCTCCCAGAAAGTAACTACGAGATGAGTGTTAAAAAGCATTGCAACAAGCCTTATCTCTTCACCGTGGTAGTCAGCTCTAATCTTCTTTTACTTAATAGTGGCTAGATTCATACCCATGACCCTTCATTCTGAAGAGAGCTCTAGATCATGATGAGAGCAGCTCTTAAATATTTAAATTGCTTCAAGGCATATTTGTGTTGATTTATTCTCTTTTTTCATAATTATTTTGTGCATTAGATGCGAAATCAACTAATATAACTAATAAACTTAGTCTAACTAATAATTAACGCAGAAGCACCACTCAATTTTGTGAATAACCACATATATAGATTTATGTTTCATTCTAGTGTTGAAGAGTATTAGTAAGATTAGACCTCCATAAAAGATATGCAAAATTGATTTTATAACTCTTTCTTTAATATTGGGGGTTTCTCTTAATTATGAAATATTCTACTCATTTAATTATTATCATTCCATTATGAAATCGTTTTGCGCATTCATCATTGTGTAATAATTTGAAGAAAAAAAAAAAAAAAAAAAAAAAGAAATGATAACTCTGGTGTCAACTTCGCCACAAAATCATCGATAACATTTTGTCTGTCTAAACGACTTTCTTTTCATTAAATACATTCCGAAATATTTAAAAAAAGAAAATATGTAATTAGTATTTAAGATATAAAGGGCAAAATTGAACAACATGTTATTTACTTCCTTTACAGAAATCGAATAAAATAAAGTGGTGATTTTTTTTTTTCTTTAGAAGTTTGTGCACTTATGAGAAATTCTCACTTCTAAAACAATTCTAGGTAAATTTCGTGATTTTTGGATAACAGAGTTCATTAGCCTAAAGTATTTTTGCTCAGCTATGCGCCTAATTTCTTTTTTATTCTCCTTACGTAAGCCTGTAAACAGATAATAACGCATAGAGCAAAAATTCGAAGGGAAGTATAATCCAAATGGGCTTGCGTCAACTGCTTGTGTTTATTTTCTCGGAGTCGTCACCGTTGCTTGTACCGGTGGAAGGGAGGGAGGCGTCAAGTTGTTACAGGTGGCTCAGGATGGGGGGTGTGGGGCGCAGCAGGTACGCATCTGAGTGTTGACCCAATTTATGGCACCCAAGTCCGGCTTCAGTCTGCGAGCGGCACGCGTCTTGTATGCACGATCCAGAGTAAGTACTTCTTCATCTTTGCTCTTTCTTTCAGAAATAATAACTTTTTTTAAAGTAAATGATTAAAGAAATAATAATTTTATTTATAAAAATTATATTAGTTTAAAAAAAAACTTAGTTTAAGCAAACGATACAGATTTTTTCAGAAATAATAATTTTTAAAGCAAAGGATAATTTTCATCTTTGTGTGTGTGTGCTTAGAAAGAGTTTTATTCGATTCACACATTATTATATGAATACACAAAATTTCCTATAACCTATTTTCAAAGCCAAATATTTCAAACATTTTTTAATCAGTGTAATATTTATAAACTATAATTGACTTTACCATTTATTTATTGATATATATTTGTAAGACTATTAATAGTTATATTTTTACAATTTTTATTTGTTACATTTGTAATTATAAATGAAAGAGATTATTTACTAAGAATTCAACTTTGTGAGGAGTCTTTTCTATGTACTTTGTTAAGTATTTACAAATTCTGATGGAGGTTCTATTTTCCAACTTTTCACATAAAAAAATAATTCAAACTGAAAAATAGGACTCTAATTTACTGGCGCATTTTATTAATTCATTTTGAGTAATAAATATTTATATAGATAAAAAAATTCCATACAAGGAAAACTTTAAATAACTTCAGAAAAAGAAAATTATGAATATAGAGATTTGCGTAATTTTTTTATATGGAGTATCTAAAAAGTATAAAAAATATATATTTGTTAAAGAAAATATGTTTTGCGTTTGCAATAATTTGCAATATTGTAATAAAAATATTTGCAATGAAAAATATTGAATGATTTTATAACAGTTAAACTATTAATACAAACTATATATTAGCTTTAATTGTATCTCGTAAGTGTATACGATTATTATTAAAAATAATATTTGAATTACTAATCAATCAAATTAAAAATAGTATTTCCTTTATATTTTTTAATCTTAAACCTAGTAATTTAATTTTACTGAAAATTTTGTGCTCTAATCGAACAACGTTATTTTAATTTAAAATGTAAAATTCTTCACGTTTGAAGGTCCTATGGAATTGGTTTCTTTCCCTGTTATTTAAAACTATACAATTATGAATAAAATTTTCAATATAGTGTTTCTTGCTGTTTTATTATTTAAACTTAAAACTTTTTATTATATTTTCCTTGTTTTTATGAACGTTCAAAAAAGCTACGGCACCCTAAAGTGCAGTTTCTCCCTAATTTTATTTTTGTGTTGTTTATTTTATTCAATATTCTACAGCTGAATCAAATGAAGAATGATAATAATATATTCTTCTGAAAAAGAATAAAAAATGCTCTGAGAAACAAGACAATAATTAATATTATGAGAAAAAATTGATTGCTGTCTAAATTTTGCTTTACAAGCATAAATGTATTCATCTGTTTTGCAAAAAAACCGTCACAATTTATCGAAGTTAGCAAATTAACATGGAATACATGCAGTATACACTCGGTTATATAGATTACTTTATCGTCGTTAAAATAATACCACATTTATGTTCATTAACAAAATAATAGTAATGAAACTCGTTAGTTGAACAAAAATGAATGGATTAATATTGTTATGTAACATAAAGAGCGATACTATACAAGAAAATTATTAAAATCAATACTTACTAGACTATAAGAGTAAAGAAAAAAATCATCAAAATCACGAACCTTCAATTTCTTAAATATTACAAAACAGAAAAAAAAAAAAAAAAAAAAAAAAAAAAAATTGTAGGAGATGCAATCAATTAAGATTTAATAAGTTTTGTAATCTTATTCACAATTAAAGTTAAAAAAAGACATTAATTTTATTAAACTGAATTTTTTTTGGTTATTATTATTCTAAAAAGAAGGAAAAATTCATAGCTATTTCACTTTAGAATTTAATGTACTTTTAAATGTTCTATATTGACGTATAGACAATATATTCTCTGGGTGTCGATAACTTTTCATCATTTTCTATTTTCAAAGCAATCAGAGACCTTTCTGAGAATTGTATACAAAGATAACGATAGTTGAAATTTTCTTTATTTTTAGTATTAATTATAGAAAAAGCAAACTCGTAATACAATCTCAGTTCTCAGAAAATTTGGTTTCAGAAATAATTTTATTCCTTTTTTCGAATATGTTTTTTTTATTTCTTTGAATGATGAAATTAATATAAATTGTTTACAAATACGAATTCTGTGTTTATATAATTTTCTTCTACTTTATTCGTTTTATTTACAAAAAATGCTTTCCAAAAATAACCATTCAAGAAAAAGTGCAACTTACGTTATTTTAAAGTGTTTCACTTTAATTAGCCAGAATTGACAACACATAACTAGAAAAAATTTTAATGTAAAACTTATTCTAATTTTATGATAATTTTTTAAAATTTTATTAATATGACTCTCTTTATTACGAATCTCAAATTTACGAACACTTACGTTTTTATGAACTAGTCCCAACCCTGACACAACAGACCCGACGATGCTTTTAACTTCCCGATGTAAAACTCTAAAAAGTCCCCTGTCTGCTTAAGACGAATATTTTTTCCCATTTTTATTTTTTATGATTAGATATTTTTAAAAAGTTTCATATGTTTTTACATGACGATTTAAAAATAGATTCATCTTTGAACAACGAAACATCCCAGACGGAATAACAGGGGAAGAGAGAGACGTCAGATGGGAAGGAGTTGTGGGGTGGAGAACCTAACACAGAAGGGGGAGAGAATCTTGTCTCCCCCCTGAACATAGAAAGGGGGCTCTTCTCTCTTGTTCTGTTGTTGGTTTCGTTTGTTTGAGCAACGAAGCTTCGCTTTTTAGAGGAAACCGATTCGGTCGAATATGTGTTCTCACAGTTAAAAAAATTCATGTGCCATAAATTTTGCTTATCGGTTAAAATTTAAAAAATATTCTGAAAATGTATTAAGTAAGACAAAAGTTGCGAAATAATAAAGAATTGCAAAGAACAACCTTTCGAAAATTTTAAAAAACTCGGAAAAAATCTCCTTTTGGACAGTAGAAAAGTAAAACATCTTAAGGTGGAAGATGCTTTGCATCCTTCTGAGAAAAATGAGAGGAATAAGCATTCCTACTCATGGGGACGTTATTAAGGAGAAATCCAACTGCTTTGCGAACATAAATGATTTCAAAGCATCAGCCAGGGATAGGCAAACTTTTCGGTCTCGGGCCAAAAATAAATAAATTAAAAAAAATTAAAAAAAAAAAAAAAAAAAAAAAACGTTGTGGCGGGCCACGATAAATTTTCTAAAATTTTAAAATCAATATACAAGTTTTACAATTTAATTATGTTAATAAGATG
The DNA here is from genome assembly GCA_030067965.1 of Latrodectus elegans. Lineage (NCBI taxonomy): Eukaryota > Metazoa > Arthropoda > Arachnida > Araneae > Theridiidae > Latrodectus > Latrodectus elegans. The sequence goes on along the minus strand of CM057822.1, from coordinate 110,504,132 downwards.
AGGGAAATAGCGATTTCTCTTGCAAATGTTCTTTATATTGAGGTTCGAAGTGAGATATACTGATTCTAAGGAACGATGCTAAATACTTACTTCTGAATTTTTGAGGTCCATAGTTGAAAACACTTGTTCATCATGTTTCAGATGAATCAAACACAGCACTGATTTTCTGTGCTGACAGGAGCTTAAAATGCACAGTCTGCTACGTGTGAGGTCTAATTCACCTATACTGGATTCACATTATGTCTGCTCCCTGAGAAAGAGACAATGCTTGTTAGCGCCAGTCTTCAGATATAACTAACAAAGTATTTCCATTTTTAACACTTTAACGATCACAATGTCTGTGCTAGCTATTTCCGTCGATTTATATTATGTAGAACAAAAAGTAGAAAAAGTAAAAAAAATCATCAGTCTTTTGATAAAAATAATAAAAAAAATAATAATAATAATAATAAAAACATTTAAACAAAATAGAAAAGGAGATGGATAAATAATATATAAATTAGATACATTTTTGTTTAATATCCGTTGCACCGACAAATTAAAATTCTATCCGCGGGCCGTACTTTGCCCATCCCTGCATCAGACATTTGGCTCCAAAGATTTAAAGAAAAAGACTATTTGAGTTTAGAAAATTGTAAGGTGAAAAGCAATTAATACAATGAAAGTAAGTGTTGTTTTTAAATATGAATCTTATTTTGCTCGTGTTTCGTATGGTGCATTCTAAATAATTTTCTCTAATAGTATTTTATTCATAAAGAATAAGTAATTTGGTAAAAAAAATCAAATGTTTATAATTTAATACATTTTTTTTATATTTTACAAATTTACTTTTTTACGATTTTTTTGTACCTACTAAATCGTAAAAATTATCTTCGACTGAAATTCCTTTATTATTTTGTAGAAGTAGTTACTTAAAAATATGAATATATGTTCGTGAGTTCGAATCCCACTTTGGGCACAGATATTTGCAGTGGTTTCGGAATCCACTTTAAGCCGTAGTTTTCATTCAAACTAGCTTTCGTGTTCAAAAAATGATCGTTGAAACTAAACTAAACTATTTAAAAATATCATTAAAAATCTCACATAGAGCTATAAATTATTAAAAATTATGCAAGAAATGCGTACATAGTAATTAGTTTAAATTTGGTTAAACAGTATGTAATTAAGTTTTATTCAAATGTGAATGCAATAAAAAATGAATTAGTTTTTTATAGTAATAAACCGCTAAACTATAAATATTTACATAATATTTTAAAATCTTTTTTATTAAAGTAAATTATATTCAATTTTTATAAAAATAATTTTGAATGTTTTAGAATTTTCCCTAAAACTTCGATAATTTATGAATAAGAGTTGACTGTAAAAAATATGAATTCATAAAATCATTAGAAACAAAGATTCGAAGTATTTTTGAAATAAATTTCATTGTAAAAGTACTCGGTACATTGTTTTCCCAATGGGATCCTTTAAGGCAATATTGATCTAGTATTTAGAAAGTTAGTTTAACTTTCTCGTTTGAAACTTATTTTCAAGCTTGACTTTTCTTAGAGAATCGCCTGAAAATAACTTCCAAACGAGAAGGCTAAAATTTATGATATGTTTCGACTAAGACTGTGTTTGGATTGAATCGCTTAATATGTTTTTTCCTTTAAAAAGATACCGTTAACTGTGTTTCTTAAAGCTATTTTCAAGCGATTATTTTGACCTTTCTTAGATAATTTCTTGGATATAACTTTCAAACGAATGCTTAAATTGATGCTTTTGCCAATTTCAGATGACAATAAGTTGGAAATGTATCACATAATAAGCCATTTAATTAAAAAAAAATACCGTTCATTTTTTATATAAATTTTTATAAATAATATAATACTCATCAATATATTTTATGTTTCGTTTGTATCGGAAACATTTGCGTCAGCATATATTTGTAAATATTAGAATAGTCGAACTCGATATGAAGTAAATTTTCAGCTCATAGCAGTAATAATACGTTGTCTGATTAGGGCACTATAATTATGCGCAATTACCAATCGATTCGCATTCAGTGGAGGAATTCCTAATGACGTCATATGCAAATTAAAATGAATTAGCGTTCATTTAACAATCTAGGATATGGTATGAAATGAGAGAGCTTAATTTCATGTGTCTCTCTCTCTTTTTAACACTTGCACCTTTTAAGAAAATATTTCTTATAAGATAGTGTTAAAAGAATTCGTTTCATAAGATTCTAATTATACTAATAAATTCTTTGATATATCAGCTTTAACAGAAAGTAACGATTATTAAGTTGCAAAAAAATGGCAAATGAAATATTTCTGGGGGTGCCTAATACCCCTTCACACTGCACTTTTAAACGCATTTAAATCTCTGAAGAACTTTCTTGCTATGGCAACTTGTGATTTAAATCAGTTCGAACTTATTTATCTTAAGTCAGTTTGGCAACTGACTTAAATGCGCTTCAACTGATTTAGCGCCATCTTGTTTTCTGCTGTCTTTGTCACTGTTTCTTGAAATATCAAAATAAATACAGCACAAGCAAAATTGTAAAAACTAAAAACACAGAAATATTTACAAAAGTATTGAATAAGCATCAGAAAATTATATTAAGTTTGAGAAAAAATAGATTTCTTAACGATATTCTCTCTCTTTTTCGTATTCCTCACTTAAAATATCATAATCTTAATTACTGTCATTTTGGGCAGTAAATGTTTAATACACATACTTAACTGTAAAAAAAAAAAAAAAAAAAAAAAAATCCAAAATACCATACAATTTATAATAACAAACAATAAATTAAGTTTTGAACAAAAACCAATATTTTTTAAATTAGTTTCGAGTGTAAAATAGTGCAAAAACTGCTTTCAACGTTAATCAGATTTAACTGAACTGATTTAAAAATGCCAATGTGAATAAGGTATAATATCATAAGGCTATCCACAAAATGTCCTAATGGCTATTTTACTGTGTTTCTCATAATTATACTTTGTGGAAGGAAATGTTGAATGATATTTAGAACACGGAAAATTCCCGAGTTCTCACATCAAGGCAGAATACATTTAAATATTTCCTGCTTCTGGTCGCAGACTTCCGAACTTTTGTATTATTTTGCCATCAATTCTTTAAGCCAGGTTTTTAATGTATTTCATGCTAAAAGGTATGAAGATAGCTGCAAGTCTTTAGAGAAATTGCATGAGGCCATCAGAAAATTTACATTTGAATCAAGAGGCGAGGGACGTTTTCTTGAAAAGATTGGATACGTCCCGACTTCTGCTTAACTTTACGTTGTGTCTCCAACTCACGAACAGCTGTCAGTGCAGACCTTGAGTGTTTCAATTTCCACCTTTCACCTCGACTAGAATAGTTTCTGGTGATAATTAGTTTGAAAGTGGTTATGACTTTGAAAGTGTTGCACAGGAGGATTCTGAAGATGGGAATTCTAAAGCTAGAGACTAGTTGTTGCTCTGTTTGATCATTTTTTGCATATAAGCGCTTATTCGACATACAGTTTAAAGTAGATTCTGAACATTTACAAGCAAATTTGAGGTCCATAGAAATAAAATTACTGACGAGTTTCAAAATATGTTATCTTGATTCCTGTCTTAATCTCGATTTCTGCTTTTCCCCATCTTCAAATGCAGATTTCATGACTTATAATTGTTCAATCGTCGCTTATAATTATTATTAACGGTTTGAATGCATAACGAATAGCTCAAGTATTAATAAACTTTTTGTTGCCAATGAGTACATATCAGATCTCTCATATTCGCTAGCTGCGTTCCTGACTCCTAAGGTATTGGTTCGAATCCCAGTTCGCCATAGATGCTTCTTTCACTCTCTTCGTGTTTCTGTGTCCTTTCTAATGTGATGAAGAATGAATGTGGTCCACCCTATAAACGGTTTTGTGGTGGAGTGGCATTTTCGCCCCCGTGGTTTGCTGTGCCCGTCGGATAACCATAAATGAGTGACAGTTTGTTGTGGCGAAAGGTTAGTCACCGTTAGAAAAAAGAAATCTTTCATGCTTATAAGCTGCGTGAATTGATTGATTGATTGATTTTTCTTGGTTTTTGCACAGGGGAAATTTAACCACGGTTAATGATGATCCAAAATTTTTACAATTATCTAATCTCTAGGCGAGTATTGAATCTATGAACTGTCGCAATGAACATCAAAAGCACTCAGTTCTGCTTAAATGAATGTGGAATGGGAATTGTTTCTGATTATTTGTGCTAAATAAAGGAAGCACTCAGCATATTTTTTTTTTATTTATTATTTAATATAAAAAGTTAGTTTGCAAAAAATTATTGAGAAAATATCATTCAATATAACACCAAATTGGTTTCTTTATTGTACAGAATATTGAATAACAATCCAAAATGTCATTAGATATTTCCTTGATTTTGAAGTAAAAGAGCGATTTTATTCCAAAAAGATAAATACATTTAATGCCTTAATGTACGGTTTTATTAATTGTTTTAAATGTTCTGTTAATACTTTCTTAACATGCCGCTGGGTTGGGTTATAATTTGAATAGTTCAAAATTTCAATTAAATAAAAGCACATATGGAAATATGGCCTGTTTCAGAATAGTTACTTGACACATGACTTATTTGATATGCATTAGTAATAATATGTGTTGCAACTCCTTTAATAGCATATACGCTTTTATTTGTTTTTCCAGTATCGCTATAATGTGTCGCGACACAATAAATTTTTAAAGTCTTTAATTAATTGCGAAAATGATATTCAGTTTATTATGATACAAATATTTCATAAAATTACATTTAAGAATGTGACTGAAATTATATGCTTTTACTTTTTCGAGTAGTGCCGTTCAAAAATATGCATTTTAGTAGATTTTATTACGTGGAGAGTAAAAATTTTAAAAATAGTTTTTCAATTAAATAATAAAATTTTTTATATATTTCAAAAGGATAAAGAAAGATATTTTATGCGTGGTTTGCGTGCTTATTTTGTACACGAGGCCTCTTTAGACCATATGTTCAAAGGGATTCCGATACAACCAAATCCATGATGAGATTCCAAGCCACGAACTGTAGAGCCGAAGACAAGAGCTCTAACCTTTTGATTGCCACCTCTGGTTACTTTGTACAACAAGCCATAAAAATATTAAGAATCAAAACCAACTATAAGAATATTAATTTCTTTTTTTTAAATGGGTGTGAATTTAAATCTTGAAAAAGATTTTTTAAAAGTATCATATAAATATGAAAACAAAATGCTAAGTTTTTGATATTTTTCTCAACATAAAATAAATTTTCAACAAATTAAAAACGACATTCCTTTTTTAAGTTCTGAGTTACAGATAAGTAGGAAAAAATTCTTGTTGCTACATTTTTAATTTTCATAAAAATTTGACAACTTTTTATAAAGATAGAAGTTAATTATTTTACACATATGGATAACTTAATTCATTTGAATTTAAAGAAAAACACATAAAACTAAGCACTTGACGGAGTTTTAATAATCAATAGAACAATTACTTTTATTTTCATTATTCTTTGTGAATAAGCTTTTTTTTATTTGAATTTACCTCCCCGCTTTTTATTTTTTTATGTATTACGTTCCTCTTCTTCTTTCTTATCCTCCATAGTCTGACGGAGTCAGACGAGACTTTACGTTTCTAAAACAATGAATTCAGTTCTCTCTGTTTTTTTTTATATAATATAAAGTAGTTTATTTTTTCTACTTTTTATAAATGTAACAACATTTGCAAAATATTTTTTATCATATCCGGAAATCCTGTCTTTAAAAAGGAAGGGAACTGAATAATCTTCAGAGACTCACTTGTCACCAGTTTCTCATCTGAGACACACAATGGATTTTGAAGCGTTCAGCAAAAGCTTCATGAGATCTTTTAACACTTTTAATCAAAAATAAATTTTGTAAAATTAATAACAGTTTCTGTGTATGCAGTTTATTATTGGAAAAAACTCTAAAAGGTTTTTTATTATAAAGATGACCGCATTTTAGAAGTTTGTTTATATACTATTTTGATCTGATATTCTGCTTCATATAGTGTTGTGGCAGCCTTAATTTATTATTTAAATAATTTCTTAGATTTACATATTTTTGTATAGATTAAGATGGATGGAATTCAAAGTAATTAATCTGAATTATCAAGACACATTTAATATTTATCTTATATGCATAAGTAATTGGCAAATTAATTTTTTAATAATTCTATGACTTTGTAGACAGAATTTTGAATTTGTATGAGGTATATGTGACTATAATTTAAGGTAGACATTTAGGGTAAGTAATTTCTATGTTTTCAAATTAACTTGAAATATTTTTTATTTATAATTCTGACGAAATCTAATTTACTCTACCTTTTTAAGATTCAAATAATATTTGCCCAATGTGCTGTTTTCTTGTAGAAGTAATATTTTATTTTTGAGATTTATAATAATCATTAAACAATGAATATTGTTGACTGTCAAGGTTAAACTAAATATTACTCAATAACGTTTTGAAGAGAATGTGGATAAATATTATTAAAATAATCTAAAAAGAGAATATTTTCAAAAACATTTGTTTTTAAAATAAAAATTTTGCACATTAAATTTTAAAATTTGTATAAAAATTTTGTATACTAAATTTTTTACTTGTTTTGTTATTTGGCTAACCATAGAATTGCTGCTTTATAATAGGTGGAAATATTATGTAAAAATTTTGTTTCTTACAGTTAATTTTAAATCATTTTCTGTTTTTGGTTCAGGAACACTTCACAAAATTCTTATTTGCTTATCAATTATTATAAAATTTTAATAACAATATATATATATATATATATATATATATATATATATATATATATATATATATATATATATTCTCGAAAAAATTATGAGATAAATTTAATTCTTGATTTATATGTTAAATGTTAATATTATATTATTAGAGCCATCGAATTCTTAAAAATTAATTGATAAGGAAAAATCAGAATTTTGTGAAGTGTTTACGAATTAAAAACAGAAAAGGATTTAAAATTAACTGTACGAAACAACATTTTCATTTAATATTTCCACCTATTTTGATGTTTAAAGTAAAAATTATAATAAATACTTAAAGTTAAAACTATTTAAAAAAAATTTTTAGAACGTTAGTCAACAATTTTAAACCAAATAAATAAAAATGCGATGCAATCCTTTGTCAAAAATGCATCCCTGAAGAAGAAAGAAGCTACTTATTTATTATGCTTCTGATAACCGAGTTTACAAATGCTTATCAAAAAACTTTAGAAGCATTTATCGAAAATCTTCAACTAAATAAATGAGAGCTTGAAGCAATTTATTCGGTCATTAGTTAAAAACCATTTCTATAAGAAAGAAGCCATTTATTTGGCTTATTAGTTTAAGAGTTTACAAATATTAAAAAAAAATACGAAGAACTAATTAACAATACAGAACTAAATAAATGAAGATTGGTGAAATTTATTGATTCATTTATTAAAAATATCTACTACGAGAAAGAATTAAATTATTTATCGTTCATTAACCTGATGGATAGCATTATAAATATGCGCCTATAATTGTTCTCTTTAAACCTCATCTTTAATACATTGTACAAAAATTTTATAAGAAATTCTTCCTTATTACACATTATCAGCACATTTAAATTAGAGAAGAGAAAAAAAAAAGCATTCTGCCTAATAAGAGATAAGTTCCATATAAACATTTCAAAAATACCTTTCTAGATCGATGGATGATTTCATGGTAGACGTTTGATAAAATTCTTCACCACGTATAACAGCTTTTTGATCGAATGTTTTATGCCTTTTTGTTGTTTTTATTGCATTCCTTGAGGGACAAGTACGTGCGTGTTGCTGTTTACATAGTACGCTCGAAAATTATGCAGTAAGCCATTGCATGAAAGTACGCACAACATAAACATATTTCTTGTTATATAGTCTTCAACGTCATACATATTCTTTTCATGTTGCGTAGAATATCATGTTGTCTTACTGATAATACAGGATACACAAAATATTCTCATAGGTCATTAAAACTGCAAATATAGAATAAGACTTTTAAGACATATGAATGATAATACGTGTATGTATTGTATTAATAAAATATCACGGAACTTTTTTTAACATTTTATTTTAAAGTAAATAAAATTAAATACAATTTTTTTTAAAAATTTAAATTCATGTTATTTATAATACATTTTATTATCAATATGAAATTATAAAAATATGCTAATATGGAACTAAGAATTTTTAATTCATTTTTTTATTAAAAATTTAAAAAAATTTGAATTTAAATATATGGATATTCTTTAAATATTTATGTTTACGAACATTGTTGTTTATATTTCAGGCTTAATAATGAAAAATAATATTGCTAGATCAAATAAACAATTTTCAAGGTACTCTGTTTAAGATAACTAAAATTCTCGCGTTTTGATTGAATTAACCACATTTTCGGGAATTAAAAATCTTTGATCATGTAAATTATTTTTGATGTGTTTGAATAAAAATTTATATAATTGGGTGCGAAATCAGGACTTTATAGTGGAGGACTTATTGAATCGAATGTTTCGGCCAGTAAAAAAAAAAAGGTTGATTTTGAAAGATCTCATATTTTTATGATCTAGAGTAATTCGACATATGTGATTTGTTTTTTAATTTTTCTTATGATTTCATGCGAACAAACGGTCCTGTAGCTTTCAAAATTGATTGCCCTGCCTCTAATACATCGCCACAGGATATTGCTGATGAGACCATTGTATTCGATGTGCGAACAAATTTAGTTGGACTTGGCTCATCTTGCAAGATCTACACATTCGATTTTTACTTTGCTTTAAGATCATAAACATAATACCATGATTCGTCACCAGTGTAGATCTTATGTACAGAATCTGATGCACTTTGAACCTATTTAATGGACATTTCCTTGCCCCAATCGACACGAAGCTTCTTTTCAGCGATTGGCAGATCATGCAGAATACAGCGCGAATTAATTTTTTTACTTCCAAATGTTTATGTAATCTCTTATTGGTGCTTGTCAAACTAATATCGAAAAACACCCCAGTTTCGCCGTATGTCATAGGACGATTTCGCTTTACGCAGAGCATCGATATTTTCTGGCACCATTTTCCCGGAACTCACCTTAAAAAGAACGCAGATCATTATTAAATTCCGTACAACAGTTTTTTATTTATTGGTGGTTTATCTTTGTAAAAGGAATTAAGTTCAACTTGAACGCCTTGAACACGTCGGAAAATCAAGCAAATGATATCTTTTACTTGGAATGAAATTTTTAAAATAATATATGATATTGTTATAATAATATTATATTATAATATAATAGTATTATATTTTTATAAATTTATTTTAACTAACACTTTATATATTTGTTTATAAAGTGTTAGTTAAAATAGCATAAATTTATTACATTATTTTAACCAATATAATAAATTTATTTATAAATTTATATTATAAATTTATCTTTATAATTTATCTTTATAAATTTATTTTAACTAACACAAATTACCTTAAAATGGTAAAAGCGTTCTAAAGATTAAAAGTATCAAACTATTGTTTGGAAGCATCAGTATTTGCCTAGCATCACTTACTTTTTTTTGTCAATTTTCCTCAAACATAAAGAATTTAAATACACATAAAAATTTAAATAACTTATAAATATTCACACAAGAACACTTATACTTTTTACAAAAATTGTGAATTTATACAGAAATTTAGGTGTAAATTTATAAAAATTTAAAGCCACATAATACAAAATAAAAACTAAATATTTATCATACTTATAAATAAGTTTGGAAAATTATTTTACAAAAACAATTAATTTCTGTTAAAGCTTATAAAAATTTTGATTCACATTCATTTTTTATAACGTGATAGCATTTATTACTTAAAACTGAAATCATAATGAATCCTTTCACGATTTCGTCAAAATTTGTTGCTTTAATGAATGATAAAAACTCATAATAGAACAATTAGTAAAGCTTATAAATTATATCATTTCCTGATTTTTCAAGAACAAGAAACTTTTAGCATCAAAAACCACCGAAACAAGAAAGGCGCAAGCAAGGAATTAAGCCAATTTACCGCTCGCACGTGTTCGCTAAATTAAGAGAAATATATAATGATAAGGATACTGGGCGAAGAAAAAAGCCGCCAGATATGACACCCTAGCGAAGATGGGTGACAGAATGAATTAGGAGGTTGACAACATCTTGGGATTCTTTTCTTTCAGATGTGATTGAGTTACGTCTGATTTTCAGATAGCATATCGCAAAAGCACTTGGGATATGGAATGTATCACTAACTTAACACAGCCCACTATATCACCTCTTCAATAAAAATTGTTTCCAGATTAGAAATTATGGAAAAATTAATTCCTTATTACTTTTGCTTCTGCATAAGATATTTAATTTTGTTGCCGGAAAGTTTAATCGGAATGTTTATGATAAATGTTGGAGGAATTCTCAATTTTCCCTATTTTTACTTTTAATTTCAAAATTTCTTTAAAAAGTGTTAAAACTTGCAATGCAGACAAATGCACACCCGCGCGATCGGACAGCTGGTTCTGTAAGCAATAAATGGAATTCTCTAAATTATGAATTACGGCATCATTTAATATCGATTTTTTGGGATAAACTCGATCCATGTGACTTATTCCAAATTCGAATGTTATTTATAAAATAGAAAAAAATTAAATCTCAATTGGTTTTTAAAGAAATTCTTTATGGATCAGAGAAAATAATTACCAAAATAAAAATTTAAGATCTCGTGTGTGATTGGTTTCCCCTGTTGTTTCCAAGATCGCTCATTGATAACAAAAGATCCGATTTTTAAGATATATTTATTTACATTAACACACATAACACTAATTTATAGACAAAGACATAACTTTAGTTGATTAATTTTACATTCGAAATTTTCATCGCCTGGAAGCGGTACTTCCGCTACCACTCGTCGTGGCATACCCGTACTGTCTCTCTCTTTTCGACAAGCTTCCCCTATTTCTCAAGTGTCTTACCACTTAACGAACTCGAGGGCTCCCGTCCGCTAAGTGTTTGATCTTCACACCTTCCCTCCAGTTTTCATTGCTGGACCTTGTCCCGCAAATGGAAACTACGAAGAATTCTAGAAAGTTCCTTTTACCTTTTATCACCATTCCATCAAGAGCCAAATAATACCAACATTTTAAATTTAACTTAGTGCTTAACCTAGGTGCTGACATGCTTCAGATTACACTTTTGTTTCATATTCTCTTTAAAGGAAAATATCCTATACTACTGCTATATTCATTATATTTATTACAACACAATATTATAAAGTAAGAAAATAAGAATCAATATCAACACAAAAAAAACAATTATGTGCAAATATTATTCACACACAAACCTTATGAAAATTAACGACCCATAACAAATAGAAATAACTACATTATATTATATAAAGTTAAATATGAATATTATGATATATCAGAAATTATTTCTTTTTTTTTTTTTTTTTTTTTTTTTTTTTTTTTATTTCTTACAAGATTCATTATAAAAGAAAAATAATTAATCATCCTCATAAACCCTTGATAAGGCATCTGCGATAACATTATTACTACCGGGCTTATGAGCTATTTTGACCTGATAGCGAGAAAGAGCCAATGACCATCTCTGTAATCTGGCATTCTTCGGAATGCTTTCCGTAAGATATTTCAGAGGATTGTGATCTGTGAACAAATTTATGGAAGTTCCGTAAGTCCATGCTTCAAACTTACCAAGTGCCCATATCACAGCATACGCTTCTCTCTCGATGGTACTCCATTTGGTCTGCGCTGGAGTTAATTTCTGACTGGCGAAGGTTATAGGCTTAGGATTTCCATCTGTATCTCTCTGCATTAAGCATGCTCCAATGCCAGTAACCGAAGCATCTGTGTGCAGTTCAAATTGTTTATTTAAATCAGGGGTTGACAATGAAGTGACAGTACACAAACTATCTTTCAATGAGATGAAGGCCTTTTCTGTCTCTTCAGACCAAGGAATATCATTTGGGATAGATTTTCTGGTCAGGTCTGTTAATGGCTTAGCAATATTCGCATAATGAGGTACATATTCCCTATAATAGTTAAACAGTCCTAAAATCGATCTTAAGGCTTTCTTCGTTCTTGGCGATTTTAAGTTTTTGATAGCTGTAATTTTATCCGGATCGGGCCCATGCTCTCCTGATCCAACTACATGACCTAAGTATTTTACCTTCGATCGAGCAAAGGTACATTTCTCTAAATTTGCGGTAAAATTACACTGTTTTAATGTTTCCAAAACTGTTCTTAGATGGTTCAAATGTTCTTCCCAACTAGATGAATAAACTATGATATCATCCAGGAAACTTTCAACAAAATCATTATGAGGCCTTAGAATCTGATTCATAATTTGCTGAAAAGTAGCTGGAGCACCTGCAAGTCCAAATGGCATTACTTTCCACTGATACTGTCCTTTAGGTGAAACGAAACTTGTTAGTTCTCGACTATCTTGATCCAATGGAATTTCCCAATAACCTTTAAGGATATCTAGAGTTGATAGATAATTTGCCGCACCAGCTTTGAATCGTAATTCTTCTGAATTTTGCATTGGAAATGGAGCTATTTTAGACTCAGAATTCAGTCCCCGATAATCGACACATAGTCGAATCGTTCCATCTTTCTTTGCGACACATACAAGAGGATAAACAATCTCTGCGGAAGATGGTTCTATCAAATCCTTGTTTAATAGTTCTTTTATTTGATTTTCCACCTGAGGTTTTAGTGATTCTGGTATGCGGTATATGTGAGGCTGTTTCCTTTCGATTCCAGGTTTTAATGTTATTTTATGAGGTGGTACCTTAGCTCGTTTCAATTCACCATTGAATACGACTTTGTAGTCCTTAAGAATTGTTAAAAGCTGAGTCTTTTGCTTCGGAGATAGATTTGAAAATTCGGTCTTTTCTTCTAGCTGTTTCCAACTGTCCTTTATTTCTCCAAGGCCTCCTAAAGGTACAGGTTGAACTTCTCCAAAATCTTCATCAGCTTCATATATTATGCCCACCATATTCATCGGTTGGATATATTTCCTTAGCTTATTTTGATGCAAATGACGGATGCTTCCATCCGGTAGCTTAACTGCATAAGAATGTGGTGATTTTTGCTCTACAATTTCCCTGGACCTTTCCACCTAGAACAAAGTTTGTTTGTAGAGTCTGGAATCAGCACAATAACTTCATCTCCAATAGATAATTCTTTTCTTTGGATCTTAAATTATGATAATGTACATATTTCTCCTGTTGATTTTTAGTATGTTCATCGGCGTATTCCACAGCTTCCTGTAACCTATTTCTAACCTTCTGAAGATAATCAGTGATTGATTCACCAATACCTTGAGGTAAAACAACTTCATCTTCCCATGTAGATTTTAAAATAGCTAAAGGTCCAACTGGGGGGCGTCCATGAACGAGTAGGTAGGGTGAGACCCCAGTAGTAGCGTTTGGCACTTCACGATATGCCCACAAGAGAAAAGGCAACTGTTTGTCCCATCCTCTACCTTGCGACCTTATGGCATGATGCAACATTGATTTCATTGTGCCAATCCATCTTTCTATTAATCCGTTACTCTGTGGGTAACCTGGTGTAGAGAATTTTGGTACAGTCCCTAATCTTTTAAGAAATTCTTGCGTTAACTTTGCAGCAAAATTTGTTCCATTGTCCATAGCAATGATTCGAGGAATGCCAGTCCTCATAAAAATTTCCATAAAGGCATCGCATGTCGCTTTTGCCGTCAAAGTTTTAATCGGAATTGCCTCTGGCCACCGACTGTGCTGATCCATAACACACAACACATACTGATGTCCCCTTGAAGATTTAGGTTCAATAGGCCCTAAAATGTCAGCATTGACTACTTGGAAGGGAAGTTCTGGTCTACCAACAGCTTCTATAGGTCCTCTGTCTTTCAGTTTGGTTTTCCTCCGCAATTGACAATCGTGGCAAGATTCACACCAGCGTTTTACATCCCTTGGCAGACCTTCCCACCAAAAGACATTGTAACTCTTTCCTTTGTTTTCCTAGAAGCAAGATGTCCTCCTGTTGGTATTTCGTGAGCCAATTTTAAAATTTCTTTTCTCCTGCACTCAGGAACTACAAGCTGTACATACTTCTGTCCTGCCACATTGCCTGTGTGGTACAATAAATCTGATTCCAACCAGTAATTATTCTTACGCTGTCTGGCATCTTCAAAACACCGATTTAATGTAGCACAGGACAACTGTTCTTTTCTAAATATCTTTGCTTGCGAAATTGGAGTACTATTTTCTTCATCCTTAATAGCGGTTATTTCTTTATTTGCCAAGTTACTTTCCACTGGAGTAGTTGAAACCTCTACTTCAGAATTTTCTAAATCAAATGTTCCTTGATTTGCTTCTATTGCCTGGTGAGCTTCTATTTTCCTTCCCTCCACATTGAAAGTACTCGAAACTATTCCTTTCCCGTGGATATTTTTTATTTCCTCTCCAAGATATTTTCTTCTTTGTTCTTCCAACAAACTAAAAACTCTAGGAGTGATCAAAGCTTGCTCATGCAATCCTTCCACAACCGCAGCATGCACCATGATATACGGCCTGATATCATCATCTGCTGACCAAAGACTTAGTGGAATAGAAACAAGCTTTCCTTCAACCGGAGATCCAATTGCAGGCCTCAAGTAAATTTTCCCACTTGACTGCAACATTTCTTCTGGTACCACTGACTTCCGCAGTACTGTAATTTCCGCACCACTATCAATGATTCCTTGAAACTTATTATCTCCTATATTTAAATCAACTCGCAAAAGCTCACCATCCTTCTCACTGATTGGAATTTCCCAATCGAAACTTGCATTACCCATTTTAATGCAAAGTTCATTTAACCCTTTTTTACTTACCTCAGTTTCACTTATATTAGAAACTTGAGTTACCGTATTCATTTGCGGGCAGAATTTCTTCAAATGTCCCTCTTCCTGACATTTGTAACACTTCAATACCTTTCTATCTGGAGCGCAACTTGCGGTATTATTTCCTAAACGATTCTGTGGTCGTGGATTTGGGTTCTTTGATAATTATAATATTCTTTCTTTTCCACAAAGTTTTTATTTCTAAGTTCACCTGGAAAATGTTTCCTTACAGTTTCGTTCTGTTTTGTTCCATGTGGGCCGGGAATAAATTTAGTATAATTGTGGGAATTATTTGCAAAACTTTTTGGCATCGAAACTAGGAAATTATCAATTTCCCTTACCAATTCAGGGACTGGAAGCCAAATTTCAGTCTCTTTCAGAAATATTTGAGATCTTACATGAGTAGGCAAACTCTCTTTTATTTTGTCAGCTACAATAAGCTCTTTAAGTTTAACAAATGTTTCTACATCTCTTGATTTTAAATACAGTTCTAATGCAGCTTCCACTCGGGACGCATACTGAGCATAACTTTCATTGTGTAATTTATAACAAGAATCAAAATTCTTTTTGTGTTGTAACGGAGTTATTCTATATTCCCTTAAAATGAAATTTTTTGATTTTGTCATACTGATCTAAATCTTCTTCCGACAACATAGCATTAATACCTTTAGCACGACCCTTTAAACACTGTAAAATAATTTTCCCTTCGTACTGTTCGGGTACTTCATAAAGCTTGAACATCCTTTCTGCATGATGGAAAAAGAAAGGCCATTCTTCTGCTTGTTCTGGGGGATCTAAAATTACCCCTTTCATCATATTTAAATAACCTAGAAATGTGTTTCCTAATTTATCTCGCCCATATTCCACCGTGCTTAATGAGTTGCCCTCATATTCCCTTTCTTTTATTTCTAATTCACGCATTTTAATTTCATGCTCACGTTCTCTTTGTTCTGCTTTGGCTTTTTCTCTTTCTATCCGATCGGAAATTATTGTATTTATTAATTCTCGAACAAATGATTCTTCAAAATGTTTAGATTGTGTAATCAAATTTTTTAAATCTATTACTTTCGCGTCCGGAGGAATCTGTTCTCCTAACTCACTAGCCAATATTAACAGATCCTCCTTTCGAGCTTTACCCAAGAATGCAAAGGCCATTTTAACAACTAATGTTATCGCAAATTACCAAACTTAAGTATCAACTATTCAAAGCAAAACATTTAAATCACACAAATCACCTTTCATTTGTTTAATCTATAAAATACTTTCGTTTACTTAATGTACCAAAAAAAAAATTTAAGAAATTTATTCTAATAATAAATTTTAAATTTTATAGTTTCAATTTTCATTTCAACACACTGTAATATACTTAATACACACGATAATATACTATAATATGTATAAAACTTCAATTACATAATACCCATTAATGAATGAAAACAATTCAAAACAAGCTAAAAATATACATATACGAATCATACTCCCAGTTTAGGTATTTCAATTTAAATAAATCTTTATCACAGAAGATCATTGAACATATAACCACTTAAATCAATAAAATGCTAAAATAATTTTTAGTAA
Organism: Latrodectus elegans; assembly: GCA_030067965.1. Classification (NCBI taxonomy): domain Eukaryota; kingdom Metazoa; phylum Arthropoda; class Arachnida; order Araneae; family Theridiidae; genus Latrodectus; species Latrodectus elegans. Next base: position 110,487,614 of record CM057822.1, on the reverse strand, counting down.
CATGCATTTATATCTTTATCATTATTAATATATGTAATTTTACCTTAAAATAATATGAATCAGAGTTACTGAAACAACCAAAAACTATTATTCATTGCAAGCACAATTACTCTCAAAATATAAAATAATTCAAAATTTCCTCTCATAAATGCTTCCCAATCTTGGTTTTGATACAAAATTTAAAATCTAAACTTAGTTACTTTACATAAATACTAAATACAATCATAGTAAATAATAAATATACCTAATAACATTGAATAATTCTGTGAAAATGCAATTTTTAATAATGCAAAACAATACTCAGTAAAAAGCATTTAAACTTTCTTGAAATAGTTTCTTATTCCATAAACTTTTATCATTTACATAATGAACAACAAAATGATAATGAAAATTCAAAGCAAAAACATTTATATCCTACTATATCACATTAACACATTACACCAAACATACGTTTCAACAATTTACTATTCAATAATACAGTATCTTTTAAATTAATGCACATAACTCAAGAAATTGACAATTAGCAACAACATTATTATTCGACATAAATTTGTTTTAATAAACAGATTATTCCAAAAATATTTTTTTTTTTCTAATAAATCAAAATTATATATATATACATATATATTTTTTTTTTAGTAATATCACCAGTTAGAGAAAACTTTTCTGAATATTAATGAACAAATGTCAATAACCAATATTATTTCGAACCAATATCGAACTTTTAAACATTTTCTCAATTAAATTAAACATTATACATATTTGTTTTTATCTTGATATTTTGAATATTTAAACATTTTTTTCATTTATTACATTTACTTCTTAAACAAAACCCTACAAAGAAATTTACGATAATTCTAAAACAAAATTTCCTTTAAATCATACATAATTAAAACATATATTGGCTCTTAATGGAAGGAGAAGCAATCAAAATATACAGACTCACGATTTTGTAGGTATTTTTCCATCATTAGGATCTCATCATTTTGTATTAATCCGGAATACATCCTGTCGACTGCGCCAATGTGATTGGTTTCCCCTGTTGTTTCCAAGATCGCTCATTGATAACAAAAGATCCGATTTTTAAGATATATTTATTTACATTAACACACATAACACTAATTTATAGACAAAGACATAACTTTAGTTGATTAATTTTACATTCGAAATTTTCATCGCCTGGAAGCGGTACTTCCGCTACCACTCGTCGTGGCATACCCGTACTGTCTCTCTCTTTTTCGACAAGCTTCCCCTATTTCTCAAGTGTCTTACCACTTAACGAACTCGAGGGCTCCCGTCCGCTAAGTGTTTGATCTTCACATCGTGAAAATGACAAAATTGTATCTCAGAAGTTTAAAAATATTTTATTGTAATTTGTAGAGAGATTACAACCAAAAACTGTGTTTGGCGATAAAAAAATGTTACGAATAATTAAATCGTGCGTCTTGCCTTCTCTGCACTGCATAATTGAAATAACTTAAATTCATGCATATGCTTTCAGAAAAAAAAAAAAAAAAAAAAAAAAAAAAAAATGATCTAAAAGGATTAGAAATAAATAGCTGACAAGACATTTTTATTGATGCGGTTCCCTGCACTATTCGAATTGTAAATATGTGATTTAAATTAAATATTATTTGGATATCCAAGGACGAAAGCAAAATAAAAACTTAAGTGTACTTTTTATTTGATTTTGATTTGTACGTTGATTTGGTTTGTAAAATATATTTTTAATTATTATTCAGTAAAAAGAAATCTAGCAAAGATCAATGATATTGTTTTGAAAGCACTTTGGAAAATTTAAATAAGTCCCAGCAACACACATATAATTTGTAACATCTTTAAAAAATTAAGTTAGAATATTTTTAAATGACTGAAATCAGATGAGTCAAAACTTTAAGAAATAAAATTTTCGAATACATATCTTAATTGCGAGAATTGTTATAGTAATAAATAATCTGTATCTTTCTGAAATAATTGATTTTTTTACTTTTCAAGTATTTATTTTCGTGTCCATAAAATTCATTTATTTGAAAGAATTTTTTTCCCATGATTAATTTTGCGTTGGTGGGTTGATTAATAACAAATAGAACGTTTTAAAACTGTTATTGAGCGATTCTTAAACAACCATCTTTATCATTTATATATATATTGTTTTATTTCGGAGAAAAATCTTAAAAGAAAATCGTGAAATTCAAAACACATATTTTGAGGTATTTATTATTTTTTCTTTCGTTGAAAATAAATGTCTTTGTAAATTTTCTAAAAAAATGGAAAACTGAATATTTATTTCAAATAAAAATTTAAATTTCTTAAATTGAAACTTTCAATGTCAAACATTTTTACTAGATTCATGTTTAAGCAATTTTCAAACACGCAAACGTATGGCAGATTTTATTTTATGCTGACGCAGAACAAGTCTTCAGAAACAGCTGTGCGACACCCTTTGCAAAAACAAGGAATTAGAGTTCAAAAGGGCGGCTGAATAATTAATTCAAAACAGGATGTTATTCTCCTACCATAATTAAATGAAGATCATATAATTAAGAATAGAACTGATGCACACAATATTTCATAACATTAGAAGGAATTTTATAAAGAATATTAATTTTTAAATAAAAATGTAAATTTATAAAAAATACTTTCCAGACAGAAAAAATAAATTTTTTTTTTACGTTTCCGTATCAATCAAAATGTAAAATTATTCAAGAAAATTAAAATTTATTTTATCAACCAATATCCATCGATCAATCTGTAGTTATTGATATTTGCTTAATCTTCCAAAAAATGTTCCTATGTTTGTTTCCCAAAACGCATTAGATAATCTGCTGACAGGTAATTTGAGACAATTTTCCACACTATTAAGTAATCGTTTTCAAGTAAAAAAAAAAAAAAAAAGACGAAACATAGCAAGTAATTTCTGAATCACATTTTTATTTTAATTTAAACCTGACACAAAATCATCGTCTGCCTTCATTTATACAATTATTTATGAACTGTTGAAGCTTATTATTCATAAGAACAGTTTGCTAGAATGATTACAGAAATTAGCTAAAAGAATAGAAACGAATTCTCTTTTATGTTACCGGAATTAGGGAATATTTAAACAAGATGACGTAAACAGGATGTTTTGGATTTGTGGTAATTACACTTTACCGCAACGGAATTATCCTCTATTTGCTATTAACAAAGTTCTCGCAGAATTAGATTACGAAGAAGTAAAAGCTTTTTGATGGAGCATTTATTCTTATGAATGGAAAATGAAGATACGACTGCCCAACTCTGATCCAGCGATTGCTAATGCTAAATATCGTTTGAAGAACAGGAACCAAAGAAGTTTGATATTCCAGCATTCACAAAAAAATCTGAGGAAATATCTTTGACAAAATTAAAAATTTAATTATAACTTATTTTATAATTTATTTTTTCCTTAATAAAATTGCTTTTGCTTTCTAATGTAGAAAACTGCTAAGTGATTATAAACAAACTAAGTTTTTAATCTCATTTTCATAATAATTATGAAATAAAATTAGATTTTTATACTTACCAAAGATTTTTAGGCAAAAAAAAAAAAGCTTTTTTAGTAAATAAATAATGAATTAACCGTTAGACTATTAAATAAGTATAAAAAAGTAAATTATAGTATCATTATCATTTGATGGAATATTTTAATGAAAAAAATCTTTGCTTTAAAACAATTTCTTATTGCTGTATCTACTGATATGTTATCTTATCATTTACGGTTCAGTGTATGATGCAAATTTGAGAGTTTTATGATTCACCTTGTTTGTTACTTTATATTGTGCTCTTTTTATAAATAATATAGTGTGAATCGTTAAATTCCATTTAGATTAAATACTTAAAAAGAATTTTCTTATTACGAACAATTTAATGAGATCTACCTCTTGACACTACCTGAATGACTGTCGTTTCTGCTCCGAGATCTGTCATGTATATTCCTTTCTGTCTCTTTGCATCTTTCCTTGTCCGTTCTTCTGACATGAATGCGGCCCACCTAATAAACGGATTTGAGGTGGTATGGCGTGTCTACTGCTACCTACCTGAGTGCACAAGTTCCTTCCTGGGTAACAATAAATTAGTTCTCAGTTTCTGGCCTTGTTATGACGAAGAGTCAGTCACCTAAAGGTGGCCTGTTTGGTTAAATACTCTTTATCGAAAGGTAGAGGATTCGAACTCCAGCTTAACCGAAAATACGTAGTTTTCTCTAAAGCTGCCTGCGATGCGTTAAATAGGTCCGCAATGCTCTCCAAGTAAAATGATACATCTGAAAGTGGCTAATCAAGTCATGGGGTATTCCGCTTCTAAATTACTGAGACCACTTTTGGAATCATGAAGGCATGTCCAATGGTTGTCCCACTATACAAAAAGATATTATCACTTCTGCCCACTTTGAACGTCAATCCATTACAAATTTCTTGATAATTAACGTTTAGCGATTCCATGATCGATATTTATGGTCGCCGTATTCACCAATTGTTCCTTTGTTTTTACATTCGCCCTCTTGTGGCGATTTAACATTTCTTACATGTTTCAAAGGATTCTAAAGCGAAGAAAATTCAATTATCTTATTTAATTAAAACCTAGCTGAGATCAATATAGTTATCTTCTTATAGAATAAATATGGAAATATTTTTAGTAACAATCATAAAAATGAACGTTTGTTTTATATGCTAGCAATTCCATGAGCGATTCTAACTGTCATCATACACATCAACCATTCTATTCTTTTTACATTTGCCCCCTAGTGGCGATTTCACATTTCTCTTACATATTTAAATCCATAGGATTCTGTAATCGAAGAAGATTACAAAATATCTTATTCTGTTAAAAATTGGATGAGAATAACATAATTCCCTTTTTTTTCTTAAAGAATAAATTGTTAAAAAATATTTTTTCCAGTAATCTCTAACACAAGAAATATAGATGAAAGTTCGGTTTCTATTTACATCATGTGCTGTATAAATATAAAATCTCCTCTCATTATTTATACCGCTCATATCATCGAGAAGGTTATAGTTTTACTTGGGTGGCGATAAAGCTGCCGCGAAACGTGCACTGTCCTCATTTAAAAAAAGAGACCGAAAGTGCTCTGTTATCCATTTACGGTAAGATAGAGCGATCTCTGCAGTCGGCTAGTCGGTCAAGTTCTTCGGTGGAATCAAAAGAATATGTTTCGTTTTAAGAACGCCTTGCAATATTTTCTTTTATGTATTTGTTTCTTTAAAGAAATTGTTCATCGATTCTTAAATAGATGATTTGCATGAGATTAATTTACGTCAGTTCATTTCAGTTTTTAATCAGAATTTGCGATTCAGAATATTTATTGTTAAAATAGTTAACCATTTTTGTTTTAAAACTGTTAACAGCAAATTAATAATTGAATTTTATTTGTAAAATAAATCCCTGCAAGAAATCTTAGAATAAATAATAATAATTTTAATTTATTCGTAACATCAAATGTATATCTCCGCGAGACTACTATTCTAAATTTTATTTAAAGCAATAATGAAAATCATCATTAATTTTTATATTGAATTAAATAAAATTTACAATAATATTTCTTCAAAACTTTGAATATTACTTACTAAAATTATTGAGAAAGTATGTTTTTATGTTCAAGTTATTACGATACATTTGTGCCTATTTATTTCTACTGATAGTACAACCTTAATACAGTCATTTCTTCGAACTCACAGTAAAACAGTTCGGAAAATAGAAAAATAATGTAAAATATTATTTTTTACACCTAACTACTTTTTTTATAAATAGAATATTATTAGAATTATTTTCACTACACTATATTTACATATATATATATATGTGTGTGTGTCTGTGTAACACGCAAAATAAGAAACATTATTAAAAACAACACTTTTGTTTCATTGATACCACACAATTTTCCGAGATTCACCGTGTCTCGTTTAAAATATTCTCTATCCGACCATCTGAAATTGCTTTGAAATTCTTTCTGAAGCAAAATAGTTGGATTTCTTTTTAATGACATCGCCATGAAGAAGAAAATTCATTCCTCTCATTTTTCTCAGCTAAAAAAGCAAAACGTTTTCGAGTTTAAGATGTTTTGCTTCTCCATAATATTTTTTCGAGGAGTTCTTTTGTTACTGCTGCAAAGAATTTTCCAAACTTTTAAAATAGTTGAGAGGCTATTCTGGAATTGCATATTTTTTGGATTTTTATCTTCAATATTTTTTCGCCTACTTTTAAAATGTTCTTTTTTATTTCACTGATAAGCAGCGTTATGAATTTTCTTTTTACTTAATTTAGATAAACAGCGTTATGAGTTTTTTTTTTTTTTTTGCTTCACTTATAAGCAGCGTTATGAATTTTATTTTTTTCTTCACTGATATAAACAGTGTTAGAAATTTTCTTATTTACTTCACTGATATAAAAAGCGTTATGAATTTTCTTTACTACTTCACTGATATAAACAGCGTTATGAATTTTCTTTTTTACTTCACTGAAGAAGAAATGATCGTTTCTTCAACGGGACCGACTCGATCTTTCTCTCTACAAATGAAACTTCATAAATTGAATTGTTCAAATGAAATAACACTGACTACTGAATAGCAGAGCTGAAATTTTAAAATTTCTTCCCCTTGTATTTTCTAATATACGAGGAGAAGAGAGGGTGTTTCTTATCTTTCTATGTTTTTATGTACGGGGAGGGGTGGGAGGCGCGTGAATTCGGCCCAACATTTCTTTCCTATAAAATTTTGATATTCATGTTTTTGAATATTGTTCACACAATGTTATATAAAAAGGAAATAATGTTTTTAATTTAATCATAAAAAAAGAAAATATAACAAAAAATTGAAAAGAAAACTAATTGTGAAACATAAGAGTTTCCCCCCCCCCCAAAAAAAAATAAAAGATTTTTAAGAATTCTAGTTCGAAAATGGGCATTAGAAACCATTATTGGTCTCTGGTGTGAGAGGGTCTCTGGACTAGTTCGTAAAAACCCGAGTGTTCATAAATTAGAAATTCATAAAAACGAACGTTCACTGTATGCATTACTACCCGTTATTTTAAAATACGGTCAAATCGCTTGTTGACACCTGAGTTGACCATCCTCTCATTTTCACACCTTACCAGTAGAGTTGCATTGAACCTCATGGAACTCTTTCAGCACGACGGTCTTTGGCTGGGTTCAGTATCGAGCTCGCAATGCATTGGACACTACATAAATTTTAAATTATTTGTTAAACAACAAATGACAGTATTTTCAGAATAAAACTTTAAAAATTCTATAATTATTCATTTAATATTTGGAATTAAAGTTAACTGTGTCTATCGTTGGTCATCTACGGTTTAATTTCAATTTTTCTGAAAAAAAAAATGCCTCCAGTTTTTTAGCTTGTCAGTTTATGCAAAAGAAATATTTTGCCGTTATGTTGGAGATTGTATAAGAGCTGTTGTAAGCTTTCACGGAATACTTAAGAATTTTCTAAAGTAATGAAGCACGCGTCGCATCGGCAGAAATTTGGAAAACTCTTCCACAGGACATGTTAAGTGGAAGCGGGACATCGGTTATCCATGGCTTAAGAATTGCAAATATAGAACCCTTTCATTTATATATAGCTCTATAAACCACTTTCTTACATGGATGTATCAAGAATTTTAAAATGTAATTGATTATAATTACTGAACATGTTACATAAATTGCAAATTAATACAAAAAATTAAGTCTTCATAAAATTTTCTTTTAAATTGAAAAATTTAATACAGATTTTTAGAATTTTTATTTTAGTTTCTTATGCATATTTTATAAATATAAAAAATTTTAAATACAGTTTTTTAACGTCGTTATTATATTAATATATTTTAATAAACTATTTAATTAACGTATGGTAAACTGCATTAATTAATTTGGGATTCCTTGTCGCCTAGCGACGGCACAGCTCTTTTTTGAAAGAAAGATTCCCGGTTCGATTCAAGCCACTACTGAACAAAGGGAGATAGGTGTTGCCTATCATCCTCCTGCGTTCACGTCTGTTGTAATGGGTGCTTAGAGTTTTTAGGGGTTTTCTCCTTTGAAACACATGGTTATGGCCCACTATCTATGAAAAAGTTATGAGCTGGGTATTAAAATTCCTTACAATAATTTTCGACCTTTAAGCTATATATTTTGCGGTGCCAAAATTAATAAGTTTTTACTTTGTTATTTCTCACTAGGCCTAAATAGACATATAATATCAGTTAAAGATCACAACAAACGTTCACGCCTAAGGTGATAAATTCCTGGAAATTAACTATACCCTGAAATTTCTTAAGTGAAAAAGTATTCAAACTCAAATCAATATAAAGATTTCAAGGGTTTTTATGTTATACGCAATTATATTAAGTGTAACCGAAAGTTCTGTCCGTATATCATTGACGATGATGTTTGAACGATGTTGGAGCAAGATCTTTTCTTGACAACACCGGAGATCGCAGAAAACTTATTTCAGCTCAACAAACTATTTGCGTTGTGGAATTATTCAAAATGGATGCCCCATGAATGAAGTCAGAAGAATTTTGATTGAGAACAAAATCGATCCCTTCTTGAAGCAGATGGCAAATGGGGATGAAACGTGGATTACTTATGGAAACATCGTAAGGAGAAAAAGAGTGCAGAAAACTTCCCACTCTAAAAGAAATTTGGCTCTGGGTCGGTTATTTGAAGACAAATGCATTAAAAATGGAACGAAAACCTCAATTAGGCAAAAGTATTATCAGCAACTGGGTAATGAATGTAAAAAGAGCAGTCCAAGGAATGAGGCTGACGATGCACCAAGAAAAGTCAAAAAGTTGCAGAACAATGCTGGGAAATTTTATCCTCATATTCACAAGACTAATCACTCTCCAAGTATCACTTGTCTCTCTCCTTACAGAATTTTTTTGAAGGGTATAAAATTCAAAAATAAAGAAGTTATTAATCTAGCACTGTTTCAATTTTTCAACATGAAAAGGTGAAACATTTTGTTACAAATTAACATCACGATGGCAAGAAATTATCAACAACGACGGCAATTCTATTATTCATTAAAGTTTATTCAAGAAATGAAAAATTTATTCTATAGCCAGTTTTATTTGGTAAATAGTTTTCATCTATTTGTGAAAAATCACAACGATTTATTTTTTTCTCTGTTCGACAGGGTTATGCACATGTATCTTTATTAATTTTATGCTCTTTAAAAAATCTATTCATTTTTTGAAAGTAAAAATAAAAGTGCATATATTATGCTTAAACAATGTCAGGAAAAATATTTTTAGGTCTCACTTTATTCACAATACGTTCCAATTTAAAGTGGCGACAAATTCCAAGAAAACATTTTTTTGTTTGAGGTACCATTTTTCTTTTATAACTAGACACACATACGCAGTCGGGATTGTTTACCATAATTTCCAATACCATCCAGTGGAAAAAGTAGCTCGTTTTAGAGACACATTTGAGTGCGAGGAAAATATTTTGATGTTCCAAATATGGGCGCATTAGGCGAAAGGTCATCGTCGTATCCACTGAATCAGACCGAACAAGGTCGCCAATATGCTCAAAGCGTGGGCGAGCGTTTTATTCCTTTGAGTTTTATGGCTCTACTTCCCCCTCTTAGCAGATATTTTTTTCTAGATTCGTTTAAAGATGCGAAATGAATAAATTAAATGCCTATCCACATAAAATCTGGATTTTGGGCAAAAGTGCAGGCTTTACCTCTTCTGATATTTCAGGGAAATTTTTTATAAAGTTGATATAAAATATATTTAATTTGGAAGTATAAAAATAATGTTAAAGATACGTCGGCAGAACGGGCCAGGCAGTGCCCACCACCTTCTTTCGAGAGCTTTTTTTGAGACACACATCATTCACTTACAACACGTAAGGGGAAACTCCCAAGTATGATCAAGGCTGGCTAGGATCGAACTCGAGACCTACCGCTCTAAAGAGGGCTGCCCTACTTCTCGACCTCGGTGAGTCTTGAGCAAATGAAATATAATTTACAAACGAGTTTTAATAAGCTAACCGGAAAAACTCATCAATAAGACAAAAGTAATTTGTATTTTCCTTGCTGAACTATTGATCTGAGATTATATCACTACAAAAAGGCATCAAAATTGATTGGAATATTTTTTCTTCCTCATAACATTACTAAGGGTATAATACTTCCTCGGATTTATTAATTTTTCTGTTTCTCTACAGTCATTCTTCGCACAGAAAATGTCTATGATATTTAAACGGAAACTTGTGTAGTTTAAAATGAACTCTAAGCATCCGATAACAGATGGATATCGACCCTGCGAGATTTAGAGGGCTAAACATTCAGCTGCTAACGCTTTTCCTATTGGTTCAGTTGATGAGCTATGGCCGCTTCTTGCACGGTGGCAATTGGAAAGAAATCCATTTAAAAATTATCTACGCCTAAGTTAGAGCTGAAATGCAAACTTCATTTAAAGAGAGGGCTCTAAAATAAAAATGTTTTTGTCAGATGCTTTTGATTTCAATTTAAATGTGCCTATGACGATGTGTGAGCTTTTGTGGAGATTTTCATACAAAATACAACAGTTTTGTAAGTACTAGTAAGAATGTAAAATTTATTAATTCAGGTTCAAAAATGGTGACTGTGAGTAAATGAAATTTCTCCAAAATTTTCACACAAATACAGTACTGTTGCATGCATATTCTCATAAAAAGTCATGAATGATATTTTATCATTCATTTCCGACAATTATAGATATACCAATATCTCTAAATATCGTTCAACTGATCAGAATATTTTATTGTTGTAGATGATTTTCAAAGATGTTCCGTTGAAATTGATTTCAATAGGACATCATTGGAAAATACCCACAATATGTCAATGATAAAGTAGTGAAAATGTAATAACTTGCTAATTTATTGGAACTAATTGAGCTCTAAAAAAAGAAAAAAACTTTGCTAACAGTTGTTCACATTCTTAAATTTACAATTGAAATTTATGAGGAAAGTGATAAAAATTTTTAATGTCGGTTTAAGCAAGACATTACTCTTAAAATTTAAAAGATATTTACAAATATTGCAATTATAATTTAAAATTCTATGATTAGCGAGATCAATTTTGCTTAGCTTTCAAATAAAAACTCAATCTTACTTATTGGAACTATAAGCCTATGAGCATAAGGCTCCAAAACAGTTTTTTTTACCTAACCTAACCTTAAAATTCTATTAATTAATGAAATTTTTAAAAATTTAAATCGACCTTGCCGATAGTGAATGTTTTGTCTTGTTTGTTCTTCATGTTGCTTTTTCTTCTGTTCTATTGTCAACGTGTTATTGACTTGAATCAATGAAAATGGCTTTTCCAACCGGGACTTTTTATAAGAAATCATTTTATTAACAAAATGAAGGTAGACACTATTCTTAGACATTGGCTGGGGAACTTCGCCTTGTTTGATGCATCTGGAAGAATGCGATTTAAAGACAAGCAGCAAATTCTTCGGCAAGTCAGATTTACGACACTATCTCAATACGATGTGACGTAGATGAAACGTTATCTGACGTCATGGATTTCTTAAACCAATTAATAAAGTGGCGTAGTCATGATCTCAACTGGAATGAAAGAAACAACCACTTTATGGCTAAAAATATAAAAATGTTACGAGCCTTGTTGACAAATATAAAAATGTTAAAATATAAAAATGTTACGAACCTTGACAAATTCTTGTTCATTTCAAACCCCATCAGAACAAATGTTGCTTAGTTTGATAAATATCGATGTCATTCAATGGTACCAGCATTTTCTTCTTAGAAATATCAATATTTGTGGAAATTGATTACATATCTCTTTTTAATTATTTGTTTTAATGCGTTATTATCGTTTAATTTATGGAATTATTCTCTAAACATTTTTTTATCTGTAAAAATAGCGGTTTTAAAGCTGAGAAATAAGTTTATAAAATCTAATGCAACTTGGCGACAGCTGGCGATGTTTTCTGAATGGAAAACTTACTATTTTTCCTTATTTGTAATTTTGTTATGACGAGGAACTCAAGTTTTCTTTTTTAGACACCAACATTCATTGCATCTACTTTGTATGATTGGGTTAAAAATGCTGAACATATGCACGTATATTATGTTGAATGAAAATCTAATGGAAATTTTATGTTTGTTGCATGTATGTTGCAGGCAATTTAGATTGCCAATAGTGTAACATAACTTGCTTAAATGTAAATCTGAAATGTATTGATGTCGGTTGTTATTATAACATCCTATCGTTAAGTAACTGTGAGGATTCAGCCGTAATTTAGTGACTCGCCATCCATAATATTAAAATGGTCGAATAATAATTTTCATTGGGTCTAAACTTAACTTTATTAACATGAAACACCGCAGAAAAGTTAATTTTTAATAATTTGTTGTATACACTTGAATGGTTGATGAAGAAGATAAAGTGACATTTTCATATTGTGTTACAAATCCAACTACTAGAAACATTTGTTGTACAAACTGAGTTGAGCTCTACCAATTACATTTCTCTGTACCTAGCCCTGAGTTGCACTCTACCACTTAGGTGGAAGCAGCCGAGTGGAAATCTGCTTAATTTAGGCAGAGGTCCCCACTGTATTTGATCTGCCACGCCCCTAGATGTATCATTTCACTTTGAGGGCATTGCGACCATCACATGTTTAACGTGCCTCAGATGTCTTTAGTGAACACGACGGATCTTTATTTTGTCGGGATTCAAACTCATTATCTTCTAATGATAAGAACGAAACCTTGGCCTTTAGGAACAAGCTGGATTCAACGATATTCTGAAGAAACTGAAGTTACCAATCTAATTGATTTAAGTTTTTAAATTGCAAATGCCGAATCAATTAGAAATATTAATACCTTGAAGAAATTGCTGGGACTATCAAATACTGTTTAGCCAATTTTCGTATTGATAGAAAATAGAACAAGACAACAAAAATCAATCTAATGTCATTTGAAAGAGTTCGATTGGTGAGTACCTCGTGGTCTAGGAGATCATTTGGGAATGTTAACACCTTGATACATTGCTGGGACTATCAAGTACTGTTTAGCCAATTTTCGTATTGGTAGAATATAGACAACAAATGTAATCTAATGTCATTTGAAAAAGTTCTATGATAAGAGATTAATATCTGAATTATCGAATTTAGTTAACGGTTCTTTGTGTCTCGAAAAGGAGTGGTTCCACCTTCGTTTTACATTTTCTGACTGGTTCTTTACATTCACCAATTTCTCCCAACCTTTTTTCATTAACCTAGAAGAAAAAGAGTGTCAAATCTAATGTCAAAATTAAATTTTTTCCTACCTTATTTAATTTTCAAGTGAAAAAAAAAATCGTAAAGCTGACATTGATTAACCAACTGACTGCTTTCTGTTACTTTTATTTTTGAGCCTTAAGAAAATTACATGAAGTTATTGTTGATATCTTTATTGACACTGAGATAGTTGCTCTGGTTGTATGGGTGACCTTAAAATATTTTCAATCGCCGTGAAATGATACATCTGGATTAATATTCTTGGCCAGGCTCTCTACAGGCCGACCTTACTTTAGATGGGTTGACTGCCTGGAAAAGTGATCAATTGAAAAACCATGGTCAGAAATAGAGAGGCCCGCATCAAGTTTCCTGAGAATATCATGGAGCACTCAGGCTGTTATGAACTTAACAAGTATTTTTTATGATTCATAAGAATAAGCATCAAGTAATAACACTATTCTTAATTTCAATTTTTTCTACCCCAAATGAAGTCCTAACTTCGTCGTTTCCGAAGGTGAGATGCCTTAGAAAGGTCTTAAAAATATCCCCCACAGTACCCCATTAGTATCGAATTTTTTAATCTTAATTACAGCTCAAGTCTTTCTAGACGCTTTTATTACATTCCAACAGGTGCTGCAAATACGAGTTATTTAAGTTTCCTAATGAAGCAACATAATGTCAAATCGTTTTAAAAGCGTTATTTTTAAATACTCGCTGTCATCCTCTTTTGTTCCTACGTCACTGAAACCATTACTTTTTTTTTAATTATAAATGATAGTATAAGATTTTCCAGAATAAACATTTTTTTTTTATCTCAAATTAGACTTTAAAATATATTTTTTCAATCTCTAGAATTAAAATATCTTACGCGGAATGTTTTGCTGTAAGGGGTATATTATTCAAGATAATTTAACTAAGGGGTATCGTTTATACAAGAGTAATGTTGAATTTATCATAGACAATGTTATTTGGTGGTTTTGTTTGATTTATGCTCTAAAAGGAGGGTTAACAAATAGTGAGTTCGAATATCACTTCATTTATAGTGGCTTATAGTGTTGAAATATAGTTTAAATTCTAAATTTTTATTTGCTTTTAGGACCCTAGAGTGATGAATTAAATCATATTACATTTAACAGTAATAAGAAACAGCCTGTGTCTCAAGAAAAATACAGCTGGTCTTATAAAGGAACTGCTGCCCACCATAGCTTACTCTCCTCATATCGAAATCTTTAATTGAAAAAATTTATCTGGCAAATAATATGCCTCTTTCTTCAAAGGATTTTATGACCATCTCAATACACTTAATCTGTTAATTCAGCATAAAATAAGCTTATCTAAGAGTACTGTTTAACTCATAAGTTCTTTATATAAATATTATACATATTAATCTTAAGAGTTTTCATTTTATTACAGAATTGCTGTAAGAGTATAAAGGATTCTGCTAACGCCTTTCCAGAAAATAATAAAATAAAAGTTGAACAATATTTCAAAAGATGTTCTTTATAACATAACAGAAGATAAGTAAGTCAACCTAATTATTTCTTAATCTTTCATGATAAATGTTTACTTTTACAGGTTTGTAAATAAAATATTTTAGGATATTTTTTATTTGTAAATATAAAACATATACTACTTAAACACTTTATCTATTTTATGCAGTGTAAGTTTTTTTCCAAAACAATTGACTTCATTCTAATAAAGTTCAAACAATTCTTATTCTTATATTATTATTACATTTACGGAATAGACAAAGCAAAACTAAATTGCAAAATACAATAATTCCCATTTTCACATTAAATCCTATAAGGAAAAAAATTCTTAAGTAGGAGAATCGGCTCCAAGTAGTTTGCATTAAACAACGTGAATGGCTATGTCATGAAACAAAAATAAATAAATAATTAAATAAAATAAAATAAATAAATAAGCACTGAATACAATACAAACTTTAAAAAACAAAAATGATAATTCATCTGCTACCAAACTTAGCAGGTTGATACTCCATATTTTTCAGAGAAAGTAAGATCTATTTTTAATCGAATCTGTCGTGGAAATTGATAGACTCCTTTTTCCAAAAAACAAGTATTTATTTCATGCAGGAAATGAATCGCTGTCACAGTGAAACAGAAACTTTTAAATCCGAATGAAAAGTAATTGATGCCTTTAACATTTTACAAGAGAAATTAAATATTTATGTTTTAGACTGCTTACAGATAATTACGACATCATTGTCCGAATCATTCTAAGTTAAAAGAGTTTTCATTAATATATTAAGAATTTGTACCATAAAATTTAATAAAAATCTTTAATCAAAAGCGATATTATAAGAAAATTAATTTTTAAGAATTTATCTGGGATACATTGAAATTTTTTTATTTAATGCTCATATTGTTATTATATAGTAACTATAAATACATTAACGCTAATATTCCTCTCTTAATTTATATTTCAAGAAAAAATTTTAAAAAGCGCATGATTTTTTCTTTAGGGATTCAGCTTAAATGAAGATCCACACAATGACTAAGAAAAAGAAATCTTTTTTCTAAAAGATCTAAACGTTGACTCTAACTTCGAGTAAATAAGAATTATTGCTTTCTCTAAATAGTAAAACAAATGAAATAAAATTTTCCCAAAATGGGGATGTAAATAAAATAATTCTTATCTGTTAATATGTAACTGAATACATAGTGCTTAAGAGAATAATTTTTATAAATGAACAAAAATGTGAATAATCTATTCTGAAAATAAAATTCAATAAAGGCTTATTAAAGAATGATGCTAAAAATAAATTTGAAAAATATCTTTTCGATATTGGAAACCATTCAATAAAAAAACTTAAAATATTTAAACTGAATGCTAAAAAATTATTAATCTTACAAATAAAGAATTACTAAAAATAAAACTAAATACTCTTTGGGAAAAGGAATATTTAAAAAATAGGAAATTCATATTTATCAACTTTGAGACTAAACTTACATTATGAGTAATTTGCGTAATTTTATTACAAGTCAAACTAAATGATTTGATTTTTATATTCTGGTTATTAATAATGAATATCTTGTGGTTATTGCTAGTGCAAATATAATTTGATTTAATCTTTATTTGGTGATAGAGTTTCTGAATCAGCCTCACATTAGTTGATGAGAAGGAGGCTTCTTTAAGAATTTATTCACTAATTTAATTCAGAAATTTATAGTATTTTAAAATTTCTGTAATCTAGTATTTAGATTGATAAATCCTAAAATATTTATTAGTTCTCTTCGAATTTTTGCTTACATACTGCACCATATCCAGAATGACATCTTATTTATAGTTATTTTTCATGGAAATATCGATTTTTAATAGAAGAATTAATTTGTTCAAATGGTAAAGGGATTGTAAAGTGATGGAAATTTTTATTTATCAAAAGATAGTATTAGAGATAAGTATGCAAACTCAGTCAATAGAGACACTTAAGATTGTTTAAAAGTGTATCATAGGTTACATGGCAGAGAGAGAGAGAGAGAGAGTTGATACCCATAATAAGAAGATTGTTTACTGCAAGATTTTGACCTTCCTCACGTGGAAAAAACTGGGAGACTGTCTCTGACTATCTGAAGAGCTCCACTGGCTCAGTGGCTTCACGCCACTTCATATTGAGATCAGCAGAGTGAAGCATCATTTGCCACGGACAGTGATTGGAAGGGTGACCACATTCCCCCTCCCTGGGTTGTTGGAACATCTGGATTGGGGATGTGTGACCATGTTAATATGTTAAATCCAATGTCGTTCCTCTGGTGTGGCGTGGATATGGAGAGGAGGGAATGCTAACTTAGGTGTGACTTGACCCGCGGTTCAAAATGACGAGGGGCTTGGAGATGGGCAAGTATTCCAAGCCCGTTAAACTTAAGATCGTGTCCGCTCTCCCCTGCACCGCTATGTATGCATGTGATAGCCTGAAATGTCTGTGAGACTTCAAGAGAGCGATGATAGTGGGACGGCTGAGTACTTCCCAACTGAACATCTCTTGGCTTTTCCCGTGCAAACATTTCACGCACTTGCTAGGATTGGTTAAACGATGAAAAATGTATCCAGCTAAAGACATATCTGTAGTCCTAGGCGACCCAAGAGTTGAGCGCAGAAAGTCTTGACTTGTCAATTAACTTTGGAAAGCACTACTCAGCATACATTAGCAAAAATGAGCTACGAAACGAGACAACAAAAGATCAGGCACTTTTGATCTCGTGTCAAAATAGATCGTTTACTATTTGATCACCAACACTGAACAAGTTGACCACGGAAAGTAGGAATGCTACTTAAATGAATTTCCCCCATGCAGATGAAGAATTTAGAGATAACAGCCAGAAAAAGATGCACCTCCTGTCAGGTTTGCACTACTTAAGCTAGGGGAGACGTAGTTATGATCTGGGGAATATCATACTGACACCCTCTTGGCCCACGGTTACCTGTATGACCGTGATCGCCTATTTGTACTGTGCAACGCGTCAATAATCAGGCCTGTCTCAACTTTGTTGCCAACCAGGTTCCTCCTGGCAGGGCTACTATATCTCCTCCATCGAAAGAATGTTTCCATTTATACAGTGCTCTGGATCACAAGGCCTGTATCTTCATGGGGTGGTTCCAGGAGCACGAATATAAATTCGAATTATTCCGCTCACCATCAAAGTCTTCAGATTTGATGCCAGTAGAACATTTTTGGGATGAGGTGGAACAAAATCTTCGAGTCATAGACTTTCCATTATTGAATAAATATAAACTGGGATTAGTGATTGCAACTGTATGGACAAACATGAAGAATGATGTCAGAGACTAATAGGCCAATGTATGTTGTAATAGTTGCTAGGTTTGGGTCAGCTCAGTATTTGTAAAATGTTTTTCAGGAAATGATCATGCAGCATAGACCTATACATTGCCTGATCCAGAAAATGTAGGATCATAAAATATTCGATGGACAAGAAATGAGTTGAAACGCAGACAGAGTAGACATACGTAAATAACTGATTATATTTATGAAGATTGCAATACATGGATGAAATGTCAATACCAAAAGTGCGGTCTATATTTGGCATGGTGCAAGTAGACTCAGTCCACAGGGAGGGAATTCTATATGTTTTGAACTAATCTCCACACATTCTTCTCAGACATAGGCTGAGACATAATGGATAAAGCGATATCCAGCCACATTCTCGATATGTTCACTCAGAGAAAGACCTAGACACTTTGAAATCAGAGAAGCAGCTTCTCTGTTAACGAGAGCCATGTACGAAATTCCCTGGATGAGCCTTTCAAAAATTCCATTTTGCAACTGCTGGAAGTGAGATAGCACAGCAAGTTTTAACACCTCACTAACCTATCATCGATAGATGGATGAAAAGCTCACAGACAAATTACATTGAAAACAATTGTGGTGCCAAAGTCTCTGTGATGCGTAATAGGGCTGATAATTTTCCTAGCTGATTGACACCTGTTGGTGTAGATTAATGATTGAGCCATTTCCTTACATCGACGAGTGGTAGAGTTGGTGATGATGAAATTGACACTACTTACCCGAGGCCTCTAAGCTGCCAACCTGGCATTATGAAAATTGAGACTCACACATTCTACTAGGCTATTTAGTTTTCGTTGCCACCATCACAGTTTCTCGCTTCAATCATTGGGCATTGTATGAATGCAAATGTACTGAGATATTGTTATCGAATATTGAGCATTTTGGTTTCTTAAACATTTATGAATAATGCGTGATGTCTTTGAAATATTTTGATTTTAAATTTTCCAATCTTAAGTGTTTTGTTTTTTAATAAATAATATACTAATTTAAAAATAATTATTGAAAGTTGAGAAATATTATCTGTTTCTTACTAACATTCAATTAAAATCTGCTGGATATTACAAAACTTATTATGTACACGAATCAAATTAGGATGTTCAATAAAATCAATTTATTCATCTACCTTTAATTTCAACACTATACTGAGCATAGACAATATAAAACTTTAAGCTTTTTACTCATGATTAATTATTTTACTATGACAAATATTTATTTGATATAATCAATAAATTTCATATTTATTATTTTACTATAATTGCTATAATTTCATATAATTAAAAAAGTTACAATTCCATTCCATTATACGAATATCTTCTGTTGTTTTGAATGTTCAATTTAATAAATTCTGTTAAACATTAAATGTTAGTTGAAAATTCAAATGAATATTTGATGTAATTCTTTAATAAATTCATGTTTTATCTTTTTAGAATCAGCAATGATGTCATTTAATCAAGAAAATCGGAGGAGGTAAATAGTATGATTATTATTAATTCCAGTTACATATACGTAATTTCTTAAAATAGAAATATATATATGTATAAATTTTAATATATATATTTAAATTGAGCTAATTTAATAATATTGCAATGTGTGGTGAAAATTTTCGTATTAAAAAATATTAAATGTAAACTGATACGATTTTTCTTTAAAAATTCTAAAATTTATTATTAAATGATTTCGAAAATTAATAAAAAATATTCAGCAACTTATGAAAATGAGAATAGGAAAAAGCGTCACTTCTTTTCCAATGTGAAAACAAGCGAACGATGCTGATTTTTTTTTCCTGAAGAAGAAAATATAGCTATAATCTTTAAATTAAAAGAGTAATTTTTTTAAATTCCTTTGAAAGTTCGTTTTGACACTAACATTGTGGAATGTATATATCTGGAAGGAATTACTATATAAATGTTTGTGAAAATATTCCAAAAATGTATTAATATATTATTTTTAGATAAACTCGTGAAATTTTATAAGAAATTACATTATATCATAAGGTATTCGCCTACATTGAAAGGCTTATTTTCGACTACATGCGTCTATTTTTTTATTTGTGAATCTTGTATTCAGAACTTTCCAGTTTCCAAAACAGTTTTTCTCGTTTTTTTGTGAGTCAAATAGAAATTATATACGTTACAGAAATTTTTAAATGCGTCGTCTTTTTGAAATATCGAAACCAAAAGTTACATTTTCAAATCGGAAGAGCTAAATAAAAGTAGTATTTTAATTCGTTTAATATTTATTTAAATAAATGTTTTTCTATAATGTGCTGATTTATAGTCATAGTTATGTGACTGTTATTTGGAAAGAAGTGATAACATCATCACTATTACTAACCAAATTTTGACTTTAAAGGTGATTTTCTCAGAACAATGTTTTTCACTAAATCTCCAAACCTTCCAATTAACAAGATATCTCCATTAATAATGAAGATATTTATATAAAACATGGCCTATATGCTTTAAGTGCTATTATCTAGAAATGAAACAAGCGCCTGAATGTGCACGAAGTTTTTTCATTTACAGCTATTTTTAAAGGGAATGTTCAGTAAAATTTGATAAAATATCCATATTGCTGTATATTTTTAACTATACAGTAGAACTCCAATTTTCCGAATCATTAATTATCCGAAATGCTTTCAGAAAAAATAAATCAGGCTGAAGACGAAAAGGAAAATGAGAAAAATGAAGAAGCTCAAGAAAAAGAAATGGAGAATATGCAAATGAGGAGTGTCCCTTGAAGAATTCGGAAACTTTCTTTTGAAAATTCCTTGATGCTCTAAAGTTAGTACCAAAGATACAAGAAAATGGATTATGAGTGTGAGACCCTGGATTTCACATTGCACAAATGATGACCAACTTATTGAAAGTGTCCAGGAAGAAGAGGACCTTAATGCTTTAATGTTGAAGCAAACTCGAGACCATCAGCTGATAAAGTCTTTTCTAGCTTTGAAACTGCATTGAAGTGGATGTGCAATCACATACAAATTCTCAATGTGAAGAGGATGCGAAACTTGGCTGGCCGAAAACGGGTGAAGGCAACGAAACTCTGACCGATAACTTTCATTTACAGCACTGTGCACTTATACGGTGTTAATGTATAGCACTTTAACATGTAAAAGTGTATTCTTAGATGTTACTTTACTTCAAGAAACATAAATCTTATGCCCAAATATAAATCAAGTTTTGCACATTTCAATTTGTTGAGAGAGTAGCAAGGTTTTTAGAGATTAACTTATCTTAAAAAAATTGCCTTGCACATATGTTGATGCGTTAAATAGTAAAATATTCATGAATTAAAATAATTTTGATGATGTTATAATCTGCGATAGTATGAGTGACACAATCCATAATGTTATCGATAAATAATTGTTTTTAGCAGTCGTTATCGATAAGACCATTATCAACTTAACAACGATTCTTTTTGAAATTAAATTTCTTCCGGTTCATAATGAATGAGTTAAAAGAGCCCTCACTGTTAAAACTCGTCATTTCTAAAAATAACTATTGAAAATTATACTTTCACCGGCAAATGCTTTGTTGTATCGTCTTTATTAGCATATTTAAAAGAATTTATGAAAACCGTCATTAAAATTTGTTGCAGTTTGAAGTCCTGTCCTCCTCAGTTTCTTCAACCAATTGTAGTAACGGATGAGGACGATGTTCGGACATTTGAATGTCGAGTGACCGGATATCCGAAGCCGGATATACGATGGGAAAAATTCGGAAGACCGATTGCGAAGTCCAGGCGAATTCACATGACTCGGTGTGGAGACAAGTGAGTCAATATTCACAGATTTTAAATTTGTAGAACTTTTTTTTTATTTCATTGATTGTGTCAACTAAAATTAGCATCAAGAAGATTCATTAGTGAAGAAACATATTTTATATAATAATACATATTTTAATTTTAACTGTAAAATAATATTCTATTACAACTATTTTTCTTGAAATACATATTAATATTTAAAAACGAGTATAGGATACACAGAGAGTTTATACTTCTAATTGGTTTATGAGTGTTCTAGATAGATATGATCAAATTCTACCAATTGCATTATAGAAAAAAGGAAAAATTATTTCCATGAAATATCCTAAAAGCATAATTTATAATGATAAATAATTTTATATGAATTGCTGTAAAAGATTATATTAAAATATACAATTCGAAAAACGAATAATATTTTCAATGTATTAAGATCGGAAGAAACTGTAAAATAATTCAGGTATTTCTAAAACAACCAGCATAAGTTTTGAAAAAAATAATGATTACTTTGATGGTGGTATTGAAACTGATAGTTTGTACTTAGATGTCACCCTACAATTGCATAGGTTGCAACACGCATGCGTCGTAACCGCAAAAAATAAAAGCTGTGTCAAAAATATTGATTTGCGCATTACATTTAAAATCCTATATATTTTGCTTACAAATTGATGCCAACAGTAAAATCCAAATAATAAGAGTATTGAAGCTGATTTTTCCAACCGTATGTTTATTAATTAAAATGTTATTGTGGTGCTAATTAGTCTTATTTATTTGCAATTTGTATTTTAAGTCCAATGCGTAAAGATACATAGAAAATTTGACGAATTTAGTTGCAAAACTTTGACGTGTGAATAAAATATGTCGTTACTTTCATAAAAATTGTGAACCATAGTTTTAATGAAGTGCTTGGTTTACGATTAACGCCAACCGACTTCCCTGTTCTTGGTTCGGGATGACCTTTACCAGTTTTTGGTGCATAATAAAATTAAAATTCATAAATAAAATGAAATTCAAACTCTCGGCGATTCCAATGCTGAGTGAAACCTGGTGAAAAAATTGTGCTAAATTATTAATTTTAATATTATTGCTACAAAATATGACTTCATTTTCAATATTTTAAAGCATGTCGATTTAAATAAATAATAATAACTTAAATTATAACAGAAAAATGAACAATATTAATTATGAAAATCACTAAGAAGGGATTACATTAATTAAAACATTATATATAATTAAAAATGTAGCATTTTTCATCATTCAGTAATTTAAAAAGGAGAAAAGAAATACATGCTAGTAATTATTACTATATTTAAAATAAAATTATCTTTCATTATCTTAATATATATTTAGTATTATTAATTTTGGGAACTAATAATTTGAGTACTCTATTAATTGTATTAAAATAAGAGAACTATAATTTAACCGTAAACAAATAAAATCCTCCCAAATAAATGTTAAGCAAAGAAAAATTTACTAAGATTTTATCGTTATATTAAAAGGTGATTCGTTATTTGCATTTCATTTCACAATATATACTTTAGTTTTTAATCATGATAATTAATTATATTGACACTTTAAGGATTATTAATAGTGTTAAAATGAAAATGGTGTTTAAAATTTTAACGACAATTAATAATGATATACAGTTTAGTTACAAAGATATCATACATTCATATGTCATTTATCATGTATTATTTGCAAAATTAATATTAATTACTTTCAAAAATGATTAATTATCTTCCTTAAAATAATATCAAGGACAGTAGAATCAGCGAACATAAATTGCTTTCCCAATAAAAAAGAATGTCAATGGTATCTTGACAATTTCATTGTTCAAACTTTTCCAATGTTTTCTTTGCTGAAATGCGACGTTAGCTAAGAACATCTTTGTTTCCACCCAAAACTGCAGAACGCGTTGTCAGTTTTGTTGATTACTTTCAAAAATGATTAATTATCTTCCTTAAAATAATATCAAGGACAGTAGAATCAGCGAACATAAATTGCTTTCACAATATAAAACAAAGTCGATGGTATCTTGACAATTTCATTGTTCAAACTTTTTCAATGTTTTCTTTGCTGAAACGCGACGTTAGCTAAGAACATCTTTGTTTCCACCCAAAACTGCAGAACGCGTTGTCAGTTTTGTTGATTACTTTCAAAAATGATTAATTATCTTCCTTAAAATAATATCAAGGAAAGTAGAATCAGCGAACATAAATTGCTTTCACAATAAAAAAGAATGTCAATGGTATCTTGACAATTTCATTGTTCAAACTTTTCCAATGTTTTCTTTGCTGAAATGCGACGTTAGCTAAGAACATCTTTGTTTCCAACCAAAACTGCAGAACGCGTTGTCAGTTTTGTTGATTACTTTCAAAAATGATTAATTATCTTCCTTAAAATAATATCAAGGAAAGTAGAATCAGCGAACATAAATTGCTTTCACAAAAAAAAGAATGTCAATGGTATCTTGACAATTTCATTGTTCAAACTTTTCCAATGTTTTCTTTGCTGAAATGCGACGTTAGCTAAGAACATCTTTGTTTCCAACCAAAACTGCAGAACGCGTTGTCAGTTTTGTTGATTACTTTCAAAAATGATTAATTATCTTCCTTAAAATAATATCAAGGACAGTAGAATCAGCGAACATAAATTGCTTTCACAATATAAAAGAAAGTCGATGGTATCTTGACAATTTCATTGTTCAAACTTTTCCAATGTTTTCTTTGCTGAAACGCGACGTTAGCTAAGAACATCTTTGTTTCCACCCAAAACTGCAGAACGCGTTGTCAGTTTTGTTGATTACTTTCAAAAATGATTAATTATCTTCCTTAAAATAATATCAAGGAAAGTAGAATCAGCGAACATAAATTGCTTTCACAATAAAAAAGAATGTCAATGGTATCTTGACAATTTCATTGTTCAAACTTTTCCAATGTTTTCTTTGCTGAAATGCGACGTTAGCTAAGAACATCTTTGTTTCCAACCAAAACTGCAGAACGCGTTGTCAGTTTTGTTGATTACTTTCAAAAATGATTAATTATCTTCCTTAAAATAATATCAAGGACAGTAGAATCAGCGAACATAAATTGCTTTCACAATATAAAAGAAAGTCGATGGTATCTTGACAATTTCATTGTTCAAACTTTTCCAATGTTTTCTTTGCTGAAACGCGACGTTAGCTAAGAACATCTTTGTTTCCACCCAAAACTGCAGAACGCGTTGTCAGTTTTGTTGATTACTTTCAAAAATGATTAATTATCTTCCTTAAAATAATATCAAGGAAAGTAGAATCAGCGAACATAAATTGCTTTCACAAAAAAAAGAATGTCAATGGTATCTTGACAATTTCATTGTTCAAACTTTTCCAATGTTTTCTTTGCTGAAATGCGACGTTAGCTAAGAACATCTTTGTTTCCAACCAAAACTGCAGAACGCGTTGTCAGTTTTGTTGATTACTTTCAAAAATGATTAATTATCTTCCTTAAAATAATATCAAGGACAGTAGAATCAGCGAACATAAATTGCTTTCACAATATAAAAGAAAGTCGATGGTATCTTGACAATTTCATTGTTCAAACTTTTTCAATGTTTTCTTTGCTGAAACGCGACGTTAGCTAAGAACATCTTTGTTTCCACCCAAAACTGCAGAACGCGTTGTCAGTTTTGTTGATTACTTTCAAAAATGATTAATTATCTTCCTTAAAATAATATCAAGGAAAGTAGAATCAGCGAACATAAATTGCTTTCACAATATAAAAGAATGTCAATGGTATCTTGACAATTTCATTGTTCAAACTTTTCCAATGTTTTCTTTGCTGAAATGCGACGTTAGCTAAGAACATCTTTGTTTCCAACCAAAACTGCAGAACGCGTTGTCAGTTTTGTTGATTACTTTCAAAAATGATTAATTATCTTCCTTAAAATAATATCAAGGACAGTAGAATCAGCGAACATAAATTGCTTTCACAATATAAAAGAAAGTCGATGGTATCTTGACAATTTCATTGTTCAAACTTTTTCAATGTTTTCTTTGCTGAAACGCGACGTTAGCTAAGAACATCTTTGTTTCCACCCAAAACTGCAGAACGCGTTGTCAGTTTTGTTGATTACTTTCAAAAATGATTAATTATCTTCCTTAAAATAATATCAAGGAAAGTAGAATCAGCGAACATAAATTGCTTTCACAATATAAAAGAATGTCAATGGTATCTTGACAATTTCATTGTTCAAACTTTTCCAATGTTTTCTTTGCTGAAATGCGACGTTAGCTAAGAACATCTTTGTTTCCACCCAAAACTGCAGAACGCGTTGTCAGTTTTGTTGATTACTTTCAAAAATGATTAATTATCTTCCTTAAAATAATATCAAGGAAAGTAGAATCAGCGAACATAAATTGCTTTCACAATAAAAAAGAATGTCAATGGTATCTTGACAATTTCATTGTTCAAACTTTTCCAATGTTTTCTTTGCTGAAATGCGACGTTAGCTAAGAACATCTTTGTTTCCACCCAAAACTGCAGAACGCGTTGTCAGTTTTGTTGATTACTTTAAAAATGATTAATTATCTTCCTTAAAATAATATCAAGGACAGTAGAATCAGCGAACATAAATTGCTTTCACAATAAAAAAGAATGTCAATGGTATCTTGACAATTTCATTGTTCAAACTTTTTCAATGTTTTCTTTGCTGAAACGCGACGTTAGCTAAGAACATCTTTGTTTCCACCCAAAACTGCAGAACGCGTTGTCAGTTTTGTTGATTACTTTCAAAAATGATTAATTATCTTCCTTAAAATAATATCAAGGAAAGTAGAATCAGCGAACATAAATTGCTTTCACAATAAAAAAGAATGTCAATGGTATCTTGACAATTTCATTGTTCAAACTTTTCCAATGTTTTCTTTGCTGAAATGCGACGTTAGCTAAGAACATCTTTGTTTCCAACCAAAACTGCAGAACGCGTTGTCAGTTTTGTTGATTACTTTCAAAAATGATTAATTATCTTCCTTAAAATAATATCAAGGACAGTAGAATCAGCGAACATAAATTGCTTTCACAATATAAAAGAAAGTCGATGGTATCTTGACAATTTCATTGTTCAAACTTTTTCAATGTTTTCTTTGCTGAAACGCGACGTTAGCTAAGAACATCTTTGTTTCCAACCAAAACTGCAGAACGCGTTGTCAGTTTTGTTGATTACTTTCAAAAATGATTAATTATCTTCCTTAAAATAATATCAAGGAAAGTAGAATCAGCGAACATAAATTGCTTTCACAATAAAAAAAAAATGTCAATGGTATCTTGACAATTTCATTGTTCAAACTTTTCCAATGTTTTCTTTGCTGAAATGCGACGTTAGCTAAGAACATCTTTGTTTCCAACCAAAACTGCAGAACGCGTTGTCAGTTTTGTTGATTACTTTCAAAAATGATTAATTATCTTCCTTAAAATAATATCAAGGACAGTAGAATCAGCGAACATAAATTGCTTTCACAATATAAAAGAAAGTCGATGGTATCTTGACAATTTCATTGTTCAAACTTTTTCAATGTTTTCTTTGCTGAAACGCGACGTTAGCTAAGAACATCTTTGTTTCCACCCAAAACTGCAGAACGCGTTGTCAGTTTTGTTGATTACTTTCAAAAATGATTAATTATCTTCCTTAAAATAATATCAAGGAAAGTAGAATCAGCGAACATAAATTGCTTTCACAATATAAAAGAATGTCAATGGTATCTTGACAATTTCATTGTTCAAACTTTTCCAATGTTTTCTTTGCTGAAATGCGACGTTAGCTAAGAACATCTTTGTTTCCAACCAAAACTGCAGAACGCGTTGTCAGTTTTGTTGATTACTTAAAAAATGATTAATTATCTTCCTTAAAATAATATCAAGGAAAGTAGAATCAGCGAACATAAATTGCTTTCACAATAAAAAAGAATGTCAATGGTATCTTGACAATTTCATTGTTCAAACTTTTTCAATGTTTTCTTTGCTGAAACGCGACGTTAGCTAAGAACATCTTTGTTTCCACCCAAAACTGCAGAACGCGTTGTCAGTTTTGTTGATTACTTAAAAAATGATTAATTATCTTCCTTAAAATAATATCAAGGAAAGTAGAATCAGCGAACATAAATTGCTTTCACAATAAAAAAGAATGTCAATGGTATCTTGACAATTTCATTGTTCAAACTTTTCCAATGTTTTCTTTGCTGAAATGCGACGTTAGCTAAGAACATCTTTGTTTCCAACCAAAACTGCAGAACGCGTTGTCAGTTTTGTTGATTACTTTCAAAAATGATTAATTATCTTCCTTAAAATAATATCAAGGACAGTAGAATCAGCGAACATAAATTGCTTTCACAATATAAAAGAAAGTCGATGGTATCTTGACAATTTCATTGTTCAAACTTTTTCAATGTTTTCTTTGCTGAAACGCGACGTTAGCTAAGAACATCTTTGTTTCCACCCAAAACTGCAGAACGCGTTGTCAGTTTTGTTGATTACTTTCAAAAATGATTAATTATCTTCCTTAAAATAATATCAAGGAAAGTAGAATCAGCGAACATAAATTGCTTTCACAATAAAAAAGAATGTCAATGGTATCTTGACAATTTCATTGTTCAAACTTTTTCAATGTTTTCTTTGCTGAAACGCGACGTTAGCTAAGAACATCTTTGTTTCCACCCAAAACTGCAGAACGCGTTGTCAGTTTTGTTGATTACTTTCAAAAATGATTAATTATCTTCCTTAAAATAATATCAAGGAAAGTAGAATCAGCGAACATAAATTGCTTTCACAATATAAAAGAATGTCGATGGTATCTTGACAATTTCATTGTTCAAACTTTTCCAATGTTTTCTTTGCTGAAACGCGACGTTAGCTAAGAACATCTTTGTTTCCACCCAAAACTGCAGAACGCGTTGTCAGTTTTGTTGATTACTTTCAAAAATGATTAATTATCTTCCTTAAAATAATATCAAGGAAAGTAGAATCAGCGAACATAAATTGCTTTCACAATATAAAAGAATGTCAATGGTATCTTGACAATTTCATTGTTCAAACTTTTTCAATGTTTTCTTTGCTGAAACGCGACGTTAGCTAAGAACATCTTTGTTTCCAACCAAAACTGCAGAACGCGTTGTCAGTTTTGTTGATTACTTTCAAAAATGATTAATTATCTTCCTTAAAATAATATCAAGGAAAGTAGAATCAGCGAACATAAATTGCTTTCACAATATAAAAGAAAGTCGATGGTATCTTGACAATTTCATTGTTCAAACTTTTCCAATGTTTTCTTTGCTGAAATGCGACGTTAGCTAAGAACATCTTTGTTTCCAACCAAAACTGCAGAACGCGTTGTCAGTTTTGTTGATTACTTTCAAAAATGATTAATTATCTTCCTTAAAATAATATCAAGGACAGTAGAATCAGCGAACATAAATTGCTTTCACAATATAAAAGAAAGTCGATGGTATCTTGACAATTTCATTGTTAAAAATTTTCAATGTTTTCTTTGCTGAAACGCGACGTTAGCTAAGAACATCTTTGTTTCCAACCAAAACTGCAGAACGCGTTGTCAGTTTTGTTGATTACTTTCAAAAATGATTAATTATCTTCCTTAAAATAATATCAAGGAAAGTAGAATCAGCGAACATAAATTGCTTTCACAATATAAAAGAATGTCAATGGTATCTTGACAATTTCATTGTTCAAACTTTTCCAATGTTTTCTTTGCTGAAATGCGACGTTAGCTAAGAACATCTTTGTTTCCACCCAAAACTGCAGAACGCGTTGTCAGTTTTGTTGATTACTTTCAAAAATGATTAATTATCTTCCTTAAAATAATATCAAGGACAGTAGAATCAGCGAACATAAATTGCTTTCACAATATAAAAGAAAGTCGATGGTATCTTGACAATTTCATTGTTCAAACTTTTTCAATGTTTTCTTTGCTGAAACGCGACGTTAGCTAAGAACATCTTTGTTTCCAACCAAAACTGCAGAACGCGTTGTCAGTTTTGTTGATTACTTTCAAAAATGATTAATTATCTTCCTTAAAATAATATCAAGGAAAGTAGAATCAGCGAACATAAATTGCTTTCACAATATAAAAGAAAGTCAATGGTATCTTGACAATTTCATTGTTCAAACTTTTCCAATGTTTTCTTTGCTGAAATGCGACGTTAGCTAAGAACATCTTTGTTTCCACCCAAAACTGCAGAACGCGTTGTCAGTTTTGTTGATTACTTTCAAAAATGATTAATTATCTTCCTTAAAATAATATCAAGGACAGTAGAATCAGCGAACATAAATTGCTTTCACAATATAAAAGAAAGTCGATGGTATCTTGACAATTTCATTGTTCAAACTTTTCCAATGTTTTCTTTGCTGAAATGCGACGTTAGCTAAGAACATCTTTGTTTCCACCCAAAACTGCAGAACGCGTTGTCAGTTTTGTTGATTACTTTCAAAAATGATTAATTATCTTCCTTAAAATAATATCAAGGAAAGTAGAATCAGCGAACATAAATTGCTTTCACAATAAAAAAGAATGTCAATGGTATCTTGACAATTTCATTGTTCAAACTTTTCCAATGTTTTCTTTGCTGAAATGCGACGTTAGCTAAGAACATCTTTGTTTCCACCCAAAACTGCAGAACGCGTTGTCAGTTTTGTTGATTACTTTCAAAAATGATTAATTATCTTCCTTAAAATAATATCAAGGACAGTAGAATCAGCGAACATAAATTGCTTTCACAATATTTATATTGTGAAAGAAAGTCGATGGTATCTTGACAATTTCATTGTTCAAACTTTTTCAATGTTTTCTTTGCTGAAACGCGACGTTAGCTAAGAACATCTTTGTTTCCAACCAAAACTGCAGAACGCGTTGTCAGTTTTGTTGATTACTTTCAAAAATGATTAATTATCTTCCTTAAAATAATATCAAGGAAAGTAGAATCAGCGAACATAAATTGCTTTCACAATAAAAAAGAATGTCAATGGTATCTTGACAATTTCATTGTTCAAACTTTTCCAATGTTTTCTTTGCTGAAATGCGACGTTAGCTAAGAACATCTTTGTTTCCACCCAAAACTGCAGAACGCGTTGTCAGTTTTGTTGATTACTTTCAAAAATGATTAATTATCTTCCTTAAAATAATATCAAGGACAGTAGAATCAGCGAACATAAATTGCTTTCACAATATAAAAGAAAGTCGATGGTATCTTGACAATTTCATTGTTAAAAATTTTCAATGTTTTCTTTGCTGAAACGCGACGTTAGCTAAGAACATCTTTGTTTCCAACCAAAACTGCAGAACGCGTTGTCAGTTTTGTTGATTACTTTCAAAAATGATTAATTATCTTCCTTAAAATAATATCAAGGAAAGTAGAATCAGCGAACATAAATTGCTTTCACAATATAAAAGAATGTCAATGGTATCTTGACAATTTCATTGTTCAAACTTTTCCAATGTTTTCTTTGCTGAAATGCGACGTTAGCTAAGAACATCTTTGTTTCCACCCAAAACTGCAGAACGCGTTGTCAGTTTTGTTGATTACTTTAAAAATGATTAATTATCTTCCTTATAATAATATCAAGGACAGTAGAATCAGCGAACATAAATTGCTTTCACAATATAAAAGAAAGTCGATGGTATCTTGACAATTTCATTGTTAAAAATTTTCAATGTTTTCTTTGCTGAAACGCGACGTTAGCTAAGAACATCTTTGTTTCCAACCAAAACTGCAGAACGCGTTGTCAGTTTTGTTGATTACTTTCAAAAATGATTAATTATCTTCCTTAAAATAATATCAAGGAAAGTAGAATCAGCGAACATAAATTGCTTTCACAATAAAAAAGAATGTCAATGGTATCTTGACAATTTCATTGTTCAAACTTTTCCAATGTTTTCTTTGCTGAAATGCGACGTTAGCTAAGAACATCTTTGTTTCCAACCAAAACTGCAGAACGCGTTGTCAGTTTTGTTGATTACTTTCAAAAATGATTAATTATCTTCCTTAAAATAATATCAAGGACAGTAGAATCAGCGAACATAAATTGCTTTCACAATATAAAAGAAAGTCGATGGTATCTTGACAATTTCATTGTTCAAACTTTTTCAATGTTTTCTTTGCTGAAACGCGACGTTAGCTAAGAACATCTTTGTTTCCAACCAAAACTGCAGAACGCGTTGTCAGTTTTGTTGATTACTTTCAAAAATGATTAATTATCTTCCTTAAAATAATATCAAGGAAAGTAGAATCAGCGAACATAAATTGCTTTCACAATAAAAAAGAATGTCAATGGTATCTTGACAATTTCATTGTTCAAACTTTTCCAATGTTTTCTTTGCTGAAATGCGACGTTAGCTAAGAACATCTTTGTTTCCAACCAAAACTGCAGAACGCGTTGTCAGTTTTGTTGATTACTTTCAAAAATGATTAATTATCTTCCTTAAAATAATATCAAGGACAGTAGAATCAGCGAACATAAATTGCTTTCACAATATAAAAGAAAGTCGATGGTATCTTGACAATTTCATTGTTCAAACTTTTTCAATGTTTTCTTTGCTGAAACGCGACGTTAGCTAAGAACATCTTTGTTTTCCAACCAAAACTGCAGAACGCGTTGTCAGTTTTGTTGATTACTTTAACAAAATGATTAATTATCTTCCTTAAAATAATATCAAGGAAAGTAGAATCAGCGAACATAAATTGCTTTCACAATAAAAAAGAATGTCAATGGTATCTTGACAATTTCATTGTTCAAACTTTTCCAATGTTTTCTTTGCTGAAATGCGACGTTAGCTAAGAACATCTTTGTTTCCAACCAAAACTGCAGAACGCGTTGTCAGTTTTGTTGATTACTTTCAAAAATGATTAATTATCTTCCTTAAAATAATATCAAGGGAAGTAGAATCAGCGAACATAAATTGCTTTCACAATAAAAAAGAAAGTCAATGGTATCTTGACAATTTCATTGTTCAAACTTTTTCAATGTTTTCTTTGCTGAAACGCGACGCTAGTTAAGAACATCTTTGTTTTCAACCAAAACTGCAGAACGCGTTTTCAGTTTTGTTCATTTAACACAATTTTTCTGCAGAAATACCTTTAAGGGCCTCCATATCAATAAATGGATATGCGTTTTTCGCATTTCTATGAAATTTATGTGATTGGTAGGTAAGAACATATGACGTGAAATCCGGCCCAGTAATGTAAACAGGATATTTGTCTAGCCTCATTTCGAAGGGACGACGTATTGTTTGATGCAAAAGAAGAAGTTAATTCTCTCTTGGATATCCTTGCATAATCAGTATTTCTCTTTCTGTTCTTGGGAAGTAGTAGTGTCAAGCAATAGGGTTGTTATTTTATTCATTATATCTGTTAATAATTTAATTAATAACTGTTAATATTAAAAATACATAAATTAAAACAATTTTATGTATAAAATTAATTTAATTTACATATATATATATATATATATATATATATATATTTGCCTAATGTACATTTATTATCTTAAATAGAATCTTCCCTTTTAATTGAATAACTTTGACTTAAATCATATGGGGAAATTGTACAAATGGCAAAAATATGTAAAATTATAATGGAAGGATGATTTTCAGCCATAATTATTTTGTCACAATCTATTATAATTGACCGATAAACCGAATTTCTGGCAATTTAGCATGTATAATTATTGACAAAAATAAACACTCAGAATTTTATATATAAGAGCAAAAACAAAATATAGTATTTGATAATTAAATTGATTTTAAATAATGAAGCATTTCTGTGTTTGTTCATTAATTTTACTTTTCCCCCCCATTTATCTATTATTATGTTTTTTCCATTTCATAAATGTTATCAGACAAGATGAATGTTTTTTTCTTGTTCAATAATCTAATTATTATTTTATTATACTATTCCATTTTATAATTATTTTTGTCAATAATATTGTTTTTTACTTTTGTAATCAATAGTAAATTAATATTTTTAAATCTTTATACATCTTTATCTATAAATTACATGTGACGCTTAATTTAATAGAGTTTAAAAAATTAAAATCGTTATTAAATGTTTGCAAGAACCCAAATTTATATCTAAACCGCTTATATTTGCGTAAATTAATTTACAATTTATGGTCGAATCCTTGTTTTATAACATAAAAAATAAACAACTCTATTTTTAATGGTTATTTTTAGTTCTTAAATAAAATAATAGATGGCAGCAGTAAATTTTTTCTACATTCAACTAATTTCGTGTAGTTTCATTTGTAGTCTCTCTTCCAGATATTTTTATATGTATTACTTGAGTTTTTGAAATGTTTTTACTTCATGCATTACATCAAAAATAAAAATTTAGGTACACATGCGATAAAGGGCTGTATTTGATGCTTAGAAATAAGCTAGATAAAATGAACTTTGATTAATCGATAGGTGCATTTTAGGAAATTGATGTTTACTTAATTGAGTATTGAAATTATTAATACAATCTGCCTTTGAAGTAGAAGCAAATCTAGAAAGTTAACAAATTTAAAGACTAAATAAATGACCTGAATTTTTATTTTTAGTATAAAATTCAAATAGAAAAAAGCTAAATGATTTTTTTTTAATGCTTATAACTTACAAATTAATTACTATTTGAATAACGAGATGTGTGTGTGTTTCTGTAAAACTAAACTATTTTACATGATATTTTAGCAATAAATATAGTTACACAAAGTAACAAAAAACTTATTAATTAACTTTAAACTAATTAAAATATCTATTCTCTTATTAGAATTAAAAATTTAGATTTTAATAAAAATCTCACTAGTGATTAAAATTCATAAAAAAAAATATTGAAATCTGTGAAAATTAGACTCTTTCCCAATTATCAATAATATCAAGTTAATGAAAAAGGAATATTTATCAAATTCTTTCTGGACATCTAACTGCAGTCGAAAATCATGATGTCTACCAAATCAAGATTAGTTATATTATTTTAGATTGGTTACTAAAGTTTAATTTGAGACTGATTAAAAATATTGGTTATTAATCATCAGTGAAATTGAAATTATTGTCAACAGAGAAATTTCAAAGGTTTTTCTATGTACTGGCATTAGGAAATGTAAAAGCATTAATTTTAAAGAAAATTATTACATAAGTTAGATAATACCATATACACACATATTCTTTAGTTCTCTTAAATTGAAATTTGAAAAGACGCTGTTTACTTTCTCATGCATAAGTTTTCTGGGAAGCTTTCATTAAAAGCTCGTCGAAAATTTTTTATATATTTATATTTTATTGACCTAAAACGATTAACACATTTATGTTTTGCAAACCTAAAATGATGTGTGTTATATGTTACTTATAAAATGATATGTGTTTGAACCGTCATTCAAGTGTCGCTTAAGTATTGTTAAATAAAAAGTCAATGTAATTCAGCTGAAGTTCTGTGTTGGTGTGAGTCATTCAGTAGAGATCGAAATTACAATTTTTGTGTTGGACAAGCTTCATTAATCAATCCTGATAGCGCATGTGCGAAAAATTGACTTCTAGCGAAACGTCAATTTGATTTGCGAAAAATTGAATGCATTATGAAATTGAATTTCAATAATGAAAAGCTGGATCGTTTTCTGACCGAAGACCAAATTTGCTTACAAATTAGTATTTTCCCACTATTCCGCAAAATAGCGAATTTAAAACGGAGAGGGATACGGACCTTGACAGAATGAAAGCTTTTATTGGCAAAGGGAAATTAAAGTAAAGTGTGTAAATGGTGCGTATAGTGTAATGAGGCATGAATCAAATACACAGTACAAAATTGAAAATACACTACTGGCCTTTAAAATTGCTACACCAAGAAGGTGACATGCTACAGACGTGAAATTTATACGAAAAAAAGAAGGTGCTGTGATATGCAAATGATTAGCTTTTCAGCGCATTCAGACAAAGCAGTAGCGACACCTACATTGTGTTTAAATGAGGAAATTGTTCAGCCGGTTCCTCATACACAAATTGCATTTGAACGTTGTTACCTGGTGAAAAGTTGTTGTGATGCCTCGTGTAAGAAGGAGAAATGCGTACCAGCACGTTTCTGACTTTGATAAAGGTCGAATTGAAGCGTACCGGGATTCCGGTTTATCTTATCGCAGTATTGCTGCTCGCGTCGGTCGAGATCCAGTGACTGTTAGCAGAATAGGGAATCGATGGGTTCAGGACGGTAATACGGAACGCCATGTGGGATCTCAACGGCCACCTATCACTAGCAGCCGAGAAGACAGACATATTATCCGCATGGCCGTAATGGATCGTGCAACCACGTCACGAGCCGTGAGTCAAGAAACGGGGTCGTTTGGAAGACAACAAGTGTCTGCACGAACAGTTCGACGACGTTTGTAGCAGCATGGACTCTCAGCTCGGAGACCATGGCTGCGGCTTCCCTTGACGCTGCGTCATAAACAAGAGCGCCTTCAATGGTGTGATCAACGATGAACCTGGGCGCACGAATGGCGAGATGTCATCTTTTCAGATGTATCCAGCTTCTGTGTACAGCATCATGATGGTCGCATCCGTGTTTGGCGGCATCGTGGTGAACGCACACTGGCAGCGTGCATTCGTTATCGTCATACTGGGCTATCACCTGGCGTGATGGTATGGGGTGCCATTGGATACACGTCTCGGTCACCTCTTGTTCGCATTGACGGTGCTTTGAAAAGTGCAAATTACATTTCTGGTGTGTTACGACCCGTGGCTCTACCCTTTATTCGAGCCCTGCGAAACCCTACGTTTCAGCAGGATAATGCCCGACCGCATGTTGCCGGTATTGTACGAACCTTCCTTGATACGGAACATGTTCGGCTGTTGCCTTGCCAGCACGTTCTCCAGATCTTTCACCAATAGAAAACGTCTGGTCAATGGTTGCCGAGCGACTGGCTCGTCACCAAAGGCCAGTCATTACGGTTGATGAACTGTGGCATCATGTTGAAGCTGCATGGGCATCTGTACCTGTACATGCAATCCAATCTCTGTTTGACTCAATGCCCAGGCGTATGACTGCTGTTATTACTGCCAGAGGTGGTTGTTCTGGGTACTGATTTCTCAGGATCTATCCAGCCAAATTTTTTGAAAATTTAATCACTTGTTATTTCTAGTATAATATATGTATGCAATGAATATTATTTTGTTATCTGCATTTCTTCCTGGTGTAGCAATTTTAATGGCCAGTAGTGTATAATGAGGGAGGCGTCTAGCTGCCAATGCGAAAGTAGAAGTGGATTATGTGGTATGGCTTAAATACTAAGGCGGGTGAGTACCAGTCTTGGGAGTTCAAGGTTAGTGCCCAGCCCTTGGTCAGTGGAAACCTCGTTGACCGCTGCGACATGGAAACAAGTAGTTGCGCGGTGACGATGCGACTGCTTCTGGTCATGCTAATGGGAAACAACCCCGCAATGCTGTGCGGTTAGGAGAGCACGTGAAAGGGGGATGACAATCAGCAAATGGTGCAAGACATACAAGCTGGTCTTCAATCCTAGCAAAATGGTGGCCCTCGCGGTCACCAGAAGGCGCAAACTTAAGCGACCACCTGTTTTCAGATGGGAGGAAATTCTAGTAAGTCCGTGCAGGAGCTAAAATTCCTGGGTTTGAAATATGATAGCGCACTCATTTTCAACTCCCACCTTAAGGAGGTGAGGCAAAATATTGTGAATGTCACAATGGCACTACAACTGACGGCGAGAGTCTTGTTCGGGCGCGAGCCTGGACTAATCAAATGTCTTTACAGGTGTGGAACTGGAAGAATGGTTCTTTCTGGTGTAGGGGGACACAAACTGGAATGTAAAACCTTCTGTGGCCACCTACAAAGTGTGCAAAGACCGGCACTAATGGTATTCACAAAATGCTACAGGACTGTTTCTACGACTGCTGTACAAGTACTAGCGGGAGTCCTACCGTTAGATATAAAAGCAGGCATAGAATATGTAATGTTCATGGTATTGGTAGAACACAGACCACATATCTTCCACGAGATGAATCTGCGGCCAGAAGATATTGAGCAACGGGTTGATATTATGCAATGCCACCCAGCGAAAAGGAGCAGTATACCTTTTGATAGCGAAAGGCCGACGGTGAGGATCTGGAAATCTTCACTTATGGATCCGGCATTGATGGCGAAATTGGTTTAAGGTTCTCCGTCTTCTACTTTGGGCAAGAGATTGTCACATACGGTGCTAGACTTGGTGAAGAAAATTCTGTCTTTCAAGCAGAAATATTGGCTTTGGGACTGATACTGGATTGGCTCAAAGCTAGACCGGGCAACAGCACTTGTCATTTATACAGTGACTCATTGTCCTCCGTTTACTCTCCGGCTGATCCAAATAACCACAACATCTTAATTAATAAGGTAAAGGACTCTTACCAGAAAGCTACTAGAGACAGAGAGATATATCTGTCACGTCCAAGGTTGCACCTTCTCAAGGTGCTGCGTAAAGAAGCACTGCCTGCAGCTAAGATGGGAAAGGGAAGAAGTTGGTTTGAAACAGTGTCTGAAAAAAATTTTCGGTAATGCTATCATTGCCCAAATAGCGACGGACGTGTTCCGGAATACCTTCATAAACGAGGGTATCCGATTAGTGCGTTATGCCGCTTATGCAATGTGATGGGGGACTGCCTCCACTTTGTGTTGTCTTATGTGTACGATAGCTTGAGTACCATCCTGGACCGGCGCAACTGGTTGATTTTGAAGAGGATCATGTCCATTGTGTCGGATGACATTCCAATGATGGAATACCAGCGTGTCGAGAGCTTGAGTACCATGCTGGACCGGCGAAACTGGTTGATCTTGAAGAGGATCATGTCCATTGTGTCGGATGACATTCCAATGATGGAATACCAGCGTGTCGAGAGCTTGAGTACCATCCTGGACCGGCGAAACTGGTTGATCTTGAAGAGGATCATGTCCATTGTGTCGGATGACATTCCAATGATGGAATACCAGCGTGTCGAGAGCTTGAGTACCATCCTGGACCGGCGAAACTGGCTGATCTTGAAGAGGATCATGTCCATTGTGTCGGATGACATTCCAATGATGGAATACCAGCGTGTCGAGAGCTTGAGTACCATCCTGGACCGGCGAAACTGGTTGATCTTGAAGAGGATCATGTCCATTGTGTCGGATGACATTCCAATGATGGAATACCAGCGTGTCACCGACGATAGTCTAGTCGAGAATTGGGATATACAGGAATAGTATTGGAATTAACGGTAAAAGAGACATAAGATTTGATGGGAAGGTGATGTACAAATCTTCGACGAGGTGAACTGTTAGCCAATTTTAGCGATACTTCTCGCCTCATCAGTCTGTGGCTCATCTACCAAAGCAGGTGGCGGCTGTTCATTTGAGTTCAAAAATATTCGAGTTGCAAGGTATCAAAATTAGTTATAGAAGCCTCACAAACCCTTCTGTCATTTTGTGTAATGTCAGGAAATATAAAATCAGCAAGCTTTGTGAGGGACTTTTTGTTTGCAACATGCTTACAAACAGAAAGGCTCAATAATTTTCTTCGTAGACAAACCACATTACAATTTTTGTTATACATATTGTATTAACTTCCTCCCAAAATTGAAACTCACAGCAAAATAAACATGGATTCTATGATGGTTCAAAGAGTGCAGACAATTTTTTTTTTTTGACGCAACTTATATTTCCTCAGAATTCTTTTATTGAATGTGTTCATTGAATGAATTATTTTTTTTATGGAGAATTCTTAACTGGCATTTAATTTTTCTTACTTAAAAATTTTATTTTATGTTATCGGCTAAAAATCTAACATTTTTAATTTTCATTGCATTTTTCTGTTGTTATAAAATGATATGCTTCATTTTTTTTAAATCATTGGAAGATATCTGAAGGATACATTTTCTGTATTTAAATAACCAATAAATTCTGAAACTATTTATTCTAAGATATGTATGTCATTAAAATTCTAATAAAAAATATTATTTGGAATAAATTAATTTTGTTGCTTTATGACTAACTGATTTATTTTTTAAATTTGAGTAATTAATTAAAATTTTAATTTAGATAAAATCTATTTGGACAGCATCACGCTTATGTTTTTAAAATTATTTTATAAGATTAAATGCACTTAATTTTTCATCGTATATATCCTAAAATTTCTGTGATATTTTTTAAGAGAAAATGTATATACAATTTCTAATATATTGGTAAAAGCTTACAATCGAGTACTTCTTGATTCTTTGGCACTTTTTTTGATGCCAAGATAAGCGCCATGTGTGACTAACAAGATGAGCGCTACACAAGCTATACAAATACCTGGCTTACCAGGCATTAAATTTTAGCGCCTTTTTTTGCCAAACAAAGGGGTATCCAATTCTACGCCGAAACCAATACATTTACTGTATCTTTAAATATATAGTTAGAATTAGCAATTTAAAAATGCCATCATTTTGTTTTCCTAATCTTCTTATGGCCTTTTTCTTAACGGCGGGCCCTGGGTAGCTGACATTTTGCCACAACAAGGCTTTAAACTGCTAATCAATTATCGTTATCTATGGGTACCTGTGAACCAAGTCAAAGAGGCGAGTATCAGCATTACTCACGTCACTCCATCATAATCCCGTAAAATAGGGTAGGGCACATTCTACACCAAACCCAATTGCCTAGTAGTAGCCTAGCGGTTAGGGTATCGGCCTACCATCTGGAAGGTTGGGGTTCGATTCCCAATGCCGCCAGAGACAGGCGATATACGTGCTCGTCCTGTGAAGAGTCGTTGAGCAGACACCATGGGTGCAATGGTCTGAAGAAAATTTCCTCCTCCTTCCGATCAATGTCAAAATTGAGAAATTTGGTCCTCTGGTGGTGCCATCTATCGGAAAAAGAGCAAACACGTACTTTCCTCTTTGTGGTGCTCTGATTAAAACGAAAGACGCTCCTTATTGACTTAAATTCGCCTTGCCAAGGCATAGCGAGCTTGTCTTGTCCAAGTGTCATACGTAACAACAACATTCATTCATCATCTAAGAAAAAAAGGACATCGAAGCCGGATCCAAACTCAGAACCAGCAGCTCAATAGTCAGGAACTCTAACCACTTAGCTATCGGCCTGTTTCACATTGTTGTCATCCCTTAAAAAATAGAGCCATACATTCATTTGAGAGGCTGGTTAAATTCCCATATATATATATATATATATATATATATATATATATATATATATATATATATATATATATATATATATATATATATATATATATATATATATGTAAGAACATTTTAGACACATTCCACATACTGACCCTGCAGTAAACCTAAAGCCTTTATTTCTTCCGCGGTAATGTAAATTAAAGACTGTAGCACGGATTGATCTTATATTAGGACATCGTTCTAAGGCTGTATCTTGGTATATAAATTAGGTTTTATTTCTGAATTTTGATAACATCGTTTATAGCTAATTTTAAACATAATTATAAATAATCAAAAGATTATCAGCAAAGAAAGTTTCAACCCTTTTTCTCAAAATTTAGTCAAATTTGGTAAATTTTTTCATTTATACGGTATTTAAAATTTTTTAATGCGCAAAAGATCAGCTTCACGAAATAATGGTTAATTGTTGTACACACACACACACACACACACACACACACACACACACACACACACACACACACACACACACATATATATATATTGGACCATATATATAGATATGAGTATGTTGGTACATATATTGGACCTGCATTCAATTATTCACGTCTTTTTCAGTTATTATAGAAGGTTTTTAACTGCTAAATATGTTCATGGTACATAGTAAAGTTCATGGATTGATAAGCTTGATGATCAATAACCATGCATTTATTTAGAATTTAAACCAAAACCAAATGTATGAGAATTAAACACTTCGCCTGTTACTGCATTGTGCGGTAATGCTTTGGGTCAAATATTCTCCAGTACCAGAGATTCAAAGTCAGAATAACCCAGTTGGTAGTCGAATGATTAATGCTCTTGCCTTCGATTCAACAGTTGGTGGTTTCGTACCCTACCTTGAGCACGAATGTTTGTAGGGCTTTGGAATCCATTTTAAGCCTTAGGACCCGATCTGGTTAGCCATTGTGTGCAATAATGACGTTTGAGTGACAAACAAAATCAGGTCAAAATAAAACTTAAATCAAAGAAAAACAAAAACAAAAAAAAAAAAAACTCACCTTGCAGAATTTATTTAAATTGTTTTTGTCCGTTTCCAAAAATGTTTGCTTAAAAAGGATTCTTTACTAATGCTTTCATTTTGATCGCTTTTTAGAACGAAAAGTCCCGGATTCATATCTCTGTTGAACAAAGGAGATGGTTATTGCTGTTTGGTTGCACATCTGTCTGGGTTGGTGTTGGAGAGTATTCCGTCATTTCACCCTTCCGACTAATGAATTCTCTCCCACTATCTATAAAAACTTCTCCAGAAAGGCGGTAACTCGATGGACATTAAATAGTTTTATAATAAATTGTCTCTTAGGCCATTAGGCAGTCTTTAGTGCGATATCAAACATCTGTGTGTGTGTAAATGTAAACATTTTACTGTCATTATTCCATTTAAAAGATTCGAAGCATTTTCAGATTCGATAATTTTTCTGAAATTTGAAAAGGGATAAGAGGAAACTTGGACATCGTTCTTTAACTCTAGATAGTGGTGTTTCGTGTTCATGAAAAGTATCTTCCCAAGAATTATTATTTAACTTTCTTACGCGCTTACTGACGGCGGCAGATGTGGGATGGACGAAATTAAACCCACAGGTGTTGCGGCAGGGACAGAAATGTGTGTGTATTTGTTATGCTTCTGCAAAGTGTCAGCAAGCTCACTCAGTTTGTTTTGTCGACGTAGGTGCATGCTTCAGATCAAGATGCCGCAGGTCGAGGATCAGGGCTTGTACAGCTGTGTCGCCACCAACATCGAAGGAACGGCTGCAGCCCAGATGAAGCTCTCCACCCCTTGTAAGTCGAACCACTTCTTTTTATGCAT
This sequence comes from Latrodectus elegans, assembly GCA_030067965.1. Lineage (NCBI taxonomy): Eukaryota > Metazoa > Arthropoda > Arachnida > Araneae > Theridiidae > Latrodectus > Latrodectus elegans. The sequence continues at coordinate 110,444,730 of CM057822.1, read as the reverse complement.
CGCGCCATTCTTTTTTTGTTTTATTTATAAGTTAAGAATGTACTTGCGTTTGAAAAATTGAAGAAAATTCTTTTGAAAAACGGGTAAGTTTAAAAATATTTTTTGTTGTAAAAAAAAAAAAAAAAAAAAAGTCCTAAGTTGGACCGATGATATTATATATTAAATTTAATGATATAATTAATACTAATAATTCACATTATTACTCATGATAAATTATTCACTTCCTAATTTTAATTATTAATTTATATTTTCGTAGATTTCTTGAAATTGCTTATGGCTCTAAATGGATTGAATTTAGAATTTTTTTATATTGTTATTAATTTCCTAAGGATTCGCTTATATATAATAGTTTTAAGTTATTAAGAATGGTGTTTGAAAAATAAATTACATATTTGTAAAATTATTGATACAATATACATATCATGTGATAATAACGGTTTTATTTACAAGTGAATTCTAAAATTAATTCTGTGAGTTTATTGGATTTTCATTTCCTATTATTTGTATGTACATCAGATAATATAGTGACATTATCTAACATACTATATTCTTTATTAACAGTTTATTAAATAATTTATGTATTCCTCTGTAACACATAAATTCTAAAACATCTTTTAATGCAAGCAGTAAAATATTTACGAAACTATTTGCCTCGTGTAGGCTTCTGTTAGTTTAGAGAAAACGTATTAAATAAAATATAAATATTTGTGTTTTGTGAAATTCTGATATAAATATATTTTATCCTATTATATTTTAAATGTTATAAATAATAAAATCATCTGTTTAATAATTTAGTTGATTGAATTATATAAATGAAACTTATTTTTATTTGAGACATTTTCTTATTGAATATGTTAACGAACAATGATTGTACTAAATAAACAAATTATTACCAGATTGTACAAAAGATTTTAATATTATGAGACTCTTTATAATAACCTATTACTTTTGCAATTTTTAAGCAACTAGAAATTTGATTTAGTTGATAATAAATATAATTATTTAAAGTATTTTTTTCTCAGATATGTAATTCCTTTCAATAAAAATTGCTTTGTTTGAATTCAAGTTATACAGGAAGAAGATAAATTGTTTGCATTTCAATTATTAAGATTCTTCAAAATATGAACTAAGAATTCATTTTCACATGCGGTTAAAATTTCCGCTTTTATTATGTATCCAGTTGCAAACATAGTTTTGTGTCATGTCGTGTTCTCATCGATATACAAACAATTAAGTAGCTGCATGTATTGACAATCAAGTACCGCAATCTATGGGGAATCCTGGAGAGTGGAAATCTATTTTAGTACTCGTGTTCTCATCGATATACAAACAATTAAGTAGCTGCATCTATTGACAATCAAGTACCGCAATCTATGGGGAATCCTGGAGAGTGGAAATCTATTTTAGTACTCGTGTTCTCATCGATATACAAACAATTAAGTAGCTGCATCTATTGACAATCAAGTACCGCAATCTATGGGGAATCCTGGAGAGTGGAAATCTATTTTAGTACTCGTGTTCTCATCGATATACAAACAATTAAGTAGCTGCATCTATTGACAATCAAGTACCGCAATCTATGGGGAATCCTGGAGAGTGGAAATCCTCTATTTGCTTGAATAGCGCGAAACATTTGTGTTGGTATTTTTTCGATGGGTGCCACGAGGCATGGATGTTTGTGGCAATCAGATTTTGGAGCGATTAACCGAGGATAGTATAACTAGTTCAGTTGTTGAGGGCTGACTTTTTCTGAGACCTTGCTTTTGGGTCACACTAGAATAAAACATCATTTGGAGAAAGGTGCAAATGATACAATTGTTTCTGCTGCTCTGATTAGAGTAAGCAATATGTGGAACTGTTGCTGGATTCTTTGTTTTCCTTGGCCTTTCTTGCTTCCACCTTCCTTGTTTTGGCGCGTGTATGGGTCTTCAAACGTTATATCCTGTGTGAGACATGAAATTTGACTGAATTCGTTCTTGGTGCATTGGTTGTCGGAAAAATCCCCTGTATTCCAGTCCTGAGATGGTTCTTTGTTGTTTGAGAACACATGGTTGAGCTAAATGTTGATAAATGACGTTATGTCACTCGCCCCTGGTGTCGTGTTAGCGGAGAAGTTGATTTTAATCCAACCAAAGATCAGTACACGTTTAATATTCGTTATGCTTGTTTTCGCTGGTATTGATTGGATAGAAAAACACTGATTCAAGTACTTAATAGATATTGGTCCAGAACGCGTAGTATTATATAATTCAATTTTATATATTGGCATTGTCTGTTGAAATACTTTATTCAATCTTTACTATTCGTATTGAATCAGATCAAAAGTAAGCCAACCAGATAAGAATACATTTACTATCCAAGTAGCTATCATAAAACGAAAATTTGATAGTAATTCGATTTGTCATTGTTTTGAAAGCTTGTATAATCCATTGATTACATACAATTTATTTTATGAAAAGATTTTACTAAACAGAAATGACACGAATACTTCAACAGATAGCATGATGCTTGAATTTATTGTACAAAGTAATTCTATAAATTTCAATATGAAGTGCTACATTAGAAGTAAGTAAGCCAAGAAAAAGTTGTATGCAATTTTTCATGCCCTCTATGATGAAACAAGTGCCATTTCTTTTTACTGAAATATTGATTCTTTTTTCATTAAAACAGGATCTTAATTTCTATTGAATAAATTTTGCTTAATAGTAAAAATTTCTTCACAGATTTTTAAAAAAAATCGTTGTTTTAAATAACATAATCAAATAATTAATATACTTCTTCTTTATGCTGCTCTCAATTTTTAAAATTGGTTATTAAGACTTTTATAATTATAATGAAGCATTTTTAAGATTTGTTTTTTTTATTTTTTTTACATTTTCAAACTTGCATGATGTAAATAATTGATTAGGATAAATGAATCTGTATTTCAAGAGCTTAGTGCAATTCTGAAAGAATTTTTTTATAGAATTAAATATCTTTTAAGTAAATTTTTATGTATATCATTCTTTATTAAAATGTCTATATTCTCTTTTTACAGATTTCTCTCCGAGGAAAATGAATGGAAATACATCGAAACCTAGCCATAGCAAAATGAATGGAGTTCGCTCGCGGTCCATCGAACGTTCCACGATCGAAAACTCATCAGAATCTAGTACTAAAAATAGAATTCTTAATAAAAATGGATTTCGTCTCCGTTCTCATAGCGGAAGCGGTAAAAGTCGCCAAGACAGTCTCAGTCACCCACCGAAATCAAAATTAGCCACCTTCACGAGTCATATATGGAGGAAGAACTCCAAAGAACAAGTTTCCGCCATTTCTCACTCGAATGAAAATGTGACTAACATTTTAAACGCTGATAAGAAACGCATTTGTAAATCGACCGAAGACTGCAGGAAGGCCAAAAGAAGTTTTCTCAATCGAGTTAAAATTCCTGATATTTTCGATTCGCCACAAAAAAGTGGAAGCAAAGCGACGTTCCATTCGTTTGCACCTGTCGCACAAAACGTGAATGGCACAAAACTTGAAAATGACTTCCCTAAATCGCATGGAAACCAGTGTTTTCCTTTTCTCACAAATAAAAATGTTGCCAATATTGATGTACTCGACGGTGCTGATAGCAAACAATCAGCAAATAATGAAAGCATTCATGTTCCATTAACTACTCGAGAGAGAATAGCTGCATACCTCAAGATATTCGAGAGTACTGAAAAAGCAAGAGATATTTCTCAAGGTAAAATCAACAGCACAAGAAAATCGGAGAGTGTTAAAGAACCCAAAACGCCAAATTCTGCTGAAAGTGACAGCTTTTTCAACAAGTTCCGACGAAGGAAAAGCAGCGGTAATACCGTCAGAAATGTTTACAAAGACAGTGGACTGGTTCAAAGTCTTGCAGAAGAGTGTGGTCCCAACATATTGGATAAGTGCCATTTTGAACAATGTGTTATCAAAACTGTAAATTCCATACACACAAACGGTAATATCGATTGTACGGACACTTCTGGTAAGGTTATTTCTGAAAATCATGAACTTACCGGAAACATAGAAGCCAACAATGGTAAAGTGGACGGCACAAAAGACAGCACTTGTGATATTGATTTAAATTGTCTCACGTTTGAGAAAATAAACGTTAATATCCTTGAGGAACTGGATCAGTTTAAAAACTGTGAGGACAACTCAGCGAGATTGCTCCAAAAATCTGGTAAGTAGAGTTATTTTCATTTAAAGAAATGTAAACCAATGTGATGGGTCATCAATATTTTTTTATATTGAATTTATTTTTAGAATTATTTTATATCAAATTGACCTATTCTCTTCGTAAATTCAAGCAGCATAATTTCCTAAAACTTAAGCAGAGATATGTTATCGTAAAATGTTTTGTTATAAGCAAGTTCTGTGTAAGAATTGGTCTTAATAAATATCTTTATCAAAGAACATTATTTAGGGAATTGCTTTTAGAAAATATCTTTATTGATTATATTTGTTTAAGTAATATTTACGTAATATTTACTATAATAACTATTTGAACAATGTAATTTTTACAATATTTTTAAAATTTATAAAAAGTTTTGTAATTATCGAAGCTATAATAGATTTAAAATTCTTTTTAAATACATATGAATTTCGAGAATCAGACTTTACAATTGATTTTCTTCTTAATATTCATTACTTTCTGCTTTTTTTTTTAAAAAAATATATTTAAATCAACATTTTTTTGCCTTATTTTATTATTGTTTTATTTACTTTTCATATTTAACTCTTTTGGACGCTCCCCGATTTTGATTTTTTTTTTTGAATTGTCTATGCTACTTTTTTGTCCAATCTAATATAATAAAGATAATTTTTTTACCCTGAGGTACCGTGCCATTAAATTATTTTTCTCACATTTGGAGTATGTCCCAAGACTTTTTTGGAGTTGCTACAAAAAATTTCCTAAGGATTCCTCAAATAACGTCATTTTTTGTTTTAAGCGAGAAATAATAGTTTGTTTTCGCAAATTCGTGTGCAGTAGGCTCGCTTAAAATTCTACTTCCTCTGTGAACGAAGAAGTAAAAGTATTTACGAAGAAATGAAAATAGTTTTCACAATGTCAGACAATGATTGATGGCGGATGAATTAATAGTACCGCTTCCAAGGTTCGATCCTCAGGCTGGAAAAGATCGAATCAACGTTTCAATAACTTCAGTAGGTTGATAAAACTAAGTACCAAGTATGCTTGGGAATTGAACACTGGGGGCTTAGCTTTAGTTTGACCACCTCACCGGGACATATGCTTCGCCTCTCAGGAGCCCCTATCACATCAGTCGCCCTACTCTTTTAGTTTTAGACGCGATGACTAAAATAAATTAAAATTTATCCAATAGTTTGCATATATATATATATATATATATATATATATATGTGTGTGTGTGTTTGTGTGTGTGTGTTTGTGTTTGTGTGTGTGTTTGTGTGTGTGTGTGTTTGTGTGTGTGTGTGTGTGTCTGTGTGTGTGTGTATAAAAATTGTAAGATGCATTTGGTATCAAAATTTCATTTGCATAACATCAAATATTTCTGACATGTTTTATAAGTTTTAAATCCTGTGAGCGTCTCCTCAATCTCCTTCATGCTATTAATTCCAATAATCAATATTTTTAATCTTTCAATTTCTCTATTGAATAATTAATTCTTTCAATTTCTAAATAGGTTATTATTTTACATTTAAATTAATTTTAAAGTTAAATCTAAATGGTTAACATTTTTATTCAGAATCATTACTTTATATGTAATTATAAATACATTTTGAAAAGTTTGGTTACAAAATAACAAATAATTCCTTAAAAATATAAGATTTTTCTAAAGTGACGTTTATAATCGTTTTTTCATTTAGCGTTTTATATTTGATTTAAACACTTTTGATCTTTAAAAATTGTTCCGTAGTAGATCCATTGAAGAATCCATCACACAATGGACGCAATTGAATCGCATGAAAGAAACATTTCACTCGAGCGGTGTGTTGTTCTGCCACTGTGTCAAGTTGTGTAATTGGAAATATTAAAAAAAAATAATAATACACTCGCTGAAATATTTGAAAATGCTGCTGTTGTTTACAGTCGCTTATCAAGATTCCACTTTTACAACCACTTGTTGTTTGAGCAGATCATTCAGCAGGAATGCCTTGTCTCAACACGCACCCTTCCTTACTCATTCTGGATTGACCCTTTCTGGAACACGTTGCGTGATAACGTTACAAGTTAACATAATCGTGCTTCAAATAGATGCGCGACTTCTATTTATTTCAGGTACATTGATTTTTATTCCTTTCTTATGGTTTGAAAATTTATTATTTATTTTTTCTAACGGTGGGCACTCGGTGAAAACCTCTTCGCCACAAGAAGCTTAGAATGTGATCCTTAATTACCATTACCCAATGGGCACCTGTGAACCAAATCACGGAGGCTTTACCCACACGTTTTGGTCCATATATAAGAAATGTTTTATTGACAAAATGAACTTTGACAGTATTCTCCGACATTCAACAGTGAACTCCGCCTCGTTTGCCGTGAATTTCTAGTATACGTAACGCGTTTAGCATGATTTTCAAAAATGTCGCCAAAGGAGAAGTTAATTCTATTCATAACCTTCAGCATACTCGAGTGCTTCATAATAAAAAAAGTTAAGAATTTCAAAATGTCAAACACCGAATCTTAATGTGCACAAAATCATCACGTTACTGATGCCTCGTTTGCTGGCACTTGAAGAAATGACTTTCCGACGGTGTCTCAATACGATGTGACGTAGATGAAATATTATCTGACGTCATTGATATTTTAAACCAATGAGAATTATAGTAAAGTGATGTAGCTATTGTCTCAACTAGAACTAAAGAAACAATCACTTTATGGTTAATTAAATTAATATTTCTTTACAAATTTTGCTTTAAATTAAATCTTATTTTTAAGTTTAGATCAAATCAAAACTAATCATTTTTTTTATCACGCAGTTCTATACGGATGCCAAAAAAGTTTTTCTATAATTTTAAAATTTGTTAAGATTTTAATTAAAATTATGAATGCAGGAAACTAATATTAAGATTTGAATTTTTTTTAAATCTTGCATTTTTTAAGGAACGTGGAGTGGACAATCTAACTACTGAAAACTGCTGTGTGTTAAGTTTCTTAACATCCTTCAAATATAATTTTTCTCCTAAATGTTCATATATAGTAGATAGTATCCATGCGGAACCATGCTAAACTCCCTAGTATCTGTCGAGTAATAAGTTTTGCCATATGAATCAAATATAGGCTACTACGCTTTCATCTCAAAAAAGGAGGGCCAAAAATAACGCCACATTAAGATTTTATTTAAGCACATTTAAGAAGTTTTATATAATCGGCTAGCCTTTTTTCTGTACATGGGGTGAAGAAAATTATGTTTTGAAGTTCATTCTGAAGCAACACAAAAAACATTAAAAATAAAATATGAAAGAATAAAATATTAATTTTTTTTATTAAGTTAATAATTCTTTTTAACATTTTAATTTTGTAATGGCACATTTTGAAGGAGTTTTTTTACAATCCAAATTTTTAATAAAAAACCAGCAAAATCGTAGCTATGCTTTTTTTACAGTTTTAAATAAATATCGGCATTTATTTACAAAATAGTTCGTATTATCCACTATACTTTTTACTATTTGTTTATTTAAAAATTTTTAACTAATATTTCCAAGTATTTGCACGCAATTTTTTTTAAAGTGGAGAAAATATATATTTTTAAGAAAAATAAAAGGCTTGAATAAAAAGCTCAGATTTTTGTTGGGCGAAAAGTTTTCTACAAAACTAACGTGGCCAACAATAGTGTCAAGACTATAATTTTTTTAAACCAGTCGTTGATTACTACACACACAAATTCTCCTTTTAATGCATTAATTGAAAAATACATTTTATTTTACATGAAAATTCAAAGGGCTAATGTGTAAAATTGCTTTTTCTTTGAAACTGCTTAGGATGAAAAACTCATAACGAAATTAACTTTCCCTCTTGGAAATTCATTTTCACAGTGAAGGTGATGGAGTTGGATTTTGAGATCGAAACAATATCGCCCCACTGATGATTAGAAATATACTGTTCGACTCTGTGTTTGTTTAATTACAGAAATGTACACGTGATGATGGCGAAAAGAGACTTAAGTTTTTACTGACTTTATTCGACTTTATCCTTCTGGGTAGTAGGAGAATTTTTTCAAAGCGTATTTCTGCAAGCGCGTTATTAAATACACGCCCTGGAATGTTAATTAGTCCATGGGAAGGAGGCTCCTCTAACTATTCGCTGACTGCATTACGAAGGCTACAGCTGCGCATTGGCAGATTTCCGTCTTCTAATCGTTTTTTGCACGTTGCGTGAAGTTCAAAACTCTGTTTAACATGTTTATCCGATTTGCATCACAAATAAACTATTTAAAGTTAGCTTCATAGTGACTCGCACAGAAAAGTTTGGCTCCTTATTGAAGAAAAACTCTAATAATCGATTTTCACAATCTTCTTCTTTTGATCACAATTCTTTATCACTCAGTAAGTTTGGCAAAAAGGTGCTACTCTCTGGGGGATGCATTAAAATTCTCGGAGTCACTACAGACTGTGGCCTGGCATTGAATTGGCCAAAATATTATTTTAGATCGGCGTCCATCAGATGTCCACGTATCTTTCATTCGTAGGGCGAGTCCAATCCATCGCCAACGTCACTTGGAATAGGATAGAATTTTTCTTATAAACCGCTGTTGGAATTTTTTGTGAACAAGCAGAATTCTTGTGAATCATTTTGGCATCGATTTTGTTTTCCTGTAATTTGCTTAATTTCCAACAGTGAGCACCATATGAAAGTATAGATTTTACTGTCGCATTAAAGGAATTTTTATCTCCAAACTTAGGCAGATTTCTAAAAGCTATTTATCCTTAATTTAACATCATCATCTGCGTTGCCCCCAATTTTTTCTCCATTCCAATGAGCTCTCACTTTTGAAGCGAGTATCATAACTTAAAACATAACTGATTTCGTTTTGAGAACGTTGGAGGATGGTCTTAAAAGGGCACTTAAACCAAGCTGATATCATTCAACATTAATCATTTCCTGGAAATCTTAAAAAACATGACATTGGACATGTTTTTTCACGTTCCATAAAATGAAAAGGAAAGACTATTATTTTTTAAATAAACTCACTAACAAAGTTTTTATTCATCATTTTTTTAAAATTTAATTTTTAGGATCTCCAGAATGAATGAATCGATTTTGGTAAATCGATAATCGGTTCACGATCAATTCGGATATCAAACATAGTCTGATTATGTACATTAACCGATCACCCACTGTAGCGCGTTACGAAATAATAAATATCATTCTATTTTCTAAGTTGCAACTTCTTTTCCAGAAACTTGGGATACATTTTCTACTTGAAGTTACAGCTTGCGAAAGCTGAACTTGTTTGACATGAAATAAAGAATATTCTAAACTTGAAACGTTTTCCATCGAAACAAATATGAGTAAATTTAGCTTTTTCTTTTTGAAACTTGTTCTGTATGCTTTTTGCTTGTTATTTTATTCACGCTAAAATAATTGCTTGTTTGTTGGCTACATTCGTACATTAACTCATGCGAATGCAGCGATTCATTCAAATTACTCTTCCACAATTTTGGTCTCAATAAAATTGGAGCGGGCCCTCCTGAGATGCATAAACACAGTTATCTTATGCACAAGATGCTTCGCTTCGAAAGCTCCCTTTGAGTCGATAACAGCTCTGATCGCCGTAGAAAACGTTTCTCATTAACAAAATACGAACAGATGTTCTTTTCATTGCAGATTTGTCACCAGAGAGCGAAGTGGCCGTCCCGTCAATACGCATACATTTGGTAAGTAAACTCTTCTTCTTTACAGTTTTTCGCCTCTGAAAGCTCTTTTCTCTCAATTTTTCACCTTCAGTCAATTATAGCAATAAGAAATTAATGAACGCCTTGTATTTGAAGCATGTGTTGCGAATAAATGTTAATTTGTAAAAAATTTACAATCTTCGCATTCTAACTTTTATTTTGTTTGAGATATGATGTTCAGAAAAACATTTCATTATTCAAAGGGTGAAAGGCCTTCACTGCATAGAAGAGTCAAAACGCTCTTGAAATCAGTTACTGTCGAATTCGCCTTATAACGCTCTCTTAAGCCACGTTACTTGCTGGTATTAACCAATAAATAACGTGGCAAATCAAATAATAAAATAATCTACCAAGTAACCGTAAAAAATGAGTTGGTAACATAGCCATAAATAATCATATTCATACTTACTATATTATATATCAGTGTGTCTCAAAGTGAGGCACTCGAACCCCCAGGGGTACAATAAGAGTTTGATGAGGATACAATTGAGAAAAAGTCAACCCTTGAATTTTTGAAAATGAAACAGAGATAGGACATTAATATCATTCTGGTTATAAATGCAACACACACATCCGGTCTCAACAGAAAAAAGTTATGAAATATATCTTGCCTTTTCAAACAATACATTTACGTGAAGTTGCTTTTTGTTAGCATTTGTAGAGATTCAATCGAAAAAAAACCACGAAAAAACCATTGGACGTGGAATCTCGTCTCAAATTAAAATGAACAATGCCGTCGAGCAGAGGTGCCCCGTACTCTGCAAGACCATTTAGAAGAAGAGGAAGAAAATTATCAAGCACTAACCGAAATATGACAATGTGTTGTCTCAGCTACAGCATTTTCATCCTTCTTATTCCCAATAAACTTACTTACAATACAACATTTATTTAGATTTCATTATGAATAATCTTTTTTTTTCTTATCATTTAATGTATGCCTCCAAAAGGAAAAAATAATGTTTTTGATCGTTATTAAAATTAATCTACTTTTCTTCGAAGAGGGGTACTCAGAGGTTATTATATAAAGGGGGTACACATGTGTCAAAAGTTTGGGAAACATTGTTAAATATAGTTGCTTTATATATTATTTATTGTCGTAGAGTACAAAAGAAATTGGCTGATTTGTTTAAACTATTGTTATGTATTTAACTATGGTAGACATATAGTGCTAACAAATAATTTTTTGAATTGAAACGATACATTTTTTTTCTTTATTATTTCGTTCTGCATTTATTATTTCACAGATTCAAGCTTAGAAATAGATGCAGAAACTAGCTTTATTTTTCTAATTAAAAAATTATTTTTTATTTAATCATAAAATTACAAATCCTTTTACATACATCAGAATTTGTTTACATATGTTATTTCAACTATTTAAGCATTACTAACAACATGGTTAAGTACCCTCGTGATATTCGTAATTTACACTCATTCATTAAAGTAATGAAATAAGGGATGCCACAATATAAAAATACCTACTGGCAGGAAAACTAGGTTATAACAAAATTGATTGACATAAGAAAATTCTACCACTAGGTTGGACCTATTTTGAGGGCTTCGAAAGCCTGTGTACAGTTCATTCCTTCAGCTCAATTTCCCCATCCAGCAGATCCGAATTATACATACCATCATACCCAACCTGAGAAATCATAGGATTTGATTAGTTCAACTTTGTGATTTTGCACGCCCTAAAATTTAGCAGAATATCAGTTTTGTGAATAATGAGCAGTGTTTTTTCTTGACAGCCGGGAATTCAGCCTCTTCTTCCTTTTCCGTAACTGCTTCTCCAGTGTCGAACCCCTATATGTCTTCCATTTTGTCCCCTCGCTCTCTCGGAGATCGGCTTCCCGCAAGTCCTGTCCTAGTGCAGTCCACTTCGTGGAAGGGGGAAATGGGAGAATAATACGGGATGCGACCATATGTTAGAAGGAAATATAATAAAAGACTTCTGGCCCGGGTAAAAATAGGCCATTTAGTTAATTTACAAATATTATGCAACCAATAAATAAAACACTGTTTTTTTTTTTAAAGTAAATTCTTAGTTCAACAATCATCACTTCATTAATTTTTCTCATTTGCTTTTTAGCTTGAATTTAGATATAATATCCTCAGTATAATACCGATTTATCAGTCGCAATTAGTCCTCTCGCTCTCTCAGAGATCGTAAAATGTAATTTAAAAATAAATTACATTTTCTAAGTCGACTACCTTTTTTTCTGGAGCAGTTTGCTTCTTTTGAGGTAGAAATCGTGGAAGACAATTCTGTTTAATTATAAAATTATTACTTGTTACAGCTTAGGTTGTTCACTGAAAAGGAATTATCCTCCTCTTGCTAAATGTGATACCAACCAAAATATGTGCTTGTTAAATACGGCTTCTCATTAGATCAGAATTCGTTTTAATCATAAAATTATTCGCATAAGCTTGAGATGTTCAGGATAAGTGATATTGAGTTTAAGTGATAGTAATAAAAACTGTGATAAAATGATGGTCACATTATTATGTGAAACTTCTTATCCTATTTAATAATTTGGTATTTGGTTTCGAATGCCTCTGACAACAGGATATAGTCTGTTATATATAATTATCTTATAGTCTGTTTAAATATAATTATCTATTTAAATTATAACTAAATTTTCTTGATAGTATGTCATGTAAGGGGTGACGAAAAATAATTATTTTATTATTTAACTAGAATCACTGACACAACCAGAAGAATGAGATAAAAGTCATTTATTACTTAATAACGAAACAAGCAGTTCATTACATAATTTTACCCGAAATTCTAAAAACGTTTTCTCAAACTCTTTACCAGCCTTAATAGGATGTAGTATAGCAACAATGCGTTTTCAAGGGCAATTATTTAATAACTCAATAATTCTTATAATAGGAAGAAAAGTTCAGCTATTTTGACTTCAAAAACAAAAGCAGCGCAAAAAAAAACTCGCTCTCTCAGAGATCGTAAAATGTAACTTACTACTTTAGACATTATGACACTTTTTTTTGACTACTCTATTTTATGTCCTCTTGCAGAGACATGAAAGTCGAATTCATAGCCCTAATCAATGCTTTTTTTTTTTTTTTTTTAAAAAAAAAAAAACAGAGTTCTGAAAACAATGAAGGGCATAAATCGGATGACACCGTAGAAGAAACAGCGACAGCCAAAGACAGTTGTCCTGCATATTCTAACCACCATCGCCAGTCGGACGCTCTGTTCTTAAGCAAACCATGCAAAGGTAGCATAAGGTAAGTGATTACACAGACGTTTCTATAGTCAGCACTCTTCCTGCCTTTAATCAAGGAATCTGCGTCGAATCGACAGGTACTCCACCCCTCTCATCGAAGAAGAGTGTGAATCCCTGTACGGTGATGGTGAAGGACAGCAGCGGGCCGAAATCCTAGAGTCTACCCTGGAGAGAGTGTCGTCGCCGGTAGAGAGTCCGGCCAGGATAGTGAAGGGGCCTCAGAGCGTCACCATCCTCAGGGGAGAGTCTGTGACCTTGGCGATCAGCTTTACAGGACATCCCCCGCCGAAAGTCACATGGATGAAGGGGGTAAGCAGTACTTTTTAGTTCGGAATCACATGAAAATTATTTAATGTGTTACAATGATTGTTTACTATAAAACAAATTTGAATCTTAAGCAATAGTACGTCATCCCATTTAATTATTATTTTGCTTCTATAAGGGATTGCTTTTGAACGAATAGAAGCCAAATTGTAATTAAATGATTTTCGATCTAGATCCATGCAAATGTATTTTACTTAAACTCTTTGTGTGAACATATGAATCAGGAAATATACATGCATCCATGCATATATGAAATAATGCAATTATATATAATGTTAAATTTATATGTTTATTTATAGTTCCGATATACACACGAATCCCATTCCTGCAAAGTATCTGTAATTAACTCAATTTCAGGTTATTACAGATAATTTAAATTTAATCTATCGGTAATAAACAAAATTATTAACTTCAGTTAATTAAATTATTAACTTTATGTTTATTAAATTTCAACTTTATGTTGAATTAATTTAAATTTAATTAAATTATCAACTTTATATTTATTAAATTATACACAGAAGTTTAAAATATCATCTAAAATGTTTTAAGCTACGAAATTTTAATTTTCCTATTTCCCGTGCATAATGTAAGCATTAGCCAAGGAATATTTTATAATTAACTTGAGATGCTTTTTTAAAGTATAGCCTTTATGTTTATAAAAACACTACGGTAGTAAAAAAATTCATGAAATAAAAAATTCCATAAATACTTTCCCATATGCGGTTATCATCTCACCCTCCATTTTATGTTTTAAAAAAAATAAATATAACATTAAATAATGTTATTTGCATAATCGATTCATATATTTTGGATAGTTATGATATTTCAAATTAAATTTGCATGCTATTTAAGAAACTCTTATTTATGATTTCAGTGTCCTAAAAGTTTGCATTTTTGTTTCTTTTTTTATAAAATTTTCTTTATTTTTGGCAAACATTATCCCATTGGTTTCGGTTTTGGATTTTTACATCAATTTAAATAAGAAAAATAATATTGGATTATGGTTATGAAAACATTAGTTTTTTTTTTTTAAAATCGTTCTTACTGTCATATTTATTTGCTTGCTATAAAAGTATTAAAATCAGCCACTTGTAAGATAAAAAAACACATGGATTTTTCAATTTTGCATTCATTTTCTTGAAATCAGGAAATTGAGACATTAAAATAGAATAAATTTACGCATTGAAATAGAATTATTCAATAACGATAAATATTAGATTGACTGCTTTTGGAATAATTTACATTTTTTCAATTTTACAATTAATATATAAATTTATTGGAGATATATATTTTCTTAACACAGTCAGTGCAGACTGGAATACATCCTGAAAAAAAAAAAAAACGTCTTGAAGAAAAAAGACGCAAGAACGAGGTCCAACTACATATCAAAAAATAAGTCTAAGTGATAACTCTTTTTTCAGAGATAACACGCTTTTTCAAAAGACCGCCAGAGGCCGCTGGGTGATTTTTTTTCTGAAAAGATCTGGAATGCCTTGCAAATGGAAAATGTGTCATATGTATCATTTTTTTATTATGGTCTTAAGATTCATTTTTTAGCGTTCTATTTTTAACAAAATGTAGAGCTAATTTAAAATAAAACAGCGGTGATTGCTGCTGCAGAATGAATGGCAATATTTTTATAAGAAATAAGACTTACATCAGAAAACATATTAAACGCATTTTCCTAAATGTTACTGCGTGCAGATAGATGAAAGCATAAGGAAATGGCGTATTTATATTCCTGTTGACAATTTTCGCCCTCCAAAAATATATCGCCAAATGTCCGCAAATTCTAATCGCCGAGTTTTTAAAATATCAACATTTAACAATTGATGCCTTTTTTTAATTTAGTAAGTCATATTTTTATTTTATTGTTATTTTTTTATTAAATCTAGCATGTCGCCTTTATTTTCTTATTATTTATTATAAACCTATCTTGTCTCTTTTTAGAAGCAATGTTAATGACTAGCACATTATTTCGCTATTTGGTATTCCATACAGTAGCAATTTTTTTTTCCGGAAGTATTACTATTTTTTATCATTTTTGTATTTTTGAGGATTTACTGTTATGTTTATATTTTGGAAGAGCAATATAATTTTTCATTATATATTGAGAAAAATTAATTAATTTCGTTGCGTCTGGAATTTAGAAAAATACATTTTTGCCTCTAACCTCATTTGGAATGTTCGCTTATCTTTTTTTTTTCTTTTTTTTTTAAATCATTCCTACATTGTATAGTTAATTTAATTTATCCGATAACCCTGACAAAATGTCTTCTTGGTTTAAGAGAATTTGTTGAGCAAAGGAATCTAAGAAAAAAAAACTCTAGCAGTTTTGTTTAAATTAAAAACTTTTTAGTGAATCATTTATAGTAATAAAATTATAAAGATACAAAAAAAGCGAGTTAATTATAAGTGGTATTACTTTTAAACTAAAAAAAAAAAATGATATTTTATTTTTATTGAAGGTGTTTTAAAAAATATTTGAATGGGTCATTTAGGAAGGTGAAAATTTAGTGTAATATATATATATATATATGTTACTTAGAAAATGTTACTTAGAAAATTCAAGATATTGCTTAAATGTTTATAATAAATTCCTAAATTAGCATTTTTTTTCTCAGTTACAGTTTCAAATTTATAAATATGGTAAAGGTGAGGCTCTCCACCTTTTCTGGCCGTAGCTTTCAAGAAAGGGTGTCTCTTATTTTTCAAAAAAATTTTAGTTTGAAAAAATAACAACATTTATACAATTTTTAATATTTATTTAGCTTTGCTGAAGGGCTGTTGAACGCCACACGAAGAAGCTTTGAGTATAGTTAAAATCATATCGAATGATGCGCTCGAAAACTTTTTTTAATTTGCTGTTATGAAATGCTTAAATCGCGATTCTTTCATCCGTGTTCCAATGCATATCCAATCAACGGCGTGTAAGAAAAATCGAAAATAGATTCGCTGAAGTCACCAAAGACAAAAGTTTAGTAAGATATCGTTGTTTCAAACTATTGGTTTGGAGTTATTAAAAATGTGGAAGAATCCAATGCCATATGCATACATTTATCCTCTACCGTAGCAGTTCCGTTGAAAGGATAAGTTTATAAAGGGGAAAAAAGACCCCACGATTTCTTCTTGAAGTGAGAAGAGTTCATGAATACGTGTATTGTGATTTTAGCTATTTTACTGTGTGTTCAAATCATTTCACTACGGCCTAAATTACTAATTAGCTATAATTATGCTTTACTGAAAGGGTGTGTGTGTTTTTTGGTTTTTATGCATATACATATTATTATTTATAATAATTACAAATACTGAGACAAAATGGCTCACCGTGGCTCAATGGTACATACGTGCATAGCGGTGTAGGAGAGCCCCGGATTGTATCTTAAGGTTAATAGATTTGAAATACTACAAGCGCCTCTTCATTTTAAATTGCGGTCAGGTAACGAGGTCATATCTGATCTGGCTCCCTCCTCTTCATATCCACACCAGACTTTGGACATCACAGATGATCCACGGGTTCCCCAATCCATGGGTTTCCAGCAGCCGGATGAGGGGGAATGTGGTCACCCTCCCAATTACTACCAGCGGCAAATGATGCTTCCCTTTGCTGACCTTAATGGGAAGTGGGGAGAAACTATTAAGCGACTGGAGCTTTTGGCCTAGTATTACAACAGCATTTTCTAAGCATAAAATCCTAAATTCAATTCCCATCAACGAGAGCTGGATAATTATCAATGTGGATGCTTATGAGTCTTCCACTTTTCCTCCCTTGCGACACTTGAATACGACCCACTTTTTAGGTAATATCCTGCCGGAAGAGAAATTAGGGGTGTATTTTAAAGCTCGTTACAGTGGCATTCGGCCGTTATGCTAACAGTTTCGCGGTATCGCCCCCCCCCCGAAAAAAGGATGATGTAATCGAAAATTCAAAGGTTGTCCAAATTTTGAGTTAGCTAGAGAGTATCGTCCTCATATAAGCGTCATTCAATCCCAGCAGCCCCTTCTCAACTCAACGGTGGATAAAATTTATTTATTTTACTGATGCCAAGCATTAACTCGTCAGCCATTTCATGGACTCTTCAACACTCTGGCTGGCAATGTTCTTAAACTGTGATAGTACTGTAGAATAATTTAAATGGGGTCTAAAATCATTTGTTGTGGTTGGATTCACACAAAACACATTTTGGGGAATCCACCACTCCTATTCCATGTAAATTGTCCTGTAAAAGCAGTCAACATAGGATAAAAAAAATTCTGTCAACAAACGGAATAAAGATTTTATTGATATAGAGATAAACATATTTTAAACACACATGCATATAAAAATACACATGCTTTAATTTCCCCCTTATATGCATGTTTAAAATTGGTCAAATTAAGAAACTGTGTAGTGATTTAAACATTCTCTTTATTTCAAATTTTCACTTAGAATATAATAAAATGGACTTAATTGTTCAAAACAAATGGTGAAAGTACGGCGATAATGTTTTACTAATTCGTACTGCTAATACAACTGTGAAGTATGAGATTACAGGTGAGAAAGCACAGGTATGCAGCTTTTCTGTTAACATTTTTTAGTAAGATATTTTTAAACAAGTCCTGAAAAGTTGTCGCATAAAATAAACAAACTTTATAAAGATGGCATTATGAAGTATTACACATTTTATTGATCGACGATAATGTCAATATTTAATCAAATTAGATTGAAAACTAAACTGAAACTGTAACTTTTAGAGAAAATATATACAATAACAGTGTAGAGAATATATCCAAACACTACAGTGATAGATTTTTAAAATCCCCAGTGCACATACTGTGGAAGAACATGCTTATTGGAATAGATTTTCTATTTGCGTCTAATGCCAGCAGCACATCCTCCAAAAGGAGTACTTGATTCTAATTTCCTAGAAACTCTAGTGTACCCGCATGGTAGTACTTGTACTCCGTTGCGGTTACTGAGATGTGGAAAATTCTCACGAAGTATTTAATGTTTCCGCCTTTCAACACCATTTCACAAACGCATTTCTCTGTTATAATTTTGAGTTATTTTACTACCGTCATTGGTACACAATTTTCTACAAAATAAGTACGGAGCGATAATGATGCAATAATCCTTGAGGGTATACATACTTAACATATTAAAAATAAACAATTTTCTTCACAGGTATAAAAAAAGAATTTTATCGACTAAAAAGCAATAAAAATAGGGCGCAACTTTTTCTAGCGGTTTTTTATAAAGTAATTCTTTAAAATTAACAAGGTAAAAAGTGAATATAAACATTATAATGGTAACTTTGCCAGGTTTTCAAACTGATTTTTTTTCAATATACACTGCCCAACATTGACAATGCAACACCAAGAAGGAGTGGCCAGAAAATTATGAAAATTTCAGTGCAGACGCATTTTATCAAGCTATGCAAGTGATGTGAAATGCGCAGCTCTCCAGCGCACGTAGGATAAGATATAAAGCGAGAAACCAGCAGAGTGGGCAATGTTCGCGCTATTAATGTTATTGCTCCTTCGTCAATAGTTGTTGAAACTTTGTTTTTGTCGCAACGGATGCCTGCAATTACAGTAAATGCCATGTCATTGTCGGCTGAGCCAGTTACAGCAGACAGACGAGATTACAAGGATAATGGTGAGGACAGGTTGCTGAAAAGGACAAGTTTGATCTTTACGGCAAATAGTAGTCGACAGACACCTGGACGCGTCTACAGTGCACCGGCTGTGGCGAAGATGTTGGAACGTTTGCGGGGATGCCGGTGCGGCTGACGTCATCACGCGTCGATCGACACGTCCGACGGGAGGTGTCCCTCATCTATCGAAATTCTGGTAAAATTGATAAAACTGAGTTCATAGCATATTAAACACTGAGAGTTTCCCATTAACTATACAACCTACGAATGCTTGGGACTCTTGCTTGGTCTTTTTTTAAGAAACAGATATAGGCACCTTGACGGCCAAGGTCTACAGTGCTTAAATATGTATGCAGAGACACACACACATATATATATGTACACATACATGCATATGTATAAATTGAATACATATTTCAATGTCTTTCAAGCTAAAATCTTAAATTTAAATCAAAATGTTCAAAAGATTCCGGAACAATTTGTCATATATTAAGAATTAGTCAAACTGGAAGTTATCACTGTTGCTAGCAGCTAAACAGATCGAATCCCATCTAGGGCTAGAATATTAGGAAATCTAACTCCACTTTAAAATGTAGGCCCCAGTATTACTAAGCCGCACGTAATAACTGGAGGACAATAAGCAAACTAAACTCTTATTATTGTAATCGACAGTTTTATGTCTTATTGCGGTCACATAAGATTCAATATCCATAATTGATAAGATCGCAAATAATATTCCTTTCTTATAACCAAATATGTTTGGAGATCATCTTAATACAACCTATTTTTTCGGAAATAGCTGTGGGTCTAAATGTATTTTTCTCAATAAAATGCTGTGGAAATGACGAAATGTTTTACAGATTCTGGCAACATCCTTTCTATGCTTAAAAGCATTTCGTCAACAGGCGTTGCTCACGAATTAAGAGCTGTCTTTAAATCTCTCCCTCGAAACACTGGGGAATCGATAACATTCTAGTCTTAGCTCGCGTCTGAATCATAGTCTGATCGATAAATCAGTCGATGGACAATTCCTCTGATATGTTCTCTGAATAGAGTTTGCGCTCTTATCTATCACAGCCTTTACATCAATAACTGTCCTTCCAGTGAGATAAGCGCATCAGAAGATAAATTTATAAACATGTTCGGGTGCAATGTTTATTCATCATCAGGGAAGGAATTATTTACGGTATTTTCCTTTTCTTTGTTACTCTATGATTTCAACACGTGAAGAGAAAACTTGCAGATATAATCTTAGTTGTCAAGGAATGTTTACTGTCATCTTCCAAAAACTGAATTAAACATAGATTAGACTACAATAACTAATGTAATAATCGGACTCGGCGCACTGATCAAGAAATTGAGCACGTGACATGCTTTGACATCTCCGCGTATTTCTCATAGAAGGAAAACAATATGAACGTATTGCAAGAAAAAATTCATAACATCCCTATAGATGTGCAGGTAAAAAGCAGAAATGTAGCATCAATGTTCCATTAATTGCAGAGATTGAACGTGGGAACTAATTTTCGAAGAATGATGTCTTATAACTATGTCGCCTATCTCGCAGCCGAATGAACTCTGGTCTTCGGCTCAACAATTCGTGGTTTCCCGATGCAACTTGAATGTTCCGACATCACGTAAAAAGAATTCTAGTATCCACTGCATATACTGCCTTCTAGGAGGACATTTCCTTTCATAGAAATATCTATTCACGAGTCTCCAGGGAGGAAACACGGAAAAACTCTCAAGCACCCATATCACAGTCGTACGTTCAGAAGTGCAACATCTGCAGTTGGGATCGAGCCCAAAGTAATAGAAAGAGGACTTTTCGCTTTGAAGAGTTTTTACTCTATCGCTGCACCACAATAAGGCTGAATTGGAGCGTTATTTGACACACATTCAGCACTGCTTAACGGCGCAAGGCTGTTGTGAAGCATTTTAACAACTAACGCGCAATTGTATTTTTGGAAGAACTTTTCATAGATAATGAGCCGTATTCACGTATCGCTAAGTAAGAAATAGGAAAAATCGCAGCACTAACCGTGACAAAAATACAAGCAAAGCGCAATATTCCTCTTGTTCAATAGCAGCTGGGATCGAATTCAGAACCCTATTCTTTGGAAGCATGGTCTAAGCATTAGACGACGGTAAGTCCAAAAATGCTAAAGGTACCAAGTGATCACCCTCCCAAGTACTAACCGTGCAAAACGATCAAACTGGAACCGTTATTTTTATCATGGTATGGCCGCTTACAGTGTTGTATGTTTGTAGTTGTTCATCCATACCTCCGGGTTTCAACGGTCTACGCGAAAGCAAAAAATAACAAACCAGCCAGTGTACTGCTGGGTGCATAATAATATTTAAAATAAAGAGTGTTTTAAAAATAATTCACTGTCAGTTTTTGTAATAACAAGTTCTTTGAATTATTGCTTATCTGGAAAATAAAAACTGCATGTTTAGCAAATGAAGAAGAAAAAAAAAAAAAAAAAGAGAAATTTTTTAGTCATACTACAACATATTAATTTCGTGATAATCTAGTAAAAGTTAAAACTTCAGAAAAAAGTTGCATTTTGTATGTGAGACAAAATATCACAAATTCTAAGCACAAGAATTAAGTGTATAATTGAAAACAAACTCTTGTCAGATGTGAAAGAGGCGTCAATATTGCCAGATATCTGCCTTAAAACAGAAGATTCATTTGTATTTATGGGCCGCCCGTGAAACTGCTTGATTTGGAAGCATTCATTGGGCGAAGTTCTTTCCGTTGTGATTTCCAAACCGTTCTCCCTCCGTGTTTGTACAGCTGGATTTTGGCGAGGGGAAAAAGAGATTTTTCTAGTTGCATTAATCTTTGCAGAAATAAATAGATTTCTTCTCGTAAAAAAGTCACATTTTTGGCAATTTATTTTAGATATTCAGAGGTAAAAAAATGTTTTAAAGTAAGAAATTTTTATGCACTATATACAAAATTAAAAATTAATTACCCTGATGATAGAAATTTTCCGTTCACTAGTATATTAAATGATAAAGTATTTTTACTTGTATTTATTTTTATTGTTGGACTTATAAAAAATTGGAATCACAATAAATAAAGTACAATGAAATAGTTGTTAAATTTCCATTTGTTATTTTAAATATGAGAGTTAACTTACAACTATATAAAATATATGATTTATTTTTGCAGTGAATAAAAATTTGGAATTATAAAAATTCATATGCAGTGACCAAATAATTTATATGATGGAAGAGTATTAACATATCAATTTATGTTGAAATCTCTTTAGAACATACTTATTTCTTTTTGTTGCTCGTAAAAAATCGAAATTGCAAAGATCAAAACAATAATTGAAAACTGCTATGATATAACAGAAATTAAAATTTTTTGATGTTTATTGATCTAAAAATGTATGAAGTATATTTTATATTTATTGTGCATAAAAATGGTGAATTATAATAATCAAAATACTTAAAAAAATGTTTCATTTTTAAATTAAATCGAAACTAATTTAACTGGTAAATTCGCGATTGGATTTTGAACCATTGGCTTTTGATTATCAAAAAGCCCATTGATTCCTTGATTATTAGACCATTAATGCAGTTTACAGTAAAAGTGGTTATGTTTAAAAAAGTGCTGCACACAGTTAAAACATATTCGGCTGTGCATGTGCACACATTGTATACATATAATATTTCCTTATACATACAATGAAGAAAATTTCCAGTATTTGTACACTTGCGTACATAATATTGGAAAGTGCTGTGTATAATATTTCCTTTAAGGCATTGAATTAAGACAGTGCTTTTGTCTATGACAATCAATTCATGATCATGGTTTTTTTCCCCCAATATTACAGTTCTAGAATGCGTGCTATTGAATATATTCTCAAAATAAAAAGAATAAACACGTTAAAAAATGAAAGCCCTTTATCTATAATCGTGTTCCAGATTAACTATGAAAAATTTCATTTGTCATTAGTTTTCAGATTAGTTACAAAACAAAGAATTTCTTTTATCACCAGTTCTTAGATTGGTTATAAAGTTTCTTATGATTAGTACTACTAATCACTAATTCTTAGATCGACCATACTAAAAGAACTTATCACCATTCTTCAAATTAATCATGAAATAATTCCATTTATTCTCAGATTTATAATAAAGAATTCCACTCATCACCACACCACACACCAATTTTCAGACCAGTAAAAAATAAAGAAAATAATCTCTGATGAGGTAGTATTTTTTACTGAGAAGAAATAATAATGATGTCTAAATTTAAAGTCACAGGGCTTTATGTATAAAGAATAATTAACTTCATAGTTGAAAAATAAATTGTGATGCAAAATTTCCGAAATGGAATTATGATATCTTGCGAGTTAAGTATTCTTTATCACAACAATATCTTCTGTATTTTTCGACTATCCTTTTGATATATTTCCATATTCAGTGAAATACTATAAGATCAACTTTTACTATGCTGATCGACCAACAAAAATTTTATTGAAATGATTGTTGTCAAAAAATTTGATTTATATTTCCGATATCAAAATTCATTTTTAAATTGAATTCTTCTATTATGAATAAATTACCTTGTAGTTTCATCATTACTGAAGTTATAACCATAACATGGTCATTAATACCTCTCGTTATTTCAAAATTAATACTCTACGATTGAAGAAATAAAAGCATTTTCGCGAAAATATTCTAGGAAAACTATTTCATTTACTTTAGAATTAAAGCTCAATTCATAAAATATCTTTTTTGGTAGAATTTTAACGTATTGAACTGAAATAACATCGAAATTATCGAATTGATTTATTCAGTTTATTGTAATTATTAGTAAATTCTCATGAACAGTAAATATAAAATAATTACATGAATAATACACTGTTGACGATTGAATGCATTCTTTAACATATAGGTCGATTGGAACATTACTTTTTAATTAAATTTCCTAAATTAGGTTTAAAAACTTACCATCGAAAAATAGACTGAAACTAATAGAAACAAAATGAATAAGTTTAATTTTTCCAAATTTATATCTACAAAATGCTTAATTATATTTAAAATAAATATTAAAAACTTTTATGAATAAAATCATTATTTTTTAACTAGAATATAATTTCAAGAAAGTTGCAAATTCTATACTACTTTACATCAATTAGGACTTGTTCTTAATTATAGAATAAAACAATGCTATTTTGTATCATTTTTATTTACATTAATATATCATAAACTTTTAACCCAAATATACGTACACGTCTGAAAAAAATAATATTTAAACAAAAATAAAAGCGAATCAATATTTTAATTGCAAAATTATTTTTTGTTTGGTTAAATTCGAGAGTGACGTCAGAAAAATTAAAAGTTTTATGTTATTTAAAAGATTGAAAATCGCCAGTAATTTGCTTGAGATCAATAATAACTTACGAGAAAAGTTGTGAAGATGTTGTTGAAGATTTTTTTTTGTGGACTTTTTTTAATTTTGGTAAGGACTTCCATTTCTGCCTTACTATCGGTATAGAATAACTACCGATCGGAAAGACTGATGCAAATTTCACCAGATTTCATCAAATAACCTCTTGTTGTTATAATAAAATTGTTCTTTCACTCATCTCATTCTGATGATTTTAGAATGATTAAAGTTCTATTAATAAAAAGGAACATTAATAAGAAGAACTATTAATAAGAAGGAAATTAGTTACTTTAATGGCAATTGAAAAATCTATATCGATGGAAAGTTTAAGAAGCATAACATTATATTAGTATCTTGGAACAATTACATTCTATTACTGTAGTTGGTGTATCACAAATTCCTATCGTTTTGTTCAATAAAAACCAGAGAAATATTTAACAGAACTGAACTCTTGTTTAAAGAAAAACAATTGTTTATTATAATGAATAATTATGTATTTCTCTCACACACACACACATTTCGCAAATATATATATATGTGTGTGTGTGTGTGTACATTTATCTACTGTTAGTGAAAAACCATATTTTTTTAATCAATTTTTTATTTGTATACATACGTCGTAACTAAACTAATTAGAATAGTTTAGATGACATTCAAGAATGAAATGAAACGAAATAACATGACACTGCGATTTAACGCGATAATATGTCCCTTATAATAAATCACACACAAATGTAAATAGACATAATTATTTACTTTATTAATTAAGATATCCACCTATATACGTTGGAATCAACCTTTTTTTTATTCATTGGAATTTTCTTTCATCTTGTTTTTAGATAAATTATTTTATGTAAAAACATAAAATTAGTTACAAATTTTAATATTCCATACTTTTTGTGAAATCGGTTATTTTCTGTGAAATTTTAACAAAACGGTTAATAC
The DNA here is from genome assembly GCA_030067965.1 of Latrodectus elegans. Taxonomy (NCBI): domain Eukaryota; kingdom Metazoa; phylum Arthropoda; class Arachnida; order Araneae; family Theridiidae; genus Latrodectus; species Latrodectus elegans. The sequence goes on along the minus strand of CM057822.1, from coordinate 110,419,273 downwards.
TCTGCAGAAAATTGCAATGATTCAATCTTAATTTAACAGTGTTCTTTAAAATGAAGCAAAACCTCAAAAAAATACGAGAAACGATAAAGAAATTAGAGTTAAAAATGTACAGTAATATTTATATTTTGCGAAATTTTACTGAACATTCTCTTTAAAAATAACTGTAAATAAAAAAGTTGTTGATATATATTCAAAGTTTCGTTTCATTTCGGTAGATAATAACACTTAAGATATGTTGGTCAAGTTTCATACGAGGATCTACTTGTGTGAGATAACCATATTTAAGGTTTAGAAATATATATATATATATATATATATATATATATATATATATATATATATATATATATATATATATAAATATATATATATATATATATATATATATATATATATATATATATATATTTATAGATGACAATGATATGAGAAAACTGCCTTTAAAGTGATGGCTTTATTTGTGATAGTGATTATGTTGCACACACATCTTCCTAATAAGGACCTCATATTTACGGCTGTCAAGCAGCATATTCTGGAATTACACATATATTAAAAAAAATTGTACCACTTCTGGCTTGAAAATGGAACCCCTTTCGATTTTTCATATTTTAAATATCTGTAACTTTATTTCTATTTGACGACATACAGTAAAACAAACAAATGGGGACCTCTGAACACAAGATTCACGAATAAGAAAAAGTGTTACATGCAGTCAAAAGTCAACTTTTCAATGTAGGCGGGTACTTTAAAATTTTTGTTAAGAAGTAAATAATAGTATAAAAATATCAAAATCTTTACTTTCACACATATTTTTAATAACTTAATTTAATTCTAGAATTGAGAAAACATAATTTTTTTTAGATAATTTTAAGCTTATCCAAGTATATGAAAGTATTGCATAATTTCGTATACGATGAGGAAATGCTTAGTGTTACATTCTATTAATGTTAAGTAAATAACAATACTAATGAATTAAATAAAAAGCTTAAAATTCTACTTGCATATCATTTTATATTATATGTCACATTTAGTAAAGGCAAATGCATATTTTCAAAGAAAATCTTAATATATTAATAAAGTGTGTTGTAAAAGTGACGAAAATTTCTACTGATTCATAGGAAGATTCAAATCATTAGAATAAAATCTTTTGAGTCTTGCAGTTTTTTAAAAATATTTGTAATATGTATGTATATATATGTGTGTGTGTGAATGAAAATGTAGACATTTTATTCTTATTGTTTATCAAAATTAAATTTTCAAAGAAAAAAAAACATTTCATTAGAACACTTAACTATAATCAACAATATTACTAACATACAATATTTTCAATATATTTATTTACATAGCCTTTCATATAACGAGATTTTTTCCCTATCCTTTTCAGTATTAAAAATAGCAATAGTATTACTTATTGTAGTCCAAATTTTCCAATGAAGATGGTTTTTATCAAGATATTTTAATATCATAAAATATTTTAAGATGGTTTATATCGAGGAAGCATTATCATTGTAGCCCTATTTTGGAAATAAAATAGTTGATAATGTATTTTAGAATCATGTAAAGGAAATATTTCAAGAATTTGATAAGATAATATGTTAAAAGATAAACCTAATCATCATATTCATGCGCATGTTTACATGTGAAAGGAATTACTATATAAAAAAGAAAACCAGAATGTATATTTTCAAATCGTTTGAAACACGTGCCGTTTTGCTTCATCTGAAGTAAGTAGAAATTTCAATTAATTCGCATTTTCAACAAATTTCTTACTTATAGAATTCTTTGAGGATTGTTCTTTTTATCTGCATAAATTTTGTGTCTTTTCATAAAGCATGGTATAAAATCGCAGCTCTTTAAAACGCGGAGTTATTTTTTTAATCTGCTGTGCGGCATCAGTATGAAATAGGAATATGCGGAGGGAATTTCTCAAAGGGAAAAACGGAAAAATTATTTCCCTGTGTTGAATGTTTCCCTTTTGCGCAGGGCCGAGTGCTGAGGAGAAACGGACGCTTATCCATATTGGAAGGACGAGAAATGTCTGTTGTTTCGGTCAACGATGTGACTGCCGATGACAGCGGCAAATATGTTGTCAGTGTGGAAAACGACGGCGGAGGCGATTCTTGTTTTGCCTCCGTTGCGGTTGTGGGTAAGTATTCATTCCTGTTCGATTATTTGATACAAAATTCATGTAATTACAAAAATTTTCAAATTTGTTTCTAACATGTTGACGTTTCGTTAATAATTATATATTTACTATCTAAATAATGTATACAATAAAATATCATGAAACAATTTAGCAATGAAATATTATAATTACAGTTAATTTTACTCTAGAATCCTTTTTATTCTGAAAATTTAAATCTATTGTTGCCATTATAGTTCTTTTCACAAAATCTACCATTTCAAAATCATAAGATTAAATGTCTTCTACTTCTATGAAGACTTGGAATCGAATCATTTTTTATGGATATTTTCTATTTAGAACTGAACACTTTTGTGAAGAAAAGTAATGATTCTATTTTATCATTAATTTTTATAATTTCCTAAATATTTTTAGAGTATGCAATTATTCGGTTTAAGACAGAAACACATGTTTATATGTTTCTTTCATATACAGTGGTTTTACGGTTTTAAAATGTGTTCTGATTTTAAAAACCTGCAATTGTTACTAAGGAAAATGCTTAAATTTTGTTTTAGCAATTTATTTAAATTGATGACAAAAAGAACATAGAGATGTAGTTTTTAAAATATTTAATAATAATAATAATTAAAAAAAAAACTCTTTCGTTGCATGGCGCAAAAAAGCTCTCCGTTTGGCTGCATATCACATTGCATTGTCACCACGGCTCACAAAAAAAGGAGGTGAATTGAAAAGCAGTCTATGTAATGAGGTATACGCTGAGAAGGGTAAATAATGAACAAAAGGAACACACTTTTTTTGCTAAGACTATTTTATAAGTTTATTTTTATGCATTATAGCTTGGGGTATCTTTAATTCAGAAAATAAGGCCTCTGCAAAGATTAGAAGCCTCATTATACTTAGTTGACTATAAATACACAAAATAAGTTTTAAAAAAATGAAACGGCAAAGCATTGTCTTAGAATGATTATTCTTCAGGAATGATTTTATGACGGTGGAAATTGTGTGTGTTGAAATGCATAAAGTATGATTTTCCATATTTATACACTTAAAGCAGAATTTTCAATACTACACGTGCTTTACACTTGCATTGATTATGAGTTATAATTAAAGTTACAATTCCCATTCTAAAATTTTGCAACTTCATTGGTATAAAAAAACAGAAGAACTTGATATAGTTTTCAATTAGATGTATAAAATTGTATTCAAATTTTGATTATATAGCTAGAAACTGATAGTTTTCTTTTCATGCGTATATGACTTTCTTCAATTTTCGCGAGTCCCACAGAAAAGCAACCTTCCACTAAAACTGTGGAGCATTTATTTTCCTAAAGAGAAGCATTCAATTTGTTATCCCTTATCAATTGAACAAAACTTTTTAATTACTTAACCACCCATTATATAAAAAGTTATTATGTAATGGATTCAATTAAAACCTACTTTCTATAACTTTTTATAAAAAATTAACAGAAAATATTAAAAGCACGTCTGTATATTTGGTGGTATAAATTTGATAGAATTTAAGTTATGTCTAAATTTAATAATAATTGAACGCTACATTCTCAGGAATTTCCTGTTGTTTAAAATAGGAATATAAAATCTTTCTACATACATACTTTTAAATTTTTATTTAAGGTACAAATACATCATGCTCTAGAAAGAAGTTATTTCCATCAGATCTCATTTCAAAACACACATTTTAAAGTTGAGTCCTGTCGCGCAATTCGTATGAATGCCTTCTTATTTAAAATCATGAATATTTTATCATCAATGTCATCGTGTTTTGACACATCGTTCAATATCACAACATTAAAAATCTCGTATGAATCTAGAAAAATCTCGTATTTTTATACATTTTTATTTTGGTCTAACATATATAAAAAAAACATATTTTCTCAATCTAAATGATTCTACTAAAGATTAAATATTTTAAAATTTATTTCTTACTATCATACTAGCAATTTTTAAGACAGTTGAAAATATTAACGAGGTTTTTCTCTATACTTATCTTTTTCTTCAATTTTTTGATTATAGTAGGGCAAAATTTTATATATTATGAGTCGTAAATTTAACTATTGTTGTAAAAATTTAAATAATTCATATTTACATTATGTAAGCATTATTCCAAAAATTAATTTATATATATAATTAGTAAAGAAAATAATATTGTATTATATATATAATTAATCTACTTTACTAAATATGTTATATATATATATATATATATATATATATATATATATATATATATAGCAAAAAGGAAAATATATTTTAATTAAAAAAATTATTTGTAGATCTTTCATTTTATGTGTAATTGAAAATGTCGCTTGCATTTAAAAATTATTTATATGACTTCATACATTTAAATAAAAATAATTTTTTAAAAAATTTAAAAAATGAATCTCAAGAAGTTATTTTGCTTGATTCCATAAAGTTTTATGGAGTATATTTCTATTTCTTGTTATTAGTTTTTTCTTGTGACTAAAAAAATATTTTGCTTATCTTATTTTTTATAATATAAATTTTATCAATAAAAATATTTTTAGTATTATATATATATATATATATATATATATATATATACACACACACACACACACACACACACACACACACACACACACACACGTATAATATTTTTTCGAAGATATTTAACCCAGTTAGATTGAAAAGTTCTTTGCCCACGGAAGAAACCATAATGCCGGAAACAACATTCCAAAATTTATATCCTTTTCTGAACGATTGTTTGCGCCTTTTTTGATGGAGAGCTCGCGTGTAAATCAATTAACAAATGCAAGGACGAGATAAAGTGGATCAGGACCTCCAGAGGTTAAAGAAAACAAATAAATTACATTATTTACTTTTAAATCTTATTATATCTAAGAATAACCGCTGTTGGTTAAAGTGACAAAACGCTCTCTCGATAAATCCTATCCTATGCGATATTTGCTGATGAAACCAAAATGTTTTGTTTTTAGTGAACAACCTAAATCTGTTATTTAGCATTTTAACATCCGACTGCCGTAAGTGTTCTCTGGAAAGACTTCATAAATAATAGGCCGCACTCACATACCGCGAAGGATGAAACTCTGAAAATTCCCTTTCACTCATCAAACAGACGGACAAACAGGAGGGAAGAGCAACTTCCATCTCCCGTTTTTCTACAATGGCTTGGATCGAACCCGGGACATTATGCTCTGTAGAAGAGTGTCTAATCCATGGTGATCCCATATTATTATCCATTCCACACCATGTATTGTACAGCCTAACTTACTGAGGTCGTCGTAAGGAATTTTAGCACTCTCACAATTGCTTTCCGAGTTTAATTTTCATAGCTAGTTGACCGTATTGAAGAGTCGCAAGGGAGAAAACTCTGAAGTACCCAAGCCCCTATTCCAACAGACATGCATACAGAAGCCCAACCCCATTTTACAATAGTGGCTGACTGGCATGGAACGCGGGACCTTATGCTATGAACGTCTTACCCAATTAGGCCATGCTAAACCATATTATTACCATATATTTGTCACATTTACGTTGTTGGCAATAAAATCTTATATCAGCTTACTAACCATAAGATATAGCATATGAATTTACTGCCATAAGATATATAAATATATTAGCATTGCGGCTGGTATGCCATAAATACCCGAAAGAGGAAGTCATGCTTTTGTACCACTTATCTAAAATTAAGTGGTTTACTTATTATCGCTTTTATTTAAGCACATTATTCAGCATCCATAAAATCTTATACTCGAGTTAAGGAAACTCACGTCTTTCTCATAAAAAATTTTTATATGTATCTCGATATTTACAGATTATCGTTCCTCACACTCGTATTAGTATATTAATACACGAATTTATATACAGATACCGTTATTTGTATATAAATTACTCACAACTCTTTAAATTATTATACTGTTTCCATTATCAACTCACAAATATATTGATAACATACTTTACTTGAACATATCTTATATTTATGAATGTTGAGTCAAATTTTTAACTGCAAGCTGGACAGTATTCATAATATTTACAAAGGAATTTTTCTTAAAATTTTGATATAATTTTTTTTATTTCAGATTTATTAAATTAAAAATAATTGATTTGACAGAAAAATCACAAATATAAAAAAATAAATGATGAATTCTAATTTCGATGAAGAAGGAAAAATTATTCATTATCGATTCCTTGTAATGAAGAATTTACGTTAAAGTTAGCTTTGAAATTGCTTTTTTCTTCTAGATTGGCGGGATTTTTATTTCCGTGAAATACAGACAAGGCACAAAAATATATTCTTTTTGTACTGAATGGATTGCGTTTAAGTGAGAAAAAAGTCGAAATAGGTAGATGTGTTTATGAAGTATTTTTGTCTAAAATCTGCAGTGTTTTTACTAAATATTAAGCTTATAGAATGATATGAATAATAACAGTGAGATAAAATATTTGCAGACATCGTGTAAATGATAAAATTGTTGACCGCAGAGAGATTTATTGCATTATATAAGGATGATTTGTTTTCTGACGCCCAGACATACAAACTCTGAGAATTTATGACGCTATTTTGAATGCGAATCACATATTTTAAAAAGGGTTGAACAATGACTGCTTTTTTCCAGTTTAGCAGCATTTTTATTGTTTTTTTTCTTAACATGTGTTTAAACAATTGATAGATGAATTCAAACAAAGCATTTGAATGTCGTTGTTTTATTGATATCTCCAAATTTTATGACAAATTAGTGTGCCACGATGGATTTTCCAAACTAACTATTCTTAATATTTGTTGTCATTTACTTGTTTCCATGAAAATGAGGTTTCTGAATCAGCTAAATATAATATCATATGGGGAACGGAATGTTTGATAATTCTTAACAAGTTATTAAGAATTGAAGCCGGGTCTTCATTGTTCACGTTCCAGAGGCAAATTCCAATCAGCGGTGTATTGGGAAGGAAATAATCGTTCTTGAAGCGGGAGTATCTCCAGAACGGTGTGTATCGTTGCGTATATAAGTGACTTTATTTAGGATTGAATCAGCACTAATCACGCTATAATTAATCACATGTACCGTATTCTAAATTTATGAATGAATCCTAGCTTATGTCTCTAGTTAATCAAAGCATCCTCTGATGAAGTTTCATTCTAGTCTAAATAACCGTTACAGACAAACAAAATAAGGATCATATTTATATCGATTTAAGTTTACCAGGCATCAAAAATGATGTATTCATTTGCCTTCCATTTTGAAATGAACAGTCAACAAGGATCATCTTTCGTGTAAATAAAAATACATTAAGAAAATGCTTTTTCTTGTTTAAGCTTAGAATTTTTTTTCTGTTCTTCTGAGCATGTGACAGCGCTTGTGATGCATTCTCTGGGATCGTATGTTATATAAGTGCTTCAATTAAAGTAACTCTACGCATCACTATGGCTGAAATTTTATATCGAACAAAATATGTGAGAGAATTTTTTTTGTTAAGAATTGGTAACTTGTGATGAATAATGCTGAATGATTCTGTGGTAACATGATATCTCTATTTTTTTCAACATCCGAAAGTGTAACGATTATAGATTTTCCCTTAATATTATCTGAATAAATTCCTGATATTTTTTGTCTGTGATTTTCTTTACTGACAGAACAGGTTTAAAAATGCCAATTTTGTGTTTCTTTCGTTTTCATCATTTTAATTGAAGTATGATGCATGAAAAACATTCTGATTCTTTTTACTTGAAGCTTTGTCCCATCTTAATATTTTTTTCAGTTAAAAAGTATAATAAAAGTGCTATGCGCAAAATAAACACATATTTAAAGATCTTAGCTTTTCAACATTTTTGCACAAGAGTTTTCTTAACCATAATAAAAAAACAAGAAATTTAATTTATTCGACTAGAATATCCCTTGCCTACTTAGCCAATTTTCTCCATGATTGTTGATTTGCATATTACTTTCAATAAAATTCTGAAGGATTATATGAGTTTAGCGAAAAATGAATAAATAAAACCTGTTAGACGAATTCAAGAAACGACTTCATCTTTCAAATATTCAAACATAATAAAATTGATTGGTGATTAAAAAAATATTGAGAGACAGAATTAATCTCGTAAACGCATTAAAAGAAAAGTTACAATGTATAGAAGTAACAAAGTTTATGGATATCATTCACATTGTATCTTACAATGAATAACATATCCATAGACATCTTTTGAATGCATTCGAATTGTGAAATAGAATTTAATGTGAATTTTATAATTCGTATATATATACATATTTGAAAAATGTTATTCCCATATTTTTTTTTTACATTATTAGGTAAAATTTTAATTATATTATATAATTTATATTTATTTTTTGGTGAATATTTTTACATTTTACAAATACATTATATACATTTACGATATATATATTTACATTTACGTTCTTATATTTTCCTTATTTATATATACATTTAGGAAATTTATGTTCTTATGGCTTCTTTTTTAAAATCACAGCAGTTCAAAAATGTATCTTTACACTTTTTATTTATCACGTTTAGATTTATTATTTAGATGCGTAAGTTTTTTTTTTTCCAGGAAAGAAAACACTGCCTTACAATTATGCTACGTAGGTTGCGCGCACGCGTTTCTTTATCGCTAAAAAAATTCAGAAATTCCCTTATAGATTATAGAGCTGCTATGCCTTTTTTTCTGCACGTATAGTAAAAATTTATTTGATACTTGATTTCTCCCACAATATTATGAAAATTGAAATTTTGAATGTTGTAATCAAACAAAATTGATGTTTTATATGTTATGTAATCAACAGTAAAATTTTAATGGTTAATAGTAGCATGTATTTCCCTCTTTATTAAACTGGGTTAAAAAATTTTAAATTAAGGATAGGTTAAAAGCGTTTGTAGTTTCTCTCTTTCAATTCTAGAGTCATCATCGTGTACATGGAATAGAAATCAAAATTTTCGTATTTTTTTCATCTCAAAACTACTAAAAGTGGGGGGGGGGGCTCATTATTTCACGCGAAAGCAATTTTAAGGATCGAGATGCTTTTATGTCTCACTTTTAATTAATAGAATAATAATAATTTTCTTGGGGATTTTTAAATAATGTTTATACTTTAAAAACGAAATAATTAGTAACACACTTTCCCATCCCGAACTGTATTTAATGATATAAGCAAATTTTGAATTGTAAAGTGAAATTCTTACATATTGTGAATAGCGGAAGGCTGCGTCTTTCTTTTTAAGCATTCACGATGCCTTCTCAGAGTATGTGCTTCATTCATAATACAATTGTATTTATGGATCACAAGTGACCCGGAATATTCTCAAGCACTCACTCCTACAAATTAGCATACAGAAGCATAAATACATCCATAGCACTTTGTTCAACAATAACTGGGCTCGAATTTGGAACCATCCATTCTGAAAACTATAGTCCCACCTTCTTAGTATGGTTAGCTCAACCATTTTGATACCGCGAAGTGGACAGCTTAGGACCGTTACAAGACATTTCAGTACCGTCATTGTCTTCAGAGCACATTTCATAGGTACAGGTCTGTGTTCACATGTTACAAGGGAAGAAACCCGGAAAACTTCCGAGCACCTACCTCGACAGACGTGCATTCATAAGTAAAAACGTCACAACCCTCTCTCTTTCTTCAGCAATATTTAGACTCGAATCCAAAACACTCCTTACTGAGGATCGCGGTTTGATTTTTAGGCCATGGCTGCTGCTATGATTAGTTTTGTGGTACACCATTTTTTTTTATTCTACTGAATGGTAGCAATGTTTTATTTTTAAAGTTTTGTTTTCTCCATCTTAATTTTGCAGATTATGTGATGTCTTAATTTTCCTTTCCAGGTTTCCCGGAACCCCCGGGGGGTGAGCCAACAGCGAGTGAAGTGACGGACCACTCTCTCGTCCTGAGTTGGTACGGTTCCATGTACGATGGGGGAAGTGTGGTCACTGGTTACCAGGTGGAAATGTGCACTTTGCCAGATCGAACGTAAGACTTGTTTACGGTTCGCAGTTATAGAGACATTTGCAAAAGGCAATAATATTATATACAAAAGGCAATAATAAAGTGGCATATTATTTTTATTTAAGAACAATAACTAAATTGACATCAAAGCATTGCGATTTCAAAAAAATTGTGAAAACATAAAATACATTTATGTAGAATAAAATATATTTTGTTTCAGGACAAACTAGATTTGTATTTTCTAAAAAGCAAGTTCATCTATTCATCATTTATGTAAATTCAAAAACAATATCATGCATTTTTTCTTTCTAGATTTCAGTGTTAATTTAAACAAAAATCATAACTTTCACCATAGCAATAAGTGAGGACATAGAATATATTGCTTCTCATTTTTTTTATAAATATTCTAAATTAATAAATTTTATTTTAATCAGTAGAATCATGATGACATTTAAATCAGTAGAATCTCGTATTCATGTTGGATTATTTATACGTCCATTTTCATATCACTGAAGATTTCGATTCATATAAAGAGCGATTTGTTACTATTGGCATTTTAAACCCTTAAGAGAATATACATATAGAAACAGATGTTGATATGTTAATTCTTTTCACAATTTTAATCTTTGCCCAATTTAGTTTGAAATAATCATTTAAAATTATATTATTTTTCCCTTTTAAAAATACTAAAGCTTGGGGGAACTTAAATGATGAAAATATATCCCACAAATACACCCATTTTCCCTTTAAATGTATTTTAACTTTGAATTTGCTATATAGTTTCTAAACTACTTTAACTTCTTGAATTTAATTTATAATTTTTGAAATTATTTTTGCTAAAAATACTTTTGTACCATTTAAAAAAAAAAAAAAAAGTAGGTTCTGATTTTTTGGAATTGTGTGTGATATTTTTAATATATATATTTACCTCCTTCTACAATTAATATATGGTTTCTTCAATTTTTTATGTAAATACTTTTATGCTTCTTGATTTTAATACAAACACGGGAAATTACTCGAAGATCTTTAGACATTTGTCAGAAAATTCATTTGCATAGCTGGCCATCTCCTTCCTGACGAAGATGCCATCCCTCTGTTTTCCTCCTATTTTTTGTTTTATTCTTATCCGAGATTTTTAAAATTTTGTCTTGTTGTAGTGTATCTTATTTCATTATAAAAGTAGAAGCTGAATACATGATTTGACTTATATACAATTCAACCACTTTCGTTCGCATAATTTGTGTAATCTCTTTTGCCCCACTTAACTTGGGTTCAACAGCAAGTGCCTCTCACCACATTTTTGGAGAGAGAAAGTGTAAGATGAAGAGTACTTTGGCGTCATACTTAAAATCAAAGCAAAACTCCGACGCCAAGATGAGGATAAATATTTTTCACAATAACTCCCACACAATAAGCATTCAAGAAGAAGAAGAAAAAAAAATGCTATTTTAGGAATAAAACTAAAAGAAAAGGAAGATAAATTCTATAAAATTGAATAAGTATGCAATTTTATTTTGAAGATTTTTTTGAAATCCTTTTTCATATACTTTATCGAAATAAAACAATATAAAAAATATCTCTCTATCAATTCAGTTTTATTTTTCTTCTCAGTTTATTAAAAAAGAGAAATTTTCATAATATTCACTAAAAGAGATTCCCGAAACATTTGCTTAATAATCGCAAAAGTTAAATGATATTTTTAATTCAAAGATTTGAAGAAAATACTTTTTTGTAAGATATTTTCGTTTCAATAATTTCTATGGTGATAATATCTTGAAATTTACCGTTTTTACTGTTTTTTAATATTTAAATTACTATGATTATTTACTTTTTGAAGCATTTTTTGTTTATTTCAAATTTGCTAAAATCCTGAAATTGTTAAAAAGAATCACAAATTGCTAAAATAATTTTTATAAATGGTTGATGTTTCACAGATTCATTATTTTTCTCCAAATATTTTTGCGAAATCTAACTTGACATTAGATGTTATTTTTCTAGTTTAATGTAATTTTTCTGCCTCAAAGTGACAAATCTTAAGTAGAATAAGCTTCTAAATAGAATTATCTATTATTTTTCTTTATAACTTTTGTTTAAGGAAGAGGGGCATTAAAATATATATATATATAATATTAACTATAAATTATTACTACAGACTGCGGCACGTAACACTGGCCGTTAAGTGATCGTATCAAATAAACTGTAATGTATTAAGTATGATTATTCCCCTTTATAACTGTAGGGGATGAAATTGTGTCCACCCACATACAACAGGAGGTTTATGTATACTCTTGTCAGCTTTGGTGTGGTGATGCTATTGATGACATCCTGATTTTGAGTTCTTTCTTCGGCTGTGTGCTTTCTTCTTCTCCAATACTCTTATCTTTAATGGTCTCCATTGGTAGAAATCAAAAGTGGACAGGTGAAGTGACCGAGGAGACCACAAGTCTTTGCTGATCGTCCTCCAAGGTGTAAGCACCTCGTACACGGGGGACAACCACGATCTGATCTGTGGCATGTTGCATCAATCTGCTAAAAGTAGCGTAACCGAATTTTCTCTTCTGGAAATTTTGAATAAAACTCCCCTATTATTCCAATATGGAATTCACTATTAATTCGCCGTTTTTTTTTTTTAAAGAATATGCCCCCCCCCACACACACACAGGGACTTCGTTGCTAAAAACGCAATATGGGAAAATAAACAAATAATTTCAAAAATCACGATTTTCTAAAATATTTCGGTGAGTTGGTTTAACATGCCCCATTCTCTATTATAATAATATTTTTTATAATTTCCTTTGATGTATTTAAATGTAAATTGAAATTTAGTGAAATGAGTTTTTTACCGGGAAGTTATTTCTTTGTTAAGAATCAATAATCATACTAATATTTAAATATCAGCTACAATAAGTCTATTTTTAATTTCAAAATAATACATTTCCACTGATTTCACTTATTAAAAATAAATTTTTTGTTTTTTATTATATGATTTCAATTATTGTTGTATTTTCTTGATTATCAATCATCCTTAACAAATGTTATTATTAAAAAAAAGGGTGATGAAATGTATGCATTTTAATATTCGTGCACTCTTACTGATTAAAGAGTGTTTTCCTGTCCCGCAGCTGGCAGAAGGTGGCGACGTCGGTCAACACCAGCTGCTCGGTGCCGGGGCTCTCCAAGGGACAGCGGTATTTATTCAGAGTGCGGGCGGAGAATCGCTACGGCCTGAGTCACCCGAGCAAAGAGTCCAAAATCATTTGCTTAGATGACTTCTTGAAATCCGACTCCTCTTCAGAGGAAGAACCTGGTGAGTGGAAGGCCTTCCTTGAATGTTGCAGAGCAATTCTATTGATAACATTTTCTCCCTTAGGTTTTTAATGAACTTCCTTTATTTGTCATCCTATTAAAATTAAGCAAACAATTGAAAAGTTCATAACAATTATACGTACACCATTTCCGTGGCAAAAAAAAAGGTTCTTAAAAAGTTCCCGCCTACAATTGCCGCCAAATGCTGAAAAGTTAAATTTTTTTTTTACAAATTATGGAAATTAAACTGCAGTTAATTTTTATCTTCATTTTAACAATTAGAGGTACTTACGCATAAGCAGCCAATTTTACGCTAAAACTTATGTATGTTATTCAAAATTTATGTTATCTATTGGCGCTTAACCAAAATAATAATAATAATAATAATTTTCTTATAGGAAAAATTTTACATGTAATTAGAAAAAGAAATTTTCGAAATTTGAGAAAATGTATTGGAAATTTCTTCTACTTAAAAAAAATTGTGGTGACACTGGTACGCGCAAGTACCTACATCGATAAAATATATCTTATAAATTCATATTTAAATTTTATAATCACAAATTTTAATTTTGAGAAAACAAGAAATAAAAAGCATGAAATGTGAACTTATATATAATACAAAAGTAAAATGGGAGGAAAATAAATAAACTGCAATTTTCAGGGTGAAATTGGAACATTTGACTAAATATACTTTTTTCCCGGTAAAGGTTGAAAATGTTGCAATTTAGAGCAACATTTAATGGCAGCAATGTCAGATTTTACTCTTTATATCATATCCTCACATTTTATATTTTTAACCGAAAAGTGGTTGTTTTCTTCGTTCCTATTGAAATTATGATTACGCCATTTTATTACAATTCTCATTAGTTGTTAAGCATTCATGACATCTGATAACGTTTCATCTGCATCTCATCATAAACCCGACTTGCCGACGAATTTTCTACCTGCCTTCAAGCGGCAGCAAACTAGGCGAAGTTCACCATCGAATGCCGTCGACTAAGAGAAAAAAATCCATTTATGATTTTATCTGTTATAAATATAACCTTTTCCGTTTTCAAAACTATGAAATTTACCTGATTTTCTCAATAACTAGGTTTCGAATCTTTAGCGATATTCCTTCCAAAAGTTTAAATTCACAAGAAGAATTTAAATTTTTGCTTTCTATATTTTATTCTCCTTACGTTATAAATATTAACTGTTTCCATTTTATACATTCATTCTAATTCATTTTTCACGAGTAAAAGTTACCATTTCTTATTAAGTTTTCTGCGGTGAAATGATTTCAATGTTAACCCTCAATTTAAAATGTATGTGGAGTAGAATTAAAGAATGTGAAAAATGAGCATCACACAATAGATAGATTGTTCGCTGTATCATTCTTAATAATTATTAATATGGGTAACATAAAATAAACTGAATGTTTTTGGAATTGCATTATAACATTTGGCGACTCATTTTCTCCGGGAAATGATGGACGAGTTCATGAGTTGGTACAACACCATATTAATAGTAATAAGATTACAATTAATATCTCGCTATTTATATCATATTAATATCAAATGAATAAAGTTATTTCCTATTTGATACATTATCATCATTGAAAACAGTATTTAAAAGCAAACTAAAGAATTGTCATTTAAAATTTTCTTGCGGTAATTAACAAAAATATTAGAGTACTTTATTATAATATCTAAAAACGAACACATGTTTCACAAAAATCGTAATTTTCCTGTTATAAATCCAATTAGAATTCATGGGAACTTTCTGTCGCTTTCCATAAAAGATAGCTTAATGCATATTTTCTCCTCGTGTACTTTATCTCTATATTCATTCATTTTTAAACTAGATGAAAAAACATGTAGTATCTTCAATTTTAGCAGCTTATACGTCATATTTAAAACATCAAACATAATTTTAAAATCCGATATATTTATCATTTGTTAAGAAAGGTAAATGGCATTCTTGATTAAAGCAAACCGGTGGGAAATATTTATGTCATACACCAAACAATCCAGACTTAGCACCCATTTGCTTTTATTAATTTCTTCATAGGAAGAAATTTCCTGCAAATAAAAAAATGTAGCATTATAAAAATGTAACAACAAAGTTTTCTTAATATTTCATTAATTTAATTAATCATTAATATTAAATGGCGTTACATACTTTTTGAAACTAAGCATGACATCCTCCTTTTAAACGGTTTTGTTTTCACGTGACAGTGACACCAAATACGTATTCAGAGATCACACACAAAATTTCTTTTAAGTTACTCCCACATAACTAATTTTGATCCTCTTTACTCAAAGAATATTTATTTGAAGAAAATTTTAAATGTCGTCATAAGTCTTGAAATTTAAATGAGATTGTTTACGCAAGTATTGCGATTAAATCATTTGGTGATCACGAATGAAATTGTCTTCTTATTTTTTTGAGGGAAAATGAGTTAAGAGATTGGTATTGTTAAACGTATCCAATAATCCCCTTGATGAATTAGTATTAATCGTTTGGATTATGGAGTGAAGAGAAAAAGAAATTAAAATTTCACACAAGTACAGACTTGTGATAAAAAACATTTCTATTTATGCATTCAATCAGGGTCTCAAAAGGTCTCTGCTGGAACGTATACAAAGCATATACGTTTTGTCTTCTTCTTCTCTTAGTGAAAATATCTAATTATTAATTTAAAAATCTATTCATTAATAAAATTTTCAAAAGTTTAAATCATTCTTGCCTATTTAAACTAACCATAAAGGGAATGTTTTGTCTTCTCTCTGTTCTATTGTCAACATGGTAATGGCTTGAATAAAAGAAAAATTACTTCTCAAACTGATGCTTTTCTCTTTATATTGGAAAACGTTTTATTAACAAAAATGAACTTCGACACTATTCTCAGCCATTCGATGGTGATTTTCACCTTATTAGCTGCCGCTCGAAGAATGCCATTGGTAGGCAGGCTGCAAATCCGTCGAAAAGTCGCATTTTACGTATGATGTGAAGGAGATGAAACGTTACCTGACGTCATGGATATTTTAAATCTATAAGAATTGAAATAAATTGGCATAATCATGATTTCAACTGGAACGAAAGAAACAACCACTTTATGATTAATAAAAGTAAAGAAAAATAAAAATTGAAATTTTAACAATGATGAAATCACATTTCTGGGGAAAATTTTATTTAAAGAAATTGTTACGCTGAATGAAAAAAAAAAAAACTATTCTTTTTGGGATAGTTTATTATTTGCAATTTATTTTATATATATATATTCGTTCCAGTTGAGATTATAGTTCATCACTTTATTATGCTTCCCATTGTTTCAAAATACTCATGACGTCAAATAGCGTTTCATCTACGTCACACATAATCAATTACGACATCGTATTGAGACGGTATCGTTTATCCGACTTGTCAACGATTTTACTGCCTTCCTTCAAGTTGCATTATTCGAGCGGCAGCAACAAAGGCGTAGTTCACCATCGCATGTCTGAGAATAATGTCTAAATTCCTTTCGTTAATAAAACGATTTCTTATTTAAAAATCAAAGCATCGATTTGAGATTTTTCCATTGATTCAAGCCATTAGCATGTTTGCGATAGAATAGAAGAAAAAATATAAAAAAAGACAAGACAAAACATCCACTTTATGGTTAATTTAAATCGGCAAGGATGATTTAAATATTTCATTATTTAATAGAGAATCCTAAATTAATATATATATATATATATATATATATAGATAGATAGATAGATAGATAGATAGATATATAATTGCAGTATTTGCAAACAATCTCTTTTAAATCTTGAGACTAATGTCTTGCTTACGCTAACATTTTATTTATTTTTTGCTTTAAATGCTTATCAGTAAATATGGAACAAAACTATTTTACACGAGACGAAATAAAATGAAGCATGTTTTTCCTCAAATTCTTGTGTACATGTTTATTTATAGTGCAGAATCCTCTTCTCAAGAAGATAAAAAAAATTGTGTTGAGCAATTGGTGAAAGTGCTGATTTCAAGGCCGAAACGCTTTTGGCGACGCAATAGTTTTCAGCCCAATTTACTTTCTTAAATATAAATGTTTGTTTTGGTTTCTTCCCAATTTAGGGTGAAAAGACATCCTTGTGTGACAAATTTATCCTCATTTTAAATATTCTTTGTCAGTTCATAAAAAAAATGGATATTTTTATTGACATGACATTGAATTATCAAATAATTTATAATGATAGCAAGATTTTGCGTTTAGAATATTTTTCCTATGAATTTATTTCTTTTTCTCATGGAAAAAAACCTAGCTTTATAGATATAATGAAAAACCCGTTTTTTTTATTGGTGTAAAAATACTTTTATATTAATACACACTTAGTAAAACATCTTAATTAATAAAACTGAAGAACTAATATTGGCTTAAAAACGTCTCATATTTAATTTTTTCTTAATATTTCTTAGCCTATATTTTAAATTGTTTTGATCTGCAAAACTTATTTTGATTGTAAAATAATATATAACAATAATACCATTTATAGATTTTGTCTGCATATTTAAAAATGATTAACTTTTTATTTAATAAATCAAATGTCTTTAAAAGAATACACGAAACAAAACTTCAACGATAGCGAGAGATTTTTATTAAATAGAATGATGCATTTCTTAAAACTTTGAAAATGTATTAGTTAAGTACAAAGATGACTACAAATTAGGATAAAGCTCAGACCAGTAACTAAATGTGCAAAAACGAAACAGATTTGATTTATTTATAAAGCCCATGTGTTAAAGAAATGAAAAAGAGATGGTGTGAACTTTTCGTAGGTCTGATACATAAATAGAAGGTAGATAACAAGCTGCGATTCGTCGACTAAGCATGTCCTACACATGCTCTGTCGGTTCATGTCCGGTGAAAATCCTGGCCATTCCATACACGAAATCCGATTGAATATACTCTTATTGAAGACAGTGATTGACGATGCTCGAACAAAGATGATGGGCGTTGTCATGCATAGACACAAATTCAGCGCCCACTGCAACCCTAAATAAACGAATATGTTGTTCAAGAATGATGTCCCAGTAAATTTGGCCTGTCATGATTCGATTTAAATATGCACACCTATTCTGGGGCTTAGTATAATATCTTCCCAAACGAGCATCTCCGAAACGTTGGCGTTCATTGATGTTGTCTTGGTGGTATACTTTGTACCTTGATGGTACCTGGCATTCTTAACAGGAGTCCGTGGTGAATAGGACTGCACGACTCGTCGGTAAACACAACACAAGCTCACTGTGACAGTGTTCACGTGGCATGGTTCTCTACTCCAGGCAAACCGCTGGTGACAGTGAGTAGAATGCAACTGGCAGTCCTGACAGCATGTAGTCAATACTGTCCCAAACACCTGTGCACGATTTGCCTTGATACCGATAGCTGACGCGACAGGTCCGCTGCTGCGCTTAGAATGTTCCTGTTGATTGCAAACACCATTCAGCTCAGGGACTATAACGTCTACCATCATTGCCACACCGTAGACTTTGGGTTAGTAAGAGTTCTACAGAGCTACATACCATTTGCGTGGACTACTCTTGACACATGCTTCCTCTGTGTCATACCTAACTGAACTCCATATAGACCACGTTTCCTTTTTTGATACAAGTGGTTTTGTATTTTTACTCTCTCGGCATATGGCTTAGTGGTTCACGTTCCCAAGGCACAAATCCGAGGTTTGATCCTTGGGTTGGGAAAGGTCCTCTCAGCCACTTTCATCCCTTCAGTAAGTGGTTAAACTGAGTACCAATCCTGCTTAGGAACTGAACACTGTCTGACCTCCTAATCGGGATATATGCTTCGCATTCCCAGAGTCTCTCGTTCAGGAAAACTGAGATGGGCACTGTAGGCGGCCTTGGCCCACATGGACAAAGGGCTGCCGTGTTACAAAGCTCTTATCATTGTGTAGCATACGTTCGACGTCAGCAGGCACTTTTCTTATTATGAGTGTGGTATTTTTACAAATGGCATATTTCCTTTTTCCTTCAATATCCGTGTGCTTCTGGATTATCTTTAATTTATAGATATATGTGTGTAGTAATCATCTGAATGTAAAATATCTAAGTCTTATAAGTTTGGGTGGTCAATACTTAAAATGTTGAATTAAATAAGGGTTGTATAAAAAGGACCAATATTAGTTGAAATGCGACACATTTTTTGGTAATCTCACACTAATGTTAGTATTTTAAAATCCCTCAAAAAATGCTCTAGTCAAAATCGATGGCTTGTCAAATAATAGGAACAAAATTTTAGACTCATTACTATAAACTACCTGTGATGACTTCGCCAATTCATGGTGGAAATTAGAAACGAAAGTTTATTTATTTATTTGGATGCTTTACTAGCCAAATTATTTCAAAAAAGAAACATAAAGTAAAATGAAAATAAAGCATGATATAGTATTAAATTAATCGATTCTGAATTTCCAAAATTTCTTTTAAATCTAGTGTTGAAGTAGAAATTCTTATGAATTCGGCTTAAATAATTTTATCAATATAATAATTTTGACATAACTTTACAGGATTAAAGTCAGACTTAAACCATAGGGGGCTCCAGGTAGTACTTTGTACTAAACAAAGCTGCCCTTTTTCCCCTTGACTATGAATAGTTCGCATATATCCTCAGAATTAAAAGCGGACGACCTCATGGATCTCATCTGATTTCTGATCAGAGGGATTGGTAAGAAGAAAAAGAAAATAACTTTGATATGAAAATAAGTTGACATTTGACATTAATTCTTAAAATTAAATGAAGCGACTTTTAAGTAGACATTTTGAAGTCCTTTTATAAAACAATGAGAGAAAAAATTGACCCTTTTATTCTTTGAATAAAAGTTGCATTCAGTTTATCAATCAATCGATCAATACATAAAATATAAAACTTGATCTACTTTACAGGAGATGAAATACCGCCTGCGATTGCCGTAGAAAATGGAACTCAGTTTACGGAACGTTTCGATCTTAAAGAAGAAGTTGGAAAGTAAGTGGTCCTTTAATGAATAATATTCGAATTATATTAATTATATTTATCAAATAGTATAACTATCATTACCATCTTTAAGTTAAGATGGCAATATTTTTAACAGTAATATTTTAAAATTTAATTTATTGCAACAAACTTCTGCAATAACATTTCATATGAACAATTTCAGGAATGTGTGCACTACTTTGATAAATTGTTTCTGAAAAGTGCAATCGGAAATTTCTACAACTTTCTTAAAATTACTCTGATAAGATTATAAAAAAAACCACATTTAATTTTTATAAGAATCGCAAAATTAGCATTGGCCGAGATCATTATCTTAGTCTTAAGGTTTCCTAGAAATTATTTTTAATTTCCAAACAAAATAGAAAAGATTTTTAACTGTGTTTTTGAAAAAAAATGTACATTGTTTTACTTATGTGTGCTTTATCATTTAAATATACAATATATACGATAATTCTATTTATAAATTTAAAAAAGCATTTAAAGTATTTAACTATTTTAAACAATCAAATAAATTGAATTGTTTTATTGAAAAAGCAAATAATTTCTTCTTTTGTGATAAGAAGTCTAATAAAATAGTTTGAAAGTGTTTTAGATCCAGATCCTGAATAGGATCTTAAATGAAGAAGCCACTGTATTGCTATAATTCAAAAATGTTTTAGATCAAGATTCTAAATGGGCATTACTATAATTTTTAAACAATGTAATTAATATACTGCAATCTTACCAGAAGATATTGTTGAAAAATTATCCTCCCGCATATCAATTACCCCTCTCTTTTTGTGTCTTATGAAAGAATATTTTTGTTTTGAATAAATAGCCAAGGATGCGCTATAGGCATCATTTCTCTCTCATGCGATTTTTTGAATAATTTAATCGAAAAATTATTAATCATTTAATCGGAAAATTATTATATTCCCCACTATAGTTTATAAAAGCGAATATTTGCTGGGTTCAGTTTTATTTGAAGTCATTCTTAGTCTATTTGTTTTTAGAGGAAAATTATTACAGATAACAGAGATATTAAATCTACATTACGGAACAGAATTTCTCATATTTCATTGATGCTCATTTCGAGGATATTTAATTTTTTGAGTTTTTTTTGAGTTTGAAATCTTTATTTTCTTCCCCTTTTTCTGGATAATTTTTCTATCTGTTATTTTATTTTTGAAGCTCTGGAGAGAGCCTAGTTTTCTCATGACTTGGGTCGCCCATCACTTAAACTCGATTGCTTAACCCACTATTTGTGAATGTTTACTCAGAATCTCCTACCCGTTTCGTCGATAATGTTTTCGAATTGGTTCACCGAAAGCTTGCGTCATTGTAGCGGTAAAGATAAATTAAGGGGATATTTTTAATTTAAATATTTATATACATATTTTATATTAATTATATACATATTTTATAATGAAATATAATGCTTTTAATTTTATTGAGATCAAAAAGATTGAAACATAAATATTTTTGACACTTAACACAACCGATCATGTTGGTTTCATACTACATAATAATACATTGTTTCAGTTTTATTTGGAAGGACGTATAAGTTTCAACGATTATTTATCGAATTGAAATTAGTACATATTTTCATTGTGTACAGAAAAATGTTTTTCTTCTGAGTACTTAGTTTTGTATTCTATAATTTAATTTTGTTTTAATAAAATCCTCAAGTTTAAGAAACTACATCATTAGTTCCTCTCTAGATAATTCTGCCAGTGAATCGAATCTCATATTTTTTGACTATTCATAAGTATCAATTGAATTTGAATTGTAAATGCTAATAATTATTTTTTACCGCAGTTCAAAACTATAATAACTTGCTTTAAGATTCCAATAGAAAAAACGTTTCAAGCAAATTTAAAAAATTAGTTATATTTATTAAGAAGTTCTATCATATTTAAATTTATAAAGAATATGATGAGAGAAATTTTTTCTTAGTACCGAACCCATATTTAGACGCACAATTTCATAGTTATAATTATTTAAATATGCATTATTTCTGTTTTAATAAATGTAATTTCTATTTCTCGTGACTTATTTTAAACAATTTTTTAAAAAAATAATTAGTGTTTTTTATTCTTCTTCACAAAATTGATATTGAGAGTATTATATATTAAAGAGTATTTAGGGTGTAAGACACATTTTGTGCATTATAATTATTTTTAATATGACTATAAAAACAATATTCATTTTGCGAAAAAAATTACGTTTTTAATCATGCCATTCGATTTCTCCGGTATTTTTAACATTTAGTCGAGAAATGCTTTGTCCTTTCTCCATACGGGATTCACTATAAATTATATTAGTTTATCATATCATTATAAATATATCTCGTTTGGTTTAAAGCTAAAATTTCGAATCCATATTCTGTTCCTAATATAACTTATGTAATCTTACTAATGTTAACTGTTTTAATCAACCGATTATATGTAGAAAAAAAATGGTGCTAACAACATTATTTTTCTCCACAGCAATAGGAAACTACTAAATATAATTGGACGCTTGTGGAATATTATTTTCAGGTTTTTCATTTCAGTTTTTATCGATAGGTTTAATAAGGAATTTAAGGTAATTTATGCCAGTAAACGATGACCCAAATAATCGTGTATTCTGAAAACCTATTTTTTAAATTTTAATTCTCATTAAATATACTTTGAAGAACAATATGATATGAGTTAGTATTTTACAAAAATTTTGCCAATCTCAGTGGCTAATAGAATTTTACACTAGTATTACTACCCTTAACTAAATTAACATAATTCATTCATTTAAATTATGGAGATTTGAAGGCTAAATAAATTAAAATTGATGACAAGGTTTTACTACAATGAAAACGAAATGAAAATTTACCCGGATTTTAAATTCCTTTGAATATACTTTATAGGTTTCTTAACTAGTTTGAAGTCCAGATCAGTAACCTTGTTATTCGAATAAAATCCGTTAACATCGCACCATTTTATAAAAAGTAACGAAAATAATTCGCAGTTGTAAGAATGTTCGACGGGTGTGTAAAGGTGCTAGGAGACACGAACATGTGGTTCCTGACGAAGTTTATGTAGGCGTACGAAACATTTTGGTGACGAATTTTTCAGCTGTGCCACTGATCAAATATCCATGTATTCCGAATTACATTCTTTTGAGTTTCCAGCTAACTCTCTTAACAAGATTGATGTCTCTTTGGACGTTTTTTTTTATCAATCAGTTCATCAAAGTGTTCTTTGAACCTGTTAATGCATCAGAATAAATATTGATTTGGACATAAATTGAGTTTAGAATGCAATGCGACTTCCGGTATGGTATGAATTAGCAAACTTTATTACCACCGGATTAAGGTCGTGCCAATGGAAACTCATAAAAGAAAACAGTCGTTATCAGCTGATGCCGCCTTAGGGAAAAAATACCATTCATAAATATTTAAATAATGATCTTTATAAAACCTGAGACATTTCAGTTGCCTGTTATCCCTTTATAAAAAATTGAATTTTATGTAACTGATTTACTATTTCAAAAATACTCATTCGAATAGAAAATTGTTTTATTGCCAAAATTATATTAATCATATTTAGGTGTATAAACAGTTCAATGTTTATTATAATTATCAAATATTAGAAACTAATCTGAAATTATAACAGTCATTCGAATACTGTTTTAATTGACATTTATCAGAATTTTTCTATCGATGTAACTTTTATAATTGAAATACTTTATGTATATTATTATTTCGTTCAATTATCTATACCATTTACCAGCAACTAACCATTATCCTGATTGTATAAAGAATACAAAAACATCTAATAATTCAACCTCAAATGACTCGAATTATTACATAATTGTTGTAAATAATGATTCTAATAATCAGTCGACTGATTACATACTGATATTTTTGAAATGAAAAACAAATTATGTTCAGATTATGATTTCATTGAATTCTCTATATTATATTACTTACATGCAATTAAGTGCCATTTTCTATTATGATGGCTGCAAAATGCCTCCACATATTAAAATGAACTAATTTAAAATTGACATTGTTTATACTGAGCTATTATGCTAATATAATAATTGTACAATTTACCTATTTAGGAATCTTATTCCTTATTAAGTAGAACTTATTTTAACAATTTCACAAATATTTTGATAAATCTTTCTCTTTGTGTGTGTGTGTGTGTATATATATATATATATATATATATATAAAAGTTTAAAAAAGAAGCAATTAAAGTTGCAAAATTGTGTCTTTCCTGACAAACACCTCAAATACGCGTCAGCGTTAGATGACCTTCAAGAGTCAAGACCTTTGACGCCGCATCCGTGCGTTACAACGAATCCTGCGCAGAGAGATGATAACCGCACATTTGCGTTCAGGTTTTGGAACGAAATATTTACTACAAGATGGGGAGTTACTGATCCATGTTCCATTCAAAGGTTTTCTCTTGTACAAAAGTATTTTTTCTCACTTATGTCGGAATGGGCTCCTTCGAGTGTCTGTGGTTTATTGAATTTTCATGAATGTAAACATAAACATGTGTTGAGGGAAATACGTGGTAAAGAGTCTTTTAATTCGTTATGAAGTTGTTATTTATTGTTTTGATTCTGTTTTAGGATAAGGCTTTATGGGAGATGCATGACTTTTAATTTTAGATTTATTTGGGTATTTTTTTATAGCAGAATATAATAACTTTGTATTTTTATTACGGAATATCAATTATTTTAATTGAATTTTTTGTTATGATAGATATTAGGATATATTATATCACATATTTAAAAATGGTTTCTTTTCGACTCTCAAAGTGTATATTTTACCTATTATTATGTAAACATACTTTTCGAAATGGCGTATTAAGCTTAGCGTGAGAAAATATCTTGGCTTGTAAACACAGTTCGCGTGTAACAGCTCCCATCCTGACGGGGCTTTTATCTTCGGCGGGCTGCCAGTTAAATATCTTAAAATTCATTATATATGTATATATATATATATATATATATAAATATATATGTATATATATATATATACATATGATATATATATATATATTGTATATATATGTATATATATATATACATATGATATGTATATATATATATATATATATATATATATATATATATATATATATATATATATATATATATATATATATATATATATATATATATATATATATATATATATATATATACATATATAACTCAGTGTCTCAACAGTTTTACAGTGCCCATATTGATGTCCCTGACTGAGGGCCCTTGAATGCGAAACGTGTGTCCCAGTTAGGTGTTAACTTAACGTGCCCCCCCCCCCCCAGTGCATAGTCCCCAAGCATGCTTGGTACTCAGTTTTATCGACCCACTGAAGGATGAAAATTCTGAGTTTATTTTGCCCAGTCTGGGGATCGAATTTCAGACCTATGCTGTGGGATATATATATATATATATATATATATATATATATATATATATATATATATATATATATATATATATATATATATATATATATTAGGATTATAAAAACTATTATCCACATCTTGCAATTTTATACTAGGTAAAGCAGTACTTTGTATTTTATATATATATATTTAAACTCAAAATATTAAATTTATATATTAAATTTTTGCATGAAAGTTTTGTGTAATGCTGTTGTTTTTAAATTTGTTTTTCAATATATCGTTCACACACAGAGAGATTAGGTGATTAACCTCTATATTACATATCCACTTTGATATAGAATACTTTTTTAAAATTCTTATATAAAATACATTTTTTGAATTTCTCTGCAATTTAGATATCAATTAAAACTTATTTAGCTGAGAATTAATGGTAATTTTCAAAATATAATTTCAATTTATTTAATTTTAAATGTCTAACTCTCTTCTAGTCTTAAATGTGGGTAATATAATTTTCTTACAAAAATTATTGTAATAATTATAGGTAAATAAAAGTGGTTCATTTATTAAAATTATTAAGTATTAAATCACGATATCAGAAATTAACAAATTCTGGCGCAAAGAATATATTTTGTTAAGTAATTTGATTAATTGGTAAATTTTAAAAATTTGAAAATGATTTTGTTGAATTTTGTAAAATAATAAGCTTAAAACTTTCACATTAATAATGTTTTAAGAAATTATTCTAAAATATAAAAAAGCATACTATTATTTTCTTTTAGAAAAAAATCACACTTTAATGGAGCTTTTCGTATCTTGATAAATAACTTTCGTAAACTGTTCTTTAAACTATGTAAATTAAAATTGAAAAGTGATTTATTATGTGGTTATCTAATAAGATACTCGGAAATGGTAACATAAAATTTACATGAAGAATATTCCCAATGTCACACATGCATCTATATTCAAACTTTAAAAAAATAGGTTTGCTAAATCTTTACAGATAAATCTTTTATTACAATATCAAACTATTAAAGTAATTAACTCTATTAGTTTTTAATCTACTGCAAAAAAAGCATTTCAATCAATCAGTTGGAATAACTATGTGAGCTATCATTTTTATCAAAGTTAAAATCATTAAACTACCCTGCTTTATTTTATTGGGAGAGTACTCAGTGCTTTGTAAGAGTAGAGTTCATAGATTCTGCTACCTGGTGGTAAGAGTAAAAACTATAAGTCTGATGTAATTAAATAAAATTTTAAATTGGAATATAGATTGTAAAAAATGACATTCAAGTAGCTTAATATTATTTTTTTTATAAACAGGGGTCGCTTCGGTACAGTGTACAGATGTGTTGAGAAGTCGTGCGGTCGTCCCCGGGCCGCCAAGGTCATCCGATGTCTGAAACTGAAGGACAAGGACAAAGTGAGGCAAGAGATCGAAATCATGAGCAGGCTGCACCATCCTAAGCTTATGCAAGTATTGGCGGCGTTTGAAAGTGGGCGAAATATGATTATGGTCATGGAATAGTAAGTGAACTTCATTAATAAGAAAACATTTAGAAATTAAGAATATCTAATTCATATATAAAATGTATGTCGAAAGGATTATTGAATATCGCTTACAGAAATGAATTTGGTTATGCCATTCATTATCAATTTGAGTATGATTATTTAATTGATTTTTGATAGTTAATTAGAGAAATTTATTATTAAAAAACCATAGAATTATTGAGATGAGTAACTCATCAAATAAATTAGACATTTTTCAATTTTTATAAATAATAATTTTGACATGAATACTTTTATTTCTATTGCACTATTTTTAGACCGTGTATTTGCCTAACAAGTAAGATCAATGGAAATTATGAAGGAAAATAAACATTTTACTTTTTTGTCGTCAGATTAAAATATTGTATTTGAGATTAACTTGAAATAAAACATAGTTACCATTTTACCACCAGTAAGCAATTTAAGATAGAAAGAAATACAGTTGTTTCAAAATCGTTAATTGTTTTGAAAAGAACAAATGTAATTGCAAAATGAAGTAAAACAAACTTTGAAATGGAAAAGATTTAAAAAAATTTATATATATATATATATATATATATATATATATATATATATAAAACAACTTATATTTGTTTTCCTTACATTTTTTTAAAGGAAAAATATCAGCCGTTACATTTACAGGAAAAGGCAACGTTTTTAACACATAACCTTATCATATTTATTGCAATGTAATGGAAAGGTTTTTTTTAGTTTAGATAAACCGAGCCAATTTTATCGACAGATACAAAAATTGCGTCTCTTACATTTTGTCACTTTATAAAGTTTTTGAATTATTTCCATTACTGTTAAATAAGTGTATTGTTAGACTTTTTTTAATATGCAATATTCTTTCAATACGAGATTTATTTTAATAATCTCGTATTAAAAGAGTCCTTATGGAGATATTAAAATTACCCACAAATCAACATTTGAACAATGGGAAACTTTTTCTCAACTCCGAGCGCTTAAAGCTCTCACACATCGATCAATGGAATAAAAAATGTATAAATTTGCGAAAATTATATAAAAAATTGTTTTTTACATAACTTTCCAAAAACTATATAAAACATATATTTTTAAATTTAGCATCGGGAACAAAGCTGTGATATGTTATGGAACACTCTGCTTTTGGAAGAATCGTTGTAAGCTGGTGAGAAAAGGCGTCGTTATTTCATATACATTTCGATTCCTAGTCCAGCATACACACACAGCGGTGCAGTCAAGCCCCAGACTGCACCTTAAGGTTAACGGGTTTGGAATACTCGACCATCACCAAGTGCCTCATGCTTTTGAGCCACGCTCACATGACGAGGTCACACTTGAGCTGGCAGCCTCCTCCCCACATCCATGCCACACTAGCGGAAATGGCTTGGACAACACGGATCAACGTGGACACGTCCATTACCAACAGACCTCCTGCAACCCAGTGAGGAAGAATGTGGATCTCTCTCAACTCTGATAAACATGTTGATCCATACCTTTCAGTAAAAATTTAAAGGCAGAACAAAAGTATGGGAAATAAACGGTAGGCATTGCACTGTACTGTTCGTCAATGTAAGGGTGTAATGCTTTCCGTGTAACAGAAATTCGAGGTCAGAATAACCGAGCTGGTAGTCGAATGATTCGCGCTCTTCCCTTCGATTCGACTGTTCATATGTTCGAACCCCACCTTATGTTTGAGTTCTTGTAGTGGTTCGGAATCCACTTGAAACCGTAGGTCTTTGTCTGATAAGCCATCGTATGCAAAAAAAAAAAAAAAAAAAAGAAAGAAAGAAAAAAAAAGATCGTTGAACAAGGTCATTTTTTTCAAAAAATAAATCAAACCAAACAAACCGAGATTGGAATATGATGCTATTGGAACATCACCCACCACATCGACGTTAGCATTTCATTTTCTCGGCTGGTAAATCTGTAAGGGCAGTTGACATCAGAACAGTTGAATCGATCAACTCAGCTGTCTTGAATGCCAGGAATATGTCAAGCTTTTCATGTTGCATCCAATAATTGTTTCCACTCTATCCATGACTGCTCCACAAACAGTTAGTTCATTGTGTAAAGTAATATTTTAATTAAAGCGTAATTTTATATTTAAATATTTAATTTCTTTATATAAAAAAATTTTTTTACAGTATTTCTGGTGGTGAACTGTTTGAACGGGTGATTGCAGATGACTTTGTGCTGACAGAACAAGACTGCGTTCTTTTTATGCGCCAAATCTGTAAGGGTGTCGCTTATATGCACAAGAACAATGTTATCCACTTGGACTTGAAGCCAGAAAATATCTTGTGCAAGACCCGCACTTCCCAAAAAGTGAGAAACCTTTTTTTTTTTTTTTTTTTTTTTTCAATATTAAAAGGTGTGCTGTGCATCATTCTTCTAACGATGTTTATTAAACATTAACACACATAATTAAATTGTTTTCAGTATAATAAGAAAATTTTATGTCATCAAAATAAAGTATGTAGAATAATTTTAAAGTTTTGGCTCTCTTATTAAATTTGAATTTAGTTTTGTTTCATTTAAAAATTTAATGAGTTTCATCTAAATAGCCTTGTTAATCTAAATAAACTTTATTTTAAATTATCACTTCTTGTAAACTATCAAAGAATTTTATGATTTTAGTTGTCAAAAAATTCATTTTATCTTGCAATTCAATGAAATTTTGAAAAAATAAAAATCATCTTATTCTGAACAGCAGAACCTGCACAAATAAAACTTGTTAAAATATCGATGTCGAGTGTTCCTTATATTTCAAATTGAATTTAAAATATTAAATTTAAATGTAGTTATTTAAATTTTTTTCCTTAGTTTTAATAACAGTATTTTTAGGTATGAATTGTCAAAGTTTTAAGCAAAATTATTTGCTTTTAAATCAATATAAATCTTTTTCTGTTATTCAAGTAATTCTGTTTGTCGTGAAAGAAAAATATATAAATTTAAAAATTGGGCAGTACATTGCGAAAAACAGATGTGAGTATTTCTCAAAAGCAATGAAAACTTAGCATTCGAAAATTTTTTGTTCCTGAACAAAAATTACTTAAAATTTATATTCTTAACTCTTCGTTGAATCTGCAGTCTACGCATTTTATTGTTTCAAGCAGTTTGCCTAAATTTCGGAATTGAATGAAAATAGATGCAGAATGACGATGCTTAAAAGTTACGTGTTTAGAACGTTCCATCTGGTCAATGTCTTTTGCAATATTGAGATGCTTCTGTTGCAAAAGTAATTATGCGACGCTTACAAAGACAACTCTTGCAAAAGTGGCCCAACATCGAGAAATTCCTGATTATAATAAGAAAATATAAATATATATTTAGAACTTTTTTTGGCAAATTGAATATCTATTAGCCGCAAAGTAACCCATGCAAAATTTGTCTTTGGAATAATATGTCTTTAAATTAAAACTTCTATAGTTATGGGGTTTGAAGTTGAAACTTGATTTCCATTTGATATAAACAAAAGAATAATTAAATACTAACAAAAATTAATTACTTTAAGGTTTATTTAATTAAAAATTAACAATTATTGTATCAATATGCAATCAAGTTTGACTAATTTAAAATTATGTTGACTTTATACGTATGAATTGCATTTGACGTAAATTAGCCCTACAGTTATAAGATAAAACAGCAGTTTGATGTGTTGCTGCCTTTATCCTATAAATTTGATCCTGCATTGTAAATTTTCGGCTTTTAAAAAATAATAAATTACTTTGTTTGTTAATTGACGGATTTTAAGCGCTTTTGAATGCATATAGTTTTGATTTCAAAAACGCCTTTGCAGATAATTTTATAAGTCTATATGAATATATAAATCTTGTGTGCGTCCTACCTACAGTTGATTGTGTATAGTTCCGAATTTTGCAGGAAGAAACTCGGAAAAAAAGGAACGAAGTATGAGTTCATTCTACTTCGAATGTACTGTTTTTTATTATATCTGGATTCCTAGATGTAATAAAAAATGAGTTACACTGAGAAAGAACGTTATAAAAGGAAAATCGAGAAAATGATAATATATCGACACGACATTTTCTTTTATCAGCTTCGATTGTGATGGCTTGTTTCTGTTTCAGATCAAAGTAATAGATTTCGGTTTGGCTAGAATTTACAAGGCGGAAGAAAATTTGCGGGTGTTGTTTGGCACTCCTGAATTCGTGGCTCCTGAAGTCATAAACTACGAGCCTGTCAGTCCAGCCAGCGACATGTGGAGTGTGGGAGTCATATGCTACGTGTTGTAAGTGATTGTCCAAAACTATTTCAAGAGAATTAATTGCATAAAACATGCACTTATTCGCGAAATAACATTTAATTACCTCTAACAGGTGTAAAGTGTATCTGATATTTTGATCATTTATAAAAGCAAATCATCCAGAAAGTAAAATATTGCTTAGTTATAAAAAATTAAAAGCATCACTTTTGCTTGGAAAAAGACATTAAACCTCTTGCTTTCTAATCTATATCGTAAAATGAATGGTTAGGGCTTTGTCGTTTGTTTTAGCAATTCATTATTTTAATCCCCTCCCTCGATTGTGAATGTGCTCGTAATACTATAAATGCACCAATATATCTGAGTACAAAAATTGACTATAAAGATCCAACTCCAAACTAACTTTCTGCGTAACCTCCCCTCACATTTAAATAGTTGAGCCAGCAGCCGAATACTTAAAAGAGTAGTTTCCGGTTTAACCATTCGTAGGTTTAAATCCCTCCTTGGATTTGGGTGATAATGATTTGGAATACTTTAAACGGTAAACTTCGATCTAATGAGCAACAAATGATCTCGAGTTACAAACCAAACGCATATTTTAAATAATTCTTCTGATCTCCAGTTGCAGATTTACCACATTGTGAACCTTTCTATCCAATTGCATGTGGGTTCTAATCCCACCTTGGGTATGAGTGTTTTGTAGGCAATACTTATTTTTAAAAATAAAATCTAACAAATATTAGATTTATAGAACATTTTTAATAAAATTGTGCGGTTAAATTTAGAATATAAGAAATCGCAAGTTTTTTTCGATGCATCTAATCATGAACTAAGTTTACAAAAAATAATTTTAATTTTAGGATTTCGGGGTTGTCTCCCTTTATGGGTGACTCGGATACTGAAACATTTGCCAACATCACCAGGGGTGAGATGGACTTCGATGATGAAGCTTTCGACGACATTTCTGACGATGCCAAAGACTTCATTTCGCACTTACTCATAAAGCACACTAAGTATGATTAAAAAAAATTCTATTTATGTAACTTATTAAGGAGTTTTGAGGTATCACTGCATTTGCGTTCATTTTTGGACATTTTCAGTTTTTTGCAAATTTTATATTAAGTGATTTTATGTAACACAGTTAATATTTTATTTAAAGATATATAAGATTTATTATATTTAAGGTAGGTTAAAGAGAATGCTGTGTTTTTTAGATCAAATATCTTTTTTTATAATTTCAGAATTAGCTTACGTGAAAGTCCACAAATTTGGACTTTCATTGTTTTATATAATTTGGAATTTCACACACACACACACAATATTTCATTGTTTTATACTATAAAATATACTATTAAAAATTTATATAATTTTGGAATAAAAATTTTTCTTAACAAAACTGGTAATATTAAAAAAAACAGAAAATTCGTAACTGTAACTGCAACTCTTGGTGTACAGAGTCCAGCTGGCAGCCAAATGATTAGCGCTCTTGCCTTCAGTTCAACAGTTCGTGGGTTCGAATCCTACTTTGGATATGGATGTTTGTAGTGGTTCAGAATCCACTTTAAACCGTAGGTCCCGGTCTAATTAGCCCTCGTGTGCCAAAAATGACCGTTGAGCGAAACACAAACTTGGTGTACAGAATTACTTAAAATTTCTCACCTTTATGCAACAACCAAGTTACCTTTCAATTAAAAATATATGAATTTATTAAAATATAGAAAAATTAAGTTTTTATGAGAGTTGCGTCATCTGTAACAAATAAAATATAAAAATTGATTTTAAATAATAGCTAATAAGCTCAGTCTTTAAGCCGTTCTCTTTGATCTTCCAATACATTTTTTATTTACATGCCCAATACATATTTGGTTTTGTATGAGCGAGCGCGTGCGTGCTTAGAAATTAATTTTTTCCAATCAAGTTAAAAAGCACAAATGTTTTTGATAAATGTTTTCCTGTTGGTCTTAAGGGGATGTTTCAAATGTCCTCATATTTTACTCATGATTAAACGAAATATGTTAGTACAGTAGAACTCCATTTATCCGAATCAATTGGGAACGGATAGTTAAAAATTCGGTTAATTTAATTTTTTTCGAAAAAAGTGTCTATTTTAATTATTGTATGTTGAAAATTGGTGGAAAATCTATATACTTCTAAAGAAGAAAAACTTCTAATCAAAAGAAAATGCAACATTTTAATATGTTAAGGTACTTACATACTGTATTGATGTACAGAACTTGTATGTACAGTGCTGTAAATGAAAGTCATTATTGCTTGCTGACCATCTCGGTCAGAGTCCGCTGTTTCACTGCCTTCACCAGTCTTCAGGCAGAAAAGTTGCGTATCCTCTTGGCAATGAAAATTTGGATGTGGTCACTTTGGTATGACACCCCATCCACTTGAAAATAGTTTCAAAGCAGGAAAATGCTTCACTAGCTGATGGTCCTTTCTGTGCTTTAACTAGGACATTAACCCCTTGACTGACGAATTAAATGGAATTTGATGCGACAAAAAAAAACTATTTAATTTCGCTTAATTGAACTACACCATCAATTTACACCATCATCCCCACTTTCATATAATGCATCCGGCTTATACATGTTACGGGGATTATTTATAATCTTTACTAAACTCAAATATTGGCTAGTATAACATTCACCGTGCGAGACTTCTGCTAAACTGAACTCTTACTTTCAGTGTGCTTTTTTAAATGAGAATCGTCGAACGAGTGAAGCAACTATGTAATCTAATTGTAACTTGCACGGCGTCCGCCGAAAGAAGCGCTTGACGAGTCTGACTCGTCAAAGTCTGTGATGGCCCAGGAAATCAATGACGAGTCAGACTCGTCAAAGTCAGTCAAGGGGTTAAGATCATCTTATTCCTCGACACTTTAAATTTTGAAATCTATAGGGTCTAACTCATAATCTGTTCTTCTATATATTCAGAACTGACTGATAGACATCCAGGGATTTTCAAAAGGAAGTTACTGAATTCCTCCAGTGATACGGTTCTTTTCCATTTTCATATATTCCCTTCTCTTAACTTTCCTTTTCTTGAGTTTTTTCCCTTTTCTCATTTTCCTTCTTTACAGCTTAATTTATTTTTCTGAAATTCTGTAAACGATTCGGAAAGAAAGAGTTCGGGTAATTGGAGTTCTACTCTGTTTTAGATTCATTATGTACATTTTTTTCTACAAAAGAAAGAGTTGAAATATTTTTGTACTTGCAAAAAATTTCTTTTT
Source organism: Latrodectus elegans (assembly GCA_030067965.1). Taxonomy (NCBI): domain Eukaryota; kingdom Metazoa; phylum Arthropoda; class Arachnida; order Araneae; family Theridiidae; genus Latrodectus; species Latrodectus elegans. The sequence continues at coordinate 110,384,459 of CM057822.1, read as the reverse complement.
GACCAACTTTTTTCAAATTCTTTTTTACTATAATAAATATGCCATTAATCATGTAAAAAAATAATGTAATCTATTAAAATGTGTTTGAAATTCAATAATACGAGAGGTAAAATATTCCTGATAGCATTGGAAAAAAAGGAAGCAATTAAACGAATTACTCTTCATTATAAATATGAACTGGAAAACTTTTAAAATCTTAGTTTTTTTCTTGTAATCTAGTTTATACTACAATTAAATGGTAACTTCTTGCGTCAAAATTGCATAACTCAGTTTCCCTATTACATTTTTAGCGTAAGTTATAGTAAAATCGCCATGTTACATGACTTCACAATTTTGGATTCACACAATTGAAAATATGCAATCCATTTAAACTTTTATTTCTAAAAAATTTACACATGTATATGAAGAAGATTAAACGACTAATGTTTTCATTACATTCGCTATAATTCATACGGTTAGTTATCTCTCTCTCTCTCTCTTTCAGTTTCATACTTTTATTTAAAACATTTCTCCTAAAATTTTAAAAACGTTTTTTGGAAATAAGATTTTTCTAAACCTTTCCAATGTGCATTAAAAAATCTAGTATTCTTATTCTAGTATTTTTTAAGTATTTTTAATCAATGCAATTGCCTGAAATTCTATTTCTGTATCCATAATTGCTGTTTTCTGCTCTACTATTTTTGTCAAGAAATTATATGAAATTTGATTATTTTTTAATTTGCTTCAATTAGTCGCTTTTTATAATCTTTTTGGTATCTGAAGTGCGAAATCTCTTTGTTTTGAGTTCAGCTGCTAATAGGTTTGATTACTAGTTCCAGTATGGCTGTCGTGACTTGGATTTCTCTTTAAAAATTTATATTTTAATTGAATTTACTGTCGTGTGCAAAAATTGACCCTGTAGCAATAATTAATGAAATTGACATAGCTTAATAATGAAACTCCCTGGGGATAATAAATGAAACAATGAATGGTATTACGCATCTATTTTTGTCCAATGACTGAAGGGGGCGCACAAAAATAAGCAAAATGCTATTCTCAAGCAAATACAAAGTGTGCGCAATACGAGTGGAAAAATTATCTACTGCTCAATTTTTTGATAGAGCATTTCTTTGTATTAAGTGTTAACTCAATAAATAATTTTACTTTTAAAACCTACATTACATCGTTTTAAAAATATAAAAAACTTAAAGATTATAAAGTTTATTAAAATTTTTGGTGTATCGTTTTCTATTCCGACTTATCATTCTTGGCGAAGCAGAGTTGGCAGCTGAATAGATAACTCTGGCCTTCGGTACAACAATTCGCAAGTTCGAGTCCCACCTCGTGCAGATACGTTCTTAGTAGTTGGGAATTTACTTAAGGCGTTAGGTCAATATCTAATTATTTCTCTTGCAAAATTGGCTATTGATCTACAAAGTAAACCAACCATCGGGCTTGGCGACCGATTGCATTACTTTTTGGGATTATCGATCTTGGGGATAGTTTGCATAAATTGGGTCTACTCAAATATAATTTTAAAATGTACGCAACACTCGCATCGATAGAGAATAATGTTGTAAATTATATGCAACTTTGAATTAATTTGTATCGCAAATATTTATTCAATCTTAACTAACTCAACTAATAATTTCATTAAATTATCTATTCAAATATTTAATGAAAGATACTTAAATAAGAGTATCGCAGATGCTTATTTTAAAATATCTTCAACTTTCCACATCCTGCCTTAAGTTGGTATTTCTCTTCCCTATAAAAGCATTTTACTGAAGATAACTTTGTTTTTTCTTCTAGAGGGCGAATGAGTGCCGACGAGTGCTTGAATCACCCCTGGCTGGCAGCTGCCTCTCAAGAACAAAAGCGACCTCTGTCCACGGAGAAACTGAAGCGATTTATTATCCGCCGAAAGTGGCAGGTAAGTAAGTGGGTGGCGCATAGCATCTTTCAGTTGAGTAGGAAAATCTCCTTCTTTGACGTTGCTGAGGAGCTCCTTCAGCTTGTCATAACAAAAAAGTTATTGGATATAAATAATTTGGTTGAAGCAGGTTGAATTAAGTGCTTTCCTCCATATAACTTGAAAAAATGATTGATTAAAGTTCAAAATTGAATACTATATAGTGAACTCATTTAAAAATAAATTTGATTTTTTGAAAAATTGTTATTAAAGCTATCCATTAAATTTTAAGCCAATTTTCATTAAAAAAATTAAAAGTAATTAATCTTTATATTTTTTGTTATAAAAAATGTGAATATAGTCGTTTTTATTTTCAAAATGATTAAGAAATATTATTGTATAAAAACTTTAGCAATTTAGTAAAATGTATTGTTATATATAAATATAATAGATAATAGAAATGCAAATAATTGGATTTGAATGAGAAAAATCTATTTATTGTTTAGTATGCTATTCCTGTTTTTTTCCCATAGTGTTAGATGAAAAGAGTTAATTATGTAAGACATAAAATGATTTTCTCTGGCACATGAAAGTGTAAATCTAAAAATAAATTAAACTTTTCATCGTATGTTCAGATAAGTTGGCAAATGTGAAAAATTAAAATTGTATCACTTATATAAAAAAAGTTAATTCACATCAAACGAACATAATTTAGTTCACGCCTAAAACAGTTAGAAAATTTGAGATCAATGATTGGTGAAGGGTATAAATATGCCCAAGTTTTGTTCAGATGTTAGTTAAAGCACAAAATTTTAACTATGAATTAAAAAAAAAAGTTACTCTTAATGTTAAAAAATAAAAACAAAACATATTTCCCATTAAAAACTATAATAATTAAATTAAGCGCAAATAACTTCAACTAAAATAATCTAAGATTTGTGAATAGTTAAAATGAATTTGAAGATTGTTAATAAATAAAATAACTATTAAAGTTATTCGAAAATTGCACTTGATGACTAAGCATTTTAGATATTCTTATATAGTACCTATATTTAATAGAAACTATCAAATTTAGTAATTGTCTTCCTACAATTTTCTTTTATATGAAAAAACTTCAAATCTTATGTTTTGTAAGCTACGCAAGGATTATTCAAAATACCTTATAATGACATACAAAAGAAATTAGAGATTTTTTAAATCGTCTAACAAATTTAGATGTCTAGAAATTGATCATAAAATAATGTAGATTTAAGTAAATTGGTGATTAAATAAACTCAAAAATTATCTTTGAAAACGAGTTTCCTTACACGCACTTTTCATTGCACAGAATGTCCGGATTCTTATGTGACGATGTATAACTTGGTTTTAAGTTTTCAAAAAATGCTAGACTTTTCTGTTAGTCATATGCTTATGTGGGAAAAGAATTATGTGAGATTATCTCAGAGTACCCAAGACCATTTTTAAACAAGCTCAAGACCTGGTCTATTTATTTCTTTTGAAATAGTCAAGGTAGACGTATGAGAAACATAAACTGCAAAAAGAAATCGTAAAAATTTTTTTCCTTAATTGACATCATAATTATGCCACTTTATTACAATTTTCATTGGTTTAAAATATCCATGACGTCAGATAATGTTTCATCTACGTCACATCGTATTGAGACGGCGTCGTCGAAATCGGCCACTTTGCTGCCTTCTCTGAAATCCCATCCATCTAAACTAGGCGAATTCACCATCTAATGTCTGAGGTCGTTGGCGATAAGAAAAAAAAAATCCATTCATGATTTTTAGCAGTAATAAAGTATATTTTTTAATTGTTCCCTTTGTAAAAGTTTTCAAAATCAGGAAAATAACCTGTTCTAAATAATTAACTTTCAAATTTTTATATCTTATTGCTTCCAAAACTAAACACGTTGAAAAAAGAACAGAAGAAAAAGTAAAAAAACAAGACAAAACAACCACTTTATAGTTGATCTCCCGCAAAGACGATTTAAAACTTTTAATTTATGTACTATAGGTTGGTAAAAGTCTTTTATTTTAAGAACAAATACATTAGTATTGCATAAATCTTTTATCTATTAAATATAAATATGTCAAACAATTTACATGTATCTTGTGCCTTTATCAACTTCTAACCTATCAGCGGTAATCTGACTCGTGTTGGAATAAAGAATTAAAAATATGCGTGTCAGGCATTGTGGTTCTTGTATTTTGTCCAGTCCAACTTTTCTGGGAAAATATCGCCAAATGTTACGATTAAGCTCCAAATCTTGCAATCTAATGATATCTCCGTTTGAGCTATTCCAGAAGTTCACTTTTTGCGTATTGTATACAGTTTTAAATTTATGAATACGTCTTGTGTAACCTTACCGGTATAGAAACTGCAATATAAAAAAATATAATTATCTGTTTAAATAAATATCGGTTAATCAGTTGTATAAAATGAGTCGATTATTTTTTACACTAAGCCGCAACATTTGGCTACATATTTTGTCGAAAATGGTCAATAGAATAATACCTAATAAAGCTCCAATTTTATACCATTTTAGCTATATCAGTCTGTTTTTATATTTCCTTTAGAAATCTGGCACTGCCATCCGAGCCCTTGGCAGAATGGTTTCTCTGTCGCGGTCCTCCCTCGGAAGCAGCAGCTGCGACTCTCCCGTTGGCTCCCCCACCAGCTCCAGGTCGAGGTCCTCCCTCATGTCGCGCAGTGAGACGGCAGAGTCCGGGGAAAGCGACGTCTTCCCCGACACTGCCAGATGACGATTTTGTCGACAGTTTCCACAGATTGGTGGATAGATGTCTCGTGACCAAGTTCACGATCGCCGACGGCGTTGGCGATGAAGGATGACGTAACACTTTTAACTCTTTGTTCTGACAACATGAGCTACTGAGAATTCAGAGTTCGTCACATACATATATAATTGCCAAAATTATATATAAATCCATCGTAGAAATCCTTTTCAAAAATGGAACAGATTATTAGTGTTCATTTATTTTAAGAAAATAAATTAAGCCTTCTAATTTTTTTCTATTTATGATTTTCTTGTTGAGTTCATTGTTATGAATAAAATGGATTTGTATTTAATAAATTTGAAATTTTGTGTAAAGAGTCCTTGATGCTTCTGATTTTGAAAAGGTTGAGTACAAAAGTACTTCCCATAAATACGATAACGCGAAGAAGATGGTCAGAGAAATAAAATGTACTTTCTAAACTGCCTTAAAATCTTTTTGCCTTAGAAATGAAATGTAAAGTTATCGATTTAAAAATAAAAGTTATGTAAAGTTAAAGAATTATATGTAGTTTTATAACCATCACAAAGAGCAAATGTCTCAAATCAATTGATAATAAAGATTAATTTCTGATATAAGTAAAATAGCTTTAGTGCGTTAGATGTTTAACTAAAAACACATAATAATAAAATTATTTTTATTACGAACTTTTGACTATGGACATACGTTTTTTTAGCTAAGGAATCTTATGTGGCAGACTTCAAAACTGCCTGCAAAGCACTTATTAAAAACTATTCACTGACATTCTAAACCTGAAAAATTTTCAGTATTAAATTTGAATTACTCAGTATGATGATACCTAAAACTTTTAAAATCTTGGAGAGTTATATTTCCGCCATCTTGTGTTTTACCGAGAAGGTTTTAGTAGATTGTCAAATTCATTTGATAGAAACATAAATATGTTACAGTGAAAGACCGAAATCAGAATGTCGACATTCACCGGTGAATGTCAACAAATACGTAGGTGAAAGATCAAATTTTCATTACATTCTTGTAGATTCGGACCCTCACCGGTGTTTGTCGACAATCACAGATATGCTCTGGTGGATATCGAAAAGAATGGAGCCGACTGGCTGTTTCTCGCCAAATCCTGGCGACTTGCTGTTTTCAGTCAAATTCTTTGTGCTGGTGGAGTCAGCTTTGTCAGTCTTATGCATATGCAAAGTTCGATGGTGAGAACAAAGTTTTCTTAATTTTTTTTTCCTGATTTATACAGAATGGATACTGCAGTGAATTGTAATCTTTTTCTTAAAAAAAAAAGTTAAATATATTAATTGCGGGTAAACTAGAAGACAATGCTTTTATTTTTCTCGAGAAAAGTACTCTAAAATGCTTTTCTGAAGTGGTTTCTGCTAAAAGTAAGTGCAACACACACCTTTGGATTACAGACGATTAAAACGTTTTGACGTTTTAAAAATTAATGAAGAGAAGTTAAATGTACTATTAAAACTAGGAGAAACGAATACACAATATGAATACACACAATTACCGATGAGGAATTATACAGTATACTATATGAAACTCACACTAGGATAGGCCATGGAGGAAGAACACGTATGCTTAGAGAGTTGCAAAATACAAAAATATTACATATGAATCTATGCAAACAGTGTCAAATGAAACACAGTGCACCTAAGAAAGGTATTGTTGTGAAACCAATGTTCAATTCTGAGTTAAACTCAAGATGTCAAGTTGATCTGATGATCTGCAGTCAAACTCAGATGGTGAATATAAGCTCATAATGGTGTATCAAGTTCACATTTAACTAAGTTTGTCCAGCTACGTTGAAAACAAAGAGGGCTGAAGAAGTAGCGTATCACGTTCTTCCAATATTTTTAACATTTGGTGCTCCAGCAATACTGCAATCAGAAATTACCATTTCTGATTTCATGAGAATTCAGTAATCATATCCGAAATATGCGCTAAGTGGAAAGATGTTAAGATAGTTCATGGAAAGCCTCTTCACAGTCAAACACAAAGCTTAATTGAAAGGGTCAATCAGGATATACAGAAAATGCTAACTGCGTAGATGAATGTTAACAATACAAATAAATGGTCATAAGGTTTACCCTTTGTTCCATTTGCCAAGAAGAGTATATATCACGAAGGAATACACCAAAGTCCTTATGAAGCCATGTTTGGCATTAAAGCGAAAAAGAGGCATTACATCGTCTTTTTTGACTAGCGAACAAATCGCAAGTATCGAAACTGAGGAACAACTTAAAGAAATCGCCAATACTTTTGAAACCGAAGAACAGCTTGAAGAAACTGGTAATACTTCTGAAAAAAATTTGAGCGGTGGTCAAACCGAATTGCAAAGAAAAATATTGAAGAGGACTTGCAATCTACCACGTCTTCATATCAAGTTCTGAATGAAAAACACTAGTTAATTTCTATAAAAAGAGCGGCCGCTACCTCAGAAGAGAATCTTCTACCTCATGCAACAAAAATGTTGCGAACCTCACAAAATCAATTTCCTCCCGCTCAAACTGGTAATACAATACGAATACAAGTCCCTGATGTCGACTGTGGTCGTGCAGATAACCGAAATGTGTTAGTGGTTGTTGTTAGAATAGAAGACTCCGACTTCTATAAACTTGTACCCTCAAGCAGCGTTACGCAAATAATCAGTTCGAAATTTGTAAAGAAAAGCTGCTTTCCATAGATGAGATTTCGCCGAGAGAAGCAGCTAATTGGAGCTGTCCTTGCAAAAGTTCCACAAATAAATGCAGTTGTAAGAGCAAGGGACTCTTGTGCAATTCAAAGTATCATAATATTATTGCAATAAATAAGATTTGATTTGAATAAGTTTTTTATTACTATTATTTTATTTCCTCATTTAGAACGTACACTATAATTAAGTTTTTAACTTCGATTATTTTCCTTTCTCATTTTGAAAGTAGAGTGTGTTCTATGTTCTAAGTTATTCCTCTCAGAAAGAGAGGCGAAACATTTATTGCGACTGAATTACGGAGAAAAAAAAATATAAATCTGGGACATGTTCAACATTTACCATTAGTGCATAGTGAGTGTCGACATCACCGGTGAAATAAGGGCATTTAGCAAATATTTCGGACATACACCAATCGACATTCTCCAGATTTCGGTCAAATACACTTCAATGGCTTCCGAGTAAGTAAGATTTTTATGTCCGTTTGAAAATGCCTGCCTGAGTATTGAAACATGATTCATTTTCATAAACTTGATTTTTTCATCTTAATCATCCTTATTTTAACAGTGTTTAAAAGTGACTATATGTTTGAACTGCTCAAAAATAAATAAATAAAATAAAATAAATAAATAAAATAAATAAATAAATAAAAATAAAATAAATAAAATAAAAAATAAATAAAATAAAATTAAAAAAAATTGGGAACAGTAAATTCATATATGAAGTTACTATTTACTTTATAAGTATATATTCAAGTGTTTCCCTCTGCAAAACTATAAAAAGAATAAACTTCGTAGATACCTAGATAATTAATATTACAGCATAACGAAACTTGTTAGCGATTCTTGAAAATTTTTAAAAAATCTAAACTAAAAATTTATATAATGGATAAACATAACAATTCATATCATAGGTATTGCATTGCAATAAAATTTTTTGCTGTAACTATATCAAATTGAAAATAAGTTATTTAACACCATTCTCAAACGAGTCCAATTCATATATTTCAAACTAAAAAATCAGAAATAATTAAGAAGTAAAAACTAAGACGATCACTTTTATCTCTAATTGTATATATATATATATATATATATATATATATATATATATGTGTATGTGTTTACATATATATGTATGTATTTCTAAATTTATTGTTTTGCACAAGAAAAAATTGATTTGCTTATTAAGGACAAGTGTGAAAGTTATTCAAATTCCTCACATAAACCTTAATTGATTTTCGTTTATAGATTTGATTCACAGTAAGAAATCCCTTTTTTTATCTAAATGCCAAACCTTAATGTTGGCTATTCATTCAGTTGGTTCTCTCTCATTGGATGAAGTCTTTCATGCTTCAACGTGGTTGAAGGGCATGCATTAGCCCTAATTATTCCAGATGTTTTTGAATCTTAAATTTCGTTAGGAAAAATTTGCTAGCTTGTGTTAAAGTATATAATAAAATATACTTTAACAAGATAGCAAATTTTTCCTTAATTATAACACTCATACAGGGATATTTTGCTATATAACCCTGTATGAGTGTTATAATTAAGTATTTAAATCGCATTGATGTTCAAAAACTGACTTTTTTTTTTAAATGTAATTTTTAGTCTTAAACTAATTGTATAAATTTTAGTTTGAGAGAATACGTATATTCAAAAAGAAAAACAGTTTCTAATTAAAAAACTTTCTTTGCTGTGTGAATTTCTATATTAGCTCCTTTTTAAGAATATATGTATTCAATTTATGTGCCAATGTTTATAAATTTATTTCATTCATATTTTTTCTCACTCATCTATTTTTGATTTTTAAATAAATGTTTCAGAATTCATTCAGTAATAATTTTTTCATTTCTACTAATAATTTTTTAATATGTAATTTAAGAAAATAAAATAATATCTATTTCGCTTATATATATTTTTTAATGTCATTTTGAATTTTTTTTGACTCTTTCGACTCAACTTATATTTTTAAATGATGACAAAAATTATTCCAAAAAACAATCACATAATTGCAATTTGTTTAAAAAAATAATCAGTGAATTATAAACCAATTTCAACTTAAAGAAATATTTTCTAGAGTTAAGTTTGCTTATATGTTAGACTATAATTTCATTAAAATTACTATTTATTTACATGTTCTTGAAGAAAATTATTTGAGTATTTTTAATTCTACCAAATTAATTTTAATTTTTCCCTCCACAAATGAATTTTACAGCATATCAGTTTCACTTGCTTTCAGTAGGAATAAATTATTTTCTCAACAGAGCTATATTTTTATTTTAGTGAACATCAGCCAAAATGTCCCACTTCACTGAACGATGTCCTGGAAAAAAAGAAATAAGCCGTTCTCTTCTCCCACAAAACTAGCTCTCGCTAACTTGACTGATTCGTGAAGTGCGCCTTTCAAAAATGGAGATTAAGTATTATCAATTGGTGGTATTTAGGATAATACTTAAAATTCGTGTTATTCTCGAAACATTTAGTAAGCTGAAGTTGGTACTTCTCCTGTTGAAAATAGAACTTATTTTGTTTCCACGGCAGCAGTTAGACAATTTGGCGGAAATTATTTTCGTGAAAAGACTCCTCATGGTTAGTTTTATAAATGAAATAAAATACATGCTTGTGAAGCCGTCATTTTCTTAAGAAAATGTCAAAAATCTCTTCGGCATTTCCATATCTACAAGATCTTATATCAGACACAATAAATATAGGAAAAAGTTTAGTTACCCACAAATTCAAGATAGGATTAAGTTGAAGGGATCTCTTAACAGTCTCGAACAACAATTGACATTTAATTCCATCTTTTGATGAGTCATGACTGCTTGCTTAGCAAAGCATATTCATGGCATTAAAATATTTACCAATCCTAGCTGTCGTCCTTGTGATCAGACAGGCTCAATGAGTAGTAACGGCACAATGGTAAGTAAAAAGATTTAACAGTAGGTAGTAACGGCACTATGACTATTCTGAAAAGATTCAACAATAGACAGTGACGGTGCTATGGCGACTCTGAAAATATTCAACAATAGATATTGACATCACTGTGACGACTCTGAAATGATTATGTTCTTGGCATGCTAGAAATTGTTTGAACGAATGACCTCGATTACATCTTTTCTAATCTTGTTTGAGTGTACAATTCTATTTAATTTACTATTGGAAAAAATTAAGAAACTAATTTTCCCACATCCATTAGTTTTTATTTTGTTCACAAAACGTACAAAGAGTAGCATAAAAATTGGTCGTTAAATCCCAAGAAAACGAACGTCACCTGGATGAGAAGTGTACTGGTTGGGGTGGGTCTACTCCATCCGCTGATATTCTGAAAGCATATGACCTGTAACAAACAATGTGAAAAATTCAATTTCGGCACACTCAAAGTTTTAACACAAAAAAAGTTAAATAAAAATAACATTTCATTTGAAATTATAATTTCTCTATTCAGAATTGCTGACTTACATTTAACGTCATTAGAAATACTTGGTAAAATTATTTTTATGAAAAAATATTTGTATGTAAATTAGGATATAATAAAATACTGTATGGGTTTAGTGCAACTTGCTTGTTCACATATTCAACTAAGCAACAAGAATTTTAAGGAAATTGTTTTGATTATCTCCGTAATTCTTACACTGTTTGCGTCCTTGTTTTTTAGTATTTTTTTCTAATTTGTATACTCTCTATTTAAGTAAAACAATAAAATAAATGCACTGTTGGTCACCCGAATTGCAACACCAAAACAGACAAGAGATATTACAATAAACTTTATTTTGTATATGACATTTTTATGAAAACTAATGACTCAAAATTTTGAAAACAAACACATTTAATTAACAACGAAATAAAGTTACAACGGAGTCATATCTGGATTCACTAACAACTCTCTCACGCCTGCGTGGCGCACAAAAGAGTAAGTATCAATAGTATAAAGAAAAAAGCGCTGCTTCTTCAGACTGCTCCTGGCACCAACCGTCTCTCTACTCACCTTCCTCATCAGAGGCTCTTGAAATCTTAAGTGCTGATTATGAGATATTACAACATGTTGACCATAAAATTTATAGGCTTCTGTGAAGTGTGGTTCCTGCCAAAATCAATAACCACAGTAGACACCATTGTTGATCACCACTGCCACACGCATTGGCATTAACTCAGAGACTGGATGTGTTCTTGGGGTACAGGAGACCAAGCAGCTTCCACACGTTGCCAAAGCTGATCTGGTGTGGCAGCTGGGGATGTAATCTGGGTCATGGATCACAATTTTTTCTATCGACCTGGAGAGCGAGACGGCCAGAGAAGAATATCAATCAGATGATTGATGAATAACCCTTGGACAGTGCGTGCCAAGTGTAATAGCGCATAGTCCTGTTCAAATATGGCTGTGAATGAGCCTAAAAGTTAAGGAAGGGCAACTGGCTTCCTAGGCTCATGCACATGCTCATCCAACAGATCGGAGATGTAGCGTTTAAATTACCGGCAATGCATACTAGAGGAGTGCGAGAGTAGTATCCTCTACAGTACACAAAGGATCCTGTATCAGGTATTATATACCTCATAATATAATATCTGATGCAGGATCAGTGTGGCGGTACATAACACAGTTATTCAGTATCTTCTCTTTGCAGTATATCCAGACTCGAATGCAATCATCATGGTCTTATATACAGTAGCGTGAATCGTCAATAAAGATAATTTCATTCAATTCTCCCGTCCACATCCTTCTTTCATCGCACCATTTGCAGCGGAGATATCTGTGGTTCTACATCAAGGGTAGATGAAGAAAAGAACTTCTTGCGGACAGACCATTATCCTTCCTCTGTCAAACTCAGATACTTGATCAAAAATTGATCGTTGTTTTAGAAAAAAACCACAAAAAAAAAAGAAAGAAAACAATAGAATTGCCGAACTTGAAATTGTCGAAATCTCCAAGCCTTAAACAGCTCTTTGAAGTGGCGTCCCAGGCGCGCGTGATGTGCGTCTGCGCTGAAATTCTAATCATTTGCATATCGATCCTTCACTAATGCATTCTGTAGTTTTCATGTTATTTGCATGCTTCCTTCAGGCTGTTGCATTTACGACGGCCAGCAGTGTATTGAAACTATTTAAAATATAATGAAAATGATTTCTTTAGAGGCCATGATTGCCTATTAGGTAAAAAGTCATTCTCCAGAGAGAGAAGAAGTGAGTTTTATACCTCACACAGCCGAAGACCCTGTAGCTAAGAGAGCAAAAAGTTTCAGTTCCTTATGTCCACTATTCCACCGCTGATGTGGCTGAGAGAGGTTACCAGATCAAATGTCAATTTTATCATTTCATCGTCTTTTAAAATGAGCAAGCAATTAGCTGCATTTAATGTTCTTGGTCAGTGGAAATGAGGCATTACGACATCTGATTCAAGCTAATATAACGTAACTAAAAATTATTCAATACGATGAAAAAAACTACAACTTTAGATCATTTAATGCAGAAATGTATTTTTATTAATAGAATGTATTAATACCAATGATTTCACATTTCTATACAAATAAATAAAGTTACAAATTCGAAAACTTTATTTGTATTTATCATAAAGTATCTCAGACAGATTTTGAGAAAAAGTTTCATAATTTTAGCTTATTCTATGTTAAAACGACATTTTTTTAAATAATTTAGCGACTTGGTAAGCTTTTAGCGAATTGGCGAGAAATAGATTTTTTTTTGAAAAATCCATCGCCTAAACTCTGGGACTAATATTAAACGAGATAGTCTAGAACATTCCAGAAATTTGGTGAAACTCTTAGATTTTCACGCTAAGTTGGGTATAAATACCACTGTCTGTCGCGGAAGAGATAGATAGTGAATATGCTAGTGATCGAAGTCTAGTGAAGTGCATGGAAGCGGTTGTCTGCCTGAGGTATTAGAGACTTCTGTGACTGGAAGTTGTTTTTCGCTCTATTAACTGAATTGTGGAGCTATCTAGTTGTGATTTCTTCAGCCGGAATTTTCTATATTTTATTGAATTTGCTCCAAAGTCTCTCTCTTATGATTTTTAAAGATTGTTTTATCGACTCTCCACTAACTTGAAACCCGAAGCGTGGTACAATAATAATTTATACATCTGAGGTAATGAAACGTATAATTTATGAAAAGTTATTAAACGGCAACGTTTGTAAAAGATATTATAAATATATTTGTAGGATTTTCGAGCATTGCTATACTAAATGCATTGAATGTGTGAAAATCAAAGAGTTAACGGAAAGGAGAGTTTGTGATTTCGTAGTCTACGGATGAAGAGACACGGAGACAATAGATTGAGTCGTATCGGAACGAGATGAACGGCGGCTTGTTGTGGTTATCGGGGGTAGCGGAAGTCCCGCTCCCGGCGCCATGAGAAATACATGTCTCCTTGAATAATGTGGAAAAACGTCTACAGTTTATGTGTGTGTGTTTTGAAATAAGTATGTCGTCAGAAATAAAGTTATTTTGTGTTATTGAACTATCCTGAAGAGAGAAAATTTTAAGCATAAATTGAATACAGCAGGAAGAACAGAAGGAGAACACTGATGAAAGTATTTAATCATTTCATTGGAAAGGGAATCCAGACCAGGAGATTTTCCAGTGGCTAACAACAGCATTAACTGTAAAAGGTGCATCATCTTCTACAGAGTAGTCCTTGTTCTCGAATATTTTGCTGAAAGGAATTATCGTTAGATGGATCTGGGAAAGAAACATTTGAGATAGCACTGAGAGATTCTTCAAAAGAAGATGTAAAGTGGTTTCAATGCCAGTTATTTCGACACTTTTACTAAAGTTTCTCTTCATGCCTTTATAAATCTTCTTCCATACATCAGAAAGAAAGTCTTTCCAGGAATTTAATTTTGAGTTATACTCTTCTTTAAAGTGGAGGTAATTGGATTTAAAAATTTCCTTCACAATCGGGTTTTTGGCTCTTTGAAAATGACGTCTTGAGGCATTTAACTTTTTACGCATGCATGCTATTTCAAAAGTCCACCAAGGAACATTTCGTTTATCATAATGCTTGGAAGGAATAGCTATCCTTCCTGCAGAAATCATGACATTTTGAAGCTCAGAAATTAGACTTTCTAGGCAAATAGGGTCATTACAAGTAGAAAGCTGATCCTCAAAGCTACAATTATAGATAGCCTCATAACATTTAGTCTGAAAAAGAGACCAATTTGCTCTTCTACAGTCAAAGATTTGACGCATGTTTTGGGGTAAAGAGTTCGTAGTATTATCAGCCAAGGCAATTTCAAAGCAAATCATCCTATGGTCAGAAAGCGAGTCGTAGTCAGGAATCGACCAATTGATGACATCTTGCAATAAGCTTTCTCCAACAGCAGTAATATCAACGTAGCTGGAACCTTGAGTTGAACAGAAGGTAGGACCGAAATCTTCATTAACTACTAAGAGTTGTTTGGTACTGAAGAAATCACATAGTTTATCTCCTCTAGCATCCGAATAAGGACTAAACCAAACATTACTTTTGCTATTAGAGTCCATTCCCCAAATAAGTCGAGAAGAATTAACATTAGAAATGAAAGAATCAATCTTTTGTAAATCAGCATCTATATTTCTACCCGGCTCAAAGTAGTAAGAAAGCAGAATAAAATCTAAATCATTTACAGTGATTTCAACGGAAATCATGTTATAATCAGAGTAATTATGATAAACAAAGGTAGAAATGTTATTCGAGCGAATGATGATCGCTGATTTTATAACATCTGATTGGGAATCAAAGAATACTTTGTAATGACTAGGAAATCCGGGAAGGCTCCCTTTGTAACAGTGAGGTTCTTGAATCAATGCAACATCGATATTATCAGTTTCCATATTGAGAATGAGTTGCTGCGTAGCGTTTTTAGACTTGTGTAGATTTAATTGCACAAAACGTAATAGAGAATAATTATTATTCATAGTCAATACGAGAGATTGATAATTTCTTCATGAAAATTTCACTCGGGCAGCAACTATCATAAGGTTTATGATAAATATTAACTCTTTTTGAAGGATTTTTAGTTTTATTATTAAATCTAGCACAATTAACACAAACTTGATGATTTCTATTAGAACACTCTGAGCTTTTATGGTTACCTGAGCAGGTGAAACAAGCCAGGTGGTTTTTACAATCAGCAGCCTTATGATTAAAACCCAAACATTTAAACATCTATGTATAATAACGAAATCATCAACTTCACACACAGACCAGTCAAGTTTGAGAGTTCCTAACCTTAAAATTTGTTTACGGATATTAGGTGGAACACTAATAATAATATGTCTTGAGTCCCCAAATTTCTTCAGCGTAAAACGAACTTTAGACTCTGAAATTTCTTCCTCGGATACTGAGATTTCAAAATTTTACTCAAATAAGACCTTGATAAGTTCTTCATCATGTAGTGAGTTAGGAACGTGTTTAATAATAATGGCAGGATATTTTCGTTTCGCAAGAGTTGAAGAAAGAGAGGTGCAATTTTTAGCCAGAACCTCACGAAATTTTTTCCTGTCATCATCAGACACACATTCAACCAACAATTTATCATTTGGAAGACTTCTTACGTTTTTAATACCAATTTTATTGCTTCTTGGATTGACTTGCGTTTTTATGATGTTTCTAATATCTCCAACTTTAAGGGTTCCTTGTTCATTCGCAGAGATAATGAGACTGCATTTTTTTCCATCGCTCATTTGTTTTTGAAATGTTCCTGTAGATGGCGCCACTACACTCGCGTACGATTTTTTCTCGTGTATTTTCATTAACACGTTTTCATAAGCTATACGTGACTGAACATTTTTAAATTTATCAAAATTTGAGTAAATAAGACAACGTAACTCACTTAAAGCATTCTTTGCATCTTCTTTCATCTGTTGATTCATGTTTGATCTGGAATTAAGAGCATTTTCAACAGTTTTTAATTTATTTTCACAGGAAGCATAAAATTCGTCAACAACAGCAATGGCGTCCATGTTGCCACGAGCTTTCATATTTAAATATTTTTTATTTTAAACTTACATTTTAATAATTTCAACGGTCATTGTTTGGACACGAGGGCACTTAGACTATGGTTTAAAATAGATTCCGACCCCTTACGAACATCCGTGCTCAAGGTAGGATTTGAACCCACAAACTGTTGAACCGAAGACAAGAGAGCTAACTATGTAGCTATCAGCTCGGCTGTCGGGAGATGGATGTTGCACTTCTGCGTGCAAGTCTGTTGTTGTTGAGCCAGCCTGCTTCCCTGAACATAACCTTGAGTTAGACAGAAGCAGCCGGGTAGTCTTCCAGATTTTGAAGCAGGGATCAAGCAGAAGACGCTCAATAATTGACCTGCCTCCAGAGGTATCATTTCACTTGGAGGACATTGCATCCCCGCCCTCTTTTAACGTACCCAAGTCACTTTTAGCGAACACGGTGGATCTTTATTAGGCTGGGATTCAAACTCACTAGCTTTCGATAATAAGAATGACGCCCTAACCAACGCCGGCCTCCGTATGCAAGTCTGTCTGAGTGGGCGCTTAGGTATTTTACAGTTCACTTCGTCGCAATCACGTCTCACAAGCACATTAAATTACTTATATTGTATGGTTCTGCGTTAATGAAATTACAACATAAAATAACTTGCTTTCCACAAAATTCTCTCAGAATTAATTTTCACATGTATGGAATTGTAGTTAAGTAAATTTTTAAGAGAAAATATGTCTTTTGCAAAGTTTCTGAAAATAATTCTAATTTTTTGTCTCATGAGGTGACAAAAAATTGGAAATTTTTGACATTTTCCGATTTTCGTAAGTTGGATTTAAAAGGCTCTTTTTTGTTTAAAAAACTCTGCATAAGAAAACTGTTTCAAACACTTATCTGAATAATATGTAATTTTTCATATGTAGTCGCTTCCTACGCGAAAAATATTCTCATTGATTTCATCATATTCAATATGTTGTTTTAACAAGGATTTATTGATGAATGTTAACTTAAAAAAATTTGGTTATGGGATATTATATTTGTTGGATTTTTTCATGTTCATTGTACTTACATATTTCATTGATAATACAAACAAATTTATCTGACTTGTTAATAAGCCTTTATATTTTCTAACAAAAATAATGAATGAGAGAAACAATTAAGAAAAGTCATCATTAAATTCTTCGTTATCATCGCGAGTATTCGCAATAATAATTGTAAATTCAGATTTTTCCCTCCTAAACAGAAGAAGCAATAGTTAATGTATAAGATAAAATATTTTTCTGATATCAGGTCACACAAAATTCATCAAACAAGTGTTACTTAAAACGGCTAAGATGTTCATATAAAAAAGTCCTCTTTTTTTATTGAGAGTCAACATTTTAGAATATAATTCTCGGTTTTTTTTTATCAACATTATAAGTGAATGCTTCTTTTGCCAAATCTATAAAATCCATTAAACAATTAATAAAAATGATAAAAAGTATATATTTTAAAATTACCATTTTTTTCTGTTACTTACATATGGTTTTATTCTTATTATAAATAAAATTTATTTCTAAACATACATGCAATAATACATTATATATAGCTTTTTTAATTAAAATTCTATGAATTTCCAAAGTGGAGTAAATCAATTAGGCAAGTGAAAGCCAAATATCATGCATATTTTTATGGTTCTTTCTCTCATATTTTCTTCGCCTCTAATTTTCCGCCAAATACCAAAAATTTGGTGTTAATTGAACTTATTTTTGATGCTATAAAAATATTGAAATATGTCTCAAATCAAAAGTTGATGCTACAGGGAACAAAAAACACTGAATTAATTGGCACTATTTTAAATGTAAGTAAGACATAATACGCTAATATAAAGCTAATTTACAGTATTTAAAGAGACAGTATTGTTTTCATATAAATTTAACTCTTGAAATTAGTTTAATTTTTTATAGCCAGATTAAAAAACGTTTATAGAAATGCAAGAAAACAAAAAATTCAGATTTTAATAGTTTTTGCTTGTTTAACGACAGAAAATCATTACTTGGGAAATACTGAAAATTATTATTATTCATTCCTTTTTCCCGTCCTCTTCGATTTGACGATACACGCGTCAAATTTATTGTTATTGAGATATTTTCCTTGATGGAGCTCTTTATTTTTTTTATAAAGATTGCACACAAAAATATATTGGACACCGAAATACTTGGAACACGAGTAATTCATTAATTGATTGATGAACTTCAAAAGTTATTCGTGATATTTTTGCTTCGATTCATTTCTCTTACACGAGAAAAGATTTGAACAATTGTGAGATGAAAGCATTCATCCTTTTATTATGAAGCATTTGTAATATTCTAGAAGACTAGATCATCTCAACCATCAATAAAATTGAAATTATTTTTCAGTGGGAGGAAAAGTTAAAGGAAATATAACTGTTAAAACATGCAGCTTTAATAAGAATACTTTTTTTAGTAATAATTCTTTTGTGTTTATCTGTGAATTTCATTGTGAATTTTTATTAAATAAAAATTTATTAATGGTCATGAAACCCTTTCTTGACCTTTGATACTTTCGTATTATAAATCACTTGCTGTTATATATATATATTTTTTTTTTGTGAAGAAAAGAAAGAACCTTTCCGCATTGTTATTATTTAAGAACCATTGATCTAAATGATCATCTTAGTGTTTATCTGCATATCATCTATTTCTGTCCACAACTGAACTCTTTGAATCAAATGTTATCGTGGAAATAATGCCCTAGGTACAAAGTGCTTCACTTCACATTCAGACCATTCTTAACATTATACCGAAACCAATATACTTATTTCGATCTGAATTATTTGGATTTCTAACGGCTGGAACTCTTTCACCACAAGACCAGAAACTGCTACTCTTTTATCGTTACCGGTGGACACCTGTCGAACAAGTCAAGGAGAGGTGAGTAGCTTTACCCCCGCCACTCCACCACAAACACACAAAGGGTAGGCCACATTCATTCATTATCTTTCAAGAAAGGCTAAAGTAACAGAGAAAGAAACTTCCATGCCCTCGCAAACAGGGGACTCGAACCCAGGTCCAACGCTCACCACTCAGTTATCGGCCGGTGCTGTATGAATTATTCTCAAATATAAACGCGCGCGTATGAAGACCCTTAAAAAATTTCAGAACTTTCTCCCCTACCATGATACCTTCACAGAAGATAATTTCTTCAGCGCAGTTATTATCATCCAAAATTCATTTTTAGCATGTCAAATGAATATCTTTATGCTAAAATGACATACATAGACAAATCATTACTTGATTCAGTTCCAAACTCATGTATTCCAACGTAACTTTTTTTTGTGAATAATGCAGTGGGTTTACTTACATTTCAATAAAATTAATCTTGCAAATTTAAATTAGAACAGTAAATTGTCTCATATCTAATTCTAGCCACAATACTGATACATTATAGAGTCTGATAATAGTCTTATTGTGGTTCACTTATCATGTTTTGTTCATTGAAAAAAAATTTGATGTGCTCCACTATAAAATGCAATATTATCATGCGCTGAAACATTTGAGAGCTGCGACACACACTACTGATTCTATTGTATTTTGTCACCATCTATTATTTTGTTCAAGTTTGGCGCACTGGTTGCTTGTTTGGTTTCGGCTTCGTTCACTTTATCGGATGGTCTTCACTGAATATCCGTCTTGTTCAGTAACGACGATTGGATCTCGTATAATAGGTCGTGGTAGCTTATGTCCTCTAAGTGAAATAATAATTCTTTAGGTGGAAGTTTAAGTATTGCCGTGTCTTCTGTTAGGTCCCTGCTTTTAAATTACAAAGACACTCACCCAGCTGATGAGTCTTACTCTGGTCTTGCTACAAGGAAGTATGCCGGTGCGACATCAACTTTGTATATTCGTATGATAAATTGAAACGAGCTTATTTGCAGAAAAGTGATTTAATTATAAATTAAGAATCATGTATAGACATCTGTGGTTTAGTTAATCAGTCTACGGTCATTTTTTGAACCGGGATTTGCATTTTAAAATATATTTTGGTTCATTACAATTATGCATGCTCAAGGTACAACAAACCACGAAGCTTTGAGCAGGAGCATAGAATGCTTAACCATAGCTGCCAATTCATTATTAAAGTAGTTATATAAGCAATTCAATTTTTATAAGTAAGTTCGAATTATAAGTTTTTATCAATAACTATGACATAATATTGTATGGAATAATTACCAGCCCATAAAATTTCATCAGAATTGCATATTTTCTCAGGAAACAAAACTTAGCAGCAGTTTCTTTGAATGATAATCTCTTCCTTGGTATCCCCTAATCCATGGAACTTATAATCTCCATTCCCTTTAAATTGCGATTAGATTTATGTTGTTAGATTATCATTAATCATAATTTTCCAACATTTTCTGTCGCTTATAGGTGTAAGCTTACGTAATCTTGGAAATTTAATTGTGAATTCTTAAAAACTCTATATATTTTTAGCACTGTCTCGACACATGGCTTCCAAAGTATTTTTGTTGAATTACTGAAATAAGTATGCCTAAGGAGGGTAACAAAACTGCTCAGATGACTAACAAAAGATTGCATTCATGTCTGTCACCTTGAAAAGAATTGCGTCCGATGACATTCCAATGATGGAATACCAGCGTGTCACCGACGATGGTCCGGTCGAGCATAAAGGAATAGTATAGGATTTGACGGTTCGTTAAGGTACAAGTCTTCCAAGAGATGCCAATATTAGAGAGTGGGTGCCGGTGATATTTCTCGCCTCATCAAGGTTTGGTTCTGTGGCTCATCTACCAAGGCAGGTGGCGGCTGTTCATTTGAGTTCAAAAATATTCGAGTTGCAAGGTATCAAAATTAGTTATAGAAGCCTCACAAACTCGATCCCCTTCTGTCGGCATGGCCACTTGACTTTTCCCAGGCTTTCATTTTAGCGAAATTTGAATGCCAACTATCTAAGAAATGTTCGATCCAGAAGGCAGAAAGACAGTAAATGTTTAAAGAAGCAGCAAAATTACATGCTACAATCCATCATGCTAACTTTTGAATGTGGGGACTTTTTTGGCGGATATCTTTGTTTATCTGCGAACTTGGATTTTATTAAGTCACAGAGATCGAGAGTAATAAAAATTATGAAGAAAATTCTATTTCGACAACCCTAGTATTTACGTCATCGTGAGGAAATTAGAGCATTTTATTCCATTTTCGGATTTTATTAAGAATTTTTGAGAGGAATAATTCGTCTGAACTTTTTTTATGTGCTAAAGAATTTCTTGAGCTTTTGTATGCATAATATGCAGGTTGTGCTGTTCTTTCTGATTATTTTAAATAAAGCTTTTTTATTTTGCGTTAATTGATTAAAATTACTTAAATTTATTTAAAAAGATTATGTGGACATATCGTTTTTTAGAATGACATTTTTATTATTTATATTATTATAAAATAAAAGCTCGTTTTTAAAGTACATATTAATTTTACAATTTGTATTTACATTTAAAAAAATGTTTTTCCTATATCTTCTTTATTAAAAACATTAAGTAATATTTTAATCGCATTTCACATTTTATATTGATTTTGGCGAATAATCTTATGTTTTCATTTGAATTTGCGTTTCTATTTTTTTAGAATTTTGTTTTACATTTTCGAAATAGTGTGATAAGGTTTTCCTCAATCGTATTTATATTTACAAAATTATTGTCTTCTTTTTTTTTTTAAATCCTAATATTTTTAAAAAATATATACATTCACGCTTTTATTATCAGGTTTAGATTTATTGCTTAGAAGTGTAACCTTTTTCCAGAAAAGAATTCACAATCATGTCATAACGGCAATATCTCTTTGTCACAAAAGAGTTCAGAAAATGGCATGATGGATTGATTACATGTGTAGGTGGGTGGTTTTCATTATTCTGGTGACCAACACACTGTGCTTGGTGTGATTTGCATATCTTTCATGAGAGGTTGCCGTATTTTAGAATAGTATCGGCGGAGCGAGGTTGCTTGTTAAGTTCTGGTTGGGGTGAAGGCTCCGAGTTAGTTTTGTTTTTGCAAATAAATGTGCGTTTGTAAATAAATAAATGTGTTGTCCAGAAAATGATAATCGTTAATTTTCCCAGCCGTTCTACACATACGTCAGCTGTGCCAGAGAAGCTTTACAAAATTTTCCTCTTTTAAACTGTCGATCACATAGTATATAAATCGAATATTATCGCTGCGGCCTTTTGTTCACCAGTTCATGGGTTCGATTCCATTCTTCGCATGAGATAATTTTAATGGTTCGGAATCAATAACATGTCCAGGTCTAATTACTGCAAAAAATTGATCATTGGAATAATAAATAAAGCAAGTTACTGCGTGATGCTAAAATGTTTCTGGCAAATATTACTGAAATCCATGAAAACCTTTGTGCAAAAGTAATTTTAAAAGCAAACATTTTACAAAGATACACACGCAAGCAATCTCTGTCTTAAAAAAAAATATATAAGTTAAAGATGTTAACCTAACATAAAAAAATTGCAACACACAAATTATGTATAATCTTTCGCGGAAACATTTACAATAACAAGTCTGCCATTTTTGGCAATCGAAGTGCTTTTTTAATAGTGTTGTGAGGCAGGACAGACTCGAATCCGCTCAGAGGAAGAAGAGAAACGCGAATGGCGGTAATCGCCATTTTTCTCTCGTCGTGTGACTGCTGTCATTGAGGACACCGAGGCTAGACGTCAAAAACAAAGGAACGAACGCGTAAACTTCTGAGGCTGCGCAATGAATGGGGGTGTTCCTCAATGTCTAATACCATGTCAAAGATACGTTATTGTTACTATTATCTTTAATTATTCTGTGGGGAATTAATGATTATCATTCATACAATCAGATTTCAATCGAATGAGTTTTCTAGCTTTTATTAATATTATTGTTCGCTTAAAGATGAATGACTACCCTTTTTCATTCGAACAAAACTTTATCTTATAAATATATCAATCATATTTGAAATATTAAGTTTTTTATTAGTTTCGTAAGAATTTTCCCTATATTTGACTAAACAATTATCGTCATTTATCCAGTTAAAACTTAATCTAATCATTAGAAGTAGTTATGTTTTATACTAATTAATTTACTACAATGATTATCATTTAATGAATAGTGATTACATCACATTCGTTGGATAAATAATGAATGTAAATGGTTATTTCATACCAATTAAATTTCACTATTATTATTATTATTACTTTTTTTAAAAGAGAGTTATTGTCCTTCAGGCTATTAAGACTTAGTTTTGTGAATGATTATTACATATTAGTTAATTTTTAGTATAATAACTATGGCTAACGCGAACAAGGATTACTCTTCCATCAATTAAGAATGATCGTTTAATGAATAATGGTAACTATCATTTAACAAGTGATATTTCATACTAACTAATTTTCACTGTTATTACCATTTCTTTAAAAGACAACGATTATCCTTCATCAACCTAAAACCTAATATTGTGAAAATAATGATTGATACAGATTTTTACTATTGTTACGATCATTTAATAAATAATTTTTATCATTAATAATGAATATAAATGATGGATTCGTGCTCATGAATATTTATACATGAAAAGGGAGCTAAGGAAATGACTTCGAATAAAGCAACAAATTCAATATTATTAGATATCTCTAGTTAATAATGACATTTGTTTAAAAGTTAAATTTTAAGTATTCTAATATTCATTTAGGAATTAGCACAACCAAGTTCTGAATTCATTAAATTATCTACTAGTCCGGAGCAAAAGAATAGTTACAAGATAAAAGAGCATTCAAAATTATCATTCAGACTAAAAATAATCTTCCCATCCGGGGCAAAATGTTATTTTCCTCAACGAAGACTCAACTATTCATTCTTCTTATCGCCACAGGATGGCGCTAGACAAGTACACCACATAAGCAGACTCACTGTAATTGGAAAAAAAGAAAACACTTTTCCAAGAAATAGCAGCTTAGAAAAGTTTGATTACATTTTTGCGAATTTTTCTGCTTTGAATAGAGAAAGATAAGAATCCAAATAAATTGTTTGAATAGAATTTATATTTTAAATTATGCCAAATATTGGAGTAGTGAAGGCATTAAGATGAACTTATTGTTGACAGACTGGATGACAGATTGCGGAGGGGTATAGTGTCTCTCACTTCGAAGCAATAGGTCCTGGGTTCGAATCCTGGTTCAGTCATGAATGTGCTTTTCGCTTAGTGTCTTTATCCCTTCATTTTAGGGGTGACTATGGCAAAACCACTGGGTGCCGGGCAGTATAAGTTGCGCTCGCCTTCGCCCCTTGTAACGCTGAATGAATGAATCAGAAGATCAGCCGGTCAGGGGAGAAAAAAATGCTTACTAAATGTATACATAAATGAAAAGACGCTTTGTGGATAATTTAGAAAAATTAATTTATAAAGATTTTCTGCAGCTTATCGAGAAGAGTTAAGCATTTTCATAATCAAATCTTTTTCACTCTACAGCTCTGTTCTGCTTATGTGTACACATTTAAATGAATCATTTTCTGGTCCTAAATCATCTATATTGAATTCAATTTTGGTACCATTCCCTTATATGCCCGCAATCGACTGCTAAGCAATCGCATTCAGAAGTAAAGTTTGACGTTTAAATAAATTTTGTCAATACATGATAATCATTTAGTTTATAAAAAATGTTTGAAGCATTTGTGAGTAGTTTCTAAAAATCTAACATTCTCAAAGAATACACGAGGCAACGATTGTATTTGCTATTTTGTTTTTCTTTTACGTTAAGATGATTATCACTCGGAGGTACAATAGAAGTGTGTCTTATTTTTTAATTTTTCACCTGTCTCTTAGAAGTTTTATATGTTTTATAAATTGGCACATTGAACCAAAACTTCTCACGCCACCAGACATCTCAAGACAATTGAAACGCAATTTCTGTGTATACCACACAAATTAACTTCCAGAAGGACTTTTTCTCGACAGTGGACCGTGCACACGTGTCACAAATGAGAAAACTTGGAAAACTCCAAAGCACCATCCCGACAGACATGTAGAAGACAGAAGCGTAATATTCATTTCCCGTTTTCCACAGAGGCTGGGATTGAACACAAGACCTTTCACTCTGAAAATCAATATCATTCTACTAGGCCATGGTTTACCCAACAACCAACACTTCATATACGAATTTCTGGAACATAATGGTTTTAATTTATTTAAATTAAAAAAAATCAGCTTATTTTGGTACTGCGTGCCTCATGATCGAGGGCCATTGTAAAGGATTTTGCGCGTAAATTATCACCTAGGAAGACATTTCAGAGATTTTACGCCGTATTTACAGAACACCCGGAATGCTCCGTAACACACACCTAAAGGACACAGACAGATAGCGGTGCAGTCTAGCCCCGGACTGTATCTTAAGATTCACGGGTTTGGAATACTCGCCCATCACCAAACGCGTTTTGAACCACGGTCAGGTGACGTGGTCACGCCTGAGATGGCACTCTCCTCCCCACATTCACGCCTCACCAGCGAAAGAACTTTAGACGTCATATGCAAACATAGACACGCCTCCAACCCACGGAGTGCTAAGCTGGCAGCCTAATGGTTAGTGCTATTGCCTTCGGTTCAACAGTTCTTGGGTTTGAATCCCACCTTGGGCATGGATGTTTGTAGTGGTTCAGAATCCACTTTAAACCGTAAGTCCCGGTCTAATTAGCCCTTGTGTGCAAAAAATGACCTTTGAGTGACATACAAACCAATCCACGGAGCTTCCGCAACTCAATGTGGGAGGGAACGTGGTCACCCTCCCAATCAAACATCATTTGCCGATGGCAAATGATGTTTCCCTTTGCCGATCTTAACGGGAACCTGAAGAACACTGTGATTGGTTTCCCCTGTTGTTTCCAAGATCGCTCATTGATAACAAAAGATCCGATTTTTAAGATATATTTATTTACATTAACACACATAACACTAATTTATAGACAAAGACATAACTTTAGTTGATTAATTTTACATTCGAAATTTTCATCGCCTGGAAGCGGTACTTCCGCTACCACTCGTCGTGGCATACCCGTACTGTCTCTCTCTTTTCGACAAGCTTCCCCTATTTCTCAAGTGTCTTACCACTTAACGAACTCGAGGGCTCCCGTCCGCTAAGTGTTTGATCTTCACACCTTCCCTCCAGTTTTCATTGCTGGACCTTGTCCCGCAAATGGAAACTACGAAGAATTCTAGAAAGTTCCTTTTACCTTTTATCACCATTCCATCAAGAGCCAAATAATACCAACATTTTAAATTTAACTTAGTGCTTAACCTAGGTGCTGACATGCTTCAGCTTACACTTTTGTTTCATATTCTCTTTAAAGGAAAATATCCTATACTACTGCTATATTCATTATATTTATTACAACACAATATTATAAAGTAAGAAAATAAGAATCAATATCAACACAAAAAAACAATTATGTGCAAATATTATTCACACACAAACCTTATGAAAATTAACGACCCATAACAAATAGAAATAACTACATTATATTATATAAAGTTAAATATGAATATTATGATATATCAGAAATTATTTCTTTTTTTTTTTTTTTTTTTTTTTTTTTTTTTATTTCTTACAAGATTCATTATAAAAGAAAAATAATTAATCATCCTCATAAACCCTTGATAAGGCATCTGCGATAACATTATTACTACCGGGCTTATGAGCTATTTTGACCTGATAGCGAGAAAGAGCCAATGACCATCTCTGTAATCTGGCATTCTTCGGAATGCTTTCCGTAAGATATTTCAGAGGATTGTGATCTGTGAACAAATTTATGGAAGTTCCGTAAGTCCATGCTTCAAACTTACCAAGTGCCCATATCACAGCATACGCTTCTCTCTCGATGGTACTCCATTTGGTCTGCGCTGGAGTTAATTTCTGACTGGCGAAGGTTATAGGCTTAGGATTTCCATCTGTATCTCTCTGCATTAAGCATGCTCCAATGCCAGTAACCGAAGCATCTGTGTGCAGTTCAAATTGTTTATTTAAATCAGGGGTTGACAATGAAGTGACAGTACACAAACTATCTTTCAATGAGATGAAGGCCTTTTCTGTCTCTTCAGACCAAGGAATATCATTTGGGATAGATTTTCTGGTCAGGTCTGTTAATGGCTTAGCAATATTCGCATAATGAGGTACATATTCCCTATAATAGTTAAACAGTCCTAAAATCGATCTTAAGGCTTTCTTCGTTCTTGGCGATTTTAAGTTTTTGATAGCTGTAATTTTATCCGGATCGGGCCCATGCTCTCCTGATCCAACTACATGACCTAAGTATTTTACCTTCGATCGAGCAAAGGTACATTTCTCTAAATTTGCGGTAAAATTACACTGTTTTAATGTTTCCAAAACTGTTCTTAGACGGTTCAAATGTTCTTCCCAACTAGATGAATAAACTATGATATCATCCAGGAAACTTTCAACAAAATCATTATGAGGTCTTAGAATCTGATTCATAATTTGCTGAAAAGTAGCTGGAGCACCTGCAAGTCCAAATGGCATTACTTTCCACTGATACTGTCCTTTAGGTGAAACGAAACTTGTTAGTTCTCGACTATCTTGATCCAATGGAATTTCCCAATAACCTTTAAGGATATCTAGAGTTGATAGATAATTTGCCGCACCAGCTTTGAATCGTAATTCTTCTGAATTTTGCATTGGAAATGGAGCTATTTTAGACTCAGAATTCAGTCCCCGATAATCGACACATAGTCGAATCGTTCCATCTTTCTTTGCGACACATACAAGAGGATAAACAATCTCTGCGGAAGATGGTTCTATCAAATCCTTGTTTAATAGTTCTTTTATTTGATTTTCCACCTGAGGTTTTAGTGATTCTGGTATGCGGTATATGTGAGGCTGTTTCCTTTCGATTCCAGGTTTTAATGTTATTTTATGAGGTGGTACCTTAGCTCGTTTCAATTCACCATTGAATACGACTTTGTAGTCCTTAAGAATTGTTAAAAGCTGAGTCTTTTGCTTCGGAGATAGATTTGAAAATTCGGTCTTTTCTTCTAGCTGTTTCCAACTGTCCTTTATTTCTCCAAGGCCTCCTAAAGGTACAGGTTGAACTTCTCCAAAATCTTCATCAGCTTCATATATTATGCCCACCATATTCATCGGTTGGATATATTTCCTTAGCTTATTTTGATGCAAATGACGGATGCTTCCATCCGGTAGCTTAACTGCATAAGAATGTGGTGATTTTTGCTCTACAATTTCCCTGGACCTTTACAACTATAACAAAGTTTGTTTGTAGAGTCTGGAATCAGCACAATAACTTCATCTCCAATAGATAATTCTTTTTCTTTGGATCTTAAATTATGATAATGTACATATTTCTCCTGTTGATTTTTAGTATGTTCATCGGCGTATTCCACAGCTTCCTGTAACCTATTTCTAACCTTCTGAAGATAATCAGTGATTGATTCACCAATACCTTGAGGTAAAACAACTTCATCTTCCCATGTAGATTTTAAAATAGCTAAAGGTCCAACTGGGGGGCGTCCATGAACGAGTAGGTAGGGTGAGACCCCAGTAGTAGCGTTTGGCACTTCACGATATGCCCACAAGAGAAAAGGCAACTGTTTGTCCCATCCTCTACCTTGCGACCTTATGGCATGATGCAACATTGATTTCATTGTGCCAATCCATCTTTCTATTAATCCGTTACTCTGTGGGTAACCTGGTGTAGAGAATTTTGGTACAGTCCCTAATCTTTTAAGAAATTCTTGCGTTAACTTTGCAGCAAAATTTGTTCCATTGTCCATAGCAATGATTCGAGGAATGCCAGTCCTCATAAAAATTTCCATAAAGGCATCGCATGTCGCTTTTTGCCGACAAAGTTTTAATCGGAATTGCCTCTGGCCACCGACTGTGCTGATCCATAACACACAACACATACTGATGTCCCCTTGAAGATTTAGGTTCAATAGGCCCTAAAATGTCAGCATTGACTACTTGGAAGGGAAGTTCTGGTCTACCAACAGCTTCTATAGGTCCTCTGTCTTTCAGTTTGGTTTTCCTCCGCAATTGACAATCGTGGCAAGATTCACACCAGCGTTTTACATCCCTTGGCAGACCTTCCCACCAAAAAGACATTGTAACTCTTTCCTTTGTTTTCCTAGAAGCAAGATGTCCTCCTGTTGGTATTTCGTGAGCCAATTTTAAAATTTCTTTTCTCCTGCACTCAGGAACTACAAGCTGTACATACTTCTGTCCTGCCACATTGCCTGTGTGGTACAATAAATCTGATTCCAACCAGTAATTATTCTTACGCTGTCTGGCATCTTCAAAACACCGATTTAATGTAGCACAGGACAACTGTTCTTTTCTAAATATCTTTGCTTGCGAAATTGAAGTACTATTTTCTTCATCCTTAATAGCGGTTATTTCTTTATTTGCCAAGTTACTTTCCACTGGAGTAGTTGAAACCTCTACTTCAGAATTTTCTAAATCAAATGTTCCTTGATTTGCTTCTATTGCCTGGTGAGCTTCTATTTTCCTTCCCTCCACATTGAAAGTACTCAGAAACTATTCCTTTCCCGTGGATATTTTTTATTTCCTCTCCAAGATATTTTCTTCTTTGTTCTTCCAACAAACTAAAAACTCTAGGAGTGATCAAAGCTTGCTCATGCAATCCTTCCACAACCGCAGCATGCACCATGATATACGGCCTGATATCATCATCTGCTGACCAAAGACTTAGTGGAATAGAAACAAGCTTTCCTTCAACCGGAGATCCAATTGCAGGCCTCAAGTAAATTTTCCCACTTGACTGCAACATTTCTTCTGGTACCACTGACTTCCGCAGTACTGTAATTTCCGCACCACTATCAATGATTCCTTGAAACTTATTATCTCCTATATTTAAATCAACTCGCAAAGCTCACCATCCTTCTCACTGATTGGAATTTCCCAATCGAAACTTGCATTACCCATTTAATGCAAAGTTCATTTAACCCTTTTGCTTACCTCAGTTTCACTTATATTAGAAACTTGAGTTACCGTATTCATTTGCGGGCAGAATTTCTTCAAATGTCCCTCTTCCTGACATTTGTAACACTTCAATACCTTTCTATCTGGAGCGCAACTTGCGGTATTATTTCCTAAACGATTCTGTGGTCGTGGATTTGGGTTCTTTTGATAATTATAATATTCTTTCTTTTCCACAAAGTTTTTATTTCTAAGTTCACCTGGAAAATGTTTCCTTACAGTTTCGTTCTGTTTTGTTCCATGTGGGCCGGGAATAAATTTAGTATAATTGTGGGAATTATTTGCAAAACTTTTTGGCATCGAAACTAGGAAATTATCAATTTCCCTTACCAATTCAGGGACTGGAAGCCAATTTTCAGTCTCTTTCAGAAATATTTGAGATCTTACATGAGTAGGCAAACTCTCTTTTATTTTGTCAGCTACAATAAGCTCTTTAAGTTTAACAAATGTTTCTACATCTCTTGATTTTAAATACAGTTCTAATGCAGCTTCCACTCAGGACGCATACTGAGCATAACTTTCATTGTGTAATTTATAACAAGAATCAAAATTCTTTTTGTGTTGTAACGGAGTTATTCTATATTCCCTTAAAATGAAATTTTTGATTTTGTCATACTGATCTAAATCTTCTTCCGACAACATAGCATTAATACCTTTAGCACGACCCTTTAAACACTGTAAAATAATTTTCCCTTCGTACTGTTCGGGTAC
The DNA here is from genome assembly GCA_030067965.1 of Latrodectus elegans. NCBI lineage: Eukaryota > Metazoa > Arthropoda > Arachnida > Araneae > Theridiidae > Latrodectus > Latrodectus elegans. Next base: position 110,353,375 of record CM057822.1, on the reverse strand, counting down.
TTCATAAAGCTTGAACATCCTTTCTGCATGATGGAAAAAGAAAGGCCATTCTTCTGCTTGTTCTGGGGGATCTAAAATTACCCCTTTCATTATATTTAAATAACCTAGAAATGTGTTTCCTAATTTATCTCGCCCATATTCTTACCGTGCTTAATGAGTTGCCCTCATATTCCCTTTCTTTTATTTCTAATTCACGCATTTTAATTTCATGCTCACGTTCTCTTTGTTCTGCTTTGGCTTTTTCTCTTTCTATCCGATCGGAAATTATTGTATTTATTAATTCTCGAACGAATGATTCTTCAAAATGTTTAGATTGTGTAATCAAATTTTTTAAATCTATAACTTTCGCGTCCGGAGGAATCTGTTCTCCTAACTCACTAGCCAATATTAACAGATCCTCCTTTCGAGCTTTACCCAAGAATGCAAAGGCCATTTTAACAACTAATGTTATCGCAAATTACCAAACTTAAGTATCAACTATTCAAAGCAAAACATTTAAATCACACAAATCACCTTTCATTTGTTTAATCTATAAAACACTTTCGTTTACTTAATGTACCAAAAATTTAAGAAATTTATTCTAATAATAAATTTTAAATTTTATAGTTTCAATTTTCATTTCAACACACTGTAATATACTTAATATGTATAAAACTTCAATTACATAATACACATTAATGAATGAAAACAATTCAAAACAAGCTAAAAAAATATACATATACGAATCATACTCCCAGTTTAGGTATTTCAATTTAAATAAATCTTTATCACAGAAGATCATTGAACATATAACCACTTAAATCAATAAAAGGCTAAAATAATTTTTAGTAACATGCATTTATATCTTTATCATTATTAATATATGTAATTTTACCTTAAAATAATATGAATCAGAGTTACCGAAACAACCAAAAACTATTATTCATTGCAAGCACAATTACTCTCAAAATATAAAATAATTCAAAATTTCCTCTCATAAATGCTTCCCAATCTTGGTTTTGATACAAAATTTAAAATCTAAACTTAGTTACTTTACATAAATACTAAATACAATCATAGTAAATAATAAATATACCTAATAACATTGAATAATTCTGTGAAAATGCAATTTTTAATAATGCAAAACAATACTCAGTAAAAGCATTTAAACTTTCTTGAAATAGTTTCTTATTCCATAAACTTTTATCATTTACATAATGAACAACAAAATGATAATGAAAATTCAAAGCAAAAACATTTATATCCTACTATATCACATTAACACATTACACCAAACATACGTTTCAACAATTTACTATTCAATAATACAGTATCTTTTAAATTAATGCACATAACTCAAGAAATTGACAATTAGCAACAACATTATTATTCGACATAAATTTGTTTTAATAAACAGATTATTCCAAAAATATTTTTTCTAATAAATCAAAATTATATATATATACATATATATATATTTTTTTTTAGTAATATCACCAGTTAGAGAAAACTTTTCTGAATATTAATGAACAAATGTCAATAACCAATATTATTTCGAACCAATATCGAACTTTTAAACATTTTCTCAATTAAATTAAACATTATACATATTTGTTTTTATCTTGATATTTTGAATATTTAAACATTTTTTTCATTTATTACATTTACTTCTTAAACAAAACCCTACAAAGAAATTTACGAAAATTCTAAAACAAAATTTCCTTTAAATCATACATAATTAAAACATATATTGGCTCTTAATGGAAGGAGAAGCAATCAAAATATACAGACTCACGATTTTGTAGGTATTTTTCCATCATTAGGATCTCATCATTTTGTATTAATCCGGAATACATCCTGTCGACTGCGCCAATGTGATTGGTTTCCCTGTTGTTTCCAAGATCGCTCATTGATAACAAAAGATCCGATTTTTAAGATATATTTATTTACATTAACACACATAACACTAATTTATAGACAAAGACATAACTTTAGTTGATTAATTTTACATTCGAAATTTTCATCGCCTGGAAGCGGTACTTCCGCTACCACTCGTCGTGGCATACCCGTACTGTCTCTCTCTTTTTCGACAAGCTTCCCCTATTTCTCAAGTGTCTTACCACTTAACGAACTCGAGGGCTCCCGTCCGCTAAGTGTTTGATCTTCACAAACACAATGCTGCATCCATCTCTGGTTGTGCAATAGCAGCTGGGATTGAACTTTGGAACGTATGCTGCGAAAAGAACGGTCCTACCCCTAGGACACGGTAAATTAATAACACTGTGACATAAGGAACGATATAATGGATTCATGAGTGTGAATTATAATTTAAATGAATTGTGCCAAAAATTGCCATCAAACTTTCGGAATTTAACTTTTATTCTAAGTTATCTGGAAACAAATATTCTGAAATTAGTTGCATTTTGTCCTTTGTCAATTAAAACCTGAACTGGTGGATAAAGATGGAAAGAAGACTTTATTTATTTAGCTTTATAAAATACTTTACCATTTAAAAAAAAAAAAACTTTATAATTCCCTAGACCTGGTTACCAGATATTCACTGTTGCTTTCCATTGCTTTAAGTTTTCCAGAATTTCATTGTCATACATTGAAATCCTATTTTCGTTTCATGCAAACTATTTGAGAGTTGCTATTAAATTTATATGGATCGGGTAAAAGATGTCTACAAACATTTATGAATACTGGATGGGGAAGAAATCCACTATTTCTACGTGAACTGCAATGTTTTAGGCGCAGATAATTGTCAATCTTCAAGTCCATGCTAATGCTAACACGCTAGTCAACTTTCATTTGATCGTCAGGTTGGACGACTGGTGCAAGGGAAATATCTAAACTGAATCAGACTGCAAACCAAAATTGCACTTATCGGGATCACATAAACTCATTCCATAATTTCAGCCACAGTTTCGTTATTATCAAGGAAACATGAAAAGATATGCATAATTTTCTCCTTGTTGACTTGCATTTTAAGCGCTTTGTCACTCCTAACTGAATAGACAAACAAAAACAGCAAACGATTTTTTAGGGGGAAATACCACCTTCCCAACGACTATAAATCTAAAATAGTTTGATCAAAACTATATGATCACCACAGCTAACTATCGAAAAAGTAATTTCCTTCTCCCCAACCTTAATATATTAATTAAGGAGTCTATCACACAAATAATGCAGACATTTCTTAAGCACTGTATAAGTATTAAAATACAGAACTTACATTTTTTCTTTAGATTAGGTTTTGTGGTCCACCACCGCTCAGATTCTCCATCCATAGTATCTCTGAAAAATAATTATTCATAGGTGCATGAAATATTCAATATTTTTCTTCTTTTTATTAGATTTCGAAAAAAATGAATGAAATGAAATCTGTAAAATGACAAAGAAATGAATGAGTTGCTGCAATAGCCGACAAAAATGTATCGTGGCTGTCAATCTACACTAATACAAATAATGTGTAATACATTACATAAATTTTACTTCGGTAATAGGAGAGATTATGATAAGATAAATTTATTCTCGGATTGGATTTATCGGAAGAAAGTTATTTGAAGTTGGATTATAAGAATAACGAAATGCATAATAGCTGTACTGCACGCCACTCTGGAGTGATGAAGACTCTACAGCTTCTATTGGAGCAAAACGAGATACGATGTAGAGAAGTGGTCCAATCTTGTGATGAATGCGCTGCCCGTAAGCGATCAGAGAAACGTAGCCAAAGAGATTACAGTGGTACAACGTAGGAGTACCTTTCCAGCGGATAACACTGGATACCTACCACTCTCTACAAATGGTAACGAATACATCCTAATTGACATGAACAACTTTACTGACTGGCATGAAGCGTTTTTAATCCCCTATGAAGAAGCTGCTACAGTATCAGAGGCTTTAATCCAGAAATGGATTTCTAGATGCTTACAAATTCATTCAAATCAAGGATGAATGTTACTTCAGCTGTGTTTAAAGAAATACTCCGGAAAAGAGATGACAGACTACATTCATAGTCAAACCACATGGCAGAGAACTTAAACAGCCTCTCACTCATGGCTTCCAGAAATTAACAAGACTGGGACTTGGAGCTATCGCTGTTCCTGCTTGCATATAGCAATGCTGTTCACAAGACCACTGGATATACTCCACCTCAGATGATCTTTGGTCGTATCTCTCACTTCGGTGGTCCTACCCATACATATTCATGCTTGAGATCTACATGGTAGAGAGGTTTAACTTAAATAGCCTCTCACTCATGGCTTCCAGAAATTAACAAGACTGGGACTTGGAGCTATCGCTGTTCCTGCTTGCATATAGCAATGCTGTTTACAAGACCACTGGATATACTCCACCTCAGATGATCTTTGGTCGTATCTCTCACTTCGGTGGTCCTACCCATACATATTCATGCTTGAGATCTACATGGTAGAGAGGTTTAACTTAAATAGCCTCTCACTCATGGCTTCCAGAAATTAACAAGACTGGGACTTGGAGCTATCGCTGTTCCTGCTTGCATATAGCAATGCTGTTCACAAGACCACTGGATATACTCCACCTCAGATGATTTTTGGTCGTATTTCTCACTTCGGTGCACCTACCCATACATATTCATGCTTGAGATCTACAGAAGATGTCCATAATTTTGTTCGAGACAAAATCAACCTGGAGACCGAAAGAGTGAAGCGAAGGAATGACACAGGAGAGACGGGACACGAATTTCAGGAAGGTTTGGTTGTGGAACCTGATTCAACGAAAGAACTTAACGCAAAGTTGAAAACAAATTGTCTATGCAACCCTAAAAAGGTTGAGCGACGTCACAGTTCGTATAAGGAAATGGACTTCCTCAAAACCGAAGGTAGTACATTACGACAGATTAGCTCCTTATTATAGTGTAAATTTAAATTTGTAGACAATGTTCTCTTTGAAAATTGTTTTAATGGAATATTTTTTTGCATTTGTCTAAATACTTTTAGTTGTTTTTATAGGTAATGTGTTTTGTATCCCCTTAAATGTAAATTCTTTTGCTACTTTATATTTGGCCTACTCTCAGGAGAATGCACTGTCCGAGATGTGCAGTCTTTGAGTGAAGGAAATGTTACAAATTTATAAATATTATTTGAAAGTATCAAAAAAGGACAGATCGGAAATACTGTGATTTTGGGTAAAAATGTAGCAGTTTAGGTATATTCTATATTAAAAACATTTCTAATTATTTGGAGACTTGGTGACTTTTTGGCCAGATTCTTGACGACTTTGACGAGAAATAGAAACTTAATAAATACACAACTGAAGCTTTAGGACCAATATTAAGCGATATAACCTAAAACCTTCCAGAAACCTGGGAAAATTGCTAGATTTTCATGCCATGTCGGGTATAAGTACCGCCGACTGTCTTAAAAAGAGTTGGTGAAGACGCTGAAGAGAGAGAAAACGACCAGTCTTGAATTCTGGTCTAGTGCACAGAAACTGTAGTCTGTCTGAGGTGTAAGAGACTTCTGTGGTTGGAAGCTGTTTCCTGTTGTATTGGACTGTATTATTGTAATTTTTACTGCTGGAATTTCCTGTATTTAATTAAATTTGCTACGAATAAAAGCTTAGTGATTTTTAAGCCAGTGTTCACCAACCAACACGAACTCAGAAACGTGGTACTCAACCAACATGACCCATAAAACACTCCTCTTCGGAAGTTCCTAGAACCTTCATTTCCGGAGGTTTCTAGAATATTCTTATATGAGATTATAGTTACTGGGCTCCTCTATTAATCCTATCAACTCGAAACTTCAAAAATCTTAACCTAAGTTTGAACGGCAAAAATGTTGCCAAATTGCCAAAAGTTCTTCGATTTTTCAGGCTTATATTCTCAGTCTTGAAAGCCACATTTTATACAAAATCAGCATTGTTTAGACTAAAATTTCAAGTATTATATTATAATAGCATACTGAATCAAGTAAATAAAGAAAAAAGCATGATATTTATACAATTATTTACACTATTTATATTTTTCGTAATAATACATAAAATTTTATATCAAGATTTCAATCAATTTAATATTTTAGTAAATGGAAGCTCAATGTGAATAAGTAAAAAATATTCAGTTTTTAAATAAAGCAGACCAAGGAATCAAAATCAGGGAATTCTAGTCTGTGTAAATCAGGTAATATTTGGTGTATTTTTCTATATTCTAGTCTTAAATGCTTAATATTAGAGTGCATCATCAATGCTTAGATATTTGTCCCTTTTACTTAGATTTAACAACAGAAATGTTTATTTCCAAAATTACCTTGCCTATGATAATTGAATTTTATTTTTCTTTGTAAATGTTTTGCAGTGGGCCAAAAGACTTTCTTTTTGTGAGAATGTAGTATTTATTATCATGAAAGAAAATTCCCCAATCACGATGACTACATTTTGACTTGCGATGGAAGCACAGATCCTGTGACATACTACTTATATGCAAATTTATTAACCATAAAGTAGTTGTTTCCTTAGCGCGTTCCAGTTGAGGTTATGATTACGCCACTTTATTACAATTCTCATAGGTTTAAAATATCCATGGCGTTAGATAACGTTTCATCTACGTGACATCTTATTGAGATTGCTGCCTGACTTCAAATCGCACTTCGAGCGGTAGCAAACAATCACCTTTGAATGTCTGAGTGTTCTCGGCGATAAAAAAAAATCTATTCATGATTTTTACCAGTAATAAAGAAATATTTTCTAATTATAATTTTTCTGTTCGTAAAAAGTTTCAAATTCATGAAAATTACCCGTTGATCTGAAGAATTAGTTTTCAAAATTTTGGTGATATTGCTTTAAAAATTGAACACTTTGAAAATAGAACAGAAGAAAAAACAAAATAAAAAAGACAAGGCAAAACGTCCACTTAATGGTTAATTTAAACCGGCAAGGACGATTTTAATTTTTAAATGTGGTTAACCTTCATATGTAATAAGTTTGCTACTGTCATTTCGACAATTTCGGCTATTTTTATAATTTTCTTCATCCGCCTATGATGACTGTTCAAAGTATTTCCTTAATTATTTGATGTAAATTGTAACACCTAAACTTACCTCTGTGATGAGATGAATGAATTTTTAGAGGAATTCGATGCCGGAGTATTTTCTGTTTCCACTTCACTGGTGGAATGAGCCTTCCACCATTTAACTTGACCGGAATCGAAAGGATTTTTACCTGAACATAAAAAAGTTAAAAATAGTATATCCTCAGATATTCAAAGAAATATTGCAATTTTAAATGAACCAAATTAAAATTATTTTAATTACTATTAAGGAATTTTTTTATTTAAATTTACATATTAATATTATTAAGCATAAATTTTTATTAAATATAGATTTTTTATAATATTTCAATATAAATTAATATTAAGGAACTTTTAAATATAATTTATACATTTCTGATATTATAAATTAAATCAAAAAATATTAGGAAAAGAAACGATTTTGAATAATACAAACAAAATAAAATTTTTCTCTTACAAAGTTAGAAGTTTAGGTATCTTTATGAATCAAAACATATAGTAAACCTACTCACACACACCCTCACACATATAGCTCATTTGATTCATGATGTAAATATCGGGGGGGGGGGAGGGAGATGGAGTTTAATTTTCTGAATTGTACTGACGAATATTCATCAATTTAAGATTTACCACATGCTTGAAACCAAAATCCTTAATATACGGAATGTCTCCCATAAAACTTTTCACATGTATATATTAATAGTTCATAAAAAAAATTAAATAATTTTAAAGACTTTCGCAGATCTTTTATCAGTGAGATCATAATGAACATTGAAGTGGGTAATCGATTTCACGCCAACGACGGATAAAAATTTTTGTTTATACAGCCTATTTTATCGAGTCAATTTTGCCTTTAGGTTGTCACTTTCAAATACTTTCTTTCCTGAAATGATTTCTTATACAAATTCCAGAAAAGACAATTTCAGATAGTTTACATCAATTGATTTGATTTTTCCTTAAGACATTTTCCTGCAAATAAGTCACTAAAAACACTTCGAACGATGTTACAGCAGCAAAGTGACGTCACATTTTGTTGTCAGAAGATACGTGGCTGTAACTCTTAGAATTGAGAGAACGCAAACATTTCCAACATCCTTAAATAAATGCCAGATGCAAGAGACATTACAGAGAATGAACGATAATCGAAGATGCGACTGTACCCAAGCCCACACCACTCTTAAATTCTGCAGAGTTCTTTTTTCTTGTGAAAAGTACTATGAGGGTTGTTACAAAGATACTGCAATGTCATTCTTCTTATGCTTCTCTTGACTACGTCCAAGCGATTAATATGCTGGCCTTCAGTTTAACAGCTCGTGGGTTCGTACCCCATTTTGGTGATGAATGTTTGTAGTGATTCGGAATTGAATCGAAACTGTAGAGATCCCGATCTAATTATACCTAATGGCGTGTCCAAGAAGTTTGCGACAAACAAACCCAACGAAACAAAATTAAACTTAAATACTCATCATCCAATTCCAAATCTTGAACAGTTTGAGTTTTAGGAACAATTTGAATGCTGTCATGATACCTTCTTCAGAATTTTTGTTCAGTAGAAATTAGCTCATCAAATTATTTTCTCATGAATCACACATGTTTTTTTGTAAGAATGTCGCCCGTTTATTGATTTGGTTTCAGTAAATAAACATGAAATCAACTCTCGTTTGGTTTCGTATAGACGCTGAAATGATCATTGTGTGAATTTAAAGCTTAATGAACACATAAAAAGTAAATATAGCAATGACTGAATTAATTACCAAATAATAAAGCGAGAAACGGATCAAAAGCGAAAAATGAAGAGTGGGTTTGAGTGAACAATACTAAAAACTTGCGCTGATAATAAAATATTTTCACACAAACTGGGAAATTTTGAATAATATTTGCTAACCAAAAGAAATAGAATATGAGAACTTTCACTCTATAAAATAAAATATATAAATTCACTGTATACATAAACGGTATTGGTTTGTTTATTTACAAAATGTAATATTAAGCATTTAAATATTTTTACACTTTTTATCAAGATACTGTAGCTTGTCGATTAATAAATTAAACTTTTCACTGGCAGCAAATTTTCCTTAGACCATTTCTGTATTCACTTCTTGGTTATAGGTTGCTCTAGAGATCAAAACCATTTGTGCATTTTATATTACAAATACATTTTTGTTTTTGCTGCATCAGCGTGTTTCCCTGTTCCAAGCCCTGAGTTGGGCTTTACTTGATCGGCAAGTTGACCAGTTAGACAGAAGAAGTCGGGTGGAGTTTTCATGATTTTGAAGGAGGGACCAAGCACAAGATTCCTAATACTTGCTCTGCCCTCAGAAGTATCATTTCAGTTATTGCGACCACGTTCAGTTTTACCCGTTGTTATTGCACCAGAATGCTTCCCTGACTGGAAAGTGTGGGTCCCAATGTCGCCAAAGATCCAACGAGTACATGCCATAAACGAGGTCAATAAATTTGTGGAATCAAAAGTTCTGTGGTCGGTAGTTAAGAAGTTACCATGGGTGTAATTATCAGGAGAAAATCAAAATTAAAAGAGGGGATCCTCTAATGGCGCCATCTATCGAGGAGTTCTTAGAGCAAAGACGTACTTTTACATTTATAGTGCTCTGGTTAAACGCTAATAACCTTATTTCCCATAGCTGTCGGATAGCGAGCTTGGCTTTTTCATGTGCCATAAATAACAACATATATTACAAATGCAAAGCTTGTATTTTTTTTTTTCTTAATTAGGACAGGAAAGATAAGATTGGTTTTAAATAGATGTAAAAGGAATACAAATAGGAATTAAGTTTTAGAAATGAAAATTTCTGTTCATTTAGAAATGAAAAAGCTTGTATTTTTTTAGAAAATAAATTTTAAAAATAAAAATTTTTGTTCTTTTTAGAAAAGCAAACGTTTTAATAGTTTAAAAATTAAGTTTTGAAAATAGTTAGTTTCCTTTCTTTGTGAACACAAAAGGCCATATAGATTGAACCAAAAACTGCAATTTAAAGGGGATTCCCAATAACTACAAACACCCACTTTCGAAGTTCGAATCGAATCCCTGACCTGATAGATAACAACATTAACTATTCCATAACCAGCACTATTCTGTATTGTTTTAGAATCAGGACTATAAATATATCAATAGAAAATACATTAGCTGTTAAAGGATATAAAATAACACTGTTATAGAACTATTTTGATATGTAGCTTATTAACTGCATATTGTCAACTACTATACTTTAGTAACATGGACACTCACACAAGCGAAGGGATTCAATAATTTAACATTTTTTTTTATTATCATAGATGAATGTATTACAGCACAGTTGGTTTAAAAAAGTAGATCCTGATTGCATTTAAAAAAGTAAAATATTTTAGAAGTAAATTACCTGAAAAATTAAGAAATTAATTGAGCATAAAGCGGTAACAAAATGTCGTGGTCGAGAATTTAATGAAGTCTGAACTCGACTTCGAAGTTATACTTCTTGCCGAGAGGTGGGGAGAAATCGGGAGAGCGTTCAACGTGTATTTATAAATGAGAAATTTCTTACTTTTAACTGACAACAGAACCGTAGAGACCGAGGAGCCACTTTCGTTCTCTAAATAGCAGCTGTAGATGGCGCTGTCATCCACAGTCACATGATGTATTGTAAGCCTGCAAGTTCCTTTGTAGTTGCTGAAGGCATCCATGTGTAAGCTTGTCGCGATTTTTGCAGCATTTTTAAACCTGTAATCCATGGACAATCATTAAAAGTATTTCAAATATTGCTCACTTCTCTGACTCATTAAAATTATTTTTATTCTTGAAATTCCTATTATATATACATTATATATATATATATATATATATATAGATATATATATATATATATATGTGTGTGTGTGTGTGTGTGTGTATGTGTGTGTGTCCGTGTCCGTACGTGTGCGTGCAATATTTAAAATACTATGTCTTGAATACAAAAAGTTTACAAAAGAAACAATTTCTCATAAATTTCTAAAAAATTTGTTTAACTATATTTTAATTATTCTAAAATTAATTATTAGAGTTATAAATATTAATTATTTATAATTATAAAATATTATTGATTATTGAGAAAAGAATATGAAAAAAATTCAATCTATTAATATAAAACTAGTCATACTAATCTAATATTTAGATAAGTATTTATATATATATATATATATATAATATAATATATTTATAACAGCTTTTTATATAATAACCATTAAGTTTTGCAGAAAGGAAAATGCGAAGTTTTAAGCAGCAAACGAAAAATTACAATACATTTTAGGAAGCAAAAAAGTAAGAAATGAAAAAACTTTCTATCAATAAACTTTCGTAGAAACATAAAAGAACTAATTTAACAAGATTTAAACGCTAACTCAATTGAAGAATCGAAACCAAATTCAGTTTATATTAATATAAGCAATGACTGAAAAAAAACATGAAAATTGAATCGACATAATAAAATTAAAAGTTGAATTATTCCATTACGCAATCATCAATTAAAAGGGAAAAGTTGAGAAAATGATAAAAAATTGCATTCATTATTTTATGCTTTGTCCAAAAAATGTTTCCAAAAAATAATGTTGTGTTCATACAGACCGATTTTTGATGACAATTTTTAAGCGATCAAAAAAGCATCATAAAGAACAATATCCACTTCTGGCCACCCAAATTAAAACACCAATAAAGACAAGAGATATCACAATAAAATTTATGTTGATAATACGTTGACCAAGTATCAAATGATTAAATTTATAGACTTCTGTGTAGTGTAGTTCTTGCCAAAATCAGTAGCCAGAGTAGCCGCCATCGTTGAAGATCACCGATGCCACACGCCTCGGCATTGATTCAAAGAGACTATTCTTAGGGTAGAGCAGACAAAGCAGCTACCACACATTGCCAGAGTTGGTCTGGTTGTTGAGCAACCATGAACCACATCGGCGAAAGATCTGGAGAGCAAGCCAATCAGGGGGGAAATTCAATTTGGTGATTGACACTTGCGTGTGATGTGCGTTTGCGCTAAGATTCTAATCATTTACATTTCTCACCACCGATAATGGATGTTGTGAATTTCCTGTTATTTGCATGTTTCCTTCAGGGTGTTGCAATTACGGTGGCCAGCAGGGCATATATGTGTGTATTCTGCTTTTAGATTTGTTTGACACTAGAAAATCGTACAGTCTTTGAGGGTACTTTCGACGGGTTGTAGAAACTGTTAGCTAGATAGAAATGTTACGATTTATTTCATGTTCATATTTTACGATAGGTACAGTATATATGGTAGTGGTAATTAACAATGATTCCTTCACATAAACAATAGCCAACTAATAGGTTAATTGTATGTTTTGCTACTTTATGTATAAATGCATTGTTGTATGGTATTTAAATTTAAATAAAATTATCATACCATTGATTGATAGTTTATGCAAATCCATTGTTGCATAAAATAATATCCAATCAATTCCTTACACCATTGATGCGCATTGCACTCGCCGACAAACAATTTTTTTATTATTTAAAGTTTTAAATGGGGATGTGCATTAGATTCGCATAAATATAATAAATTGTAGCTTCCTGTATTAAAGCGTCTCTTGCCATAGGGTTGTAAAGCATTTTTGGGAACACCTGGGAAAAATATTTACTGAAACTTCCTAGTTCCATTTTGTTTGTTAAAATGGCTATAATGCAAAATTTCTCACAAGCATACAAATATGAATCTTATTTCTAAAAATTTATGATCATTGACCACATAATTAAATAAAAAAAAGCGTAAAAAAGTTATATTCATAAATTGATGAAAGTTTACAACAATGAAAGAAAAAGTTTATTTTATGTTCACACAATGGAATGTTGCTAAGAAATGTAATGAATACTTAAAACTATTTGATTTTCCGTGTATCAAAACATTATAATTCAGTTAATGAATTGCATTTAATTTGTTTAGTATTAATTCCGTTTACACTAGGTGATTTTCATCTCACTTTGAATTAAATTAAAAATAAATAATCTAAAATTTTAAATTTAATTTACTTAATCTAATTTAGAGTGTTAAATCTTTTAAATAACCGTAGTTTAATAAACCAATAAATGGTTTTAAGAATTTTATTTTCAAATATTTTTCATAGAAATTTTTATAATTGACTAACGTTTTCTGTATTATTTGTACCACAGTTAGAAATAATTGTTGTACATTTTAAATCTTCATATACGTTCTGCTTCCTGCCAGGAAGTACACAGTCGCATTCAATCATTCGTGAGGTCTTAAAGAACACACGAATATACTCTTAGTCATAATTAAATGTTATCTTATCCAACAAATTTTCTTCAATTCTTCTTCCATCTTAATATAATTTAAGAAGTTATTATATATTCTGAGTGTATTTCTTTCCTCAAACTAATATATGAAAGAGATTTTAGCTGCATCAGCCAATTTTTTGCATTTTTACGATCCAGAGCAACGACCAACAACAATATTTCTGTGTACATAATTTACTCATATTTAAGGTATAATAATATTTCTCAAAAACTTTTTCTGATAAATAAGAATAGCGCGCGTAAAATATATCATAAATATAAATTTAATAGTAGATATTTACAAGCAAACAAGTGAGTGAAGCAATAAATACCAAAAAGATTTGTAAAATTCCTCAAGTCATAACACTAACTAAATAATTTTAACTAAGACATTTTTTGGCGATTTTTGTTTTCAATTTACATGATGTTCATTTTAAGCCAAAAGCAATAAATACTGAAAAATGACACCCTTAAAAATAACTTCCTCTTCTAGATGTGCTTGAGTATTCAATAATCGAATAAGAATTACAGTGATAAATCAAATTCATACAATGTGTAAATAATGTAATTAGAAATAGCCTTTTAAGTTTTCAAATATAAAATAATATAAAAATTTCTGAAACCATAAAATTTTTAGGATGAATACGTTTCCTTACCAAATAACATTGGGTACGGGTGTTCCTGTTATTTTCCATTCAAACACAACCCGTTCTCCTTCGACCACCGTCAGGTCGTCCGGGCATATCTGAAATTTTGGCTCTTCTGGGCTGTCTTCTCGCTCACCTAAAATGAAGAAAAACAATAACGAAGTAAAACCTAAAGTAGCAAAATTAGTTATCAGTAAATTTATTTATTTATCTGAATTCATCTATATAATTCACTCTAATTTTGAATAAAATAAGCTGTATTTATTTATTGAATTAAGTTAAATTTTTACGTTTGCTTAATCTAGTTTGAACCAGCTGAATCTAGCTTGAACCAGTTTCATAATCCAAATAACGTAAACATCTTCAAGGTTTATTCGAAATTACAAGAAGAAGAATTAACAGAAAATTTCCAAAGTGCAGTCCTCGTTTGAAAATTTTATATATCTTTCTCAAAATTTAAGGACACATACTTATATAATATTGTTAGAAATTTATAAATAATTATTGTATTTGTCTTAAAATATCTCAGGCAGATCGGAAATACTCACATTTTGGGCAAAAATTGCTGTATTTAGAAGTGTTATACGTTAAAAGCGGGTTTTCTAATGATTTGGTGACTTGGCGATAGTTAGCGAGATTTTTGGCGAGAAATAGATACTTCTGGAAACATCCGTCACCTAAGCTCTTGGACCAATATTTAGCGAGACAGCCTAGAAGTTTCCATAACCTTGGCGAAATTGGTAGATTTCCCCGCCAAGTCGGGTATAAATACCGCAGCCCGACATAGTTTTTGTGAAGACAGTCAGTTTTGTGAAGACGATTAGTCGTGACTGCTAGTTTAGAGAAGCTGTTCTCTGCCTGAGGTATTTGAGACCTTATTGGAAGCTGTTACTTGTTGTATCCGACGAATTGTAGCTGTATAATTGTGATTGTTACAGCTGGTATTTCTAGTGGAATTTTTACGAATTAAAGTCTTGTGTTCATTGAGTGGTTGCTTTATTCAACTCTCAATCCACACGAACCCCGAAGCTCGGTACAATATGTTGAAATAACGATTAGAGAGATACTACGAAACGTTTTCGATTTTGAAGAAAGGTTTGGTTATACCAAATGCTCAAGATAATCCAACCGATAGGTGGTTCATCGTATTTGTCATAAATTATATATATTTATTATAAATGATAAATAAGGTGAATAATTTATATATTGTGTTTATTATGTTTTTATTAAAAAGTTATGTTATTCTCACGGCATGAGTATCTATTATTCCGAGAAGGAAAAGGTGTAAGATATAATTATATATACACTGTCTCCCAAAGCTAAGCAACCGGTTTGTTTTCACCTAATTTGCAATGGAATGAATGTCGAAACTCTAAATTGGGAATGACTTGTGCACAAAACAGGTATGAATTAATTGAAACATAGAAGTTTCATAAGAAAAACACCCATTAATGATTTACAACTAAAAAATGGGATCTCTCTGGAAATGTTCATTCTTGGAAAAAAATAGTCATTTTAATATGTCCGCCTCTAACTTGAATGCGTTGGCCGCATCGATTTTACGAAGCTATCCATTAAAATGTCGATTACAGAAATGGGAAACGAAGACTAGACACGGAGTAAGCTGTTCTCCAGCTCTCTCACAGACCTTGAAGGAACACTTAATACAGCAATCTGCCTACCAAGATAATCCTACAGATATTCTATGCGATTTAAGTCTGGTATCGAGCTGATCGCCATCGAGCCATTCACTCCAAACCAAGATCCTCAAGATATTCCTCAACAACTACAGTTCAATGAGGTCGTGTGTTATCATCAATCAGAATGAAACCATTGCCAATTGCACCGGAATATGTGTGGGCACATGATAAAAAAAATTCGTCGTGATTTTTCACACCAAGCCTGTGCAGGTCAATCACCGAGTGAAATACCGGCTCAAACTATTATTTCACTGGTAACTGGGTGGATAGTATTTGGTGCTTTGTTCCCTCCACACGTCTTGAATCGTTCTCCGTGTGAATCTAAACACACCTGAGAAAAGTACAAAATCTCATTATTGTCTGGTCCAGGAAGCTTAAGATAAGCGGGCCTTTGTCGTCCGGTGAGGACACACATGACAGCTGCATTTAAGCCTAAATGGTAAAAAGCTTTTTCATCGTATTAGCGGATCTTCTTCTCTCTGATGCCACAAAGTAGTCTGCAGAAAATTGTGGAACAGAAATGCTTTTTCAGAACGAAAGAGTTAAACGATCTTTAAATGATTTGTAGCTTGTGATCGGCCTGAAACATGTCTTATGGTCACAGAAATTTTGGTTTGATATTGATTTCAGAGGCAGTGGACCACACTGTGAAGCACTTTAAGGTGCCTAACTGCAACAGCTTATAACATCTCCATTTCCATCCATCCGATCGCCAGCCAACTTAGCGAATTGGGCAAACGACTTCTCTCAAATATTGCCATACCTCAACTGATTGCTGTCAGCGAACCTGCTAATATAAATTGCAAATAAACAAAAATTACACGTGAAATTACTTATGTTTGCTTATTTTTTTATTATATTATGTTTACAATCTCATATATACCTATTCTTTTCTATAAAAAAAATGGGAACTAGCGTTTTCGCTGAGTTCGTTTTTATCAGTTATATAAACTATAAATTCTTTTGCATCATTTTTTTATGGTGAGCTTCGAAAAGCAATTGCTCCTTAATTTTTGCACGCTAGTATATATTTATTGCAAAACCTCACAAAGTTTGCCACAATCATTAATTTCACGTCATATGCCAATTTTTAAAGATTGATTCTGTGATATATTAAAGAGTACAAACATTTATGCCTCCATCTTGATTAAGACAAGATGGAGGCATAAATTCAAAATTTCTCATAATCATTATCAACTGAAATGGTGGACTTCTTGGTCAGCCGAGGAAAAAGATAATGAATTTAGCATATAAGCTCATTTTTTCCTCCATTTTGATAGTCAATATACATAAAGTTGAAAGAAGATGTGTATAGCTGTTGAATTCCATGCCCTTACCAAGTATTATAAGTGTGACGGTTTGAAAAATGATTAGGAAAGACAACAATTTGTCTTACTTGTGATTCAAAGTGTACACCCACAACTATAAAGCAAATGGCTTTTAGACCGTGATGATTTTCTGATGTCACTGCAATCGCATGCTTTTTACTACTCGTCACCAATACACAATTACTGCCGCAACAATATGTTCAAGTTGTTTGTCTTACTTGTGCTTCAAAGTGTACACCCACAACTATAAAGCAAATGGCTTTTAGACCGTGATGATTTTCTGATGTCACTGCAATCGCATGCTTTTTACTACTCGTCATCAATACACAATTCCTGCCGCAACAATATGTTCAAGTTGTTATTATCCTACAGAAATTATTCTTTGTCAGTCTCTTTGGAGTAAAACAATCTTAGATGGGTTGACAGCCTAGAAAGGGATCTCACCAATTTAAGGGTAATCAATTGGAAGACTATGGCTAAAATTAGAGAAGCCTGGAGGAAAAAAGTCTACAGCCTACCCATGACTCATGATTTTGAGGAAAGAAGAATTTGTTTTTATGATCTAACATGTTATGAAAGGAATTTGTTGTTTCCTATTCTTCAGAGACCTAGAAGCAGCTAGATCAGACCTATGACAACGTGATCCCTAGCAAAGTGGAACACCAGTAGTGGACAAGCGCAAACATCCACCGGAGCGAACCTCAAACAATTCAGGATGTGATCAGGGGAAGCCGGCTTCAGGTTGCATTTTGTGCACAATGAAAAAACCTTGCGCCAACATTCGAATGTCATGCTTTTCAGATGCCCACTAATAAGTCTAGAGACGGCCATTTGATCATGTCTGTCCCCCTTAAATTCTAGCATGCCCTGGGATCTTCCTGCTGAACCGGGGTCAGGGATGTGAGGGAGGGATGAGAAAGACTTGCCTGTTTTTTTTTTAAATAATGAAAAGTTCTTCATAAATTAGTGTGTAGTCGAAATTTGTAACAATATATTCAAGGTGTTAATATATTCCAACTATACTTTTATAACTCCAGATTTATTGCTGATCCTACATGTAATGTACAGAATTTCAATCATCTAGAAATAATTCCAAATCTACAGCACTCGAGGTGTTAATGTCCTCTAATGATCTTCAATAGTTTTTAAATTTTTGCTGATCCAACATGTTAAACACACACACAATCGCTGATATATTTGTGCCAGAATTTCACATAAATGAACATTGGTGACTTCATTGCTTTCAAGGTCTACTGAATCTGATATTCGGTACACATTGTATAGAATATGCACAGTTTTTCGTGGTTGGTTTCAATTAAGAAAATAATTTATAGTGGTATTTTCACCTATAAAACAATGCTCCAAAGTTTCATTAGATTTTTGTCTAATTAGGAGCATTATTCATGTTGAGTTTCACTGTTGGGTCGCAGTTTTTTCTAATTAATGTTCAAATTAACTAAAAAGGGAATGATGGCACAGCTCACATTAAAATCTTACCTATTACTTGTAAGTAAGCTTCTGTTTGAGCAGAACCATAGGAGTTTGTCGCTAAGCATGTGTATTCACCGCTGTCTGAAGATTTAACATTGTAAATGTCCACGTAAAATCCAAATTCCATCTAAAAAAAAATTTGAAAATGCGATAAAATTAATTAAAATTATTACATTTTCCATACATTTTAAAATATTGCATTTTCTTTTTAAAGAATTGTTGTAATCTTGAAATTTCTAACATGGAGTATAATTTTTAAGTGTTAAAATAACAATTATAATTTTTTTCATCAACTTATGTTAGTTTATTTATAGCCTATTTGTAAACCGTTTATTCACTTTCCAGATTTTTTTTTAAAAAAATTTATGAAACAGAAGAAAATTTTAAAAAAATGAACAGTAATTAAAAACAAACAAAGAATATGACCTTACGCAGAAATCAGTGAAAGTCAGAATTTTTTAAGAAAATTAAAATTTCGAGTGAGCAGAAAACAAAATATAATCAAAACAACGAAGACCATATTCATTTTATGATAAATTGAGTTTATATAAATTTTTTTATTTTCCAAATTAAGCAAAAATATCAATATTTTGTTGGAATTTTTTCAACTATGAACAAAATCTCATGAGTTTTTCTAGGTAATTAGTTTTTTTTTACTCCTTTTCTTTTCAACGTGTAGTCGCTTTAATTTTAATATTAAGCATTTCTTAGGATTATTAATTTTGATTGTTAAAAATTATATATCTCACGCAAGCAACTAAATTAATAACAAATTTTTTATTTTTAATAATCGAAATTTATTTTTAATAATCGGGTTTTCTTAAGGAATATAAATAAATACCTTTTCAATTTTATATGATTAAAAAAATTTAAAAGCAATAAAATGACTTTTTTAGTTAAAATTATTGAAAATAATTTGAGATTGAAACAAGAATTGATATATAATTCTTTATTAGTTGTTTCATTTAATTATATTAATTAAATTGTGATTTTTACTTAAGATTTTAAGTAAAACGACAAACAACTATATTAATATCTAAGTGAATCTCCCAAGTACATAAGACACCGTTATTAGCAGCCTCTATTTATGAACATTCATCATTTTACGAACTAGACTGGTTCTGAATATGGTATTTAATTATAATTAAATTAAATAATGTTTTATACGAATAGGTTTTATAAGGAATGACAAACAAATATAAGTACATTAAAATCTAAGTGATGAACTCAGCTACAAGAGAACTCGTTTTTGTGAACCTCTAATTTACAAACATTCACGATTTTACGAACTAGAGAGTGGTTCAGAACATGATCCAACATAGTAACAAAAATGATACTAATTTCCATTTACAAGCTTAAATTTTGAAAACTCTATTTTTGTGAATTTATTTTCCTGCCTCTTTCGTTTTCTTCCTTCCTCCCTTTGTATTCTTCAATTTCTTTTCATTTTTGATTTTATTTTATGGTTGCACGAAATTCGTTTGAAAGTTTAATTGAAGAATCTTAAGTCCTCTGAATTATGGATTGATATACTTTTGAAGTTGAAAATCCAGATTTTTTTAAACAATTCTTGTGTGTGGAATTTTTACCATTTAATCCAACTCCAAGCTACAGAGCCCATGCAACAGACTGTTAACAAATTTGAAGCGCAAATTTCGTAAAGAACTTTTTCAAGGCGTGATGTTTCTCTCTTGTCAGTGAGTGAAAGTAACGTTTCAGGCACAATGCATATGTCACTCTATGTATGGAATTACGTTTCAAACAAGTCATGTCTATGTCATTTTGGTATGCAGGCTTTTTTTTTTTTTACACCGTAACTAAAAAAAGCCTTCCTTTCCACCGAAACTAAAAAAGACATTCTTTCCTTCATAACTAAAGACATTAACCGTAGCTTAAAGATAGTCATTATTTCCACCGCAACTAAAGAATCTTAGCTGTAGCTAAAGATAATCATTTTTTCCACTGTAACTAAAGAATTTTAACCGTAACTAAAGAAAGTCATTCTTTTAACCGTAACTAAAGAACAACCATAGCTAAAGAAAGCCGTTTCCCCGTAACTAAAGAACTTCAATTGTACCTAAAAATAGCCTTTCTTTCGTAACTAAAAAAAGGCATTCCTTCCATCGTAGCTAAAGACATTAACAATAGCTAAAGAAAGCCGTTATTTTCACCGCAAGTAAAGAACTTCAACCGTAACTAAAAATAGCCTTTCTTTTCACATCAACTAAAGAACCTTAACCGTATCTAAAGAAAGCAATTCTTTCATTACTAAAGATAGCCGTTCTTTCTACCGTAACTGTTAAGGAACTTTAACCGTAGCTAAAGGAAGCCATTATTTTCAACGTAATTAAAGAACCCTAACATTAACTAAAGAAAGCCAAGGGGACATTTGCAAGACGGCATGATTGAAAAGGAATTACTACTCCATGAGCTTCCACAAAATAACCCATCGCTGCCCGAAATTTTATTTCATGAGTTTTTGAACGTGAATAGATTTAATTTGCACGTAACAACTACAAGATGCCTAAATGCTCGAGAATAATAATCAATAACAATGAAAAAAGAACCTTCAAACATCAAACACGAAGAAAATGAGGTAATCCTACCACAACAGCAACCAACTAAAAAACAAGCATCGCCTGGTTGGTTCTTTCTAGTTATCTTAAGGTAACGTTAAATAGCTGCAATACCCACCAAGTGAAATGATATTTCTGAGGTATTAGGAGGTCTTTTGCTTGGACCCTGCTTCTGGATGACGAAGACTCTCAGGTAGCTGCTTCTGTCTAACTGCTATAGGATATAGGGAAGCACAACAAAACAAGCGGATGAATGGTTCATTAACACAATTTGAGATTTTTTATATTTATAAATAAAGAACATTTGATAAAGAAAAATTAGTGCTGTGATCTAACGCTTAATTTTTTATTGCCCTCCCAGCGAGAGAGAAAATGCAAAAACGAACATGATTACGTTTGCGATTTATTGTTTTATGACATGTCATTATGTTGCACACACAAAAAAGTAATATACCTAAATTTATTTTTATCAAATACATTTTCGATGACTTTAAATACAAAAACAAAAATATTTTCAATGCGATAAATTTTACCAAATCGTTAAAGACGTAGCGAGATTTTTCCTTGAGTAGTTTCCCATTTCTCATCCAAACAACTTCTGGAGGGGGGTCACCTGTTACTGAGCAATAAAGTCTGGTTCGAGTGCCACGCTCCACCATTTTGTTCTGGAGATACGTGATCACTTTCGGTGGATAGTGGCCGTCTTCTAATTTTTCTGACTTAGAGCAAGTAACATCTCGATTGAAATCAATCAAGTCTTCTGTACCTTCGTGTGCCTCAGTTATGGCAACGTGTTCAAAAGATGCCACGGCATAGTCGTTGATGTCATAATTATAACTCATGTGGATTTCCTGGACCACTTTTAAGTCACTTTCGAGTGAATCTAACTCTTCATGCAAAATATTTTCTAATGATTCTATCTGCTGTGCTTTTTGAGAAAAACTTTTTTCTACTTCTTCAGCATAAAGAAATAATTCCTGAAAGCTCTTTTCTTCCAGACACACTTTTTTGTTCTTTTTAGAATTATTACTTTTCTCTGGTTTATGATTATAATTCGAAAATCGATCTTCTTTTTGATCGGAACTCGATTTGTTTGGAAGTAAAGAATGAGGAGATAAATAAGGAAGCCAATCTGGAATACAATTTTCTATGACACAGCATTCCTTTCGATCTCTTAAATCAAAATCAAGAGTATTTAAGGTATTATTGTAATTGGAATATTTCCCAGTTTGAATATTTTCTTTTACTTTAAAATTAGTACTTCTATTTGTAAAATCTTCTGTGACAAATTGAAATGGTTTTATCATTGCTGGCGTTTCTTTATTGCATAAAGCTGAATTCCGCTCATTTGGAATAGATTCATAGCTGATAGCGTGATCAATTATGCTGGATGATATCATGTTTTTTCTGAACATTGGCAATCTGTTATTGTCTGAATCGAAGTTCAAAGAATCCTTATGTTTTTTTGTTAATAGTTTAGGATTATGTTGTATAATAGGTAAAACACTTAGAGCAGGCTTGTATGTTGCTATTGGAATGGGATTCAAAGTTGCTAAATTTTGGAATTCTTCTGGGTCATGAAATAATAAACTAGCTTTTTGTTTAAAGAAGTTGTGTACAGCGAGATTGGATACACTTTCGTAGCAGTGAATTTCTGTGGTCGTAAGAGACTCATACATGTGTAACCTAACATGACCTTTCTGAAAATTTGACTCCTGTACTAATATTGCAGTTGATTCGAATAGAAATGGTCTTGAGATGATATGAATGTAACACTCTTCAAGAATAAAAGGCAGATCTAAACGCTGGGAAATATAAGCGTCTTCTGTCTCATCAATACTTTGATTATTTAACATTATATCAAGAGGGAGTGGATCCTTTTGTATGTTACCACTTGAATTCATTCCTCGTGATTTACTTGTGCTGAAGGAATAATTCCAAGGGCAAGAGCAGTAAACTGCTTCTTGATAAAACTCCTGTAAGTAATTTTCAATTACATGCCAAGAAAAGTCCACTTTAGAAAGCACGTCGTTACTTAAAGCAAATTCCTCAATCATTTCTAATGAAGAATTTATATAATACGTGATGAAAAACTGTAAAGTTTCAATCGCCAAAGTAAGTGCTTCTCGCGGTTCGCTTTGAATTCCGAAGTTGGTAGCTTCTTCGAATGGTTCTATAGAGGTACTTACAAAACCAGAACTCCACTGTAATGGATGAAAACTTGTGGTGGAAGGAACAATAACATTAGGTTCTTGGTTCGTTTCTGCTTCTGTTTTATAAACTGTAGAATGTATACATACAAATTCTTCATCAATTGATGTTTCTTCATTTTCTGAGCGACAACTTATAAGCTGATCGCTTTCTTTAAGCAGTTTCTTATGTAATTCATGGCATAAAAACGCTTTTGCTGCTGACTTGTCGTTTTTTTCCCTTTGAGTGAATTTATAATCATTAAGTGAAAGATTCAGCTCTGCTTCAGAATTATCGGTGTGTGATTCAGTTAAAAATGCTTCAGAGAGCTTGCATGGGTTCACTTCAAATTTTGGCTCTGGCATATTTAATTTTTGATTTTCCTGGCTTTCCAACGATTTTCTAGTAATATTTGCCGACGTTTCATCACTGTCGATTAAATATCGATATTCTGCACTGGCTCCACTAATGCCAAACACATTAATAGCCTTTACTCTGAAAGAACAGCCAATCATTTCATCGCAGTCCTGAATGTGAAAAAAATTATTGCGAGTAGTTGCAAACTTCCCCCAATCAGATTCAAAATCCTGTAAGAAACAAAAATCCAGATAATTATATAATTATACATATGACGATACAAATGATCACTTTTAATTCAGAGATTATCTTGTAAAAAATGCAATATTTCGGATAACTTTAAGACATTTTGAACTTATTTGATAAAATATTTATAATAAGTTGATTTGAAAACAATTTTAAATTAATAGTTTCATTAATGTCGGAAAAGTTATTTCACTGATTTAATTCATATGTTACAAAATTAATTTCTTACTTCAACTTACAATAAAAAATATATCGTTGGGATAGTCCTATTGTTATCTGAACTTTACCAGTTCCATAAACATCCTGGGCAAAAAGGAAGAATGATTCAGTTTTTCTTAATATATTAAGAAAGGTAAGTGAATCTAAGATAAGACACTAACTTTCTGGCAAAATGAGTCATAACTCAGCAATTAGATAGTAAACCTGTAAGTAATGGATTCATAATGACCTAATTAAAAAGGCAGCACTCTGCAGAACGAAAGATTCCGGTTTCGAGCCTAGCCACTGCTGAGAAACGGAAGATAGATAGTGCCGCCTTCTAGAAGCAGTCTCTTGGCACACGTGAGTACGGACCATTTATATCTGTGAAAAAGTCCTTCTATAAGGCAACAACTGCAGTGAACATTAAATACCTTATAACAGCTTAAAGTCGTTTGGTCAATACGGGGTGTCATATTATGAAGTCGGAATCGGAGACTAAGCAGAAGGGCCCGACACTTAACCTGTTCGGGTTTGGTGTAAAATCGGGTACCCCTTGGTTTGGCGATAAAATTAAATTTCTGGTAACCTTACTTTTGTAAAGCTTTTGCGTAGCGGCTATCTTGTTAGTCCCATCTTGGCGTCAAAAATATTGCCAAAGAAACAAGGTGTACTCGACTGTAAAGTTTTACCAATCTGTTTCAAAAAGAGAATGACCAAGAGGCATAACGAATTGCATTGGAAAGATATTGGGATCAATACGCATTTTGTATGCTCTTAGCAATCATTAGTAAATACGAAAGATAATGGCGCTAGGTCAAATAGAAAACCCGTTATGGATTACGAAAACGATATCCTTCCAAACTAGGCTACCTCGACCTATATGGTAAAATCTAGCAAGAAATATTAAACTTGTCCACATTGAAACTTTAATAGTAAATTTAGAGTCATAATCTGTTGTCTATAAGTTAAAAATAATTATCAAAGTTTGATAAAAGAATTTACTGAAAGAACAGAGTTTCAAATATTTAGTGAGAAAATGTTTGGCTGCAGTTTTATTCTCTTATCCCCATGCGAATTTCTAATCCAGCCGTCTCCCATCGTAAGATGTTTGCTTATCCTTACTTTTTATTGTTGATTGCATCAAGAGAAATTTTAGTTAATTTATTTGAAGTAAAACTTTTTTAGTTAAAGCTATAAATTACGAAGTATTTATTTTCATACCTTGCAGCTTGATTCCAATATTTATAATTTTTTAAAAAAAAATTGCAAATTTAAAAGTTTTTGGAAGTATTATCCAGTTAGAACAACCAATCACTGCTGTTCATTAGTTATTAGACATTTATTTAGGATTGGTGATTACACATTTTATTTAAATTCGAATAAAAGAACTTAATTGGCATTAAAAGTAAAATGATTATAAAGTATGTATTTTTGTCTAAAAAAATTAGGTTTGCTTTTTTTTTTTTTATCATATTTTAGAAATATTCTTAACTAATAATGAAATTTAATTTCGGTAGAAGTTAAGAACTTAAGATTATTTTTTCAATTAAATAAAATTTAATGAAAACAATTGAATATAATTTAAGGAAATAGAGCAAAACTGATTGAGCATTGATTAATCATCACTTAAATATTTAATTAAAATCATAATCATTAAATATGTGATCATTATGATAAAGATTATGATTATAATTATAACACAGTTACTATCGCAATCTTTATATGATAATGATTAAAATGGTATTATGGTAAACATTAATCGAAATTTTGAATTATTAAATTTCACCTTTTAGTGGAATAAAAAATAGGTAATATTTATCACGCTATTAACATACCTTTCTCAAAAATCAGTATATTATTTTAAGAATTTACTTCATTTCTAAGCATAAATGCAAAAATTTTCAAAATCGCCTTTTTTCCCTTACCGTTTTCTTTTCCACAATATAGTTAAAAATCGTACTTCCGCCATCATAGAAAGGTGCATCCCATTTTATAATTAAATCTTCATTTTCTCGTAAAATAACAGGATGACCTGAGGGTGGATCAGGAGGACCTGTAAAGAAATTAATTAGTAATAATAAAATAAATTGAAAAAATAACTAATAAAGACTAAAATCATTATTAGCAGTATATGTAAACTTAATTTCTAAGACCAATATTACTTGGACTTTAAAAAAAAATATTTATCAAGGATGCAAGCAGAGAGAGAGAGAAGTAGTTTTATTTAACAGAGAATGACTTGGTAAAAATTATAAATTTTTATATTTGGCTATTTCCATGATGGCAAGAAGAGAAAAACGGTCTAAAAATGCATAGTAAAATTATGTTATCATATTTCTTAGAGATGACTTTTTCTTATGAATATTATTTTTCACATATTTCTCCTACTATAATAAAGTCGTGCTGGCAGCCGAATAATTAGCACTCTTGCCTTCGGTTCAACAGTTCGTGGGTACAAATCCCACCTTGGGTATGGATGTTTGTAGTGGTTTGGAATCCACTTTAAATCGTAGGTCAAGATCTAACTAGCCCTCGTGTGCAAAAAAATGGCTGTTGAGCGACAAACGAAACCAAACTATAATAAAAATGTTTCATTAAGCGTAAGCTAAAGTATATTATATCAGTTTTCTCAACTGGATTCACTCCAAGGACAAGTAAAATATTTCGACCCCTTGGTATCGGTAAGTTTAATAATTTGACTTATAGGAAAAATTCTTTCACGTAAATACATAATGAAGACAAAAATAATTTTTAAAGTATATTTGAGAATTAAATATTGTTATAAATTATAACCATAGATATTCAGCGTTCAAGTAATCAGCCATACTCAAGGCAGACAGGGGCTCACTAACTGGTGTACACATTTAAGTGTACGGCAAGGCAATTTAGGAAAGGTGATTAGGTACATAGTTGCTATTTTGTTATAATTCTCATCTAGTTTGCTATTCTTTAACCTATAAACTTGTTATTGTATTGTAGGTGCTAGCTTGATATCGGTTGTTGGCAGATGACACTTTGGACAGATAGATGGACATTTCGCGGACCAGCAAATATTTCTTGCTGGCCGGTTCAAGCTTCGAGGACTGAGAAATATTGTATTATAGTATGGTTGCGTTCATCTATTTGTTATTCTTAAGTAGTATCTGTTTTAAAGCAACAAAGCATACTGAATGCTCATTAAAAAGGCATGGTAATATATTAGTAATAATTATGACTTTCCATTTTAAATTACTATTTATATAACGGAAAAACTAAACCCAGAGTCACGATAGCCTATATGAGGGCCAAGGCCCACTGTGCCTATACTTGTTTTCATGGCCAAATGCCCTGGGCTGCGGAGTACACGTCTCTGTTAGTTGGGCAGCCCAAAGCGAAACCTCCATGGTTTAGTTCTCAAACATGCTTACTACTCAGTTTTATGGACCCATTAAAGGAATGAAAGGCTAAGTTGACACTGTCCAACTTAAAAGTATAAGAGATTTCTGTAATTTGAAGCAAGTTCCAGTTGTATTAGAGCTGTATAATTTTAATTTCTACAGCTGGAATTTCCTCTATTCAGTTGAATTTGCTTCGAATATTGACTTCCCACCAACTCGAACCCTGAATCCGTACATCATCCTATCTAGTTAGTTATTAGGCTAAACCAGATCCATGAAATCATGAACTAAATTCCAAAAATAAGAAGGACTTCGAAACAAATTTTTTTGATGATTATCAAATGATGACGAAAGTTATTCACACAATCGTTTGCAATCCATAGCAACTATTTACTTCTGATATTTTTTACCAAACTAATGAATACTTTTGTGATATTTGTCATTTTATTTTTAAAAATTAAGAGACACGCTTTTTACATTTAAGATTTCGATTTTTATAGTATTACAAAATATATTGATTTAAATTAGCTTAATTTTAGTAATTATATATGAAATATTATAAGAACTGTGGTAATGAATCATATTAGATTTGAGAATCAAAACGATCTAATGTATTTTTAATTGGAATTTTAGCTCAAAAAATCGAAAAAAAATTGTATTTAAAGTGATAGTTATCTGAATAGATTGAAAAAATCAAGATTTATAACAGTAATGTTTCGGTCATTTGAAGAAAAAATGAATTTGTATTAGTATATTATTATTGTAGCATTTTTATTGTGTGATTTATACTGTACCAATTTTGGTTCCATTGAAAGCCAAAAAATTGCAGCATTTGGAAAAAATATGAAAAAAATTGGATTTGTTACGATTGTTTTCTGGATGACTTGGGGAAGATTGTACTTAAGATAATAGCATTCTAGATAATTTGAAAAAAAAATTATGAGAAACATGGCATAAATAGTTTTGTGGATAACTTGAAAAAATATAGCATAAATAATAGTAATTTTCAGGACAGCTTATATCTAACTCGGCTGATGTGATATCTTTACCAAGGTTCTAGTACAATAATTTACAAATAATTGTGGTACATGATCTCAGAAACATGCGTTCGGAGATTATTTGAAACAATATATCCTAGTAATAATAATAAAAAAAATTTAATATAGACATCTGTTAACAAAATGATATATTACTGTCTAGATTTTGCAAAACATATTTTCCGAAAATGTTTTAGTATTTCTTCTGTTATTGACTCCAACAACTAAAAAAACTGACTTTAAATACCGTATCAGCTGCAACGTTATCGTTAACAGCTTTATTTATGATGTATTGGCACATCGCTGTTTCTCATCCCATTTGGTTGGACAATAGACTAAACCATGAACTAAAGTCCAAAAACAAGAAGAGGACTTCGAGAGAAATCCTTTTCAAGTCCCAAGTAGGAAAGCAGATGATCACAGGCATAAAGTGCGCATTATTGCATTTCATGCATATGGGGAAAATCTTGCTTCCGGGATCAGAATTCTAAGACATTTCATGTGTACACAACCTGGTATAGCAGTCTGCTACACGCGGCTGCTATCCTTAAAAGGGACAAACACCTCCCGACGACAAGCCATGAGTTAGGGAAGTATATCAAGATGGTAGATTTGAGCAGATCTGCAATAATGTTAAAGCCGAGAACTGTCTTCGCTTGCTAGTTTTAGTGGGACGTTATAGAATGGCCTTAAAATACACTCATTTATAATACTATACTTATTAAAGTAACAGTTTTGAATAAAAAACTATTTAATAATCAAATAATGAAAAACTTACCTAATACACATACGGGTATAACCAAGGTACCTGTACCCATTTCATTAGTGGCAACAAAAGTATAATTTCCAGAATTTTCTCGACTTAGTTCTTTAATTCTAAGTTCGAAAAACCCAGGTTCCTTTCCAATGCTAACTTCATCGTTCTCAATCAGAACTCTTTCTTCAAAATAACATTCAACTTGAGGTGATGGCTTTCCGGAAATAGTAATTCGAATTCTTAGCGCATCTCCTGAATCATATGTCAGTCCTTTATGGTAGGAAGGAGGGCATTTCATTTGGGGAGGCTCTGCAGAAGAAACAATATAGAAACAAGTTGATACGAAAAATAAAAAATAATAAAATAAAAATAGAAGAGATGCCTTATTATTCACAAAAATACTATTCTTAATATTTCAGTAATTTTTTTTTATAAGTGTTAAGCATGGCTTCGAACTAACCTTTTCCTCTCCGGTTCAACTAAAATAAAATATGCATATTCAGTTCCGGTTTTCATTCTTCCAAAAACAGATGTTTTCGATTCACTTCCAAAGGAATAATATAATTTCCTTTTATGCATTATTTAATTATAATAAATTTAATAATAATTTCCTTTTATGCATTATTTTTATTTGAACTATCATTCTATCATAAACAAAATTTGTAATTCTATCAAAATGAGCTCGATTCTATTATTTTTTTGATTGGTGCTGTATGGGAATGGATGCAATTAACTATCATGTACGAAAAGAGCATTGACATTGCTAAATTTGGTAAATTAGCAAAATAACTGAAAATACTTTGAACCGAAATATTTTTTCGGTTCAGTTCCGGTTTACATTCTCATCAAAATAACGGTTTTCATCCGATTTTAGGTTTAGTTTTAATTTAAAGCTCTGGTCACAATTTTTTTAAAAATTTTTTTTAATAAAATTGTATTATTTAAATTATCTATTATGTAAAAACTATTTTCTTTGCTGATAATAGAAT
The DNA here is from genome assembly GCA_030067965.1 of Latrodectus elegans. Classification (NCBI taxonomy): domain Eukaryota; kingdom Metazoa; phylum Arthropoda; class Arachnida; order Araneae; family Theridiidae; genus Latrodectus; species Latrodectus elegans. The sequence continues at coordinate 110,323,166 of CM057822.1, read as the reverse complement.
GAGAAATATAGATAACTTACTATTTTTTCAGAAGTTATAATTATTATATTTTATACACAATCAAAATTTACTTATAAATGATCAAAAAATTTTGTTAAAAAGAAAATATTATGAGAGATAAAAAAAATAAATGAATAGCTAAATTGTAGTTTGTTATTGCAGTGAATTTTGGAAATAAGTTATAGTGTTCATTATTGCAAATTAATCAGTCGAATTAAAAAGATTAAATATTTTTATAAAATTTAAGTATTGCTCAAGTTTGAAATATTTCTGTTGCGTATGAAGCAGGAATATTTAAAATTTCCTCTGCATAATACCCTTTTAAAACATTTTTTTTTGCCTTCAGAGAGACCATCTCTTTTTTCCTCAGTTATTTAGTATACATCTTAATTATAATACTAACAAAATACATAAAGATAAAAATTTAACTAACAGGAATTTATATTTTAAAACCAGAAGTGGTAATAAAGAAAATTGGTATTTTAATTTTTTGCCACAATTTATATGTTTTCTTTATAATATACTGATTGATAGTCATAAATATGAGGCCGTTATTTGGTTTATAAAAGAAGTGGAAACCTCCACATACCGAGACACTTATTCATTCATTCGCACAAAATCTCTAAACCCTATTAATACAATATCTCAAGTAATAATTAAAACATTTAGATGAAACTTGGCCTGCATGTCTTCAATACTAATATTTATGAAATGAAGCAAAATTTTGAATATATATTATAAATTAGAATATAAATTTTGATTATATACAAAGAACTTTTTCTTTTACATCTATTTTTAAAGGAACTGTTCAGTAAAATTTCGTAAGATATTCATACTGCTGTGCATTTTTCCACATTTTCTTTATTGCTCAGTATTTTCCTCGGATTTTGTATCATTTCAAAGAATATTGTAACATAAATCTTATTAAGTAAATTAAGATTAGTGTTTTTCAATTTTCTGTAATTTTCTGTTTTACAATTTTTTTTTTCAAAATTTCACTGAAGTTCACCAGATTCAAAAATGAGAACCAATTTCAAAAATGTATATGTAAATAAAATTTCGGCTAGTTTTATACTTACACATCATGATTTATCTAAAAACGGGATAACCAATAAGCTCGAACTTTTGTTTTCTTAAAAAATAATTTAAGGCTTAAAACACTTAGTTTGAAAGAACACCTACTTTGGATGATGACTTTAGCTTCAGATGACGTCTGTCCCCCGGCATTTCTCAAAGAGCACTGGATTGAAGATTCATCGTCATCAGAGTCGACTTCATACAGTTCAAGTTTTGATTTCCTACTTGCTTCTGTTTTCACTATGGCTCGAGGTCCTTCCACAACTCGGATGCCATCTTTCGTCCTAAAGCAAAATTGCAATTGTTATAACATAACTTGACATTGAAAAAAGTGTGTTTCAATAATCATAAAATGATCTTATTATTTTCATGTAAAATTGGTATTTATGCTTTATCCCGTTGACAATTTTCACCAAAAAATGTGTCGCCAAACGTGTCACAGGTTTACCTTTTTTTCCCGCTTAAAATATGAAGGGGGAAACAGAGAATATAGCTTATATCTTCATTGAAAATAATGTACAAAAATTTATTCCATTTGATTCAAATTTTTTAATCATTAACCTAAAGTTTCCACTGACAATAAAAGTAAAAAAATATAGAGCGTGAGCTTATATAGAATAAAAAATTTGAATGTGATAAATAAACTATGACATATGGCAGGCACTAAATAACAACATTTGGCGACATCTTTTTCCCAAAAGTGTAATACATAAGTAACGTAATTTTAAAGTGATTTTATTTTCGGTCCATCTCACCATTTAACTTGAATAGGTGGCGTGCCAACAAATTCACACAGGAATGAAGCAATCCCGCTCTTTTTAGTGAAACAATCTTTAAGTTGGGTCTTTATTAAAGGTTGCTCATCTGATAAAAGACAACATGCGAATTACCAAGTGTGAATACGAATTACCAAGTCAAATTTTGTTTTCTTAAAAAATAATTTTAAGCTTATAAGCTGAGAAGTAAATTTTTAATAATCTCAAACTTATCACACACTTACATTCAAAAACTTTTAGAGATATCGGATCACATTCTTTACTGGGTCTGCTGACACCGTGGCTATTTTCACTGCTGATTCTGAAACGGTATTCTCTTCCAGTGACGAGATCCATCGCCAAATAGGATGTCCTGGTCACTAGTTCACGGTTGCACTGCATCCACATATCGTACTTCGGTTCGTATCTTTCTATGAGGTAGTTGAGGTCCTCATGTTTCTCAATGGTCCATTCTAAGAAGATTGAATTGCCAAATCGTATTTCAGCGGTAGGTTTAGATGGAGTAGGAGGTTTTTCTGTAAATCGGAAGTCGTTTCAAACTAAGAAAAATGTATCGCCTTTTATTTTTTTTCAATGTAAATTCGTTACTTACTGCTTGCTGCTTTGATCCGTACTAAGGACTTGTTAAGTAGGCCTTCACTCCTTCCTGATATGTTTTCAGCATACACTCGGAATTGGTAAATATGAGACGTCTCCAAATCTTTGACAGTATACTCTGGGTCTTGACCTTTGGACCAAAAGTAAATTTTCCGAATCTAATGCCAATGAAAAATAAATAAAGAATATTCATATGCGTATGTATAATTTTTGTTACTTTTTAATTTTAAATAATAGAAGTAACAAGGAAATAAGACATTGTAAAGGGCAGATACTTAAATCTAGGAAAATATAAAAAATTGGAAATACAGCACAAAAATGTTTATAAGAGTCATATAACATCACCTAGATATAATATTTTAGGCATTTACAAGCTACCAAAGCATGAACAAAAAAATTAGTGATACAATTTTATTAAGGAAAAAAACGCGGATTTATAATAATATATTTTTCTAAAATATACGGTTCTTGTGTATATTACAGCAGACGCTCGTTTTTACAAATATATAATTTGCGAAAACTTATGTTTTTACGAAATAGTAGCTACTCCAAACCCTGACACCGCAAACCCGATGATAATAGCTCCCATTTACGAACTAAAATTTTGGAAAGCATTTGTGAACTTTCATTTACTGATAAATAATTTTCTTTTCCATTTTTATTTATAATAACTTATTATCTCTTATTTTTTAAAGTTTTATTTGATTATTTTATATAACGCCTGAGAATTTATTTATTTTTGAACAAGGAAACAGCACGTGCAGGCATTGGGGAAACAGTAATCAAAGACACGTGGATATCAGACACGTGATGGAAAAGATCAGCGGTGCTGAATCCTGGCCGCTGTGGCATGCTTGGCTAGGGCGTCATTATCATTATCAGGAGGTTGTGAGTTCTAATCCCGGCCCACCGAATATCCTTCATGTTCACTAAAGGTGGCATGAAGGATATTCGGGGTGTGTGGTCACAATGTCCTCCAAGTGAAATGATACCTCTGCGGGTAGCAGGCCAAGTATTGAAAGTCTTCTGCCGGGTCCCTGCTTCAAAATCACGAAGACTTCTCCCGGTTGCTTCTATATAAGTGGTAGAGCCGAACTCAGGGCTAAGTACAGAGGAGCATGCTGGTGCAACAGCAACATGTGCTTCCTTCATACAAAATATTCAAACACGAAGAAAAAATATGGTACTTACGTATTATCGCAACCAGGTTGGCGCGATTTGTAAGTTTGAGTGAAAAAGTATGAATAGAAATAAAATGTACATTTATTAATTACAGATAATTTTTAACACAGGTTTTTATATTATTTTGTTTTAAAATAGAAAATAGCAATTAAACCCTTCCGGTTTCGAATTTAAATAAGTTGCAGAATTATTTTTTCGGTGGAAATATTTTGGCTACTGCTTTTAGCACTGATTGAAAACCGTCTTCGCCATTAACAGCTTGAGTGTGGCGCCATATAAATTCGATAAGGTAAGAGTCAAGATGATGATGGGCTGTTCAACTTTGTTTTTTGTTTCGCCATTTGGCTGAGTCCCACATGAGCTCTACATGTTGTGTGTGAACGTCCGTGTCGGGATCCGCAAAGTTATATTTGTGATTAACAGTTCCATTCAGAAATCCAGCATTTTCCAACTGACTTGTCTTGTATCCTTTCCAGCAATCCGAATAAATAATGCTTCATTCCTTGATATTTTCGCAAATTTTTTTTCATGAGAGTAACGGCGCTTCTGTTAGGTATAGTAACCAAAAAAGTCTCTTCCGTTTCTCGGCAAATTCCGCCGAAAACCCATTGCTGTGGTAGTACACTCCCAGAGTTATTTTTTCTTTTTACAAATAAACTTTCGTCTATTTCCACAATAAGTCCTTTGCCGAATATTTGATTTCTTAAATTTCCATCCATTTCAAGGGTACATATCTCCCGCATGTAATTGTTCCAATCTATAACAGTTTTGTCAGAAATTTCCATCTCTTCTGCACAAAATTTAATTGAGGTTAACTCTGTACACCAACAATAAATGAAGCGCACCGCTGTCACAAATGAAATTCGGTTAGTTTCAAGTCAATTTCTGGTTCTCACACCCAAGTGTTGATTGCACTCTTCGACATTACATTTGCAGAAGATTTGCTTTCCAAAATACAGTTTCATTTTATGAAAGTTTTTACTAGTACGTTCGTTCGGTATAATTCCATATCCCTGTAACAATTCAACAACATCTTTTTCACTCGCAGGTACATCCTAAATATCCTTAGTTAACGTATTTCACGGCATTCAATCTAACCAGTAAGCAAAATAATTTCTTTGCGAAAAACCACGTATAATACGTAGGGTTGCCGTAAGTAGTGTCCCCATATTTGGTGATTTATGCAAATTTTGGCCTGGTTGCGTTAATACGTAAGTACCAAAAATATTTTGGTGTCATCCAAAAATGATAGAAGAGAGATTTATTAGATAAAACATGAAAACAAAGACAACAACTCCTGTCTTCCTCGAATGTAAAGATATGGAAAGAAGGAAATCATCTTCTTTCCTCCCCACACGTTAGAACAAAAAATAATTAGTTAAGACAAAGAACCCTTTGCTGCCTAAATTTTCTTTCGAGGATTTTTCGAATAAAGACTGACGTATGATATGTACGGTAGAAATAACGAACAATGAAAGCATTGAGAAAAAAAAAGGAGTGAGAACAAAAGGAACTTTTAAATATCGAACAAGAAAAAATATGATATAATGCAAATTCCACCTGCAAAACAATCAGTTGAATGGTTGACTGGACTGAAGTACTTTTTAAAGAGAAAAATGATAAAATGCCTTTTATACATCTTGCTATATCAGCTGTCAAAATATACAGGGTTAACATAAATAATTAATTTATTTTAAGAAGGCTTTATTTTCAAAAGTATTACTCTTACACATATATGATATGTGTTGAAAGAACTATAAACTCATCACTTTGGTATTGTGTATTATTGGGGGCACACAAAACGAGCATATTATCTTTTAAACCGGGAAAGACTGCGGGGCCTTTGTTAAGAGGAGAGATTGAACATAACTCCTTACAGGACCATCTCTGTAAAAATTACAGTGGTGGATTTCCCAAGTTTACTTTCACAGTATGAGGACATTAGTCAAGAATATTGGAAGACTCGTGAACTAATGACTTAATTGATAATGTTTGGAATTTGTAAAATAAAAAAAAAATTCTTTCATACTGGGTGAGGTATTACGACGTTAGTACCGGCCAAAAATGTGAGAGATAAGCGAGGGACAAGTTTTTGTATTCTTGAATATGTTAGCTATTTGTATGTTATAACCGTGTAATGTGTATAAAAGAACTATTATCCAAACAAATAATTTTACAGTGGTATCGGCCATTCAGAGACACAAGCTGTTTGCTTCAAAATGGATGTTATGAATTCGACAATCGTTTGGACGTATGTCGTGTCACCACAAATGTGACATATACTGAATACTTGTAGAAGAGGTATACTGGGGACTTTTGTGATTCTTTGGTGAAACATGGTAATTTGGTGATACTTTTGCTTAAATGTGTAACATTTTTGAAAACATTGTATTTTACAAAACGTTTGTTTGTTTTTAAAAAATTAAAATTATGCCATCTAGAGGGGAAAAAGAAATTACTTTTCGGGTATTGTTTTGGTCAGGAATTTGAAACTTGACGTTTAATTGGGTTGAATTCATAAAAAAAAAATGGTGTTAGAGAAGGATCTCAAAGAATTTTCTTAACACACGTGTTTCAAACCCTTGTAAGCACAAGGGTGCTTGCAGATATCAGGCGATAGAGTAAACAGGTATAAGGAGTGAAAAGAAAAATGCATACATACATCCATTTGAAGTACATCTTTGGCTTCAATCACGTATCCCAAAATGGGACCTCCGTTGTCCTCAGTTGGCGGCTTCCAGGAAAGATGGACAGAATTCGCTTGAATGTCGCTGATGACAAGGGGGCCTTCTGGGCGACTGGGCTCACAGATCACTCCTGTCGGAAAATACAAAATTGCCTGGCTTAGACAATATCGATACTACTTTAAACATGTATTGCAATTAGGATATCAATAAAACTTATTGATATCCTAATTGCAATACATGTTATTTTTGTTGGAAATGTTTGAATTTAGAATCACATTATCATTATGATTCTAAATTCAAACATTTCCAAAACTTTTTCTTCGATTGATTTTATAATCAGTTGAAAATAGGATTGTATAAAGATTTTTTAAAGTAATTTTCTGTTAAACTAATTTGAACATACATATTTTATAAAGATATAGAACTGTATTTTTTCTACTGGTGTTTAGAGATATTGAAAGTTTCTGTGAGAGTATACATATCTTTCTAATTATACATGTCCCTTTGACACGGTCCTAATGCGAAAATATAAAAAAAATGTTATTGCCGATTTAAACTAATCATAAAGGGGTTGTTTTATTTTATTTTTTTCTTCTGTTTATCAAAGCGGCCGATTTTGGAAGCAATATCATTAAATACTTGAAAATATGAAAACTAATAATTTAGAACAAACAGTAATTTTCACGATTTTGAAAACTTTTACAGACGGAAAAGGTTATAATTAAAAAATTCTATATTCTTTATAAAAAAATATGAGTGAATTTTTTCTCATCACCGATGACACTCAGACATTCGATGCCTTGTTTGCTGTCTCTTGAAGAAGGCGATCTAAATGCCGTCAACTAAATCGTCGACTAGTCAGATTTACACGCCTTTTCAATATGATATACGGCGTAGATGAAACATTATCTGGCGTCATGGATATTTTAAACCAATGAGAATTGTAATAAAATGCCTAATTATGATTTCAACTGGAACGAAAGAAATAACCACTCTCTATATGGATAATATGATAAATTATTAATATACAAAATTTTAATATTTACAAGGATGTAAAAACTATCTCCTATTTTACTATTAACTATTATTGTTTTAATGAAATGAAATGTTTAGTCTTTATTAATCATATTATTCTAAAATATATTCTGATAATTTTATTTCATATATGATATAAACCAACAAAATTTTTTATAATAGTATAATGTTATTGACTTAAAAATAATGCCGTATAAAGTAAAACTAAACAAAAACATCAATTGCTTTCTTTATTTTTAATTTAACTGAATTGAGAGTAATAAATTAAGTAAATGTTAAATTATTTTCAAGTGATTAATGGATATTCCACTTGCCAAATAGATCACACACTCAGAGCTCCATTTTAAAACTTAATTAACTGTATATTATATATATAACTGCATGTATTCAAAACCAACTTCACTTACAATAAGAATTAACATCGCAAAAATTATTTTCAAGGAATATAAAAAGCGCTGTAAGCTTAAAAAATATATGTTTGTCTCTCATTTATCTCAATTTCTTGTTTTATGGAGTAAGCGATTTGGTGAATGAAGCATTGAAATATCTTGATAATAATTTGATATAGCAACGTTTATTAAATGTGTAAAATATTATATTTAATTTCGAAAACATAATTTGTGAGCGTAAACAATCAAAATAAATAGATAAAAAAATTCTTTTATTCACCAGATGTATGTAATTAAATAGAAGCTTATGGAAATCCTTTCTGATCCAAAATCTTTTTTGATCCTGATCATTGATGAAGCATACGCAGGATCTCTTACATTTTGATTTTTTAAAAAAAGTTGCAAAAATTTTCCCTGACCGAAGTGAAAAATGGCAATGAAGAAACTTTAATTTGAGTATAACGGAAAAACTAACCACCACTGAAAATAAATATGCAACAATTTTACTGAAAGAAAATCTTAAGAATTCATTTTTAGCAATAACAACAAAGGAGCTAAAATGCAACTATAGCCTTAACACATTTAAAGAAAATTAAAACAGACTTATAGACTGCAATGAATTTTTATTTCAACCATATAAAATCATATATTTAAAAGTTCAACATGCCGTTTTTTAATCCAAAAGCTCCAATCGATGTACAACAGATTCAGTGACATAATCTGTTTGCACGAAAATGAGAAATACATTGTATCACTCTTGTTAAATTACAAATGGAAGCTGTGGTAAAACACAACGGTGTATGTGAAAATTACACAGATCAGGAAAGATAGCATAAATGAAATCACAAATCACTTGAACTTTATTCATTTAATATTGTTCACGAGTAAATGAGAATTAAAAGAAAAGTTAAATATCATTAAAAATGTCCTAGAACACACGATTAAAATTTTTGATACAGTTAATTAGCATAAACTACTATAAACATAAATATATTATTAAATTCTTTATTTTCGTTAACAAAACAAACTATTCAAATGAAAAATCTAAAAGAAATGAACGTCATATTGTGGCAGCTGAAACAAGAGCTTTGGAACAGAATGGCATTTAAACTTGTGCATCCTAGTCAAGTCAAGACAGGAAACAGAACTGAACATAAATGGTTTATGAGAGTAACAATCACGTATATTAGATGTCTATTGTTGGCGAAAAATCGTGCTTTCTAGCGCCATTTTTTTTATAAATGTATTCATACATCAAAAATATAAATGGTTCCTGGGAAGACATTTGATTGATCCAGTTTAACATTTTTCGCCATAGGTAAAAAATTTACATGGAAAGCTTCTAAGCATCCATTCCGACAGAAGAAGCAGAAATAAATCATCCATTTCCTTTTGCTTGCTTTGCTGAAACTGGATTCCTCGGTTAAGTTCTTGGATTTTGTTTACGTGATGTTTAAAAAATTGAATCAGATATAATACTGGATTGATCCGTTAAGTTCTTGGATTTTGCGCATGGGCTGTTTAAACAAATCCTTAGTCAAAATTCAAGACCTTAAACAGAGCAATGCAGGGTGTCAAAATGTGTATGAAAAAGGCTTGATAATCATTCAGTGTACAGGAAAACTTTGTCGCATTAGGTTTTGCATAAAAAGGCAACGTGAAAGAGAGTTTTGCATTTAAATAGTGATTTCTTCCCCTGTTAAAGAGACAGAATTGCTGAGTTTTAAGGTACATCTTCATTTCTAATGGTTGTTGTTAATAGCATGTGTCATTGATTTTAGCACTTTACTTTCATCCAACAAATGATGAAAACAATAATGTAAGGCCATCTCATAAATTTGCTTTTGGGCCGTGTAAATTTTTTTAGTGAATGTGGTTATTTGATTCAGATATAATTCAGCAGAATATTTCTAAACAAACAAGTACGATTCCAATACTATTTTCGAAACGAATTTCTTGATTCTGGAAAATAGCTTTATGACGTCTAAATTGTTTTTCGATAGAACGCATTTTAAGATGCCTCTTAAATCTGCTATTGTTTTTTTCTACAGTAAACTTCTATTTTATTACAACGAAAATATGTTCAATTAACCATTTTTTTTAAAATTTTGCATCTGATTTATCTAGCTTGATTATATAGAACCAATTGCAAATGGAGTCACAGAAAATGAATTTTTCTGTTTACGATAATAAATTGTAATATCCTTATTTAGAGTGATTTAACACTGCCACCATTATGAGATAGAAAAAGTGCATAGCTAGGATACGAAAAACTTATTAACTGGAAAGTCAATATAAAAGTGCTTTCGGAAAATTGTTTGATTGAAGAGATGCGGTTCATTTCAAAAGAAGAACTATTCCATATGTGTAGAGATAAATAGAGGAACAAGAGAGAACGAATTCCCTCTCATATAATTCCTTTTTCAGCATAAAATTCTGAATCATATTTCCAAAGGGAATAAAATTTCTGCAGAAAAAGCCAATAGGACACTATCAATGTCTAACACATCTATTAGGTTTATTGGAAAGTTCTGTCCATTTTTGGATTAAAACAAAATATAAATTTTTTGTTAGGTCAATAAATTTTATTAAATAATATAATTGCCGTCATTATTAATGACTTGTTACTAGTATGAGGACAAATTGTATAACCTATTTTTGAAAAATATTTGATTTTCTCATGCGAGAGAAAAATGGAAGCACTGCTTGACTGATATCTTCTTCATTTGTGTATTTTTTAACCTTCAAAAAATTCTGTATGGGCAAAGTAATTGGAGGGTGAGGCGTCCGGGGAATATGATGTATAGGACAGAATTTTCCAGCCTAGTAGTTTTTGACAGATATTTTTTCTTGGCCTCTTCTTGGAACATCACTGGCCTCTTTTCTTGGACCACTGGCTTCTTTTACAAGAACAATTCCGGCCTCTTTTCTTGGACTGCTCCCTTTAAAATGTCCACCTGCTTATAATAATTTTTAAAATTGAGCTTTTCTTTCAATTTTTGATGTTTGTAATATATTGGTATTCAAATGTCCCCCGTATAAAAAAACCTTCTCTTATTTAAAGTCAAATTTGTTTTAGAGGTGGAAGGACTAGACTTTCAGCATAATATACTCTTTTTCATGCAATGCTTTCGTAGATAATCCACTTTCCGAGCAAGCAGAGATAGACATGATAACTCGTTCATCAAAATCCTTCTGACTTAATTCATGTGGCACCCATTTTGAATATTTCCACACCAATCCCGAATAGGGTCCGAAATAGTTTGTTGAGCTGAGTTAAGCTTTCTGCTATTTCCAATGTTGTCAGAAAATGATCTTGCTCTAGTATTGTTTTAACAATATCGTCATCGATCAAGGGAACAGATCTTTCCAGTAGACCTTATATAATAATTCAGCGTATTATAATACAGCAGAAGACAAATGTAATGTCAAGGAGGTCCAGGCATTTGTATCAAGACGACGCATGCCACAATCATTAGCTTTACAAACTATTTTAGCAGGGTTTCGAGCCATAATTTTTTTTCGTTCTGGTTGAACTAAAATAAAATATATCGATTCAGTTCCGGTTTTCATTCTTCCAAAAATAATGGTTTTTAGGTTCTTTTCCGAAGGAATAATTTTATTTGCAGTAAAAGTATCATAAATAAGCACTTAATTCTATGTAAATGAGATGGATTTTACTCTTTCTTTAATCGTATACTTTACGATTAATCAAGCACGTAGGATAAAAGCAGTTAACACAGAAAACGGTGAGCATTGGCATTGTTTACCATTACCAAATTCCCATTTAACCAACGTGTTCATGATCAGTGATCGCCAAATTTGTGGTTCACGAGAAAATTTTGCTTGTGTCTAGTAAAATGTAGAATACTCCGACTCTTACTAACCTTTTTACGTCTGCTGACCCATTAGAAAGACACATAATATTACGCGAACATAACCAGCCCTTGTTTAGGGTATTTTTCTGCTGAGTTGCTGCTTTGTCTGTCCGAATGTCCGTACATGATCGCATGCTAAGATTTGGAAATTATAACTCAGACTGATATTTTTGTTGATTCTAGTTCATTCAACTACATCAAGACTGTCTTCTACAAGTAGATAAGACAGAAAAGTATCGATGAACATTAAAACAAGAAATCAAGAAGTAATGTACATGTTGAAATAATTATATAGTTGACGTTAAGTTGGAAAATATTTATGATGATCATATACATTTATTGCACTGATTGTAAAAAAACAAAAACAAAAAAAAAAAAAAAAAAAAAAAACCTATTTTTAAAAATGTGTTTACATTAGAAAACATTGATAAGTTGGTTACAGTAACAAAATGACTATTGAAATATCGAATCGAAACAAACATATATTTTTTTCGTTTAATTTCTGGTTTTCGTTTCGATGAAAATGACAATTTTTTTTTTCGGATTTTGATTTCCTGTTCAGATCCGGTTTGGAGCCCTGGTTTTTAGGTCCAGCTTCAAACATATTTAAAAAGATATTTTTAATAACTGTGAATTTTCAGAAATAGCATTTTAGTTTCTGTATGTCACGTCTCCATCTTTTATTATTTTGTGAATCACGAGAAGAGCTCAACGCCAATTCGTGTGTGGCTGTCAGTTGCCATAGAAACAAGAAGCATTTCATTTTCAATAAGGGGAACCAAAAGAAAATCACCAACTTTGGCTTACTGAATGCCTTCAAACTAAAACACTACTCTCTAAATACTGCCATATTGCATAACAATCTTAATTTCCATTTGAAATGGATAATTCTTTTTTCTATAGCAATCACCACTAACCAGACTATTTAGTGGGACGTATTCTTGTAGTAAGCAGATAGTAACTTCTCAAACCATCGCTAAATAATTCTAAATGTTTCGGGCAGATACTTCAAAGAAAGTTACAGTTTAAATTCTGGAAGTGATATGATTTTCAAATCAACTTTAAGCTGTAAATAAGGAATATAAATAAAGTAATAGTGTTGTTGGTGCCCACAGCCTGATTAAGACCGGGGCATACGGGACAGTTGCCCCTGACTCATACATGACAGGGACTCCAAATAAAATGGATAGCTTATCTTAAATTGTCAATTAAATAAAATCGTTTGCCAAATCGAATAGAACAATAAACTTTCGTTTCTCAACAACAAATTTTCGTTTCACACTTTCACTTCTCAACAACAAACTTTCGTTTCATACTTTCACTTCACAACAAGAAACGAAAGATTGTTGTTGTGAAGCAGAGAAAAGCCCCCAGAGAAATTTTTGCCTCTGGTCTCAAGCCTAATACAGGGTTTAGCATGGCCCTGCTTGTGAAGTAAACTACTGCAAATTTTTAGTATTTTATTCTTAGTTATGGTTTGTGCAAAGCTTGTTTCGATCGGACTTTGTTTTAACTCTGCTTCTATGAACTTATATTTATTTGAAGATATGAGAGAGATAACAAAATTTGTGGTGAGTTTTTAACCCTGTTCTATTGTTGCCCTGAATCAGTTTCGTTCTAACAGGCATGATATGCGTCCTATAATTAAATTCAAGTATTTTATGTTTGACTTGATACTTTATGTACTAGTTCAAGAAACAAGCATTGAAAAATCATTATTAGTAATATCATCTACTCTAATTTTAGCATTTCTATTAATAAAACTTTATATTTTCTTAAATGAAACTACCATTGTTTTAGAGCTTAGAATTATGTATAATCTTCGTCAATGAAATAATCTGGTATAAGTAAGAGATATTAGGACAAGAATTATTTTATTTATAACTTAATTACACTGGTAATACGAATTCAATTGTCTTCGAATGGCAATAATAATAAAAAGAAGATATCCAGCTATCACCTATAGAAATTCCAACTATCACGAAGTGAAATTCGAGGATTTTTACTTAAAGATTACATTTTGTTTTCTATTATTTCGTATGATTTTTTAAGTGTTTCTGTGTAGTGTTTTCAATTACTGAATATATTGTAATAAATAATTTCCAGAGGTAACCAGCTTTGTTTTTATTCTTAGAGCATGTACACAATTCGTTTCTACAAACCTCTAATTTACGAACACTCACTTTGCTATGAGTTCCTACCTTATCACCATAGATATAATGGATTTAAAGCTAAAATTTTTAAAAAGCTGTTTTTTGTGAGCTTTTATTTCTGACAAATTTTTATGATATGATATTTTTTCAATATTTTATGATTTCTTTTTAAATAAACACAAAAAAATTCGATTTCTTCTTGAAGAACGAAGGCATTCCAGACATTGTGGACACACAGAAGATGGAAACTAGGCGTTTGATGGGAAAGATCTTTAATATCGAATTCAACTTCTGTTTTCCCATACGTAATGACACGGAAAGGGTAAAAGAAATTCTCTCCTACCCATTTTTTAGAAAATAGAAAGGAGAAAAAAACTTCTTTGTTGTGTTCTCTTGTTAACCATAAAGTAGACCCTTGTAGACAAATTTGCTGCCTATCTTCAAATCGCATTCTTCGAGCGGCAGCAAACAAGGCGAAATTCACCATAATTTCTGAGAATAGGGTGGAAGTTCATTTTGTTAATAAAACGATTTCCTATATTAGGACCAAAGCATCGGTTTGAGAAGTTGTTTTCGATAGATTCAGGCCATTAACACATGGGCAATAGAACAGCAGAAAAAGAAAAATGAAAAGGACAAGACAAAAGAAACACTTTAAAATTAGTTTAAATCAGCAAGGACGATTTAAATTAAAAAAATTTTCATTGATTAATATAATCTTAAAATAATAACTGCACACAATATTTGGGTTAATCTGTGGTTTGGGTACCCCTTTCTTGCCAAATGGGCGATAGAAGCGCAAAGCGTGCTAACCCATACTATTTCATCCTTGTGGCATTCCTGTCTTTTTTGTTATACAATTATATGTGTATTTTTCGCTATACAATTCGTAAAAAAACCATTGTTTTTGTTTTCATTGCCATAACAACGGTGAAATTCGCTAAAAACACGGATTTCGGTTTCGTCGCCATAGAAACGCCGTTTTCGCGTAGTGTCTCTCGGAGCATTCAACTTCGCGAGACAATACGCAAAAACGCGCCAATTGGCGACTTTTTGAAAATGCGCCTAGCATGGGACTTAAAGAACATTTTCACCAATATTTGTAAACAAATTCTTTAAAATCTTAAGACTAATGCCTTGCTTATGCCTGCATAATTCTTTTTCCTTGTTCTACAGTTTGTTTTGTTTCATTTGAATAACTCAATGAAATATCGTTTGTCGGAAGTGATTAAACCGATTCCGTAGAGGATTTATCTTCAATTGAAGAAACGAACGTGTTTATCAATTTAAAAAAAAATAATAATTCTGGAAAATAGATGAAAAATGTTAAAAAAGACAAAATTTGCTCTAAAATATGGAATCCCAAAGAACAGTTTCTCTACAATTTTAGAAACTTCTGAAAAAATCTGAAAAAAGAAACAATGCATTCAAAGCAATGTTGTTTATAAATATATATAAATCTTATTTTTCATGTGTTTCTTATAATGCATTCTAAATAATTCGTTCTAATATTATTTTATTTATAAGGAAAAAGTAGTTCGGTAAAAAAATCCTATCTTAAAATAATTTAATACATTTTTCTATTTTACAATCTTCTTATCTGGTCTACGAGTTCGTAAAAACGAGCGTCTGGCACAAACAAAAGCATCATTCATATTTTGAAATCTCATTATACCCTTAATCATTGCTTCAAACAAACATATTACGTAATTATAGTTAACTCTTAGAGTTACTTTTTTAAGACACAAATAACTCTTTATATCACAAGTGAAGTAACTTATAAAGAAACAATGTTTTTTCTTAAGTGGGATTGAATAATTTTTAGAATGGCTGCGCTTGCCAAATGTCACTTAAGACAATTAGCAACTTTCATTAAAGTGATACACTTTTCGAAAACCGCGAATAATAGCAAAAATGAATCAATTCATTTATAAGTTGAATCTACTTGAAATTTTCTTATTGGTATGAATTTCCTCTAGCTATTTTCATGGTTCAAAATGAGAATAATAGAAGAGTATATATTGAATGAGTAGTTTGGAATTTCGATAAAAAATTTTTCTTGATAACTTTTCCATTTCGATATGCCGTAAAACATTCGCTAATAAAATCACCTAAGAGTTCACGAATTCACCACGCTTGTGATATATTCATCATTCTTCGGTAAACCTACACGAAATTTCTTTTTTTGCCAATGTGTGTTTCGAATTTTGCTGTTTGTTGATAAGTGGGGTTGATTTTAGCAGCTTGTCATATCTTTATTTCTTCTACCGTTTTTTTATTTCTTTTTTTTCTGGAATAAATTTTATTAACTGGAAAAGAGTTATTAAAAAATCTGCATATTTATTCTAAATAAAATATTATGTATTGTGAATGAAAAGTAATTTTAATAATGCTTCATTTTTTTAATTATTTGGCGAAGAAAATTTCGCCAATCTCTCCGAAACGAAACTGTATCCTGTTTATTTCACAACCAATTGTTGCTTTTTTATTATATATTATGCACAATATCTTAACCCTGTACTATGAACACGTTGCCATCAATTCCAACTATTTTTTTCATTCTATTTCAAAATAATTTGTCCTTTATTGACCAAGATTTTTTTAATAGAATAATTGCTAAATTTAATAAATTCATTGCTTTTCCAATTTTTATTATCGATAAATTCCTGATGAAACTAATCAGCCAGAAAATTAATTTCTCTTATTTAAATTTTTAGGAAACGGAGAATATTGTTTGTTTGACTAGATATTTTCAATTGAAAATTTCACGGTAGTTTTAGTTTATAAACTGCAAGTTTTTATGTTATATAAATATATAGTGTGATGAAAATTAATATTACTATATTATACATTGTTAAATATATAAAGATATATATTAAAGGTATGGAATGATTTCCTTGATAGTACTGTAAAAATCATTAATATTCAAACGACCGGAATAGTACAATAAAACTTTTTTAATAATTTTTTATTTTAAAACTTTTTTAAAAGTTAAAAAAAATTATTAACAAATATAACTTTTGTCTTACACACGCAGTCTCTATTTATACTGTCTTCATGTATGCTGTAAATTGAATGTAGACCAAATAATTCTGTAAGTTTACATTAAATTATATTATTTTTTAATTCACTAAATAAAACTAATATTTTATCTTAACTTTATGTAAAAATGCTGTTTAAATGAAAAACAGTTTTTAGTCCTTTTTCTTACTTATAACTTTTTCGGAAACCACTTGAAATACTTCAAAAGAATTTTGGAGTTAAAAAAATAAAAAAAAATTATCTGAATATTCAAAATTTAGAATTAAGCAAAAAGATGAATAAGATTTGAATTTTTAAATTTATAAGATAATTTTTATTACGATTATCTAACTATCTCTAAATAATGCAGCAACTAATTGGTACTTTCTACTTAATTCAATATCTCTTTTAGGAGGGCACTAAAAAAACAGAATACTAAAAACATTTTCTTGAAAATTAAATGAATAGAGTATTGTTATAATCTTCATTCGGCCAGTATTGCAAAAGAGAGCAACTTGGGCTCATTGCAGTCTAGTGGCTGGAGGTTTTCTAAGCATCCGGTCACATGTTCGATCCCAGTCACTGTTAAGCAATAGGAGAATATTGTGGCGCCTTTACCACCTGGGTACACGTTAGTAGAAGTGGGTGCTTGGGAGTTTTCTGGTGACTTTTACTTTATTTTTGAGAGATGAACACATACCCTGTAAGAAAAGTCTTCTCTCAACGCCATTTACGTAGTGTGTGCTAAAATGTCTTACAGCGTCCTTAGGCCTTTGGTATGTTCACTATATGCTATCAAAATTTAGATCAACCAAAATAAGATACATTACATGACGCGTTCTTTATTGGTCGATCTGCTAAGAGGAGCTTTTACAGAGTCATATAAAGGATACAAATGTCATAATGAGCTTTTATACTTATGCTATTGATTGTTAAGGTAGCAATTCCTTTTCTTCAAAAGCATCCATTTCAATACCTGGAGAAACATGGGAGAGATTTATAGACAATTCCTTGGCTAGAGTCGCTGTGGCTGGTTGTCATCATCAGAAAGTAAGGAGATTACTGGGCTCGTTAAATAGGCCATGGTTGTTGTAATGTACTCCAAGTGAAATGATACCGTGAGTGATATGGGGTTCTTCTACTTGATCCCTGCTTTTAAATTATGTAGACTTGGTTGCTTTCACTAATTGGTAGAACCCAATTCGGATCTAAATATAGAGAAGCATGTTTGGGCAATAACAACCATCCACATTCTCGTCGTTTGGCAAGCATTTTTGCTTTTGTGAAAGAAAAACTGTAAAATGCAGCAATTGTTTCTTTCTTGGCTGCTGTTTTTATCACCCTGTAACTCACATATGAATACAGCAAAAGAATTCATCTTTCAAACAAGCATAATGTCATCTTAGTGCAAAATGTCCTCTTTTAAGCAAGCATAAATCTAAAATAATTTGATCGATACCTGTCCCAACATAATATATTTATATAATATGCTGTACCACTAAGCTTTTTAAATGTTATTTTATTTGTATTTAATATTAAGATTTATTACTAAGCTTGTTTTATAATGAATATATTTTGCTTCGTATCAAATGTTTGAAAAATATAAATTTAATCATTGTAAAAAAATTATGGATTTGATGAAGTAGAAAATAAAACAAGTGATTAAAAAAATTAAAATGATGGAAATATGCAATGTAATATGTAAAATAGATTAATCAAACTTATTACAATAATGAAACTATTTGTAAATTCAGTGTGAAGTTAATTATTATCTTACTTTGAAAAAGTGCTTATATTTGCATAGTTTCTAATTATTTTAAACCATTGGTTCACACATCAACTGTTTCAGAAGAACTGTTGAAATATAATAAAAATCATGTTTATGAATATAAATTATTTTTAAAAGTTAAAATTACTTAAAAAAGTTAATTGACTTTAAGACTTATAATTATATATTAACTTAATTTATAATTGTGGAAATTTTTTCAGACACATTACAATTTATAAATTAATTTAATATCTGGAAACGGATAATTCTACAATTTAGCGTGCAGAAATTCGTTCCATTTCAATTATTGTTTAAGTACTAGTCTATTTGTATGGGCCCCGAAATAATCATAATAAAATGAAAAGTATAGGCAATTACAGAAGCTGATGGAGACTAATGAGGTTAATTGCAAAGCCAGCTCTCCTCAGGCGCAGAATATTAGAAGTTCCTACAGGACTACTGGATCTTATAAGGACTTGTGAGAAATGTTGCAACAGTAAGTCATCCG
Organism: Latrodectus elegans; assembly: GCA_030067965.1. Lineage (NCBI taxonomy): Eukaryota > Metazoa > Arthropoda > Arachnida > Araneae > Theridiidae > Latrodectus > Latrodectus elegans. Next base: position 110,304,095 of record CM057822.1, on the reverse strand, counting down.
GTTATATTGCCTATGCATCGTACATTATCTTCCAGAACTCATGTGACGCATAAGATGAGGCTTTTAAAACTCTAAGAAAGTTAATTGTGATTTGTGCATGTACAGTAATCCTCACTATAACACGATATACACTGCTGGCTACCCAAATTTACACACCAAGAAAGACAAGAGATATCACAACAAAATTTATTTTGTAAGTGACATGTAAGTGACAAATATGAAATGATTAAATATATAGACTTCTTTGAAGTGTGGTTCCTGCCAAAATCAGTGGCCAGAATAGCCACCAATGTTGGAGATCACTGCTACAAAAGCCTCTTCATTGATTCAAAGAGACTTTAGATGAGTTCTTGGGGTACTGTAGACCAAGCAGCTTCCACATGTTGCCAATGTTGATCTGGTGTGGCTGCTGGATATGTAATTTCAGTTAATCATTGACTAACCATGGATCACATGCTTTCTATTGACGAAGAACACTTGGACAATGCACGCACGTGTATTCGTGCATTATCCTGTTGAAATGTGACTATGGGCAAGCCCTGAAGATAAGGAAGGACAACTGGCTCCAACACCTCGGAGATGCAGCTCTGACTGTTTCAAGTACCATTATTGCGTACTAGAGGAGTGATAGCCAATACCACCCACACTATAATAACCGGTGCAGAACGCAGCTGTTCAGCAACCTCTCTCCATGGTGTCTCCAGACTCGAATGCGACCATCGTGGTGTTGCAGAAAGAAGCGTGACTCATCAGTAAAGGCAATTTCATTCCATTCTGCCGTACACATCCTTGTTGTTGTTGTTAATCCTAAATAGTCCATTTTCAATACTAGATCAACTCCATAAGTCCGTCCATAAACAGCCAGAAAATCCAAAAACATAAGGAACTTTGAAAAAGCCTTTTCCAAGTCACAATTCAGGCAGCTCAACATGTGCTCAGCTGATGCCTGTACAGTTTTACATTTTGTGCACAGACTAAAAGTCTTTTGACCACTCATATACTTGAAGCCCCTTAGGTGAACACTAGAGAAGCGTAAAATACAAGTCTGTTGGCCTCTAGTTCCCTCAAAAAGCAATGTGCCAGCAGGGTATTTTCTTGGATACTAATTATGAATAGGTGGAACCCACCAGACATCCATAAGCGATTATCTTTACTCTCAGTAAAAATCTCATTAAAGGTGGATGGCAAATCATGTCGTGAAGGTTCCAAAGAGGCAGCCTTAGCCAGCGAATAAGAAATCTTGTGCCGACGTGTAACGTGTAGAAATCTTGTGCCGTGTGTGTATCCTCTTAATGCCGACGTGTGACGGGATCTACTGAAAATGAAAATTAATCTCAAAATTCTTTGAGAGAATATAGATCATATTCAATATTGAATTTCAAGTTCTGTCACCAACCTTCATTTAATTGCTTAGGTGTTGGATTAAAGACTTGCTATTTGTCAGAATCCGTACATGCTCAAAATCAGTCTCAGAAATATTTTCAACATAATTCAGTTCATTTTCATTAGTTATAAGCTCCGATCTGAATACAGAGCAAAAACCAGAATTTCTGAACTTGAGACTTTGGGTAGACATAGGATAAATGCATCACTACCAGAGTGGCCCTCGTTACATTTACTACCGTAAGTATAGATTTGCATAGCATCAATTGAAATTCGGTTTATAGTTTTTAGAGCCTCATGAATTCTAGATTGCTGATGCTTTTCTTGGCAGCTCTATGTGAAAGTGGATACTATCAAAATCAGGCTTAAGACTTGATCTCAAGAAATGCAGCAAGGAGGATACATAAAATCATTTTGTAGTGGCCAAAGATAAGGAAGCGACTATTTCTTTTAAATCTGTGATTAATGCTCCAATTTATTAGATACGAAGATGTTCTATTCTGGTGTCTGTAACTAATAAGCATATTGTAATAGTTCTTAAGACTAGATTTCCTTCTAAACTGCAATGGTTGTGAGTTAGATTCAAAAAGAGCAATTCTGTCAAGGCAACTAAGTCTCAATTCAGCAATGATTCTGGCAGCACTAATTTGAACTTTTTCTAGTTTATTTAGATTTGACTCTGAAGCAAATGTGAATAAATTGGTTTCACATATTCCAGAATGGGTCTTATAAATAAAGTATACGTTATCTTCAAAGTACTGGGATCCACTCCCCAGTTATGCTGAGAGATATATTTCAGAATGTTAAGCCTCTTTCTACATCTCATTTCGAGCATACCGATGTGTAGATTGCCAAGAATCTATTGGTCCAGAATAAAATTCAAGTACTTTGCATTCTTCTCATTAGGCAATTTTTGGTCATTTAAGAATATAGTAAGTTAATAACTGCAAATATGTTTATTAATTGTATAAAAACTAACCACAGATTTAACAGTGCTAAAGGTCAATTTAAGATGTCGAGCAAAATCACTCACATCTTTGAGTATGAGGTCAATATTGTCTTCAACAGTCTTAATATCTAGGCCAGAGAACAACGTCATCTCAGAAAAAATATTAACTTTACATCTTCTAAAAATTACTCTTTCAATACCCGAAAACAATAGACAGAAAAGCATTGGTCCCAAAACAGAGACCTGTGAAACACCTTGCCTGAGTCTGAAACCACTTGAAAGGGTCTTATTAAATTTAACTCTAATGATTTTGGCCGTCAAATAATCGGAGATCCGCAGGAACGCTCTACCCCCTATACCAAAAACATCTAAAAGTTGAATTAAAAGCCTATTGTGCCATATCAAGTCAAAAGTCATACTAACATCCAAGAATGCCGCCACAGTGTGATTGGTGGGCCTCATATTGAGAGCATTTCTCACATTTTAGCAAAAATATAAAATTTCGTCACTTGTACTATGACCCTTCCTAAAACCATACTGTTCGTATGGGAGCAAGTCATTCGAATCAAGATAAAAAATATATTTGAAATCCTGTTTTCCATTATTTTACATGGGATCCGGCGTCTTTGTCAATCTTTCTGACAGGAATGACTATGGCTTTAGCTTTTTTCCAATCGAGTGGTATTCGACCCCTTTTTCAAGACTAGTTGAAAATATTTAATACCATGAGTTTATCAGTTGGACCAAGATACAAGATCATTTTACCATGTATGTTATGAGATCCAGAGGACTTCTCAGGACTGACTTTTCGCCCAGGGCATGTTCCAGTTCAAACATACTAAACTCATTCAGAAAAATAGTGTCACCAAGGACCGAACTACGACATTTGTGCACCTTACTTCTCACACAATTCTCAACAGGTTTTCACTAAATAAAAGTTTACTCTCTTGCACATAGTACTCTCCCAGACAATTTGCAGCAGCCTTATAATCAAGAGTAGCATGTGTACCTCGGTCCTTTACAGTTTTAGAGTATTACACCTTTCCACTCGAGAATGATGTTTACCCAGAGCCTGGCAAGTTTCCACAGCTTTGAGTTGGGAGTTCTAAAGTCAATTTCACTCCACCTCTCACACCAATTTTTCCTGCATATTGCATTTTTGTCGTCAGCATAGGCACGTTTAGATTCTATATTAGTTTTATTAAGTTCATTTCTGAGATTCTGTTTCAATTTTTAAGCTCCTGAAACCGGGAATTCCTTTTTTCAATTAAGTCAATAATTTCAGGAGTATTAAAGGACTATAATGTCTTATGTTTTTAAAAACTACTTTTTGGAATGGAGTGTTTAGCAGAAAAAACAATGGAGTCTTTAAACAAATTCCAGTTTGCCTCTAGGTCACCACCACAGCGACTCACCTCACTCAAGCTCCGCTCAGGCAGTTCTGTACAGGTATTGAAGTCTGCCCCGCGAAAATTCCAAAACATCCTTCTTTCATCGTAATATTGGCGGCGGAGACCCCTGTGGTTCTGCGTCAAGAGTAGATTAAGCAATGGATGTCTTGCGGACAGACCATTTTGCTGTAAATGGCATCGAATAGTACGCGCAGATACTGTATGATACGTTATAGACTGAATGTGCTGCGCTAATGATTTGTAATGTGGCTGAGCGATCAGTCACTCCCATGCGCATAATTTGCCTGTCATCACGTGAAGTGGGGCACTGAGGTGGATGCGATCGAACACGTCTGTCCGTCGTACCCTCCTGCATCCAACGATCACCTATCCTCATTACAGTTGTTTGGTTTCGACTAATACGACTACCGATTTCCTTGAAAGATAGTCCATAATCTCGGTAGGCCACAGTCCTGTCTCTGTCGAACTCGCATACTTAATTAAAATAGATCACTGTTTTCAACAAGGCATAATTGATCGTTTTTGTGGGTGAAAAAAAAAAACATAATTACTGAAATTGAAATCGTCGAAATCTCGAAGCTTTAAATAGCGCTTTGAAGTGGCGCTTCAGGCACGCATGATGTGCGTCTGCGCTGAAATTCTAATCATTTGCATATTTCACCTCCGCTAATGCAGGTTGTAAATTTCATGTCATTTGCATGCAGGTGTTATTTACAGGGTGGCCAGCAGTGTATTATTACGCGTTGCGGTCGCATGACCTCTTATAACACGTTATGGAAAAATGATTCATTCCTAACTCTTCTGGTTATAGGGGATTTAAACTGAATATTAAGGAAAAACTATTTATAAACGCGAAACGGCAACATTCTTACTAACGAAATAAAGAACATTTTAAATGGAAAACTTATACAAATGTAACTAGAAAAGAGTTTATTTCAAAGAAATCAAGTAATTACAATAACAGTTTTATTGCATATTTATTCGCTACCGGTGCTGTCAGAAATAACGTGCCACTGGCATTTTTTTAGAAGAATGTTCATAGGTCAATAATATGATTTTATTTAATTTTATAAAAGCACAATTGTGTGTGTGTGTGTGTGACACAATGTGCAGACATACGCGGAATGGATGGCGAACTGTGTACAAACCATTATAAATTTCGCTGTTCAGAAACACAACGTGGGTAAACAATGCCTTCATTATATGGGGAAAAACGGGTTTTACGAGGGGCCACGAAAACGCTTTATAAGAGTATCGTATGGCAGGGGAATTACTGTATATGCCAAAAACTGTATATTAACTTGGCACCATTCCATAACGGAGCCCACAAAAATAAACAAATATTGATTCTGCATTTTTATTTTGCTAGAATTGTGTCAAAAATTGATCACTATTCCATTTAAATGGTAAACTAATTTATTGCACATAATAACATCAACACAGATACATATCACATAAGGAAGGGCTCTAACAACAGAACAATTTTTACAATCATATATTAATCTTTATAATCAATCGGAAACATCACAATTGATATGTAGGAACATAACACAAAACATATCGAAAAAATGTGTATACAGAAGACATATCTTCTTTCACCATCAGCAATATTAGTAAGACGGTCTCCTTCAGAAGACCATTCTGCTAAAATATTGCCTTAACTCTTCATATAAATAAAGAATGCAAATTACATTCTTAATAAAAATATTTTACACTTTGTATATTTGTACAGTTTAGGCGCTACCAGAGCAACCTAAGCATATAAAGTATCAAACCAAAATCTGGGAATACCAGTTAAAAAAAAAAATAATAATAATTATTATTTTTAGAAGTAAAACTCAGCAAGTTTACAAATGAAACTGTATCAATTACATTGTAATAATGTATTCAAAAAGTATTTTAGTTAAAAAAAAATTCATTTTTCCGCCCTTAGAAAAACTTGTTTATTTATGGTAAGGGTTTTAAATAATATAAAGCTATTTCTATAGCATGCGCGCCACAGCGATATGAAGTAAATAAAAGGCCGTTCGTGTGAGTCCCAGATTTTGATTCGTCCTTCTATCACAAAATGAAAAAGGTTTATTTGGAAAGAGTCTCTGCCAAATGCCATATGCGGAAGAAATATTCATTCCTGCCTGCGAGGATGTGTTTGGTATAGCTTCGAAGCAAAGGCTCAACATTGGCTTCTCGCATCCAAGACGAGGACGTCTCTGTGCTATAGCTCACGGAGATGGTCTTCTCATCGATGTCTGCTTTCTCAGACTCCTTAAATCCTATTGGAGAAACAGGAATGGCCTCAATTTCTTTTTTGAAGATGTTCAAATAAACGTGTTTAAAATCATTTTAATAATTTAAATAAAAAGGAGAGGGATTGAATCGATCAATATTTTTAAATACTTAGGAAACTGTGAATATAAAAATATTTTATGAATGTTATATATAAGAACATTCATTTTATTTAACTCAAGAGATATTGTTAGAAACAGGAATGTCATAAGTAGAAGCTCTCAGTGTTTTGTTTTTTAATAATATGTTCAAGTAAACTGGAATCATCATTTAGAATAATTTTAATAATCATAAATAAAAAGCATGAGTGAAATGAATCGACAATTTATTTCAAAATATTCAAATAATTGTGAATGAAAAAAAAAAAAAAAAAAAAAGGATGGCTGTTATATATAAGAACATTCATTATATTTTAGTCAAGATATATAATTATATAAGAGAAACAGGAATATCATATGTTGAAGTCACTAATTTTTTAAAAAAAACACGTTCATTATTAGAATTCATTATTTAGAATAATTTTAATAAAAATAAATGAAAAAAGTATAAATTAAATTAATCGATAATTTCTTCCAAAATTTTTTCAAATAACTTTTTGAAAATAAAAATTTTCAATGATTTTTATCTATAAGAATATTTATTATATTTATAATTCTAGAAGTATGCTTGAAATCACGAACTATTGTTATCGGAGAAACAGGAGCGTCATACCAGAAGTCCTTGATTTTTATTTTTTTAAAAGTGTAAACGTGAGTTATTGTTTAGAATAATTGTAATAATCATAAATAAAAAATATGAGTTAAATTAATCGATATTTTTTTTAAATATTCAATAATTATTTTGAAAATAAAAATATTCTGAGTTCTCAGAAGATAAAATTTAATTCTAAATGCACATTTTAAATCAGGAAAGATTGTTATTAGAGAAACAGAGGAACGTCAAGAACAGTCAATTTTTTAAATGTTCAAACAAATTGAATCAATTCTTAGAATAAATTTTAAAATAATAAATAAAAATAATTTACATTATTTTACAATTTTCAAGAAATGTAAGCAAAAATTTTTGAATATAAAAATGTTCTATCAGTTTTAAGGTTAAGAACAATATTTCTAAAAATGTCGATAGATAACTATTATTATTGGGAATAGAACGTCATATGTATAAGTACGCACATTTTTTTAAAAAATGTCAATGTGAAAATTAATTAATTGTAATTTTAATAATCATCAATCAAAATATATTCAAATTGTTGAACACTTTTTCAAATAATTCAAATAACTATTTTTGAATATAAATATATTCTTTTATCACTTTTGTATTCAAGAACATTAAGAAGCATGTTTTAAGTCAAGCGATATTAGGAAAACAGAAATATCATAGATATCCTCAATTTGCAAAAAAAGTTTTTGAAATTGACGTAAATGAATCGATATTTAGAGTAATTTTAACAATTTTAAATTAAAGAAGAAGTTTAAGTTAATCAATAACTTTTTCAAAATATTAAAATAACTTTGAAGCTATAAATATTCTTTTAGAAGTTTGGTATCTAAAATATTATTTTTAATTCCTGGAAGCATATTTTAAGTAAAAAAATATTGTATAACTTTATTCTAAAATACAACATTTTTTAAAATACTGCTTTTACCTTAGTTAGAATGCTAGGCGAATTTATTATTTTAGTATAAAAACGCGAAATTCAATTTTGCGAATAATTTTTATTGTGTTAGAAAAGATGTAAATACTAGTTTACTTTTAAAACAATTACTTAATTTAAATAAAGAGTGCTATATTCTTGTACTTGTTTTGAAGGGTTTTTTTTTTTTTTTTTTTTTTAACAAAATTGAAATTAATATGTTATTTATTTTTATTCTCATGCCATTAAAACAAGAATTAAATTTAAAATATTTAATTCATATGTTTTGAATAAAACGATTTAACTAAATACAGATAATGATCACACAGTAAAAAGCTTTTAAAAATTGAAATAGTAACAATTTTTCACAAATTGAAAAAAATATTAGATTCTATTTTGCAGCAAAACAATGAAAATAAATCCATGAAGATGATGATCTATAATTTTCAACTATTCTCATGTTTATATAATTAATAAGTGTAAAAAATAATATTTGAAACAATATATATCCATAATCTATCAGGAAAGTTCCATTATATATTATAAAATTTTTTATGAAGAATGTTGTGTGCTAATAAATATAAAAATTTATATGGTTCTCATATAAATTTTTATATTTATTAAGTCACATTAATCTAATATTAATCTCAAATAATTAAAAATTAATCGTTGCATCTTTTATTAAATTTTATTCAAAGAAAATACTTCAAAATATAGATTTAATATAATTTTAGATGGGTATTTTATATCAATAATAATTTAAATTAAGTAGATTGCAATAATTAATTGGGAATGGAATATTTTTAACATATATTTTTCATTATTATTTGATTATTCAAACGAAAATTTAAATTTGATTCAATGACAAATTTTATGTGTTATGGTAAGCTTAAAAATACAAATGCAATTAAAATATATTTACTTAAAGTTGCTTTTCAAAGAAAATGTGTTTGTGAAATGTTTTAATTTCTTAAGAAAAGATAGAAAACTTTATAATATTGAAATGGGGAAAATTTTGTAATTATTTAATTTTTTTTAAATTGGACGTAAAATAAGGCTTTAACTCAATAAAATATGTAGATAAAAATATCTTTTTGTAAAGTTTATTTAGAAATAAAAAAGTTGCAAGTTTTATTTTTCTTCAACACAATATTTTTTATTACTAACATTAAAATTATATACTGGTATTAGTGCATTTACCCCTTAAGGATACGTTTATAAATTAAAACGTTCTAAGTAATAGTGTCCTGCCAATAAGTGAAAATAAAATTTAAAAAAAAAATATTCCAAATTTTAAAAGTCATTAACAAATAAATCTATTAACATTAAAAAAATGTGTCAAAATAACAAAATAAATTTGACATAATTTTGGAAAAAATAATTTTTTAAAAATTATATTCATGTACTGTTAAAAACAGATTATTTACAAAATCATAAATAAACAAGATTTCCTGGGCTATATATTTTTGGCAGTCTGGAGTCCCGAAAATTATGTTGCTGATAATATGCAAAATCAGTTCAAATGCAAGAATAAAAATTATTTAATCCCCACAAAAAAAAAAGAATTTAATTATTTTTTTGTAAATAATGCACCCATGTTATTCATATTTACAAGTAAAGCCATAGAATTTCAATACGTGGTTTTTGCAGCATTAAATAACTCTCCAAAGTTACTGAGTTGTTTAAATGATGATCTAAAATATCATTTTTATTGGGTTGTCCGGAAAGTTCGTACCTATTTTCGGTAGATGGCATGTCAAGAAACCTGAACCCAAATATGTTACCAGAATATGTGTTCATTGTCCGATTTGTTCACAATGCGAGCTGTATGTTAACAGATCACCTAATGTATTTGGAAACAAGTTTAGCTACGATTCATTAATTTTTATCCATTTTATATGCCTAAGAATAGGACAGAAAGTAAAGTGCACTACAGTTAGTTAATACTTTTCTTTTTCTGAAAGGGTAAAAATACCACACAAATAAGATTTGCGCCAAAAGAACTATGCAGAAGAGGTTTACAGCAGAAAATTTCGACGCTGAAGAAGACCCGGGTAGGCTGTCCAGCACTGATGAAGGTCTGATTAAAACAACAATCGAGAACAACCCACGCACAACTTTACATCAATTAGCAGGAATGCTAAATAAATCAAAATCGTACACACAACCACTCACGACCGTATAGTAAAGCTTGGAAAGCGTTTTATGTATGAGCTCCGCTCGATGTAACGGGGAAAAATCTATCGGATCTCCATTTGCGACTTGTTTTACAAGCACACTATTTCAGTACGGCCAACTAGACAGTGTGTGATTTAGGACACACTATTATGAGACATTATTTCTGAAGCAATTAGTGATGCGGGATGACAAAGGGATAATTTATAGAAACATTCAGGGTAAATGGTCGTGGGGAAAGCGTGATGAACCATCTTCAGTCACCCCAAAAGCCGGTCTCCATTTGAAGAAGGTCTATATCTGGGGGGATTGAAAAGGAATATTAATTATGAACTTTTACCAAATAATGAAAGAATAAATTGAATAAAGTATTAATCTTTAATAGATAAATTTGAAGTTAAAAATCGAGTAGAAACGCCCAGAAATAGCGAATCGGAAGAGCGTCGTATTTCATCAGGACAATGACTGACCTCGAGTGTCACTGACAACTCGACAAAAATTGTTGTAATTTAGTTGGGATATTTTATCCTATCCACCATATTCCCCAGATCTCACGGCCTCGGATTTCCACCTTTTCCGATCATTATAAAATTCCCTTAATGGGAAAAATTCAGCATGAACGTTCCGGACAAGTCAATATATAATCCAAGTAATATTTATCGAAATTAAGAAGTATCATTTAGAATGTTGTTAAATATGAATATATGTATTTAATCATAATTGGTATACAGCGTAACTTACCTTCAGGTCGAACCACTTTGATAGGTTCTTCAGGTTCCAGTGGATCACTGATACCAACTTCATTTCTGGCCATTATTCGGACCATGTACTCAGCTCCTTCCTGAAGATCTTTGATCTGAATTTTTTGGGTTTCACCGTCCACTTGGCCAACCTAAAGTGTGAAATAATTTTTATGCTTAAATCACTATAAAATTTGAAACAAAATAATTTGTGTACACAATACTTTTTATTATAAAACGAATAAAAAAATTATGATTAATTACAATCCTTTTGCAAAAAGTTCAGAAATATTATCCCTAAATAAAACAATTTAATTGCAACATTTGCAATTTAACAACAACACCCATATATATAGTTGATTATCAAAATAATGGAAAAACAATTTAGATTTTTAAAGAATCCATTAAGAATGATGCAGAACTGCCTTTAGCATGTAATACAGCTTGGATTTATGAATTTATAAAAGTTCTGAATAGTGTACCATTTAATGTACCATTCTTCAGGGAGATATTGTGAAAGTTCTGGAAGAGATGCTGGTGGAAGATATCGATTTCGTACTGAACGATCTAAAACAGACGATAACGGTTTAATTATATTGAAGTCTTATGACTAAGTGCACTAAAGTAGATGCTGAGCTTCAACCGTGCATTCATAAAATCATGAATGGACAAGTCCAGCAATATGATTAGATGCATTATCATCTACGAAATTTCCACTTTTTGCAGGAAATAATTTTGCACCATAGTCAGTTAAAGTTTGTCTATATTTTCCCCTATGATCCTTCCATTTGGGATCACAAGTGAGCCAGCAGAATACCATAACATGACTTCCCATACCATGACATATCCACCAGTATTATTGACAGAATCGCGATCATATGCTTGTGTAGATGTTTTCAAAGTGTACAATAGTCCTGTTGTGGGAAAAAGGGTAGAAGACGATTTGTTAGACCATATAGCTCTCTTCCACTTATCTATTTACTAGGTTTTGTAAATGAGACGCCATTACAGATGACGCCGAGCTGGCAGCCGAATGGTTAGCGCTGTTGCCTTCGGTTCAACAGTTCGTGGGTTCGAATCCCACCTTGGGCATGGATGTTTGTAGTGGTTCGGAATCCACTTTAAACCGTAGCTACCGGTCTAATTAGCCCTCGTGTGCAAAAAATGACCGTTGAGCGACAAAAAAAAAAAAAAAAAAAAAAAAAAAAAAGCCACTACAGATGACGTCGGACTTCAACTTTTATGACAAGTGCCTTTAGAATTGCTTTTTTTGAAGTAGGTACTTGCTATAGGCAATCACTGACATTGGAGCTGATTGATCATTTGCTACAGTTGTTTATTTCTAAGACTTTACAATCCACTTCAACATCCGTTGGCCTCTATCGTATACAGTATAGAAATATAGTAGAAGCACAATATTGCTTTGCCAAGCTCGTCTTGACACGCTAAGTGCATGCGGTTACGAATTTAGAGACCGCATCAATTTTGGAATGTTTCGGTCACACTTGCTCTTGCTAGATGGGTTCCTACAGTTTGGCCTCGTTGAACATCTGAGAGGTCCAACAGTTTTATAGCATTTCAAAGAAGTCACCACGAACTACGAGATTATATGCAATTCATTATTATACTTTAAAGTTTATGAGTTACATTCAAAAGTGTCAAATTTTACCTCCATCCACATGATGCGCCTGACGTTTCTGAGAGCGACAGTGTATCCCAGGATAGGTGACCCGCCATCCTTCTCGGGTCTTCCCCAAGCAAGCATGATGGAACTGGGACCTGTTGCTACTTTTTCTAGTGGCTCGGTGGGTGGAGAGGGTCGTTCTGAGGGGAAAATAATACAGTAAAAATAAATATAGCCTGAATATATATCTTCAATATTAATGAAAAATGTAATATTTTTATTTGAAATAAAACTGATCGGTGTTGTATAATAAATTTAAAGCAAAACTGAATATTTTTACTTGATGCAGTTAGAATCATAAAATTTCCTTTTTAGGAACAACTTGAAAGTTTTATTTAATTTAAATGGTTTAATAATATATTTAATCAATGGCATATCAAATCAAATGTAAAAGAATTTCCAAAAATTGCTTTTAATAATATATAACATATAATGATTAAGCAAGTTTTTGATGGCTTTTATTGGTTAAGGATGTTATATAACATATTATATAATATGTGTTTATTCCACAAGAAAATATGTAGAGCCATGTAAAAATATTTAAGTTTAGTAAGTAACACAAATATAACAATAAAATTTATTTAATAACTTAAAAATTTCCAATTAAAAACAATTTACTTTTTTTAATATATATATATATATAATTTTACAGTTAAAAATAAAACTATTTTTAAACAGGGAGTTGTATTTTTTATTTTCAAACGGATTATTAACAGTTTATTAAAAATATAAAAATAAAACATAAATGTTAAATAAAAAATCTTAACTTTATAAAATTTAGAAAATATTGCTGAAATTATTTTTAATTGTAACTTTTTTTGTGGTAAAAAAATTGAATTTTTATCAAAAAACTTTACGCTAAAAACACGGAAGTAATCGAATTGAAGTAGTTTTAATAGACAGGAATTTTTGTATGACATTCAAATGAACAAATAGAAATATATTCTTACCAGCTGTAGATGTAAGTTTGATGGGAGATTCTGTTTCCAGTGGAGGGCTCAGGCCAGCTGGATTTTCAGCGAACACTCGGAAATAATACTCTTTGGTGTGGGTGAGATTGTGAACAGTGTAACTCCTGATGTGCGGCGCTAATGTTTCCAACCTATTCCACGCCTTCTTCGTCGATTCCCTTTTCTCTACGATGTAGGCCGTCAATTCTGCTCCTCCAGTGCTGCTTGGGGGCTTCCAACTGAGCGTTAGAGTCTTATTCGTCATGTTGGAAACTACTAATGGACCGACAGGGGATGACGGTGGTGCTACAATACGAATAAGATTAATTAAGTTATTATAGAAATGTCATTTTTGATGTTAGTTAATGATTTAATTATGATTGATAAGCAGAATAGATATTGTATTATACAAAAGATAGTCAAATGAAAAATCAAACAGGCACAACAAAATGTTCATTGCATTGAAAAGCAATTGGCACATGATTTAATACATTTATCTCATTGAAAGGCGAGAAGTTCTCGACCGCCGTCAACCCCTTTGTTCATTCTTGCACTTTTTCATCCACGATATTTTTCTTCTGACCATCCAAAATATGTGCGTCCCAAGGGAATGTCCAGTCGTACCTCGAAAGTGCTTCATTCAAAAGGTTAATGGCATGGAATGGGTATTATCATGCAACAGAGTGACACCTGCTTATGTTGGATGTTTCAACTTTATTCATGCTTTCTTCATACACCTGACACGATCAATTTCCCGTGTTAATAACGCGCTGAAAAACGAAGAAATGAAATGTTCTACTTTGAGTGATTCTGTTTGAATGAATATACTTTTCAATAAGCTTACTTCCAGAGCATTGAAGAAGCATCTCTCCATTCTCAATATGCATTTTTCTTATTGGATAAACTTCAGTATGGATGAAAAAAAAAACGCTAGGAAGATGTTTCGTTTTTATTTGACAATCTTTCATACCCAATTAAAATGGATTAGTACAGATAACCAATTAATATTTTACTTACATATCTTAAGGCCTGCTGTGATGGTTTCTTCTGGTGAGAAATAAGAACTCTGTCCTACTTCATTTCTACAACAGACTCGGAAGTGATAAGCTGTGTCCTTTTTAAGACCAGTCACTTCCATGGAAAGTGCCTTGCCGTCTGTCGTCCCCACTTTTTGCCAGGCCTTTCTGGTAGCCTCTTTTCTTTCCACAGTGTATTCAATGATTGGACTACCACCGTCATTGTCTGGTGCCAACCAACTGAGAGTGAAAGAACTCTCCGTCATATTGGAAGTTGTGAATGGTCCCTTTGGTGCATGTGGCTTGTCTGAAAGGATAAAGATAACCGTGAATATAAAGCTGAAACTACTGTAGATAAAATACTAAAGGATACATAAGTGCATCATACCAAATAGACTCTTAGGTGTAACTGGATCTGATGTTAGAGGTTCACTGCGTCCGTATTCATTTGTGGCGATAATTCGGAATGCATATTCAATACCCTCACTAAGATCTTGGATTTCTTGAGTAAAAATGTCTGAATTAACTGTAGTTACCTGATGGAAGAGAGATAATTTGATATAAAGGTATGCATTATAACTTAACACGCAGATAATAATCATAAAAATTATGCATGTCATTTTTCTATGACAATTTTTTATAAGAATTCTTGCTGTTACGGTTTATCTTACACAACTATTCATAGAATGACAACAATAGATATATACTGATGACAGCACGGATAACAGAAATATATCGGGTAACGTGTTGTTTATTAGGCTGGTTAATGGCATTAAAATTAATAGGAGAAAACCTGATTATATATACTATTAAATTTTTCAAGTGGAACCTTTGGGTTTTGATAAGGTTTGATTTATGAGGGTGCCCTCTTAATTCTAATTGATCAGCTCAATTCAACAAGGGCATGGAATGATGGCGACAGAATGACAATGAATACTGCTTAACACTGGGACTAATTGAATGATCATAAAAGGTACATTTTTTCAAAATTTCTAGAATAGCTGAAGGCTAATGTCAATGAGATTACAGATGAACTGATCACGAAAAGAATCCTTAGGACTTCTACTCATGGTGATTTTTTTCTAGGAATTTTTATCAAACTAGAAATAATCTGCTTTTGGGAAACGGAAGATCGTCTAAATGATTCGATTCTAACAGTCTTGGAGCAGTTCCGATTCAGGTAAGCAGACGCGGCTCTTGTTAAATTTCCCAATGGTCATCCTCATACTTGGTGGTGAGCCTCAGACTATGCCTCAACTTGTATCTCTTTTGTCTAAAATGCAATTTGACTGAAGTTGCTATTGCCCATAATTTCATACAATTTCGTTGACAGAAAAATTAAATGTATTCCAGTCCTGGTGCGGTTTCAATGTTTTGAAATACACAGGTTCACAGATTTTCTTCGGTGGAATTGGCAATTAAGTGATAAGATAATAACTCTTACTATATTTGATATTTTACAGAAGAACCTTTGATAGATGTTTTAAAAAATACTTGATAAATATTTCTAATACATTTTCATTGGAAATGACACTTTTAAATGTTTCGCAACAAAAAAATATAATATTACTGAAGAATTTATATTAACTAATATTTTTCATGAGTTATTTTCATTAATATGGTAATTTTGTTTTATGAATCATATTATTGCACTTAAGTGATTATTGAAATTTATAATGTACAGTATATCATTCTTAAAATTACCGTCACAGATTCGTTGGCCTTTAGAAAATGAAAACAAGCCACAGAGATCTGATAGATAATGATTGCAAAGTAGTTAATAAAACAGAAATTTGAGAAAATTGCAGTTTCCAATTTCCCAGCCAAAAATGTAATTTTATTCAGAAAATAATAAAAAATATTTCAAATTTAAACTACAAAATAATGTAAAAAAGCAGTTAGTCCTATTCGAAGAGAAATTATGCATGAATATCAAAATAAACTGATGTTTATTTTGATATTCATGCATAATTTCTCTTCACTGTGATCAGTGAAACTCTAAATATAAAACATTTTATAAAATTGTAGAATTTATTATTTTGTGGGAAAGCAAGAGAAGAAACAATTTTTTATTGACTTTTCCAACTGATACATAATAAAACTTTGCGATGTTTTGGAAAAGGATAACATGAATTCAGCCATAAATAAAGCTAAAGTTCCACTGCTGGACAATTGCTAAGGATGGGTAACGCAACCACAAAATGAAAGGAAACAAAATGTGGAAAGTTAGAATAAGTGCTGGATATAATAAGAAGTATACGTATGCAAATTTTTTTCCACGTCTGTTCATCACGTGATAGCGTTCATAAGAGCTTTAAAGATTTTGACGTGTGTGGACAGTTGTTGTTTCAAGTCAAAGTTTTACAGGAAAGATTTAAAAGACAAACTTGAAATTTTTGGCATGTCTTCCCGACATCACTTTGATGATTTTATGCGTGGCCGAATTATTGGACAGATCGAAGAAGGGCGAAAAATAACAGATGTTGCCAGGGAGTTCGACATCGCTCACAGCGTTGTTTCAAAGCTTGTGGAAGTCATTTAAAACTACTGGAAGTTGTAGTAGGCGGCACGAGGAAGGTCGTGTTAGAAGTACGACGCCTACAGAAGAAAGATATATCGTCCTATCAGCAAAAAGGAACAGGCGCACCACAGCGCAGCAGGTGGCAAATCAGTTTCTTGCTGCCTCAGGAAAACAGATCTCCCGAAAAACTGTTGCCAGACGTTTGAAGGGAGGAGGGTTATACGCCCGCAGACCTGTTGTGTGTGTCCCATTGACCAAACAGCACCGTACTGCCCGTTTGCAATGGTGTCGTGAGCATCGCAATTGGACTGAACAAGACTGGGCATGCGTACTATTCTCAGATGAGAGTAGGTTTAGTCTGTCATCGGATTGTAGACGCCAAATGATCTGGCGCGAGAGTGGTACTGTTTATCGTCCAGAAAATATCCAGGAAAAAGACCGATATCCGACATGCAGCGTCATGGTGTGGGCCGGCATCATGATCAATGACCGCACGCCCCTACATGTGGTTGCGAATGTGACTATGACGGGCCAACGATACATTAATGAAGTTCTACTTCCTCATGTTCGTCTTTTCCGTGGTGCTGTCGGTGATAAATTTGTTTTTATGGACGACAACGCAACATGTCATCGAACACTCGCTGTTCAGGATTGTCTAGACAGCGAGGGTATTCAACGCCTCGTATGGCCATCACGTTCTCCAGATGTAAACCCCATTGAAAATGTGTGGGATGCTTTGGAGAGGCTAGTTGCTGGTCGAAACTATCCTCCGACAAACAAGAACACCTCATCTGTGCATTCACAGTGGAAAGGGATAAATTGCCTCTACAGCTGCTGGATAATATTGTGCAAAGTATGATGCGACGTGTGGAATATTGCATCACACTCCACGGTGCGCATATCCCGTACTGATACCTTTCTTCAAGGTGCCTGTGCTGACTTTTAGATGCATTTTTCCGTATGCAGCATCAAATGAACATTTTTTTTTCTTTCAGATGTTTCACAGCATTTGTACTTTAAAGAACAATAAATATTCTAATGTCTGAACAGTGTGGCAACTCTATTTTATCCTACTAGGCCTCATGTCTCGCTTAATGTTATGCTACATTGCAATTTGTGATCCGTCCTTAGCAATTGTCCAGCAGTGTATAATACAAATAAACATTCATTTTATATAGGGAATATGCATATGTGTGTATTAACAAAAGATATTTAAAAGCCATAATTTTATGAAAACCTAATTATTAAGATTTTTGAAAGGAAACTTTAGGTAAGTAGTTTTCAATGCATAACATGATAGAGGAACTTAAAATGATAAGTTAGAAGTGTGGAAATTTTTTTTTTTATTGAAAAATTTGAAGGAAAAAATTTCACTTTTTTAATATTTGACATAACTTATTTTGAAAATGCAAAATATA
Organism: Latrodectus elegans; assembly: GCA_030067965.1. Lineage (NCBI taxonomy): Eukaryota > Metazoa > Arthropoda > Arachnida > Araneae > Theridiidae > Latrodectus > Latrodectus elegans. Next base: position 110,285,928 of record CM057822.1, on the reverse strand, counting down.
TTATGTATAAAAATATAATAGAATGGGTAAGAGAGGAATTCATTGAAAAATTTGTTAGAGATATAAGTAAAATTATATTTGATGGCATAAGAAACAATTGCAACCTCCATCCATATTTTCCTTCTTGTTTCGCACTTTTCAATGATGTAAGAAGTGACTTCTGATCCTCCTATGCTTGGAGGTCGCCACCCTATGGTGACAGAATTCTTTTCAATTTTGTGGAATGCTATTGGACCCTCGGGAGGGAGAGGCTTGTCTGCAATGAAGTGCACAGGAGTCATGCGTTTGCACAGAAATATACATAAATTTAAAAGCATAAAAAACAATTAATTATCTATTATTAAACAATAAGGAATAGTAAACTAAGTATCACATTTATATAATAAATCAAATTGCCATGATGAAATAAAAACAAGGATGACCAAAACTAATAAGTTATAACTATAATATTTATATTATATTAGTTATAACTAACCCCATTAATATTAGTTATAAATATAAAGTTTTATCAAACAGGAAACAGATTATTGCAAATGTTTTATTTTGAATATTTATGGTTTAGACTAGAAAAAAATGAACTATACATTTTTAAAATAATTAATATTCAATTAAAACAGAAATGATAAACAATTTATTTGAATTATTAGTAAAATATTTACCCAGAACATAGAGTTTCTTAATTGTAATGTAACAACGATATCTCATTAAAATAGTATCTTTAATAAAACACTGAAACAGAACTTAAATAAAAAACGAGTATTCATGCAGACTTATCCCCAATGATAAATATACTAAAATAGAAACAACAAACAAGTTGATTTTGGATTGAGTAAAATAGTTACCAAGCCAGAAATCATGGTTCATTATTATATAATAATAATATGCAATAAGGTTCTAAAAATATTTATTTTTAATAAAATAATTGTAAAACATAACCTAAATTAAATTATCAGAAGTAATTTTATAGTAAAAATTTGTAAAACCAGACCCCCCCAAAATAAGTGGCTCTTATTAAGCGCTGGCTCTTACAGTACACATTTGTATTGCATAAAAGAAATAGGCAGCAAGTTCGCTGGAGCAGAAGCGGCTACTCACCGAGAACATAGAGTCGGAAGTCATGCTTCACAGTGGCAGCAGGGTTTGTCAGCTGCAGGGAGTACGTCCCACTGTCAGTGTTTTCCGTGCTGCGAATCGTGATGGTAGTCGAGTCCTCTCTGATTTGGACTAAAGTATGCTTCGTGGACTCCAGAACTTTGCCGTTCTTAAGCCAGACGATTTCAGGCAATGGGTAACCGAACACTTTAACATCCAGAATGTACTCGCTGAATGATTTCAAGCGTACGTTTTTCATCTTTTCGTCATACGTGGCAGATGGAGGCTCTGTAATGGAAAAGAAAATTCACATAAATTAAAATTTTATAACATCACTGTGAAAATAAACATATTATCAGCGGGTGATAGGTTAATGAACAATTCGGACCGCGAACACATTTACGAAATATTTTTGAGTTCGGATAACGAACCAAAACGAATTCTGACGAACACTTCTCGGCTTTCGGATGTGCAGGGTTTTTTAACTCTCTTGAATTATATTGTTTGTTGTTAAACTTCAAGGATCTATACTGTGGAAATCTTTTTCCTATAGAATATTTTTAGCGAAAGCAGACCATCGTTTCGGTTTTGATTGAAACTAATTTCATTTTGAGCTCATTCGTTGAAGGAGTGGGAGAGCAACGATCTTAAAATGGCACACAAACCAAGTCGATATCACTTAATTAAAGGATCTTTACAGCAACAATACTATGAATCACTTCTGGAAAGTCTTAAAAACCCCATAAGCAAAAAATGGAAAAGATTGATTATTATACAAAACTTAATGTATGTATGTATTATTTTTTTTTATTAAATTTAATAATGAATCGATTTCACAAAAACATCTATAAATCGATGATCGGTTAACGAGCAAATCGGATAGCGAGCATAGTCAAGTAACGTATTATGTTCGTTAAACTATCACCTACTGTATTGATCATGGAGAAAGAAGAAATGTATAACACCAGAGCCTGACTAAAGCAGGGGCGTACAGGGCACTTGCCCCGGGCCCAAACATCAGAAAGCTTACTTTGTCAATCGATTAGAATCGTTTGTCAAATCGAACAAAAAGTTTGTTGTTATGAATTAAAAAGATCAAAGAAATTTTTAGACTCAAGTTGTGTGTTTAATTGAATGAAATACAGAAAAAAATAAGTAGAAAGCAGAGGAGCATTGAGCTGAAGAGAATTTCACTGAAATGGACAAATATGTTATTTTTGTAACTGAAAATTAGCACGATCAATTTCATACTATACAAAACATTATCGTCCAATACTAATGTCTCTTTTTACCAATCTTTTTTGATTCTAATACAATTTTATCGATGTTCTTTTCTATGTTTGAAACATGTTTTAAGGAACTTAACAAGTTGTTTGAAGATTTACTGCCAATTTTCTGTTATGGAATTGATAAACTTAGATTGGTGACTGTGAGAGGTTATTTTTACTATGGAAAAATAGTTAAATAATCATGAGTTGTCATTCCACTTGATTACGGAATTTCAAATCATTTCATTATTTTCTCGAAGAAATAATAGGAGACACTAGATTTGTCTAAAGATATTTTGTTGAGACAGTAAATTCATGAATAGTAATTTTGCAACTTTGATTATTTCCAAAGAAAATGCTGAATGTGATTTCCATAAATCGTTTGACAAGATCCCAATCATCTTTGTTCAGTAAGGACCGGAAATGTAAAACAATTATTAACTAACAAATGCCTCATATGACTAATTTTTTCTACTACAAGTCGTATCGATTGATCTCATATATATATATATCTATATATATATATATATATATATATATATATATATATATATATATATATATATATATATATATATATATATATATATATATATATAAATCATGTTTTTTTTCATAATTCCCGTCTTTCCTTCAACATTTTAAAATATTTAAAAAAAAATGCCTGCTTTTGACAAAGTATGTTTTTTTCCTGCAAAATTTGTAATAGATATTAAATGAGAATAGAGAACTCCAGTAAATGTTGCATGTCAGCTGAAATCCTTTAAATTCTCAGAAGAGAAGTTATTTTACCTTAACAAATTAATATATTTTGTTAAGGTAACAAATTAACATTTACAAGTACTATTTCGAATGAATTCAGGTGTATCATTACAGAAGTTACAAACTTCCAGGAGCGATGGAGACAATGGGAATTCTTGCAGCAATGTAGGGTCGGAAACACTTTCTCGGCGTGGTAGAGATAAACACAAAACACAGAGTGTGTGTGTGTGGGGGGGGGGGACCTTATTCTTCACACAGCAAAAGTGCCTTTGCCAATCAATAGCTTTGACATGCGTTTCCACCAGAATGGCAAACTTTATTTTTCAGCTGTTATTATCAGGCAGGATTGCCCTCTAAATTTATCAGCTGGATCGCCGGACTTCTACTGCGTGGATGTCTTCCTCATTAAGGCCATGTATACCGAAAACTTTGTACTGTACACCGTGTCAGTTGCTAGGTAAGCCAGAAATTCGTCAGTATTTTCGCAAAAGTTCGATCGCAAACGCGCCAGGCGACGTAATTTCAAACACCTTATACAGCTATCGTTCTCTCTCTCTCTCTCTTTTTTTTTTAGTATTTTGCTGTACGAATTAATTGTTTGTTTTTTGGTGAACAATGAACATATTTTCTCATTTTGTATGTGCGCTTCATTTCTCATGTCGTCAACACTTACGCTAGCAGAGCGTTTCCGACCCATCATTGTTATGTTATTTCCCATCGTCTCTATCTACAGAAAGGTCGTAACTGCTAGATAGAATAGACTGCCATTTATAATATACAAGGTGTAAATCCTGCATATTATAAATTATCTCATTCCAATACTTTTTGATCACAAAAATAAAAGTAAAGTCACGAAAATAGTTCAAACATTTTTTTGAAAAATCTGTTAAGAAATGGCATTAAAATATTTCTTCAAATTCATTTTACCATACAGTGAATATAATATAGAAATCGTTACTGAACAATAGAGGAAAAATGTTACTCTACAAAGGGGGGATTATTGTATCATTTTAGAGAAGATCCCTTCTAGGATGGACTGATTGCCTTGAAAATGATCTGAACATCACAAAATATTGAAAGAAAATTCTTAAAAGTAAATAAAACATATTTGAAAAAATCTTTTGAATTGGTTACCTATAAACAGATTTATGAAGGACAGTGATTAGAAAGAAATTTATTATTGAATAAAACTGCATGATAATAAAAAAGTATGAATTTATATATTTCCTTCAATTTTTCATCGAGTTAGTCACTAAATGATCAATATTCTGGGATTTCGTTCGAGAATTCAACTAGTGGCCAGCATGATGCTTAGTCATTTAGATTCCATTATAAATTGCAGATCCAGATCAAATAAGCTTACTGGTGAAATAAGAATTTGAAAATGGTAAATCCTTCACCTATTTTTTTTTTAAAGAATTTCTAAAAAATGTTCAAAACAATATTAAATCACTAATTTTACTCTCAACATTTGGACAAAAATAAAAAAAATTTTTTATACATTATATTCGTATTATGTGGTAAAATTAAGACAATATAATGGCTAAATTATTAGTATCAAACAAAGTCAGTCAAAATATACAATGCTACACTATGTCCTAACAGAAATGGTAATACAATTTAAAGCTAAAATTCTCTCTTGAAATTAAAACAACAGAAAAAGTAAAGCAATGAAAATAATAATTAAAATTAACTAAGTGGCATGGGTGCTGAGGCCTAGAGTGCAGATATTAATTTTCATGACCGAGGAAAAAAATCCGCTTGGCACAACCCCCTTTGCTTAGTAGTTGGTTTTATCTATCCAATGAAGGGATATAAAGCTGAGTCAACCTTCCCCAAACCCATGATGGGCATTTATATGTGTAGTGTAACAGTGCCTTTTTATTTCCTGTTGAACAATATCAATTTAACATTCCATTTAATTAATTTGTTGAATTTATAAAGCACTCAAAGAGTTTAAAATAATTTTAGTATCAAATGTAATAGACATTCTTACCTTGGATTTTAAGTTCACTCGATGTTTCAACTGTTCCTAAATGATTAGTAGCTTTACAGGAATACTTTCCAGCAGATTTTTCAGTGGTTTCTAAGATTTGCATAGTTGCTATTTGGTTTTCATATGTAGTTTTGATATTCTTCACTATCAATAAATCTTTGCCATTTTTTAACCTGAAATTCATTAATAGGTTTGAAGATACTTCAACACATATTTTAGGATGCAGGAACTGAATAGTTGCAGAGCTAAATGTGAGAAACTTACCATTTTATTGTTGGAGGTGGTTGGCCAGTTATTCTGCAACTCATACTTGCAGGTTTTCGCAACCTGCACGTAACAGGTTGAAGATGTTCAACAATTGCAGGAGGTTCTCCAGCTAATTGAAGTAAATCAACTTATTACATTCAATTAAATAAATTCTAATTATCCAATATTTTATATAACAGTAACATAATCATTTATTTATATCATATTGATATTGACATTTTTTTATATCATATCATTGATCATAAAGCTTATATTAAAATAACACTTTTTAATTAATAAGGTAAACTTATTAATTAAAAAATAATAATTTTACCTTATTAATTAAGAAGAATATTTATATTTTTAATATTTATTAGTGTTAATAAACATTAAAAAATTAACTCTTATTATAATGGTATATTTCAGATTATTAGAAAATAAATGAAAATTTATAAGTTCAAAATACAAATTGCGCTCCAAATTAACAATCTGTGATCCGAATAATGATTGAAATGCGCATGCGTACACAGATTTGCTTCCATCTTACTTATACCAAAATAAAGAAAACTTTCTGATTTTTTACAGCTCTCAACTAATGATAAACTGTTTGTAACATAATAGTTTGCGTATAATATGTAATAAACTTATTTTTTCTTACTTCTTTAAGATATTCGTAAACTTAATTTTCAACAAAAGAGAAATTATTTTATTACCAAAAACTAGTATTCTTTTCAAGTTGCATTTTCTTAGTCTTTAGAATCATTATTCTGAATGATATTTAAGGTATAATTTCAGTGCATCCATTTTATGCTAGAGTTTAGATGTTTAGAGATATTAGATTATTAGGAAAAGATAATCTCAATTTACATTATAATTCGTTAAAACGTTTTCATAACAAGAACTTAATTCATAAGAATGAGATCTTGTTATGAAGAAACTTAAAATAAAATTAATGAATATTTTTATATTGGGAAATTAATAATTAGTTCATGTGAAGGACAAATAAACTCAACTTTATATTCTATGGGTAAAAAACATTAACAATAAGATTATCCTATAATATTTAATTAACACCTTTAATATAAATATGCTCTAAACTTTAACTCTAAAAAGTATGATTTAAGATTTCACACAGAACTAATCAAGTGCAGCCAATTTTCTAGCTCACATTAAAAGGAAAATAATTAGAGAGTAATCAAGACTTGAACGAATCATTTGAATAATTGCAAAAGTAAAAATTAATTGAGCCTTCAAGTAATAAAACATTTTTTGTGAATGAAAATTTTTGCAAAATAAACTCAACATTTTTTTTTTTATAATCTATAACTGTAAGCAGCGGATATATATACTAGCATTTTTAGAACAATAATTCAATTTAAAAAACCATATTTGATTTGTATTTAAAGTAAAGAATTGAATCACTGTTTGCGAAAACAAATTTCTAAGAAAGATTGCCATTAAATTAGTCAATTTGGATTTATTCTTTTTTATAAGAAAATTTTGTACAAATTAATTGTAAATTTTAACATTATATATTTTTCAATTAAGAGAAAAACACAATGTAAGTGAACAGCTTTCAATAAAAACAAAACTGAAGGGCAAATGAAGGACGTTTAACTAAGTAGTTGACTTTGCGAAAGAGTAGACTTGATTCACATTATAAAGTGTGAAAAAGGTCTATAAGGGAAATAAAACCAGTTTAATAACCAAGCAATTACACATTAATAAAATTATTAATGCTAGAAAAAAGAAAATTGGGAAACATTTCCCTCATTTTTATATTAAAATAACACATAATATTGAATTCAGAAAAGAATTTAAAAACACTTTGAATCTTATTGTGAGAATTTGTATTGGATTAAAGCATTTACAATAAGAACACATTAACTCATGATACCCAAGTGTTTTACCTTGAGGCAATTGAATGAGGATGTACTTAGTTCCAGGAGAAGGATCACTTTTCCCAACTTCATTAAGAGCTATGACTCTGAACATATACTCTTCACCAGGTTTCAGCTTCTCAACTGAAACAAGTTCATTCTTAAGTTTTAAAACATTACGAAGTCCCAATGAACTTGCATTTTAAATTTAAATAGAATAAGAAAAATATGCGAATTTATTGTAATCTCAATTCAAAAAGTGTCTTCTTTTATATGAAAGGGAAAGGGAAACAGTTATCAAATTTTGAAGCAGTTTAAATGTTTTACTTAAATTTACTTTAACAGCAAACTAATAATGATTCTAAATTAATTTAAACTAATAAAGGAATTAATATTCAGAATCCTAAATTGCCTACTATTAATTATTCATATGATTGAATTATATAATAAATACCTATAAAAGAGAAATGAGGAAAATTTCTGTGAGATAAATTTTAGGATATATGATAAGTCTCTTTGTTATATATATATTTCTGTATATCTAAGATATTCTTTTTAATAAATGTCTTTACTATATTTGAACTTTCCCATACCATAAGTGTCTACCAATTATCATCGCAGCCAAACAATATTCATCTGGATTCAAAGCAATATGCTTATGAGGCCAGTAAAAAGGCAGAAATCAATGTCATGTTATTGACACTTTGATCTTATACTATCAACTTTAAATTTTGCTGAACAGTTACAACTATTGAACACATTCAACACTGATTATTAGTATTATTTTATGCCACGCTGAACACTCATCGTTCTCCATAAGCATCAGGAGTCATTATGCAGGTGCAGTCATTGCATTGTGCATCAAGATGACAATGCGTAAAATCATATAGTTTCTTCATAAAATTGGAAACTATGCCCATCTCCAGTTATTCAATTCAAAATCTATTTCATAACAGAAAATGCAGTCTGCTAATCCCTTAAGTACAAATGAAAGCTCTGACAATACACTTCCCATATGTACTGTTCTTAGGAATCTATTTAAAATATATTCAGATTAATAATTTCAAATAAATATTTAACTTGTACAATTAAGTCTTAAGAAATTCAAAAACTTCATTCCTATTTGATTTTTTTTCATCTCTTAAGAGAGCTCCTGCAATTTGAAAGGTGTTATCACATAAATTTTGAAATCAGTTTTTTCAGCTTTTAAGAGAGTTTCTACAATTTTTATGCTCTCAAATGTGCATAAATTTTGAAATAAAATATTTTTCTTTTCTCAATTTTCTTAAAACACTATTGAATTTGTTCAACAGAAATTTGTTGAGAAATATATATTTAAAACAATACTTCATAGATAAGGATTTAAGAATTCATTTGCAGCTGTTTTTGAAATTAAATATATCTAAAACTATATACATCTTCCTAATTTTTATTAAACCTTTTACTTAGAAAAATTTTTTTTTAATATTTTTCAACAAACATACCTTTGATAAATGGATGTTCAATGGTAAACTTTTCATTGTAAGTGGACCATCTAAGAGTATTTCTATCATGGTATTCGATTATGTAATTAGTGATAGGAGAACCACCATCACTTTCTGGCACTTTCCAACTTAATGTCAATGAATCATCTCCTATTTCAGATGCATTCGGAACTCCAGGAGGTTTCGGTTTATCTAAAATATATTAAAATTCAATTCAATTTATTTCTCATTGAAATTGATAAATGATAATGGCATGTATGGCAATGGCAATGAATATATAATATTTAGCTAAGCGAAACATTACCAATTATGGAAACTGTGAAGTCTGTTTTACATTCTCCACATTTATTAGTTAATTTGAGTGTATAATCTGCTACATCAGCATCGTCTAATTTTTTAATAGTAAGTACAGTCTTATTTCCATAATTTTCAATAGTCCTCTTCTTATCCGGCGAAATACTTTTTCCTTTAAAGAACCATTCAATTTTTGGTGGTGGTAATGCTGTGAATTCCACATCCACAACAACATTGCCTCCTCGCTTACTTTTGAAGTGCCTTTTATCAGAAACCACACGAGGTGTTGCTGAAAGAAACGAATTTACAAATCAAAGATTAAAACATACATAAATTAAGTTTTATCTGAAATTTATATTTTATAATTATGACACATGAATCTAGCGATACAATTTTATAACATCATGTACTTGATGCATAGTATAATCTGAGACTGGATTTTCATCACAGTTATATAACTTATTAGAGTTTTAATTTCATATAATTAAAATCATGAGTGCTAGCTATATTTTTCTCATGTAGAGTTTCAACCATTATTTAAGTCCTAATTTGATTCACACAGCTTTTATCAAAGAATTTCGATTTCAGGTAATTAAAAAAACATAATTTATTTTACTGGAATGGAATGAAAATAAAATGAATTCTAACAGAGTATTTAATTGCATGTAATTCAAAATTCACTGAACCCACATAGTGATTCAAAAGTCTAAATGAAAAAAATAAATAATGATATGTATAACATATAATGTTAAAAAAAAGGTTAAAACACACAATTTATTTAATGAATCATTCTGAGTTAATCAACAAAACATAAAACTACAAAATTTAAAAAGAATTTTTCTTAAACTATTTTTATGAAAATGTAAAAAAATTGGATTATAATCATTTAAAATATAATTTATTAGAATTCATTTTAAAAAATTCATATAACTCACAACTAAAATTTGATTTTAAAATGTTAAAAAATGTTTGAAATACTAAAGGAAAATTAAAAAATGAAAATTCTATATATGTCTAAAAAATATAATTTATTATAAATAATAAATTATTTTTAAATTTCATATTATAATTCACAAATAAAATTTAATTTGAAAATTCACAGATAACAATAGCATATAAATTTAGAACTGCTTTACATTAAAAGTGTTGTTGAGTTCATTATAGAATCAGGTACACCTTGGTTTCATGTAATATTTAGTAATAGATCTTGACGATTAATTTAAACTTCTGATAACCCTATCCTTGTATGGCTTTTTAATCTTGGAATAAAAAAATCATCACCTAATCAAATGGTACCCAACTCCAAAGTGTTAATAAATACCTTCAACAGTGAGCGTAGAAGAACAGGTCTTTTCATCCAGAACACATGTATACATGCCCCTGTCTTCTAAGCTGGTATCTTTTATAATTAAACGACGCCGGCAGCCTTCCTTCTCCATAATAAATCTTTCTGTAGGTTTGAGTGTTTGCCCATCTTTCATCCATCTTACTTCGAATGTTTCTCTCGTAACCTCCACAAGCAAAGTTGCAGTGTCACTTTCTCTGACAATGACATCTCTTAATTTCAGAGTGAATTCAGCATGAGCTTCTAAAGTGTTACAAAATTGCAAGCATGTACAAAGTGTAAAATATCTCTACAATATAAAGTTTTTAGTTACAATATTTAATAATTTAGTATTATAATTAACGTGAGATTAAAATAAATTTTCAAATATAGTCCAGATCAGCGGTCGCCAAACTTTTTGACCTCATGCACCAGTATATTTCATAATTTAAATCCTGTAGACCACTAATAGGATTCTTTAAGTGTTAAATATATATATATATATATATATATATATATATATATATATATATATATATATATATATATATATATATATATATATAAATTTGGATCTAAGAACACATAAAATGTACTTAGTTAACAAAATGAAACAATTAATTGTAATCAAATTATGAAAGTTTTATTAATAAACCATAATAAAATAAAAAAGTGTTAGAACAAAATAATTAAAATGTGTTGTTGTTACTAATGACACTTGGACAAGCCAAGCTCGCTATGCCTTGGCTATGTGAATTTAAGTCAATTGGGAGCGTCTTTCATTTAATCAGAGCACTATGAAGGTGAAAGTACGACTTTTTGCTCTTCAAATCCTCCAATAGATGGCAGCATCAGATGATCAACTTCCTCAATTTTGGCATTGATCTGAAGGGGGAGTAAATTTCTCCAGACCATTGCACCCATGGTAACTGCTCAACGACCGACCACAGGACTTTCGATTACACAGATTTAACAAACACGTATATCGCATGTAATTGGTGGGTCTTTGGTGGCATTGCGAATCGAACCCCACCCTTCCGTATGGAATGCTGACACTCTAACCACTAGGCTACCACGGCCCCAAAAAGAGTAGAACAGCAAGCCAGCCAGAATGGTTATAGCAGATAAAATGTGGTTTAAGTATAGCAAACACTTAATATTATACATTCCTCGTTCGAATGGATGTTCCTGCTTACTTGAAATAAAATCCCAATAAATATCATAAAATTCTAATAAAACTATAAATGTTATCTCAATAAATATGAAATAAAAGAAAATATGCATATTCTTAAGATTTAAGATCATACCTGTCTTAAAAAAATATCAATTTACGAAAAAAAAAATTTAGTTAATATTCCAAGTGATATAAATGAATATTTTTTAAATTGAACTCAATACGTTTTCATACAAACCTTTAAATACTTGAACTGATATCCATACAGGAGAGTGTGAAACTTTAGAAGAGTGCAAAACAAGACAATAAAAAACATGTAGCGACAAAGAAAAACGTGTAACAATGCGACTCATTTACTGTGGACTTGCATTATGTTTCATTGCATCTTAAAACATAACTTAAAGCTGTGAGTAAGTATATTTTGCATTTTTCTGGGGACTCGTGAAATTTTCTCGACGACCACTAGTGGTCGGCTGATCACCACTTTGGCGACCACTGATATATACTTTTCTGCAATATCAGCTACAAAAGGTAGCACATACAGCAAACAAAATTGAAAGTAACTTTAAATATTAAATACAAATGCATGAAGCTTTTTGAAGGGAAATATTTAAAATAAATAATTTATCTAATTTTTTTTAATACCTTGGACTTGCAGTTTTGTTGTAGTCTTTACATTCCCAGCAACACAGCTGTACTCTGCTGCATCGTCCTTTTGAGCATTTCGTACAATCAGCTTGTAGACGTGGCCATCTTTTATGAATGTGAACTTATCTTTTTCTGGAAGAGGCTGGCCGTTTTTGAGCCACTGAATGGGTACATCAGGTCGAGAAAGTTCCACAGTGAAGCTCACATCTGCATCTTGAGGCACGGTCATTTTCTCTGGCAATTTCGCCATGAACTCAACCGTTGGAGCTGAAGGGAAAAAAAAAATAACAGCATATCAATGAAATATTGTCAGAAATATATTATTGTTTGTAATGGTTTTTAATATACATGAAAAATTTCATATCATTTAATACTTAATTCTAAATTAACAACAAAAAAAAAAAAAAAAAAAAAAAAAAAAAAAAAAATTAAGCTAAGCATTATTTTTTTGAAATCTGTTTTGTAAATATTTTTTTGAGTATTTCTGCGGCAATAAAAATATTTTTTACCTTCAACCTTCAATTTTGCAGACTTCTTCTTATTACCCACAACACATGTATATGTACCAACATCTTCAAAGGTTGCATTGTAAATAATAAGTTTTTGACGTTTGCCATCAATTTTAAGCATAACATGTTCGCTAAAGTCAATTTCCTTATCTAAAGAAGAAAGGAAGTCAATAATAGAGTATTATATGAAGTAAAACGTTGTTAGATATAAACGGTATCATATGCATGCAACATTTATTTTTATTATATAATTTAAAATTTTAATAAAAGTAAATTTCTATAAAAATATACATTGTATTTAAAAAAATACCATCTTTAAACCATCGAGCTCTGGCATCTCCCTTTGTAAGTTCTACATCAAATGAAGCATTTTGTTCTTTGGCAACTGTTACATCCTTCATGTCTCCCTTAAAGTCAGCAGGCATTTCTGAAAATTGACAATAAAGTTAAATAAAGCAATATAAATAAATGTGAACAAAGTATAAATGAATGAAGTAATAAAATTTGCTCCAACATTACTTTTTTCTTTTACCAAAGTCATAAATTATTCATCAAGAAAAGAAAATGCATATAAATAAGCTTGCTTAAAAAAATAATTGCTGGAAATATAAAGATACAGCAGAAAATATTTTACAACTTTTTTTAAAATCATATGGAAAAGCACAGGAAAAAAAAAATTTTTAAGATTAATAAATTAATTCATGAGTGCCGCAAAAACAAAAATTAAAAAAGTAATTTCAGCTAATAAATTACTCTAAGCTCATTCATTTTCCAAAATATAAGAAAATTTTGAAGAAGTCAAAAATTCATTTTTAAAAATCTTTTCTTGTAGCATATATATGCAAAATTCCCATCAATGTTTCAACAAAAATCTTTGCTTTTTGCATTTAATGTTTCAAGCAGGAAAAAAATTTCAAACTTAAAATAAAATTATTTACTGTGAAGATGCCAATTTACATCTTTTAACATTTAACCCCCCCCCCAAACACACCATTTATTTTTCATAAGAATGTAAAAACAAACAGTAGTTTTTAAATAATTTAGAAATTAATTTAATTTTGTTTAGTATTACAAAATGTTGACCCAAAGTGCAAAAATTTCTGAAAGAGAAATTTTTCATTCTTAGCTCAACATAATTTTCAGAATTTTTTTTTTTTTTTTTTTTTTTTAAGTTAGGCGGCTTTAGCTTGCTTGAAAGTAGAAGTTGTCTTAAGCGATGATATAATTGTTGACTTAATTGTGAGAATTCAGGTATTTACTTAGGTACACAATAAAAGCAGATTTAATTTGGGTAAAACACTCAAGTTTCTTGATAAGGAGGATACCATGGAAACTGGCTAATTAGAGCTAAACATAATTTCTTATCATTAACCTCATAAAGATACTTTAACAGAATTATTTTAATGTTATTGTTTGCATAGACATCTCAAAATTGTAGAATTTCTTTTGAAAAGTTACTGCATAAATTTTAGATTCATAAAATAATCTCTTAAAAGTAAAGTTTATGAACAGGAGGAAATTCATCCTTTTCTTGAAAATGGGACAACACAACATTAATTCATTAAGTATTCGAACAGCAATTTGGAATTTTTTCTCAAAATATAAACAAATTATTATAAGTGTATTGCAAGCCAATTTTAAACTAAGCAGTGCAGAAGGAAAAATTAAATTCATTATCCTGTTATGGCATGAATCATGTTTAACATACACAATACATATAAAAATTTTAAATAAAAATAATTTAGATACAATAAGAGCAATCATATATCTTACCTATTACAGCTAATTCAGCAGTGCATTCATTTTCACCCAACACACAGGTGTACTCTCCTTCATCATTGATTCCAACATTTTCAATGATTAATTTGCGGGTGCATCCTTCTTCCACAAATTTTATCTGGTCTGTTGGTTTGATCTCTTCTCCATCTTTGTGCCAAGTCACCTGATAGATAGAAAGTTATATGATTATATTTTAACAATTAATTTTGGTTTATTTTTTTACAATGCATGCATGTTACACATACACATATAAATTTGTTGAATGAATAGACATGGGTAAGTGTAATACTAAGCAGTGGTACGTAATTATTGCAACTTTGAACTGTGAGTTTATTTGAAAGAAAGAATTGAATTTTAAATAAATGATTTAAAAATTAACATAGACAAGAAATTAATATAAACTAATTCAATGATTTGCAATTGGTTTTATTTTTAAAATCAATCATTTTAACCATTTTTAGAGCAAAATTAAATACAGGGGTTAAAAAAGCTTTTTTTCTGCCTGATTACACAATTAAAATGTAGACATTTTATTCATAAATACATTAAGCATTTATAAATAATAACGGCATAAATTTACACAATCCTAAAAATTCATATACAAATTTGATGGCAGAAATGTCATTGGATTTTAAGTAGAATACTATTTTACAAAGTTATTTAGTTTGTAAACCTAAATGAGGTTCTTTTCGTAAATAGATCAATCTGATTTGTTTCATTTGGGAAGAAAAGTTTGTTAATGTGTAATGCAATTATAAATTTCACCTGTGCATCAGGTTGTGAGACTTCTACAGTAAATATAGCAGTTTCTCGTTCCTTTACTTCGGCATCATATAGTTTTTCAACGAATTTCACACCAATTCCTGCAGAGAAAAAAGTAGATTTTATATTATAAAGCAAAATTTATTAAAGAAAACTAGCACATATTCTTAAAAGTGGATTAAAATTTTAATATTTTGGAGAATTTTAAATTAAAATGAATTAAGTTCTACAAGTAGGATAGTAGATCTACAATAAGGATAGATTTATATATACTCAATATAATCAAGAAAATTATACAATATATATATGCAATCTCAGCAAACTTGCACAGTATAATCCTGGTAAATTATCAAAGTAAAAAAGCTTGAAAATTAATCAAAGACTCACTCATAATTCATTAATGTTGTAAAAAAAAAAAAAAAAAAAAAAAAAAAAAAAAAGCAGATGAGTTTAAAATATTATGGAATATGATGCATTTTGAAATCTTAGTATTTAAAAATGCTTTGATAAAAAACTAATTTTATTTATCTCTATCATGTAGAGAATAAGTTGAGACCATTGGAATAATAATTGCATTCATAACAAAATTCCTTATGGATACTTACTCTGAATAGTAATTTTAGCAGTATGCTCGGCAGTTCCTTTAGGATTCTTTGCTAAGCATTTATAATCACCAGAGTCATCTTTTTTTGTGTCCGTTAAAACTAATGTATGAACATTGTCATTCACAGATGGTTTTATAGTTTTGCTAGGTTTCAATTCTTTTCCATTTCTGCAAGATAAAAGCACACAATTTTTTTATAATTTCAAGTAAACCATTTATTTTAAATTATATGTAAAGACGGATGACAGAAAGTTAGTAGCAAAGAATTTTTAAATGAAAATAAGACAGACTTTTTAATTATTGGATTTAATAATTTTTAGTATCTTTCAATTAAATCTTCTATAATTTTAATCTATAATTAAAACTTATATAATTTTCATATAATTGATATTGCATTTAACTATCTCAAATGTCAGCTTTCATATTTTATAGTAACACATTACATTACATTGTTGCTATCTAAATTATCTAAAAATAAATTTTATTTTCACAAATAAAAAATCTTGTCAAAAAAAAAAAGTTTTAAAAATTTTGATTTATTTTTCCTTAGTCAAGAATATAAGGATATTATATTTGACATTGAAACACTTATCTTATATGTTTACTAGTCAAGTATATTATATTATATTATAATCTTAATTAGCTGCATTGTGTAATTTTAATAAATGTAAGTTCTTAGGTAAATATAGATTAAAAAGTTAATCGCTTAAGATAATATTTAGATATGCTAATTTTTTCCTACCAATGAAAATACTACATGAATATGCTAAAATAATGTACAGAAAATAATATGTGCTACAGATAAAATAACATATACTATAAATAAAATAATATATGCTAAAATAATGTAATAAAAACATGAACTTATGTATAAGCACATTGAACACATGTTTTTACAATACATTAATATAGGTTTAGGAATTTAAAAAAAATTCTAAAATATATTTATTTTTATAAATAAAATATGGATATACATGAATATAGGAATATAAAAGGAAATGTCATTCATAAATTGGTTATTGAAAAATATATTTTCTTTTTAATATCAATAGGAGTTTTCCTATAAAATATTTAAGGAATAAATCCAAATACATATATGTTACCAAGTTGTTTTATACATACTTGAACCATGTTATGGCTGGTGGTGGAGTACCTTGTACTTTTACTGTTAAAGTAATTGTGTCCTTTTCTACATAAGTAGAATCACTATACGTTTGTACAAAAGATGGGGGTTCTTCTTTAGGTTTCTTTGGTTTACCTATGATACATAATAAATATATTATAAGCAAAATTATGTAATGTTTTTATTTTATAAGAAAAAAACTCTTTATACTTTTGTTGAAACAATATTGAAAAAAAAGTTTGTTTGATATAGTTAGGTAATATTAAGATTTGTTCCGATTTAACTGTAAGAACTAATTTCAAGCACATATAATATAAAATGAAAATTTACAATGAATGATGTTTTTTTATTTAAATCTTTATGTTACGCAGAAAAAGAGTTCAGGAGAATATATAGAAATTTTCCTTGCAAGTTATATGTATTTCGGTAAAAAATCATATATTATAGAAAATATCAATTTCTGAACATTTTTAAGAAATCATGTTAGCAAGCTTTGAAAACGATCGTTTATAGATAAGTAAAATATTTAGAGAATTTGAACTGACTGATAATCCAAAATCTATTGTATAGTGTTTCGTCTAATCTTGAATATTCTTGGTTTATAACTATCAAACTTAAAGAAAACATAACATTCAAATCATCAACTAATAAAAGCAGAATTAAAATACAGTAATTATTAAAATTACTTATATACAACTGAATAATTTTTATTATAACAGAAATCAACTTTACATTTTACAAAAAATATTTTTTTATAATGTGCATAATCTTGTAGCATAATAAATTTATGCACATTTTCTAGAGAAGGATCATGTTCTCATAAGCTCGTTACTGGTAAATATATAAACTCTATTCATAAAGCTTATATTTCTGTAGCAATAGGAGGCAGGATACAAATGATTGCACAAAATTAATTATTTTTATTAAAGTATGCAAGAATTTTCAACTTATTTAAATCTCATATTTTTAGTGGGTCACATTATTTTTATGTCCCTAGTTTCAAGTTTAAGAAATTAATCCAAAATTTTAAAATGGTAGTTGGTATCATAAATTAATATTTTTTTTAAAAAAAGCTTTCAATTAATACTTAACAAAATCTATTTTCTAAAATGATAATGGAAAAGAATTTCTCGTTACCTCTCACATTAAGAATTAATGACGTTACTGATTTCCCTTCTCTATTTTCTGCAATGATTTCATAAGATCCAGCATCCTCAGGTTTTGCAGATTTAATAATAACAGTCTGTTTTGTAATTTCAAGGTCTTCAGAAACTGTTTTGATTTCTATACGATCAGATTCTTTCAAAGGTTTTTGATTCCGTAACCAAGTTATCTAGAAATAAGAATGTATAAAATTAAATAACATTTTAGAGTAAAATTTGATTTATTCCTGAAAAAAATATCTCAAAATTAAAGCAATAGTTAAAGTTGTAACAAGCATTATTGTTAGTAAATATTTTTATAGTCAATTGCATAAAATGTCTTTCTTACTTTTGGTTCTGGAATTCCAGTAACTTTACAGACAAGTTCCACAGGCTTTCCTTCATCAACTGTTTTATCTCTTGGTTTTTCAGAAAATACAGGGAAAAGACCTTCCAGGATGTCCGTCAATGAAGACTGCCTTGACAAACTTGCCCGAGATGATGGATATTGATCAGTACCATGCTCTGATAAGGGAGCTAAAATAATATGTAACAGAATTTATCAAACAGTTTATGATTTCATTTAAAAAAACCAAGTCTATTAACAATTATTTACAATTTTGATACAGTACTCAGATTACTATTTATATGTGTGAAATGTTGCTAATTTAAGAGTATAAATATGAAATTAAACTTTGATTTAAATTTATGTTTTATTTTATTGAGTTTAATTTCGTAAGATGTAACAATAAATTTAGTATTAAATAGTTTGCTCCGTTATACAGACAGTATTTCAACAATCAACTTCCAAAAAAAATTTTTTTAAAGAACAAAGTTTCTGAAAATATTAAAAAAAAAAAAAAAAAAAAAAAAGACAAAAGAAAATTTTGAAATAAATAAAAATATTCCAAACTAAACTGAATGTAAATATTTATGGTTCTTATAATTTTTTCAGTGAAAAAGTTTTCCAAAGTGGTTCTAAAAATGTATGATTTAAAAAATTTTAAAAATGGGAAATATATTGATTTATTTTGCTTAAAAAAGCAATCAATAATGATGCAAAATGAAATTTGGAGACTAAAACATTTTATTGATATTTATGAGATAAAAATATATTGATATTTTTTTACAAAATTTAAAATCTTCTTTTGCAAAAATAATAATTAAACCTTTCTTTACCACCAAATAACATGCTTGCATAACAATGAATATTTTACTAGTAAAATAACAATTTAACTGATTTTAGAATTTTCAAAAAAAAAAAAAAAAAAAAAAAAAAAAAAAAAATTAAAGTATTTACAATGTTTAAGATTTTAAGTAGTAAAAAATAATCTAAGGATGTTAAAGAATTAAATTAAAATAAAAAGTTTAATTACATAGCTAAAATGTTTTTTCGGTTGTAACAAAATCTATTTCCAAAACTTGATAAATTAAATTAAAAAAAAATTTAATGCTATATTTACTTCAACAAAACTAGTAATAGGCAATTAATGTAAACAAATTTATAAATATATGTGGATATATTTTGATGATATTCTCAAAACTTTCTAATATTAGATAAAATATGTTAATGTGGGCAGATATTTTATACACAATACTACAGTTTCTACACGAGTGGAAAAATTCATTAAATGTGTAACTCTAAAACTACATTTTACCTTCCACAACAAATTCTGCAGATGTTGAAGCAGAGCCCACAGCATTTTTAGCCACAACAGTGTAAGTTCCCGCATCTTCAGGAAACACTTCTCTAATGATGAGGGTTGTAACATTATCATCATCATAAAATATCTGAAAAACAATTATATATTATAGTAAGTGCAACTGTAAAAATTTTATCCACATTTCAATATAAAAAAAATGTAAATATTCCTCTATTTTTAATTCGATATTTTTAACTGTATGATGAATAAATTATTTTGAATTTATTAAAGTGTTTTAGTAATGTAAATTGTTTTAGTTAAATACTAAATCACACATTATTTTCAAATATATTTTCCTTTCAAGATATGTGTGAAAATGTGATGATGATCAATGTTTTATTTTCAGTACATATTGATGAAGCTTCTTTATGCCAACATGCAATCTAGATCTGAACTTTTATAAATCACCTGAAATTCCACAGAAGGCTTGATGATTTGAGTCTGTTTGAACCAGGTGACAGTAGGTCGTGGGAACCCAGACACTTGACAAGACAGTTCTGCAGTATCACCATCAATAACAACAATGGGTTTTAGCTTTTGCACAAATTTGGGAGGAGAAGTTTTTTCTCCTGGTTTGGGCACTACAAATCATAAATCATATAAGTTAGTTGATACGTTTTCTACACATACAACAAACACATTTTTAATTTAATTTGAATGAACTTTTTTTACTATTTACTTTAACTTTTTTTTACTATTTATCATAATTTTCTTAACTTGTGGTTTTGGCTGAGCATTTAGTACCCCTTGATTTGAAGAAAAATTCGGAAATGCATCTCAACAATAAAATTCAATTTCTGGTTACCTTATCTTTATATAGCTTTTGTGCAAAAGCTATCGTGTTATAAACATTTTGGCGCCTGTCTTGGCGTCGATTCGCCAAAGAATCAAGGGGTACACGATTGCAAACTTTTACCCACTTTGTAAAATAAAATAAAATTTTTTTGAAAATTTTAAAATTTATTAATAAATTCTATTTTGATTGATAATTTGGATAAGTTTTACTGTACAGTCATCCTTGGCGCGTTTTTCTTTGGCGCAATATTTGGCAAACATTTTTACTGGAAACCCGGCAAACTAGTATTTTGGCAATCTTATTTGTCATTAATTTCTCATGAATCTTTATTGACTTAAATTCATTAATACAAAATTTAATCAAAAAATTTTATGGATAATTTAACATATCAACTTTATTATTTTACCATTGATGTTTGAGATCTATAAATCTGCGTTTTTTTTTTTTTTTGATTTAGTAAAATTAGTTGAGCATATTGTTAGATACCAATAATGTATAAAATATTTGTGACTATTTCAGCCATTTTTCTTTTGCCTTTTTACACGATCAGTAAGTCATCATACGGTCACCCTTGGCGACTTTTTGAAAATTACGCCAAGGGTGATCGTACGGTACATTTTTACCGATAATTTTCATTTGCTTCCCATAAAATTATCTTCTCATACTCATTGAAACAAGAACAATCAAATTTTTATAGGAATTCAATGTATAAAATAAAAACTTTTTCTCAGTCAATAAATTGAATTTTTAAAATTTTTCTTGCATTAATTATGGACTAATTTTTATTTACTTTTTACATCGGGTAAATTTTAGGCTTTTTAAAATAAAAGTAATGTACAAAGCCTAAAATTAAAACGTTTACCTGCAAAATTTGAAACATATTAATTTATATATATGTAAACAATATTATACAACTAATGCGTCTTATACACTAAATATTAGGGCAGACACATAAAGACGTTTACAACTTACTTCGTAATACGGGCAGCTTCTCGATTTTTTTGCTAAGCGTTTCTTTCAAATGATGGGTATATGTAGCAGAGTCCTGGAGTATTTCGCGAGGAACGAAACCCCTCTCACTGGTGACAGTTTTCTTCACAAACCACCAGTCCTGCCGGGTCTTCTCGAGGACATGAACGCGTTCGCCCTCCACCAAAGTAATGGCGTCAGGTTGTTCAGATATAAAAGAAGAAATAGCAACATATTCTGTAGTTTCCTAGATGAATGCAGGTTTAGTGTTCTTTATATTTTGAAGGAGTCAACTTATATAATTGAAACAATTAAGCAAGTTTTTAATGATAAAAAGATTAATAATATTAGCAATTTTAAGACTAACAGTAAGAAAAAAGCTTATAACAAACAATAATATTAGCGTTTTTATAATTTAAAATAATTTAGTCGTTTATAATAAAAATGAATTTTTTCAATAGTATTCTAAAACTTTTCTACCATTGGTTAAAGGGTCTTGCAAGCATTTAAAAAATATTATCCTAATGAGGTTCACATAATAAGTAGAAACAGCATGGAAATGATGAAAATATCAGCAACATTATCATGATTCAAAGATACTGGCATTTTATCTTTAGGTAAAACGAAATGTACATTATGAATCATCATTCGTGGTGCGCCAGCCCAGGGTGGGCAAGGCCTTCTGAACACATTGGCAGCCAAACTCCTTGCATTTTTTGTTCCAAGGACCCTACACTCATCTTCTTTGACTGCTATATATATGTGTGTGTATGTAACAGCCTGGTAACATGGAAAATTAAATTTGTAATTTAGACCAGGATTTTAGAAATGTTTTCCACCAGAAAATTTAAAAGTCAGATTTTGAGAGCTTCATCTAATGTTCAATTAATTTGCTGTAATATTTTTCTTCAGCAGAAGAAAAAATTAAAATTTTCTTAATTCATGGATTGTTGTAGAAAATTTATTTATAACACAATATAAAAAATATAAACACGAATATCTTTTATTAAGTTGCGAACGAATATATATTTGGTAATTATGTATTATTCCTTAAATCATTTCTGTGAAAAAAATACGTCGTCAAAAACTGCGATTTAGCGCCAAATGTTGCAAAACCACTCTCAGGTTTCAATTACGTTTTTATTGCAAAGCTGATGTGTGTTTTATATTCTCTTTTATTTTTAAAGCATACAAGTTAAAGGATTACCTAGATATAGTCTTTCTTTTAAAAATAAAGATAAGCATTTTATTCGAATTTTACCTAACTTAAATTTTTAAAAGTATTAAAAATGTACAAGTAAAACCAGTAAATGTTTTAAAACATTTCTTCGAGCAATAAAAAGAAAATTGAATTTTTTAAAGCTTGTATGAAACTCAATC
This sequence comes from Latrodectus elegans, assembly GCA_030067965.1. Taxonomy (NCBI): domain Eukaryota; kingdom Metazoa; phylum Arthropoda; class Arachnida; order Araneae; family Theridiidae; genus Latrodectus; species Latrodectus elegans. The sequence goes on along the minus strand of CM057822.1, from coordinate 110,262,993 downwards.
AATTCAATGAGATGCAGTTTAATAGTTAACTTACATATGAATGTTTTTACTATACTTATAAATGTATACCACACTAAATTTTTAATATACAAGCCACACACACACACACACACACACACACACACACACGCACACACACACACATACACACACACACACACACACACACACACACACACACAGTATTTATTCACATTAATATTATTATCTTCTATCGTGAAAATTTATCTAAGCTAAAATTTTAAAAAGAAAACTGAAATGAAAACGAGTGACAATAACAAAAACCATACTTTAAAAAAAATTAAATAAATGATTTGCTTTAAATTTTAATCGAGCTTTTTAATTTTCCCCTCATTGTTTCTAATTTAACATGTGAATAAAATGTATTGTTCTTTATCAACATATTTCAAGAATTTGAATCTTGAATTCACATTCAAACACATATATTTGCACATACATTTAGAAAAATAAATTCTTTGGAATGTATTAATTTTGTCAAAAAAGTATAAGTATACCGTGAAAATTAATTTAATTAAAGCTGCACATAATAAGAATAATTTTTTCTATAGTAAAATAAATTAGTCACTATTGATAGTAAATAATATGATTCATATATAGAATATACAGAAGAACTCACCAAAATTTCTTCAATTTCTTGAACTGTAAAAGAAAATGAAATTAATGGAGTTAAATATATAAATATAACATCTGAAAGTACATTTTTTTTCTATATAAAAGATTTAATTTGAAAAATATTTTTCATCGTTAAAGCATTGCAAGCTGTACATTTTATTATACTGTGAAGCATCTTCCTTACTTACTTATTTTGATGTATTTTATTTTAAAAATAATTCAATAAAATTTAAAATGCAAAGAAATAACGTTTTAAGAAAAATTGTCTTTTTAGAAAAAAATGAATTAACTATAATAATTTCTGTAGGAAAACTAGAAAACAATTCTATAAGTCATAAATGTAAAAAAGCTTTACGTATAATGAAATGCTCCTAAATAATCATTATTCGAAGATGAATGAATCTGTGAGTAAAAATATCGGATTCAGAAAAGGTATAGTGAACAATGACAATATTTTAAGATCATATGTAAATGAAACTGAAAATAATTTTTTGTAAAGAATGAAAATTTAAAATTTAATAGATTTTTCCAAATCCTAGAATTTATGTTTATTAAAAAGGAGAATAAATATAACAAAACAAAATAATTTCATAACAGTGTGAATGGTTGACTTACATTCAGTTTCTTCTTTTGGAAGAGTAACTTTAGTTTCATCTGAAAAGAAGAAAATAAAGGAAAATAAATATTTTTGGGAAAAAAAAAGACAAAATTGTATAGAGGAAAAAATTCATCAAAGACTGTGTATGCGTTGCTTTGCACAAGAAAACATAAAAAAATATTATAAATGCCGAGTTTATATGCAGTTTCCTATAAAAAATCTCATGCAAAAATATGATAATTAATCATAAATATATAATCAACAGTTCTGGTGTTCATCATATTCAAAGTATAAAAATCTTTGAGCGTATCGAATGGTGGAAATTCCTAATATTTGATATTTTATGAAGATATATTCATATCTCTATAGTTTGGAATATATATATAATATAGAGAGTTATTCATATACCTATCACTTGAAGCTTTTAAAAGGTTTTAATCCCATAAAAAATGTTAAACAAGATTACATTTCTCCCTAGTTTTATGAAATGAAGAATATTTTTTCGTTTGTGTAAAGTTCTTAAAATAAAATGCCATGCACATATTAAACGCATATAACATTCTTTTTGAAATCGCTGTTTCGAAATCTTGTGTATTCGCAACAATTTTTTTGAGTCGCGTAGTAGTTCTTTTTTAATCACTTATACATTTCATTTATGCAATCATAATTAATATTTCCCTTCTCTACTCATTTGGTTTTGTTAAATAACTCATACGTATAACTTTAACTGCAAGGCACTTTACATAAAATAATGTTTCATCTAAATTTAACAAGTCAAAATTACGCATGCCTTTAATTAAGGGACATATTTATTACGAGACAATGTTTAAATTAATAAAAAAAAGGTTAAGTTAGTTAAAAATAATTAATATTCTTACCTGAAACTTCTTCGATTTTATAATCTGGTTTTTCTGATGGCAGGGAAATGCTTAATGATTCTTCTTCATCTGAGGGCACAACCGACTTCTTCTTGGGAGCTGTTTTAAATGCAAAAGTCTCTTCGACATCTTCGAATTTCTCCTCAGTGCTTTCTTGTATAGATTCCTTTCGATGCACAGTGAAAGATTCTTCAACAGTAGTATCCTCCTTTTCTGCTTTCTTTTTCAGTTTTTTAATGGATAAATGTTGCTCTTCTAAGGTTGTCACTTTTTTATCTTCAGTCGGTGCTTTCTTGCGGACAGTGATTTCAGCATTTTCTTCTTCTACCTTTGGTTGTGGCTCACTCGGCAAATGAAGCTCGAATGAATTGCCCTGTTCAGGAGTTTCTTTTATTTTCAAAGATGGTTTCTTTGGTAAATCAACCTTGAATGATGAGGGCTCTAGCTCTTCCACATCTCCGGGCTTTTTAACAATTTTAAATTCTTCTGACACGGTCTCCTTCTTCTTATCATCTTTTATTTTCTTAAAACGGACAGTTTCTTCTTTTTCCTCAACCACTTTCTTTACTACTATTTCATCACTTTCTTCTGTCACTTTATACTCCTTTTTACCTGTTGAAATGACTAATTTTGCTTCTTCTTCCATTTCCACAGCGGGCTTCTTTTCTTTAGGGAGAGATACTGCAAATGTTTCTTCAACAGGTTTCTCGTCTTCTACAACGGGTTCTTTAGGCATTGGCACTTTAAAGCTTTCGGTTACATCATCAATCTTTTCTTCTTTCTTTTCTCGTTTCTTGGGCTTCAGCTTAAGAGTAGCCTTCTCATCTTCCTCCTGGACGGTAGGTTTCTCTTCTTTTTTGGGTTTTAAGACAACTGTAGCTTCATCGGCTGCAACTTCTTCTTTTGGTTTAGGTTTTTCTTCTATAACTAACTTAAATGACTCATCAGCAGTTTTTTCTGGTTCTTTTTCTTTCTCAGGTAATTTTACGGAAAATTTTTCCTCAACCGGTTTTTCATCTGTTGGCTTAACAGGTTCTTCTTTTTTCAAAGGTATAGCAAAAGTTTCCTCAACCGGTTTTTCTTCCGTTTTAGGAACTGGTTTCTTTTTCAACTTTTTAGTAACGGATACTTCTTCAACTTTTTCAGGCTGCACATCTTCTATGACAACTTTTTTGACAGTTAAATCAGCAGATACTTCTTCTTGCTTATATTCTTTTATTTCTTCTTTTTCAATTGTAAGTTGCAAAGATTCCTCTTCAACCTTACGGTCAACTTTTTCGGTTTTCTTTTTACCAATTGTAAATTTTTCTTCTACTGAAACTTCCTCTGATGATTCTTCTTTTGGAGTAGTCAATGGAATTGCGAAAGTTTCTTCAGGAGACTCAGATTTTTCACGTTTAGGTTTTAATTTTTTCTTTTTTATAACAGCTGTTTCAGGAACTTCTTCCGGTAATTTTTCAACAGCTACTTCTTTCTTTACAGTAATCTCGGCCTTCTCTTCTACAAAGCTCTTGCTTTCAGGTGCGGGGATAGTCACTATGTCCTCCACAGTTTCAACAACCTTAGAAGGTTCTTTTGCTGGTATGTCAAAAGAAAACGATTCTTCTAAATCTCTTGGAGACTCGCTAGGTTTTTCTTCAGGCTTATCTTCAGCAAGAGGAATTTTAAATACTGACAATGACGTGTCCTCGCCCACAGTTTTCTTCGGTTTTTTCTTTTTAGGAATAATCTTTACTTCACCCACATCTTCCTCAATAACAGCTTTTTTCACAGTCACCTCAGCTATTTCCTCTGTGACGACATAGTCTGCTTTCTCGAGAGAAAGCTTTATCACCTGTTCAGTTTGCTCCTCTGTTACTTTTTCTTCCTTTTTAGGCGCTTTTATGACAAATTCACCCATGACTTCTTCTGTTTCCTTTTCTTCAATTGGTTTCTCTTCCGGCAGAGTTACTTTAAATTCAGCTTCAGATGGCTGTTCTTTTACTTTTGGCCTACGTTTCAATTTTACTTTTTCTTCCACTGGTTTTTCAGGGGCTATTTCAGATATAACAGGAGAAATAGAAGTATCCTCTATGAGGGTTTTTTCCGATACCTTTTTAACTGTTAAATCTACTGTTTGTTCTTCCACCGAATACTTGGTTTCCTCTTGAGCGGGAATAATTATCTCGACTGCCTCTTCAGCAGATTTAAAATCTTTTGGTTTGGGTCCAATAGTCAATGAAAATGATTCAGACTTTTCATCTGTTTCTGTTACAGTGGGTTCATCTGGTTTCAGGGGGATTTTGAATTCTTCAGTTGGTATAGATTCAGTTTCTTTAACAGTTTTCTTTTTTAATTTTATCTTTGCAACTTTCTCCTCAGACTTAAGCATTGTAATTTCAGCTTTTTCATCTGTTTGCTTAATTATGTCTTCCTTTAATGAAACCTTTTCCGTTACAGTTGTTTCCTCTGGTTTTTCTGGTTCTTTAGGTTTCTTTTTGAGTTTCAAAACAGCTTTTTCAGTGGTTTCTTCCGGTTTTTCTTCTGTTAATGAAGGCCGCTTTTGCACCGTTATTTCTGAGTGTTCCTCTTCTATTTTCGGTTTCCTTTTTATTTTTACAACAGCTTTTTCTTCAACTTTTTCTTCTTTTACTGACGGCTTTTGTTCTAATGTTGCTTCAACTATTTCTTCGTTTGGTTTTGTTTTAGGTTTTATCACAGCAGTCATTTCAACACTTTCTTCGATCTTTTCTTCTTTCAATGAAAGCTTTCTTTCGACTGTAACCTCCACGGCTTTTTCTTCTAATTTAGGTTTCTTTTTAATTTTTATAATTTTTTCAGTTGTTTCTTCCGGTTTTTCTTCTTTTATGGAAGGTTTTCTTTCAATAACTATTTCTTCTGGCTTTTCTTCCTCTTTAGGTTTTTTCTTCAATTTAACAACTGCTTTTTCAGTTGCTTCTTCCACTTTTTCTTCTTTTATTGATAATTTCCTTTCTATAGTTATTTCCTGTGGTTTTTCTTCTTCCTTCTGCTTTTTCTTCAACTTAACAGCCGTTTTTTCAGTTATTTCTTCCGGTTTTTCCTCTTTTATAGACGGTTTTCTTTCTATAGTTACTTCTTCGGGCTTTTGGTCTTCCTTAGGCTTTTTCTTTAATTTTACCACAGTTTTTTCAAATATTTCTTCAGGTTTTTCTTCTTTTATTGATGGTTTTCTTTCAAGAATTATTTCTTCTGGTTTTTCGGCTTCCTTAGGTTGTTCCTTTAATAGAATAGTAGCTTTTTCAACAATTTCCGACATTTCTTCCTTCAGTGAAGGCTTTCTTTCTATAGTTATTTCTTCTGGTTTATCTTCTTCTTTTTCAGGTTTCTGTTTTAGTTTGATATTGATTTTTTCAATAGTCTCTTTCGGTTTTTCTTCTTTTAAAGAGGGTTTCCGTTCTACAATTACTTCCACAGGTTTATCTTCTTCTTTTTTAGGCTTTTTCTTCAATTTTACTGTTGTTTCTTCTGGTTTTTCATCTTTTATTGATGGTTTCCTTTCTGGAATTATTTCTATGGAAGCTTCTTCAACCTTACTTTCGTGAATTTTCACGACTGCCTCTTGAACAGTTTCTTCAATCTTCTCAACTTTAAAAGAAAGTGTTCTTTCTATTGTCATTTCAACAGGTTTATCCTCTTCTACAGGTTTTTTCTTAGGTTTTAAGACTATCTTTTCAGTAATTTCCTCGGGTTTTTCTTTTTCTAGTGGAAGTTCTTTTTGTAAAATTATTTCCTCTGTTTTTTCTGCCTTAGGTTTCTTTTTAAGTTTCACCATAGCTTTTTCGACAACTTCATCCGGTTTTTCTTCTTTTAAAGATGGTTTTCTTTCAGGAATAATTTGGGGAGTTTCTATCTCTTCTGGCTTTTTGATAGTTAATGCAGCTTTTTCAACAATTTCTTCCACTTTGTCTTCCTTTATAGATAGTTTTCTTTCTACTGTAATTTCTTCGGGTTTTTCTTCTTTAGGCTTCTTTTTAATTTTCACTATTTCTTCCGATACTTCTTCGGGTTTTTCTTTTTTTACTGAAGGTTTTATTTCGATAACTACTTCTTCAGGTTTGTCTTCTACTTTAGGCTTCATTTTAAGTTTTACGGTTTTTTCATGAACAATATCTGGTTTTTTACCTTCAGCAGTCTTCTTTGTAATCGTTAAAGCTACCTCTTCAATAATTTTTTCCTGCTTTTCTTCTTCAATCGGCAGTTTTTGCTCAACTGTAATCTCTTTTAGTTTTTCTGCTTCTTCAGGTTTTTTCCTTAATGTGATAGTAGCCTGGTCAACAACTTCTTTGGGCTCACTATCTTCTAACGGTAGTTTCTCTTCTACTTTTACTTCTTCAGGCTTTGTTTCTTCCTTTGGTTTCTTCTTTATTTTAACAACAGCCTTTTCTTCAATATGTTCGATTTTACTTTCTTTTAACGAAGGTTTTCTTTCTACTATTATTGCAACGGGTGATTCTTCATCAATTGATTTCTTTTTAATCACAACTTTTTCAGAGGTTTCTACAGGTTTTTCAGCTTGTATTGAAATTTTCGTTTCTACTATCGTTTCTTCAGGTATTTCTTCTTTTTTGGGTTTCTTTTTCAGTTTTACAACTGTTTTACCAGCAATTTCTTCAGGTTTCTCTTCTTTTAATGAAGGTTTAGTTTCTAATACTTTTTCAGGTTCCTCTTGCTTTTCTGAAATTTTAACCACAGCTGTTTCCGTAATTTCTTTAGGAATATCTTCTGCTACAGAAGGCTTTCTTTGTAAAGATATTTCTTCTGGCTTTTCTTCTTTAGGTTTCTTCTTTATTTTTATGGAAGCTTTTTCTTCTATATCCACAGGTTTTTGCCCTTCGGAGGAAGGTTTTCTTTCTACAAGTTTTTCGACTTTTTGTTCTTTCATAAATTTTTCTTCTACTGTAACAAATGCTTCTTCAATTATTTCTACTGTATTTTCTTCTTTCGGTTTTTTCTTAATTTTTATTACGGCCTTTTCATCAATAGCTTCTGGTGCTTCTTCATGAATAGAAGGTTTCCTTTCTAATGTTATTTCTTGAGGCTCTTCTCCTTTTGGCTTCTTTTTAATTTTTACAACAGCTTTTTCAACACCTTCTTTCGGCTTTTCTTCTTCAGTCAACCCAACTGGTTTTTGTTCTTCAAGACTTTCTGCAATAAAAAATACATTTCATATCAATATTTTGAATGACATTTATAATCATCAACACAAATTTTAATTATTTTTTTGGCTCATTCCCCATAAACATGTATATTCTGAATTACACAAATCTATAAGATTCTACGTGACATAATAAGCGATTTATTTTGATTGAACTGGCATGCAATGATTTAAAAAAATGGGAGGTTAAAAAAAGAGAAACATAGGGGAAAAAGTATAGGAAAACATATAAGAGGAAAAACAAAAATCACGCATATGACTTTGACAATTTATGCTGTAAAAAATATTCATGCATAAGCAGAATTCATTTATAAGTTTCTTACTTCAAGCTGTATGTATAGTTAGTACTCCTTTATATTTTTCAAACGGTATAGCTAATCAAATTATACCACTAAAAGGCAATAAAGCATATTTAATTTTATTAATTGTAAGTTATCAATGTTATTGTTTAGCTGAAAAACTGGAACTGAAATTTATTCAAAATTAAGTTCAGTTTCCAAAGCGTTATGTGGGGGAATTCAGCTCGTTCTTCAGTTGTCAGAAAACGCAAGCGCTTGTTAAAGTCTGCAAGAAAACAAATAGTTATATATTTTCAATAAATTTCTAACAGAGCTTTAAGATAAAACTTGAATGTGTGTTAACAATACATTAATGAATGTTATTAAAATTGCAAATTACTTTATTCTTTAAAAAATACTTCATTGAAATAAATTAAACTTACCAGATATTTCTTTCTTTTCTAAAGGTAAAAGATCTTCTTTGGGTTTCATCGTCATTTCACTCTCAGGCTGTTCTTCAACCGTCAGCTCAGCTTGTTGAGGAGAATCGTGGCTGATTTTCATTTTCACAGCCGTATCTGTGATTTCCTCTGTTATCATTACTCCGTGATCAATGTTGATAGCTTCTTCAGATCTTGCAAAGCTACTTTCAACTTCTTTGGAAGGCATCATTTCAATATCCAAAGCTTTGTAATCTATTTGTTCAAGGAAAAGTTTTTCATCAAGAATTTCTTCTGTCACCTCAGCTTTACCTGGTTTAACAGTTTCTGAAACAAGAGGCTTATGAAGTTTAAATTCATCAAATGTTATGCTGTCCACTGCATTTTTGTCACTTTTTTCTAGGTCCAAAGGAATTTTAAGTGTGGTAATCTTCTCAGGGAGATCTTTCTTTATCTTTTTAGACTTCTTTATTATTTTTATTTTATCAATCTCATGTGGCTTTTCTTCAGAGGAAGGAGCAGTTACTTCACAGATTTCCTCTTCTGGGGTCTTAGTTTCATCTTTTGACTGCTTTAATACAATGATACTATCAGTACTTGAATCCTCCTCTTTGGGACTTTCAACAGTCGTGGTAATATCAGGTTTCTTTTTATTTTTGATCGTAATTTTAGCTGTATCTGTGGATTCTTTTTCTAGCAATTTTTGCTCTTCTTGGAATATAGGTTGCTTAGATTCAGTTTCTTTTTCTTCTGGTGTTACAATTTCATCTTTTGACTTCTTTAATACAATGATACTATCAGTGACTAACTCGTCTTCTTTGGGACTTTCAACGGTTGTGGTAATTTCAGGTTTCTTTTTCTTTTTAATCGTAATTTTAGCTGTATCTGTGGATTCTTTTTCAGGCAATTTTTGTTTTTCTTGGAATATAGGTTGTTCAGATTCAGTTTCTTTTTCTTCTGGCTTCTTTAATATAATGGTACTATCAGTACTTGATTCTCCTTCTTTGGGGCTTTCAACAGATGTGGTAATCTCAGGTTTCTTTTTCTTTCTGATCGTAATTTTAGCTGTATCCGTAGATTCTTTTTCTGGCAATTTTTGTTCTTCTTGTAGTATAGGTTGTTCAGATTTAGTTTCATTCATTTCTGAAATAAATACTTCTGGACCTTCTCTTTTAACTTTAGCTTCTTGTTTGGGTAAAAGATCCTCCGAACCTTCAATGAGGATTTCTACGTCTTCTTTCATTCGTTCAACTTTTGGTATCAAAATTATTTGCTCTCTTTCGGGTATATCTTTATCTTCTAGAGCTGGTATGACTTCAATTTCTTCAATTGGCGACTTCTTTTTCAGCATTATAGTTGTCTGGTCAATTTCATCTTCGACGTTGTCCTTCTTTGTAAGATGGACAGTTTCTTTCTTTGTTTTTGGTTTCTTTCTCAAAGTTATTTCGGATTCAACCTTTTCTTCTGTTGGAAATTCTTCAATCACAGCACTTAATTCTTCAGGCTGTACTGAGGATTCCTCTGATTTAATCAATGGTTCTTCAAATTCTTCAACGATAGGCTGTTTACCTGTCAGTGGCTCAACGGTTTCAAATGACAGTTCCGTTACATCTTCAATTGTGGGCTTACTTGTTATTCCTGCTGATGCAAATGTTTCTACTATTTCTTTTACTTCGACTAATTTTCCATCTTTTGTTTTTTTATGCATTACTTGTACAGTTCTTTTCTTTGTAAAGGAAGCATCAATTTCTTCAGTGACATTTTCATCTTCAGGAAGAGTCACTGTAAAGGGGGAAAATTCTTCCTTTATCGAATCACGTTTAGGTTTTTTTGGTATATTTTTCTCTGCTTCTTGGAAGCTTTCAGTAACAGACGCTGTTTCCTCAATAATATTTATCGCTCTTTCTTCATTCCATTTAATATTGAATTCAGCAGCCTCTTCGAAAATAACATCAATGAATTCTAATTTTGCTTCTTTTCTAGATGAAGTTTTCTTTGCTTTCTTTTCTAAAGTAATTTGTTGTTCTATACTAACTTCTCCCGGTGTTTCATCAATTCGTATGGGTTCTTTTACAGCTACTGATTGTTTTGCTTTATCGGGCACGGGTAAACCAGAGTGAAACTCTTTAACTTGAAGGTTACTTTCAATTTCGCTTACAATAACATGTTCTATTGTTCGTAGGGAAACATCCGCTTGCAATGCGTTAGGAATTTTTTCTGCTATGACCTCCCCAGTTTTAATTTGGGTTTGAATTTCAGAAATTTCAAAATGATCTTCAGTCGGTATAGTCACGCCTGCAGTTTCTTCTTTTGGTCTTCGAGGAACATTTAAGTCTAACTCGCGAGATTCAAAGCAAACTTCAGACACTTGAATATGCTCTTTTATCGGAACAGTATATTCAGCACTAACAACTTTTGGTATTTTTTCTTCTTTCATATTTTCTTCGCTTGTCTGAAGCACAGTTTCCGTGACTATCACATGTTCTTCAGATGGAATTGTGAAATCAGCAAATGCTTCTTTTGGATAAATTTTATCAATGAATTCTTCTTCCTTATTTCCCACTTCAACTTCTGAAACGAGAATGTGGCTTTCAGATGATAGTGTAATGTCTGCACTTACTTCAGATGGCCGCCTATCTGCGGTTAGAATATCTTCCTTTTGATGAGAAGGCATTTCAAGAACAATAACATGCTCATCAGTTGGCATAGTAAATGAAGCTTGTAAAGTTGATGGTTTTTTATCAGGTACAAATATATTTTCTTTTGATGATATTTCAACTTCACTAATTTCAATGTGTTCTTTTGAAGGAATCGTGATTTGAACATGGGATTCTTTTGGTTTATCAAAACTTTTCATTTCAGTTTCTTTACTAATCGATTCAGCTTCTGATATAGTTACATGATCCAGTGTAGTAACACTGAAATCAGCAGACATCGTTAAAGGTTCAGGAGCGAGTACAAATTTATCCTCAAGTATTCCTGTTTGTACTTCAGATACTATAACATGTTTCATGCTGGGAATGGTGAAATCTGCCATTTCTTTCAATGGTTCTTTATCTTTAACCAATTCACCTTCACGATTACCTATAACTACTTTAGAAACAATAACATGTTCAGCAACAGGAATAGTAAAACCTGCTTGTGTTACTTCAGGCTCTTTAGATGTGCTAACTGCTCCTTCTTTTTGACTAACTATTGTTTCTGAAACTATAACATATGATTGTGATGGGATATCAACCACAGCTTCTTTACAAGAAGGATGTGATTCAACAGTAAATTCACGGGTATCTGTAGTTTCTTGGATATCAGATACAGATATATGTTCTTGAAAAGGTACTGTTACATTAGCCATTGCTGTTAGCACAGCTTTTGCAACAGCGAGACCACTTTCTTTAGTTTGAACAGGAATTTCATAAACTTCAACATATTCCTGCTCCATTAAGTTCAAATTAGCTGTAGAAGATATAGGTTGTTTTTCTGGAACAAAATCTCCTTCCTTAGACTGGACGTCCACTTTTCCAACAATAACATGTTCCTCAGTATTAACAGAAAAGTCTAAGTTAATTTCTGATGGTTTTTTGAAATCTTCAATCAAACCTTCTTTGATGTCAGATAATGTTTCAGAAATAGTCACATGATCTTCTTTTAAAAGGGAGAAATCAGCTGTTACACTACCTGGCAATTCATTGACTGTGAATTCCTTTTCAGACACCTGAGTCTGAGTTTCACCGACAATAACATGTTCTAATGTTGGTAAAGAAAATCCTAATTGAATTTCAGAAGGTAGTTTTTTAAGTTTTAACTCAGCTTCTTTATCATCAGTTTCAGTAGCCGTTATAATTACATGCGACTCTGATGGGAAAGTAGCTTCAGCTGTAGCAGATAAAGGAAGTTTATCCTTTTCTAAAGCAGATTCTTTTAAATTAGCTTCTACAGTAGACATAACAACATGCTCTTCAGTGGGAATGCTAAGCTCTGCCTTGAAAAATGTAGGTTTAACATCTTCTGAAAGTTCTTCCTCCAGTAAATTGGGAGAAACTTCAGTAACTGTTAAAGGCTCTACAACTGGGAAACTAACTTGTACATTTTGTTCAACTGGTTTTTTAGGTGCCACATATTCTCCTTCAACAATATCTGGCTGCACTGAAGAAACCAAAACATGTTCTTCTGTATTTATTGCTACACCAGCAAAATCAAGCATAGGTTTTTTCATTTCTTCTAGTTTAGACTCTTTGCTTGCAGCTTCTATTTCCAAAACTAATACATGTTCATCAGAAATAAAACTTTGCTCAGCTGAAACTTTTAAAGGCTTTTTATCTGGAGCAAGTATATCTTCAGATAAGGGTGCCAATACTTCACTCACTAAAACATGTTCTTCAGTTGGAATAGTGAAATCAACTTTATGAGTGCGAGGGGTATCTTGAAGATTTAAGTGATCTTCAACCTCTCCAGAAGGTACCTCGCTGACAATGACATGTTGTGCTGTGGGGACTGAAAATGATGCAGCGATCTCTTCAGGAAGTTTTTCGGGTATTAAATAGCTTTCTTTGAAAGATGTGTCCGTTACTGATACAGTTACATGTTTTTCGGTTAAGAGTGAAAAAGGTGCGGTCATTGCATCCGGCTTCGCAATTTCAGAAAATTCTCCCTCTTTATGAGAAGCTATTACACCTAGAATACTTACATGCTCTACCGTTGGAATCGTAAATTTGGCAGAAACTGTATCAGGTAATTTTGTGATATCTAAAACACCTTCTTTTAAATCAGATTCGACACTACTTACGACAACATGTTCAGAAGTATGCAAATCAACGGAAGCAAATGTATCTTCTGGTTTCTTTAGAGGTTTAAGAGCCCCTTCTTTTACGTCATAATCTACTTGAGTAACAAGAACATGTTCTTCATTAGGAATGGTGTAACTAGCACTTAATTCCTTCGGCATGTCATGTGGTTTCAAATCACTTTCCTTAATTTCTGTTTCAATTTCTGATATTAATACATGAGATTTTGGAGAAATTGTTACTCCTGCTTTAACTGTTTTTGGTTTTCCAGATAATACTAGTTCTTCCTCTTCCGCCGTTACTTGTACCTCAGAAACCATTACATGTTCCTCAGTAGTTAACGAAAATGGAGCATTGACTCCAACAACAGGAAGGGACGGTTTCAAAGTGTCCTCCTTCATGTGGGTCTGAACTTCAGACACTAGAATACTATCTTTAGAATTAAAGTTTATATTAGCCATTAATTCCTTCGGTTTTTCATCTTTCAGCATTTCTCGCTCTTTGGTTTCACTTTCTATTACAGAAACATAGACCGGTTCCACAGCTGAAATGTCCCAATGAGCTTTATGTTCTTTAGGTACATCAGCTTGAATAAGAATATCTTCTTTTGCACCAGACATTGTTTCAGAAACTATTAGACTCTGTTGAGTGGACAGCAGAACATCAGCAGTAGTTTGTTCGGGTACTTCTGAGGGCACCAACTTATTAAAAGAAGAAGCAGCATTAACTTCTGAAACTTCTAAATGCTTCTTCATAGGTAAAACTGAAGTAGCTTTTTTAGATGAGGGTAATGGTAATGTTTTCATTTCTGATTCCTTTTCAACATTGCTTTGCTCTTCAATTTGAACAGTCTGATGTAATGTCATTTCTAACGTAGCAAAATCCTTCTTAGGAGAAGATTCACGGGACAATTTTTCTGTTAGATCATTAACATTAACTTCTGTAACAGATACAGCTTCTGTTGACAAAATATTTATACCCGCTTCATACTGTTCTGGAACTATTGAAGGGAGTAAAGATTGCTCTTTAGTTTCATATGAGTGTTCAGAAATTTCTACGGCTTGCATCAAAGACATATCTACTTTAGCATCTTGTAATTGAGGCTTTTGTCTTAAAAATTCAGCTTCTTTATGATCCCAAAGAGTTTCATGCACGATAACTGAGAGCTGTGGCATAAGTTCTGTACCGGCGTGATGCAAAGATGGCTTTATATCTGGTTTTAATTCATCAGACGTATCACACGTAGCGACTTCTTCAATAAATGCAGATACATTTTCCAGAATAGATACTGAAGCTTTCTTTGATGAAACCATGATTTCTTGAAAATCAACTTCCCGTAATTCTGAAGCTGTTTCTGAAATAGAAACTGGATAGTTAGATATTACCTGGCTGTCAGGAAGCGTTTCTAAATCTCTCGTACTATGAATGACGACAGGAGATGTAAATTCATGTATTGTATCTTCCTTAACATTTATCGCATAAAGTGAAGAATAGTGTCCTTCAGCAGTCTGAAAATTTAATGAAAGACTATCTTTTTTCAAAGGAATCTCATGCTCAGTAATAACAGTATCTGTTACTTCAATGGATTGGGTAGAAGGAACAGAAAATTTAGCAAACCTGGGGGGCTGTTTCGACTCCCGAATTAAATCACCTTCCTTAATTTGGGTAATTACTTCAGAAACTGATACAACTTCATGTGTATTAAATTCTCCAATAGCCTTGCTTTCAGCGTGAGAAAGTAAAGCCAAATCTTCCTCTTTCCCTGAAGTAACTATTTCCTCAATAACGCAGTGTTCTAAATGTGAGAGAATAGGTTTCAAAATTTGTTGTTCAGGAATGATATCTTTTCCAATAAAACCTTCGGTAATACCAGTTTGAATTTCAGAAATAATAGGCGTTTCATGTGGTGTAAGAGTAATATTAGAAGTTTGGGAATCAGGTTGAATATCAAGATTTAATTCGGATTCAACTTCACCTACTTTAACTTCAGAAACAGAAGGCGATTTGAAACTAATAATATCTAAATTAGCCCTGAAAGCAGTTGGTTTATCCTGTTCATAATCGGCTGACTCAGAAGATGTCAAAACTTCCTGCATTATTAAAGCCTCAGATGGTGAGATTGATGAATGCGCAGTTAAACCTAACGATTCTTCTTTCGGCAAATCAGATTCTGCAATCTCTGGTTGTGTAAGAGAAACTTCAATTGACTGTTCGTGTGTTAGGTGAATATTAGCTGTGTGAGATGACGGTCTGTCTTGAATAATGCACTCGTCTTCGCATGTTCCATACATGTGTTCTTGAACTACAGGCAACTGATTAAAGCAAACTAGGCTGATCATAGCTTTCTTAGTGTCTAGTTTTTCTTTTTCAGTGTATTGACCTGACGTTTGATGAATCAACATTTCTTGAACAAGCACATGATCTGATGGGAGCATAACAGGTTGAACGCTTTGAAATTGAGGTGAAACTTCAGGCAGCAACTGAGATTCACTGTCAGATGACTTAACCAAATTAACTTGTATAGTTTCATGGGGAACTAAAGAAGTTGAAACATTATGTGGAATTTCTGGTTTAATTTTAAAGTCATTTTCAGAAATTAGAATGTCTTGTTTACATACATCATATGTTTGTTGAGGAATTAGTGTGAAATCTATTTGTGTTTCGTGTGGCATACTTTTAATCTCAGTAATTTGTGTATTCTCTATAGCCGTTGTTTCCGATACTTCAACGGATTCTCCGAGGGACATATGAGAATCTGCTTTTTCACCAGAAGGTACAGAAATGAATAAATCATCTACACTTGAATTTAACATAGTGTCTTTTATAGTTAGAGGTATGTGTGGTGTCATTATTGTTTCAGCTGTTACGGGTTGTTTTAAAGATTCAATAAACAGTTCAGTTTCTTTAACATCGCTATATAGCTCAGTAACTCCTACTGGTTGATTACACACGATGCTGACATTACCCACCACTTTCTCCTCTTCTGAATCTAAAACAAGAGTATCAATTGCATCTTCAGTTTGTACAGAACTAATACCAAACGCAATAGATTCAGAAAGAGAAATAGTGGCTTTATTAGCATTAGGAGAAGGTAAATGATCTAACATTGATTCCTTTTCTGTAGTTTCAATGGAGCAGATTTCAAGTGAGTTTGAAACCATTAAGGAAGGAGATAACTGAGCTTGAACTGGTAAAGAGAAATCACTCATTTTCTTTTCTTTGAAACCAGATTCCACCTGAGAAACCGAGACTGTTTCTAAATGCTCCAATTGTAGAATGGCAGATTTTGAATCAGGCCTTTCAATAGGTGTTTCCCATTCATCGGTACAGTCTGCTATGTTTACTTCTTTAATAATCAAACTTTCACTAGTTTCAACCAAACGAGACGCACTTTTCAAATCGGGTTTTTCAGTTTCAATAATGTCAGATAAAGAATAATCTGGCTGAATACCAGAAATTTCTATTGCCCTTTCAGGCGAAAGACTTAATGAAGCAAGTAATGAAGCTGGTTTCTGCTTTTTTTGCAAATTTATTTCTTTTTGTGCTGTTTCTACTTCTTCAATCTCCACCGCTTCTTTAACAGGAATGATGGATTGTGCTTTTTTACCCAAAGGCATTACATAATCTTCTAATATATTTTCTTTAATGGAAGACTTCGTTTCACTGACAGCAATAGCTTCTTCCATCGCAATATTAAGAGAAGCTGTTTGAGATTTCGGCTTCTTTTCGTGAATTAAATTACTTTCAGCATCATTCATTTTTGTTTCTAAAATTTGGACCGCTTCTTGTGGGAAAATTTCAAAATCAATAGTCTCATACTGTGGTTGGGTTTCGGAAAACTTTTCTACTCGACCAGTATGCAAAATTTCATCAACAGCTAATGCTTCATTTGATAGTAGCGTAACTTTTGCTTTTCGTCCAGTTTTCAATTCGTCCACTTTTAAAATTCCTTCAAATATATCAGGCTGTATTTCAACAACATTAATTGCTTTATCTGGCTTATATTCCATTCTAACCACGGGTTTGCGACCAGATGGCAAAGGCATTGGAATATATTCCGTTTCTTTCAACGCAAGTTCATTCGTTGAGACTTGAACTGCTATGTCTTCCACAAAAGATTTGATAGCTTTTGCGGCGGTTGGGAAGATTTTGTCTTGTAAAATACTCTCTTTAACTTGAGATATTGTTTCTGCTATATCAAGGGCTTGTTGAGTCACAACTTCAAAGTCAGGTATGTTAACTAATTGCTTACTATCCGTTTCGAGATTCTGTTCAGAAATATTAGTTTCCACAACAGATATTGTGCATGCTTCGTCAGTTTGTAAAAATGGTTCTGCGTATTTTCCCTCAGGTCGCCAATCTTTTGACCATAATCCTTCTTGATCTATTACATTTGTTTCCAAAATTTCAATCGCCGACGTTTGAGATGCGTAATCTTCAACAGCAACAGATTTTTCTTGGGGTCGATCATCAATTGATAACTTCTGCTCTTGGTTTATAGAATCAATTTCAGAAACTGAAAGAGCGACAAAAGGGGTATATTCCGCAGTAGCAAAAGACTTTTCCATTTCAGTAACGTCTTGTAGTTTCTCTTCTTCATGAAAATCTTTCTCCAGTACTTGCACGGCTTCTTCTGAAATCTGTAGGCTTTGTTCAGCTTGAGAATAGCTCGATTGTTTTTCTTGAAACTCTGCTTCTTTATCGAACATATTATCAACAAACACTTCTAGAGCTTGTTCGGGAACAAATGAAGTAGACGGTACTTTAGAATTCGGTTTTATATGTGGTGCAACTGTACCTTCCTTTTGCTCTAAACTTATTTCTGTAACTGTAACAGCATTTTCAGATACGAAACAGCTCTTAATTTGTTCTTGAATTACTTTTTCCTTCTGAAGTAAATTTTCGGCTTCAGATATTTCAGTCTCAGAGATTGAAACTGCAAAGTTTGATACATGTACAGGAAATGCTTTTGACATAGCTGGAAGGCTTTCAATATCTATTTCATGTTCTTTGCTTTCTGGTCTGCATTCTGATATTATTACAGCTTCAGACAGTGTAACAGAAATTATTTCTTTTTCAGTTTTCATTTCAGGTATAGAAAGACTTGTTTCATGGTCATTAACTAAAATTTCTGAAATATGTAAAGCTTCATTTTTAATCATATATGGTTTCGCAGATTGTTCAACTAATGTTTTGGGAGCATATGTAGATTCTTTATCATGAGTATGGGCTTCAGTAATCTCGACAGTTTTATTAGATATAACTGAGATGATAGGATAGAGTTTTGGAACAGGCAGCGTCGTATCAAAATAATCCTCTTGTTGAATGGCTGTTGTTTCAGTAATTGAAATGTTTTCATTTGCTTCAAATGCTATCTGTGCTGTTTTATTCTCAGGAAATTCTTCAGCAATTTCTTTTGTTGCACCAAGAATGTGAGTGTCTCTTATTTCAACGGAGGAGTCTTTCGATATATTCGCTACGGCATTCACGATTTTGGGAGCATAATCAATTTCTAAAATGGCTTCTTTAATTTCAGACTGTATTTCGGTAACTGATATTCCTTGACCAAGGATAACTCTTTCGTAAGCTTTCTCGGTTACGGGTTTTTTGACATCAATAGCTTGACCAATACCAGATGTATTTGTATCTTCAATAATAACTGCTTCTTGGAGAGTTATCTGGGTTGTTGCATTCTTAGGAACAGGTTCTATTTGTTTCAAATCTTGTGGGTAAGTTTCAGAAAAAACCTCCGAAATTTCAAGACTGGAAAGTGGATTTAAACTTGTACTCACATGTTTTTCCTGGTGCCTATCAGGTGATAAACGCGATTCTTTAGAATCTGAAATAATTTCTTCAACGCATACAGATTGATGAGGCTGAATGCTGAAATCACTATGATATTCTACAGTGTCAGATGTTTTAAGATCAGATACAGTGCCTTGAACACTGGTTTCTTCAACAATTAGTGGGTTCGCTTCGAGGGTAAAAGGTTTTGCATGCAATTCAGCTTTTGAGTCACTAGGTAAGATTTCTTCTTTATCTGATGTTTTCATTTCTGTTACGACGACATAATGTTTCGTCAGCAAACGCAGAGCAGCTTTTTGAAGTGTTTCTGGCGTTCTTACGAATGATTCTTCTTTTGACTGGCACTCAGTTGTAGATACAATTAAAGCTTCTTGTTGTAATATATTGCCCTTTGCTTCTTTTACATCAGGAACTACATAAGGAATAGTTAGCTCCTTTCCTTCTGGTGTAACGGCGCTTACAACAAGAGGTTTATGCATAACGAAGGAAATTTGAGCAGAGCCTTTCACAGGCGATGGAGCTCGAGGAACATTTTCCACAACTTCACCTTCAAACAATTCTATACCTGTTTTTCCTTGTTCTTTTGGAATTAAATCTAATTTTCTTTTAGTTGTAAATTCTGCAACAGTTTTATCTTCAAAAACTTTAGATTTCGAACTTACTTCTATTAAAAGCTCTTTATCTTTTTCTGTTGCAAGTATGATGTCTATTTCTTCAGATGGCTTTTTCTCTAAGTTAACAGTGTCTTTAACCTTTTTACGTTTGACTTTTGATTCACTGTATGTCTCAAGACTTTTTTCCTTTTCATCCTCTTTCTCTGGCACTGATTTAGGAACTAATTTATCTTCAGGCTTCTGTTCTAAACTTACTTGGGTATGACAAATTTCAACTTGATCACGTGCGATTTGGAGCTTAGATTCTTCTTTCTTTGTTACGTCAATGCGTTTTGTCACTTTCTCTTTGGATCTTTTCAGCATTTTACTTTCAATATCTAATTCTCTCTTTCCTGTCCGTATTCCTTCAATAGTTACATCGATTTCATTCTCAGAGTCAACTTTCTTACTCAAGGATATTGAATCTTCAAAAGTTTGCTCGTCTTCTTCGGATTCAGTCTCAATTTTGATATGTGCTTCTTCTTCAAATTGCTTTTCTGGTTTTCTAATAATTTCTAAGGAAGTTTTATCTCTTTTTTTAGTTTTCATTTTAGATTTCATTTCGACCGATAATTCTGGTTTCTTGATTTCCTCTTTTGTTATTTCAATACCCTCCTTGAATATTTTAGTTTTAACTTTAGGAGCCAGTTCTATTTCTGTTTGTTCAACTAAATCAGTTTCCTTTACATCAGTTGTTACAGTAACCAAGCCTTTGGTATCTTTATCAACTTTGTCAGTGGATTTATCGCCGACGGTGATTTTCTTTCGCGCAATTTTGGCGAGAGAAACGGATGTTGAATCTTCTGGTTTTTCTTCATCTTTAACCAATTCAGTAACTAATTCTTCCTTAAAATCTACACTTTTGTCGATTAGAAGGGTTTCTGAGTATTCCGGTTTAGTAACTTTTTTAGACACACTATCAATCGTGACAACGCCCTTAGAAGTAAGTTTAATATCAATTTTCTGGTCATCTGTTTGTGTTGTGCCTGTTTCTGTTTGTGTATGTGTGGTATCGGTTTGTGAAGGGATGGACTTTAGTTCCCCATGCATATCGCGGCGTAATGCTAAAATTTCCACATCAATATCTTTGCGCTTTTGATCTTTTTCTTCTCCTTCCAAAACAATATCTTCTTTTACTTTTCGGACGACAGTTTGCCGTAATGATATTTTAGCTAAAAAAATAAAAAATGTCTATATAGACACAATAGATCGCGTTTTATGACGGCCTTTTCCAGGAAAATAATTTAAACTATTTTACTTCTAACTTAATAATATATAAATAGAAAATTAAAACTAAAATACATTAAGAAACATTGCATAAAACTATCATTTATTTTGTTGTTTAGATGGTTCAATTACTCATTGTTATACAGTAAAAAAAATAATACAAGTTAAAAATTTAATTCTAAATAAAAATTTAATCCTAATTACAATGCAATACTTAATAACTACAAATAACTATTTAGTAATTTTTTCCTTATTTATCCAGAAAATCCCTGAAAAAATAAAATCATATTTAAACATGCTATGTATATATATATATATATATATATATATATATATATATATTGACTAATTGACTACTTACTTCTAGACAGTGTAGTTGACGCACAAGAAAAGGGATGCATTATCTTTAAAGAGAATTGAAACCTGAATTTTCGCGTAAGACTATTTCATATGTTTACCTTGAATATTGACTATCCAGTAAAACATTAAATTTTGGACAATACTGCACCGTGAAAAGACCATAAAGGAACGGGATTATCAGCAACAGATGAGAGAAAGTGTTCTTTTAAAATTGCAATCAATTTCAATGCAATTCATCAATAAGTTAGCGTCAGAATTGTTGGACGGACAGTCGGTGATATGGGCTTTCGGAGTCGAAGAATCACGCGTACAATGTTGTTGGTTTTGCGCCACAAACCATTACATACTGTTTGAGAACAATAACACTGCTATTTGTTAATGGCTGGAAAAATGTTGTCTGGTTTAGCGAGTCTTATTTCCAATTTATAAGGCTTAAGGGCTTTTGAGAGTATGGAGAAAGTTAAATGAATTTATGAATCTTATGTGTCAGTAGGATGTTAAAGCTGTTGTGTTATTGTTTCTCATCGCCTTGTACAGCAGAGCCAGGTCAGGTCCATGAGCTCATTCACCCTTAAAAAGTTTATCTCCAAATGGGGATTTTGAGCCAAGTCATTTCTGGTGAGCCTCAGGTCTTTGACGTCTTACCATGGTTCACGTTGTTGTATTGTCTGTGATGGTGTTGTGATAATGAAGTTAGCATGATATGAGCCCCCAATACGTTTATAGACGAATATAAGAGGTAATAGAAACGTAAGTATTCTTTCTAGTTACTTACACCTATTCATATCTATTTCCCATTCCGATGCCCTTGGGATATTCCAGCAGATTATGAGATGTCGAAATGTGCTTCCGAGTGGCTAAAGGATTTTTATTTTTATTTTAGGCGCTACCAGTAAGCATCTATATCTCCAGACCTGCCTTTAAATCGCTATTTGAACGATTTAAAAAATTTTTGAACGTCAGCAAACAAGGCTATCATGTTTGAGTGTCGTTGACGATGAGAAAAAAACCATTCCTGATTTTAACTAGTAATAAAGAAGTTTTTTTAATTAGAATTTTTTTCCGTTTGTAAGTTTTCAAAATCATAAAAACTATCTGTTATTCGAAATAACTATTTTTCAAATCTTTACTGATATTGCTTCCAAAATATATAATGTTATTAATAGAACAGAAGAAAAAACAAAGTGAAAAAGAGAAGTCAGATCCTCCACTTTATGATTAGATTAGCTGGCACGGAGGATTTAATTTTTTTCTTCTTTAAACTATCATGTTTACGAAACTTCAAGTTTGGCTATAAAACTGTGAAATTTTGAACGTTATAAAATGTAATTCTCTTACACATTTCGTGAGCACAAATCTCGCCAAACCGACATTTTTATAATTTGTTGAGAGCTAAGAGGAGATATAAAACACACCTTGTTTAATTCATTGCAATCGAACATAAACTTTATTACTATTTTTACATCTTAAATATATTAAAATAGCTAACTAAACGCAATTAATAATGAAAAGATTTATATATTTTAGGACCACTAGTTTATTTTCGTAAAAATGTTTCGAAATATGCTGTTTTAAACTATGAAAAATAAGCCAACTAATAACTAGAAAATGGGCTTATATCACATGTATAATATTTTATACCAGTTAATATTATAAACATAAATTAACAGCAGGTATAGGAAGAAACAATGTTTTCGCTAAGACCACGTATACAGCAATATGATAAAAGAATAAAAAATAAATTTTTTATGCTTTGGTAAAACAGTATTTAAAAAAAATCTATTTAGTTCTCTAAAAAACAACTTAAAAGTGGAATGTTGTATCAATGACATTATGCATTGTCTGTTGCAAAATACTTTAACTGCTATCAGTTGCAAAGATGGAAATAGTTTGGTTCTTTAGATGCTCAGGTGGAGGAAGAAAGAAATGAAGATTTGTCATCCTCCCCTTGAACAGGCTTTGCACTGAAATCATTGTTCGTAGATACAGCTTTATCTAGTATCAAATCAGAACATTCATGTCTCAAGGAATTTTTTAAAATAAAAATCATGAATTTTAGCTTTTTATATATTCATTCTTAATAAATCAATTCAATTCTTAATAAAAATTTACATACATTCTAACAAACTTCTTTATATAATTTTTAGTCGATTTGAATTTCTAAAATGGCTTCTAAGATAACTAAGCTGATTTTTAAAGTTCACAGATAAAGTGAAGAATAAAACATTAAAAAATGAAGTATTCTTTTTATAAAAATCGTAAGTGAAAATTGTCTATAGTGGAACCAGAAAACGTAACACTTTATAGTTCATTAGAAACACCATATAAAAAGGTATTCTACACACAAAACTATTTGATAAGCAAAATGCAACCTATAAGGGAATTCTGCGGGTAATTTTTAGCTGCAAAGGCCTATATCTCGATCTTACATCAGTAGATGAAGACCACATGAGTCTGAAGTCAAGAGAAAGCAACGATATATATTTAACGGCCGGATTCGTAGCCAGGTAGACACAGACAGTTGCGAAGTGAAGCATCAGAAATTCTGTTGTCAAACATCTCAAAAATGGTCGCTATTCCTGCTTCCTTTCTCACAGCATGCCTCTTAATGTTTGATTGTAGAAAACGGATCTAATAATCAGAAAATACTTTTTCCATGACACGCAGTATATACTTGTGTATATTTGATGTTATGATTAGAGATGTAAAATTCCCGGGAATTTTGGGCAATATTAGGAATTTTGAGGGAATAAACTCAACCAATCACCGTGCATTGTTTTATCTTTTATAAATAAAGACAACTACGAAAATATGTAAAATATTGTCTGTTCTGTCTTCCAGTAAAGAAGTTAATTAGTTTCGTACTGAACAAAAAAAAAAAAAAAAAAAAAAAAAAACTTGTAAAATAATAAAAATAATGAATTAATATTTAATAAAAAATATCAAGATATATATTTAGGACTGTGTGTGTGTCACAATAACGACTGACATTTCCATGATTCTGCCTTAAATTCATACAGAGAAAGAAAGGGGGAAAAAAATTTTTTTTTCTCAGCATAATTTTTGAAGACATTCTAAATTGGTTGTTAACGCAAAATTATTTTCTTTTCTTAGAAAACTTTCTATTACTATAATTAGTAGTAGAAATTATAAAATAAGTGGACCTTTATTTATTTTAAAAAATATTTTGACAGAAAAAAAAAAAAAAAAACTTCAAACATTTCTATATCAGCTGAAAAATTTCAACACTCTTGAGGTCTTTCAAAATTCTCGGGAATTTTTAATATTCCCATGGGAATAAACCGGATTTATTCCCAAAAATAAACCAGGTTTTTGTTCTCCTTTACAACACTAGTCATGATGTATTGTAGAAGTTGAGATTATATATATTCTAACAATACACAGTCACGATGCTATTCTGCATGAACAGTGTCTACAGAATGTCTGAAAAGAGTAAGGTATAATTATGTAACTACAATAATCAAAGCGTCAGTGATCAATATTTGTAACCAAGCCGGACGATATCGATACGAAGTATGCTAGGTATAATGAAGGCTGAAGGACATATTTAATTAGTTTGATGTAATCCGCAATGGGTTCAAGTAAATTTGCCAGGACATTGAGTTGAACTGAGTTTAGATGGCATGAACGGGAAAAATACATCATAGTTTTGAATCTCTATTATACTTCCCCAATCATAGTAGGAAAACAGCAGTGCAATTCAATCTTTCATGGCAAATGATCACCTGATATTTTCAATAAGTGAGAGTTGTGGAGATTATGCTAGCTAGGAAAACAATCAAATATATTTTCAGAATATGATGTGCAACACGTGCTCTTGCATTATATTGTTGAAGCATGGGGCATAGTCATTATTTTTAGGATGTAAGGAATGATCGCCCGTTCAGATTCAAACTAGAGATGTGTGTATTGGTATCCAATGGATGGTCATACCATCACCAGATGGGTGTCCTTTATGATGATATTGAATGCAACAAAGAGAAAAGCATTTCTGCTCAGTCTCGAGATTAGCAAAATATCAGCATCAAAATATTGCACGCAGAACTAGGACACGTTTAAAAAGATGAAATTGTGTCACTCCCAAATCCACCTTTGTCGTTTGGCATTCCAGAATCAGACTCTGTATCTATACTGCGTAGTCAATGAAGTCGCAGTAATAGTCATCGTGGTACTGCAAACACCGGAATTGATACCGGAGGAATTGCAAACAAGTCAATTTCCTAACAAATGGTCCGTTATACAATTTTCTGCAAGTCTTTTAATATGATTTTCAGCAATACATAGAATTCACAAGACACTGGTTGGATTTCGAATAGTCTGAATCACGGAATGATATTCATATTTTTGACAGTCAATGATCTTCTCTAAATAAAACTCTGACTTTTGTTAGTAAGTATTTCTTCTTAATCGAAACATAACGTAATATATTCAAATCAAACTCTGACTTCACGCTTTCATTTCCGAATGAGAAACCCATTGCACGACTTTTCTTTTACGCAGTGCTGCAGATATCATTTGCCTCTATGTGCCGTCCAAATGTGGTGATCATTTGATTATACAGACCTGTTCATCCTAAAATGTGATTTTGACGTTTGTAAGATAGTTCCTTTCTGGAATTAAAATTTTAATGCTCCGCACTGCATAGCAAAGGTTCAGTATCTTATATAATGGCCATTGACTTAGCGACTTTGCAGTCTTTACTATTTAAAAACATCAATCAATTCTAATTTACAGAAATTTAAAAAATAAGTAATATTCACCAGGGTTAGTTTAGATATAATTCAGTATATATCTGGAGAAAATTAATTTAAGAATGATGAAAATTAGAGTTGAGTATGTCCTATAAAGGAGCTCTAAAAATTTCTTAAATTATTTTTATTCAAAGAGATAAAAGAAGCAAAAATTAGAGAAATAAATAAAACGAATCTTCATACGATAACATGTTTAGATCATTTCTATGAAGTAGTTGCAGTTAAAAACTATTTAATATTACTTAGAGGAAGAAAATTTTTGAATCAAATCAAATAAATACATCAAATCGTAAGAAACTGATATGTAAAACTTAAGCAACATGTTTTTTTTCCACAACTTGATGAGAAATTTGAAATTCGGGAATGAGATACAAAAGTATTTCGTACTAAAATAATGAAAAAAATACTAATTGCACAAAAATAAATACAATGCATATAGCATGAAATAAAATCAAAGAAAGCCTTTACAGAAATCATAGCAACATTATTAAACACAATTGCCTGACCAAGAGGAAGAAAATAAGCAATTGATCCTTAGTATAGGAAGTGCCTTCCCCTTACTGCAATGTCTCTCAGCACCAAATTGTTGAGTAGTTCTTGAAGAGAAAGAATGCTCATTCCTCAATCAGCATCTGTTTCAGTGGTTGGATGCTCCTCTGATGATATGAACATGTTGGAAGTCATCTCCGCAAAGCACCTCACACATGTTCTATGGGATTAGAGCCAGGAAAGTAAGCTGGCCAGTCCATTCGAATGATATCTTCCCTTTCCAGTAGCTGCCAAACAGTGGAAATATGGGGTGGCAGTGCATTGTTATCCATAAAAACGAAGTCTGTTCCAACGGTACCCCAGAATAGAAGCACATAGTGAAAATCATCGCCTTTTATTAGCAATCGAAGATAATAGAATCTCTGCCAAAAACATAAATTCCAGTCTTTCGATAGAGATTCTGTAATTTGTGAAGGCACCTAGATAATCAATTGCGACGCTTGTGGTCCCGTTATTGTACAGCTGTTGGGCAAACAGACTTGCTGTTTGTTTTTGGGCTCTTTTCACTTGCAAGACGTTATACCGGTCATCCATTGTAGTTGTTTCCCTGAAGTGGCCCCCGACAACCTTTCTAACAGCTGTTTAGAAAGCCTAAGGCTTTCCAAACAGCTGTTAGAAAGGTTGCTTTCCAAACGTGCCAAACGATATTTTTGATGATTCCAAATTCTTAAGTTACAATGGTACAACATCACATACAATAGTACAACAACGCCCCTTTCCCAGCTTTCCGATCATTCGTCCACGAGTAAAGTTGACAAGATTTCATGACAGAACTCATTTGCACTTGCAGAGAATGCCTTTAATTGAGTCTTCAACCATTTTTTCAACAATTGAAATCCCAACAATTGGATTGTAGTCTTGAGGTGCGCGCACCGACAACACGAGTTTTGCATATGCTGACATCGGTTGTGATGTTTCGAACCAGACATTTGCATATGCATGACCTTTCTAATGAATTACATATTCATTGTACTCATTGAAACAATCCCTTTTCTGCAATTTCATGGCTATGTAATTTACATTGTTGCTTAAATTTTGCATACCTTATAAAAACAATAACAAATCATTTAGTAATTCTGACTAATATGTCTAAAGCATTACAAACTTCTGCATACATGGTTGTAATTCTCTTAGTTCATTACAGAGATTCTGAAAACAACTAACAATGGGTAATAAATCTATGTATATGGTTATTTCCTTTTGTTCGTATTTTTATCTTTGGCTACTTAAAACAAACCATATTTCAATATTTAAACTTCAATTATTTGCTATTAAATTAAACTATTAATTTTTTTTTAATTTTATTGATGATCTATATATATAGCTGAAATGTCAAGAGAAATAAATGATAATATATATATATATATATATATATATATATATATATATATATATATATATATATATATATATATATATATATATATATATGACTAAACTAACGTGGAATGTCAGTATAAAATTGATTAAATTATTTTTTATCGTTGTTAATTTTTTTGGCTAGAAACGTAAATAGTCAAAACATTGTATGTGCTACATTTTGGAATATAATTTTTTATAGTTCTTGAGAGATTAAATTGGGGAACAAAGTTTTAATTATAAGATATTTATAATTATGTCTTATATTTTCCTTGTATTTATAAGAACCTGCAAACAAATCTCTCTCTCTCTCACACACACATATATATATATATATGAATATTTCAAATAAAATAAAATATTAAGACTCTCTCTCTCACACACACACACACTTTAGAATTTAAGTAGAAATCAATAATCATTGCAGATTCGATATAAAAAAAAGATATCATGTTAGCAAAAACACTTTTCTTTTATGAATGGATTCAAAATATTCAATCTATCATGAGTCTGCAATCTTTACATAAAACAAATTTTTTTAACTCTTTTCATCCATATATAATACAAGCTCTACGCAAAGACATAAGGATGTAAAGTCACTTTAATTAAAGAACTTATATAATATAAAATCCAATAGAATTTATCCTAAGAGTTGCCATATGTTTAGATTTCAGAGGAACAGAAAAAAATTCAAAGCTAAAACAAGAAAAATCACATTCTTAAGAATGTTTCTATTTATTACGAAAAACAAGATAAATCTAGTTGACTATTAATAGTAAAATCGAAAGCAAAGGAATGTATCATTTTTGATACACTGTAAACTTAAAATACCGGGTGATTATAATTAAAGTCCCGATTTTAAAAATCGATAATTTTAAAACAACTGGTCAGAATGACTTGATATGTTAGCAGAACAATCGTAAAACAATGGAATTTTGTTTGGGGAAAAAATAGTTCCAAAATGTGCCGATAGATGGCGCTGTTCACGTAATATCAGGAGGAAAGTCCAAAAATGTATTTGTTAAACACAGAAATGTTGTTAGCCAAAAGAAAAAAATTAGAGTTCAGGGATTTACTAAAGATTTATTAACGAAAAGACAAGAATACAGCGACAACAGCGATTATGACAAAAAAAGAGCTTCATGGAATCAACAGCTTGCTGATGATTAAAGCATAAGTTGTTCGATATGCCCTCCGCCTTGTTACGCTACTAATTGGAAGCGCAAAACGGCATGCTCCACAACAGATCGAAGGGTATTTGTACTGATGCAATGGATGTGGTGTGTGATGCTTGCCTTCAAGTCGGCTAGATTTTGAAAACTCCCGCTGTAAACAACATTCTTCAGGTACCCCCAAAGCCAGAAATCACACGGGTTTAAGTCGGGGGGAACGTGGCGGCCACGTTGTTGGAAAATGACGGCTTATGATCCTGTCATCTCCGAAATTAGCACTCAGTAGCTGCTTCACAGGAGTAGAAATGTGCGGAGGAGCGCCATCTTGCATGAATAATGTGCGATCCACAACTGACGCTGCTGAAGTGCCGGAAGGACATGGTTACGCAAAAGTGTTTCATACCGCTTGCCACTAACGGTGCAGGTAACGGGACCCGCAGCTGTGATCTCCTCGAAGAAAAACCGACCAACGATAAACGCTGCCGTTATTCCGCACCACACAGTAACCTTTTCAGACTGAAGAGGTAATGGCTGTAGCTGGGACGGATTCTCGGTCGCCCATATCCTGCAATTTTGCGTATTTACAGAACCTTGCAAATGAAAGTGGGCTTCGTTAGACCACAGAATGTTCCATGGCCATCCGTTGTCCACTTCCATCCGGGCAAGAAATTGCAGTGCAAAAGATTGACGTGCTTCCAGGTCAGCCGGTAGCAACTCCTGCACATGAGTTATCTTATACGGATAACAGAGCAAGATCTTCCATAGGATTTTACGCACCGTGCTGTTTGGCATATCTAGCATTCGGCCAATTCCCCGTGCACTGCTGATTCCAACATCACTGTTAGTCTGTTCTTGTAATGCTGTAGCCACATCTTCCACTGGCGCAGCCGAAACTGGTTTTCTTCATCTACCCCGTTTAACGTCAAATGAACCGGTCTCTTCGAATTTTGCAATCATTTTTCGCAGACCTTTTGCGGTTATTCGACCCCATTTAATGGATTTTAATGTTCGAAACTTCCTAATAGCTGTAAGTGCACAGTCATCGTTCTTATAAAAAAACTTCAAGAGCAGAGCGCGATCCTTCATAGTCAGAGTCATGATGAAGCATTTAGGCAAAGAGCTGGTGTTGTGCATTTTTATGGCAGCTAAGTCTTATGTGCGCACGTCACGTATTAGTAATTTGCATTTATCTAAACAATGTGAGCGCTGGCAGCGCCATCTAAAGGCACATTTTAGAACTATTTTTTTTCTTTGCCAAATAAAATTCTGTTGTTTTACGATTGCTCTGCTAACATATCAAGTCATTCTAACCAGTAGTTTTAAAATTATCGATTTTTAAAATCGGGACTTTAATTATAATCACCCGATATATATAAATATAATCCCTATTCTGTTTGTCCACTGCTGGCCACCCAAATTGCAACACCAAAAAGGACAAGAAATATCAAAAAAAAAATTATTTTGTAGATAACATGTTGACTAAGTATCAAATAATTAAATTTATAGACTTCTATGAAGTGTGTTCCTGCCAAAATCAGTAGCCAGAGTAGCCGCCATTGTTGGAGATCACCACTGCTAGACATTGATTCAAAAAGATTTTTTTCTTGGGGTATAGCAGACCAAGCAGAATCCACATATTCCCAAAGTTGATCTGTTGCGGAAGCTGGGGATATAATCTGGGTCAATCGTAGAGCACCCATGGATCACATGATTTCTATCAGCGAAAGATGCGGACAGTGAGAGGGCCAGGGAAGCAATTCAATGTGTCGATTGACGAAGAACCCTTAGACAATGCGTGCGAAGTGTGGTCGTGTATTATCCTGTTGCAATATGGCTACACGGCAAGTCCTGAAGTTAAGGAAGGACAACTGACTCTAACACTTCGGATATGTAACGCTGGCTGTTTAAAGTACCGACAATGGCTACTAGAAGAGTGCGAGAGTGATACCCAATACCACCCCATACCATAATAACCGGTACAGAACCAGTGTGGATGTGCGTAACCCAGCTGTTCATCATCCTCTCTCCATGGTGTCTCCAAACTCGAATGCGACCATCGTGGTGTAGCAAACAGAAGCGTAACTCGTCAGTAAAGACAGTTTCATCCCATTCTGACGTCCACATCCTTCTTTCTAGAGCCCCTTTACAGGATCCTTATTTCTTTCATCGCACCATTGGCGGCGGAAACGCCTGTGGTTCTGCGTCAAGGGTAGATGAAGCAATGGACATCTTGCGGACAAATCATTATGCTGTAAACTGGGTCGAATAGTACAAGCAGACACTGGATGATGCGTTACAGACTGAATATGCTGCGCTATGGTTGAATGATCAGTCATTGCCATGCGCACGATTCGCCCATCATCACGTGAAGTGGTGCATTGTGGTGGATGCGATCAACACGTCAGTCCGTCGTACCCTCCTGCACACAATGATCACATAGCCGCATTACATTTGCCTCGTTTCGTCCAACACGGCTACCGATTTCCCTGAAAGATAATCCACTATCCCTATAGATCACTATCATTCCTCTGTAGAATTCGGATAATTAATTAAAAATGATCACTATTTCCACGAGGCGTAACTGATCGTTTTTGTGAAGAAAAACCACAATTGCTTAAAATGAAATCGTCGAAATTTCCAAACGCTTTGAAATGGCGCCCCAAGCACGCGTGATGTGCGTCTGCGCTGAGATTCTAATCATTTGCATATCTTATCACCGCTAATGCATGTTGTGAATTTCATATTATTTGCATGTTTCCTTCAGGGTGCTGCATTTACAACAGTGTATTTTAAAATTTTTTCAGGAGTTGAATTGTGAAAGGCTAGTGAATGAAACTTCTGCATTTGTATGCTATAACTTTTTGAGTATATACGCTCGGATTTATTTTGAAATTTTAGATTACCTCATCTGTAATGCATTCAAACCGTGATTGGGGCTAATTTTTTATCGGACTTTGCTGTTTTAGTGATGACCAATGTTCCGGAACTATTTCACTTCATTCTATATTTGAATTTTGAGTACCGAATTCACAAAAAATTACCTCAAATATCTGGAAACCACTGCAGGCCTATTCAACTCCTACAACCATTCGAAAATAGGCAAAATTTAGATAATCATAGCTATTTCAAGACAGTATCAAAGCTGTTTCTATAAAAATGTCATCCAATTATGCTTCGAGGTTGCGTATTTTATGGAATAATCTACCTTCAAATTAACCAAGACCTTTCTTACGAATACAAATAGTCTCAAAAGAGAGTCAAATGAAATAATTTATTGAATCCGCCTCATAATGGAGCATCATTTTGTTTTACCCCATAAATACAGATCACAAATATGAAGTTAGAAGGCGCAAATTTTAAAGTATTTTTCTTTCGTTTTCAATGAGCAGATTTTCTTTTTCCTTTTGAAACAAAACATTAATCTTATTTTTTAAAAAAGTAGGAAAAGAGTAAAAAGTAATATAGTTAATTCAATATATGTATCTGTTATATAAATATAATTCATATCAGTAAATAAAATATATGTTTTAATCCCTATTAAGTGAATCTAAAAACTTTAAATAAATTATATATATAGCAAAATGTTATATTTAAAATTGATTTTAAGAATAATTTATTAAAAGTTTTTTTTTTCAAGAGTGTAAATTGCGTTGATATAAATAGAACACTCTACGCGGTGTTTAACTAAAACTTAATTGCCACCTTTTTATTAAGTCTATAAAATTAAATAAGAAAAACACAATCCAGCTTCATTTTTCCAGTTGCAATCCACCTGCGTATATGAATTGATGCAAACAATAACTGAAGACGAAATTTCGAATATTCCTTTACTTAATTAATAATAATAAATTAATAGTTTAAATAAATGTAACAAAAATCAAACACGTTTCCTACAACTCTGCTCAGCTTCAAAACTCAAAAAACAATTACATTTAATTTTTTAAAATTTTATAAATACAAATAACTTTGAGAGAGAGAGAGAGAATGAAAATATAAATATCTGCAAAATACTACAAAGGAACATACTTAAATATAAAATAATATTTTTTAAATAAAATTCTTGAAATAAAAATAAATTTTGATAATATTCCTCATCCCCATCCATGTATTTCGCTAAAATGTAGAAAAAATGAACGTCTAGCAGTGGGATTCAAAGTGATTGAATAATTTAATTTACTCTCAGCAGTTTATCACAAATTGACACTTCAGCACACATAATTAGAAAGAAAAATAAACAGCAAATATTTTGTAACAACTTAAAAATGATGATGAGTACAGTACAGAACTCAAATCAAGTTAAATTTTCCATTTTAGAAAATCTATACTCAAAAATAATGCATGATCATAAAAGGCAAAACGCAAACTCAAATGTAATTTTACTTTTATTTTCCTTAGTAGGATTTCGTTATAAAGCGAATTTATATATATATATATTAAAACATTTATGAAATATAGAATGCTGCTTTTACTGCATAATACACGACTGGCCATTAAAATTGCTACACCAGGAAGAAATGCAGTTAACAAAATGATATTTATTGGACAAATATATTATACTAAAAATAACAAGTGATTAAATTTTCAAAAAATTTGGCTGGATAGATGCTGAGAAATCAGTACCCAGAACAACCACCTCTGGCAGTAATAACAGCAGTTATACGCCTGGGGATTGAGTCAAACAGAGATTGGATTGCATGCACAGGTACAGATGCCCATACAGCTTCAACACGATGCCAAAGTTCATAAACTGTAGTGACTGACGTTTGGTGACGTGCCAGTCGCTCGGCCACCATTGACCAGACGTTTTCTGTTGGTGAAAGATCTGGAGAACGTGCTGGCCAGGGCAACAGCCGAGTATGTTCCGTATCAAGGAAGGTCCGTACAATACCGGCAACATGCGGTCGGGCATTATCCTGCTGAAACGTAGGGTTTCGCAGGGCTCGAATAAAGGGTAGAGCCACGGGTCGTAACACACCAGAAATGTAACGTGCACTGTTCAAAGCACCATCAAAGCGAACAAGAGGTGACCGAGACGTGAATCCAATGGCACCCCATTCCATCACGCCAGGTGATGAGCCAGTATGACGATGACGAATGTACGCTGCCAGTGTGCGTTCACCACGATGTCGCCAAACACGGATGCGATCATCATGATGCTGTACACAGAACCTGGAGTCATCTGATAAGATGACGTCTCGTCATTCGTGCAACCCAGGTTCGTCGTTGATCACACCATTGAAGGCGCTCTTGTCTATGACGCAGCGTCAAGGGAAGCCGCAGCCTTGGTCTCCGAGCTAAGAGTCCATGCTGCTGCAAATGTCGTCGAACTGTTCATGCAGACGCTTGTTGTCTTCCAAACGACCCCGTTTCTTGACTCACGGTTGCACGATCCATTACGGCCATGCGGATAATATGCCTGTCTTCTCGGCTGCTAAGATCATTATTTTATACAATGTAACTCTCGAAAGAATATATTTTATGATAAGCATTTTCTGGAAGTGAAATAAGCAGGTAACAAGTGAAGCAAGGTCTTTTAACTGGCCCGTTGATGTGATCATGCCACAAAATCAACAACTACTAAGAAAATTTGCAGGGACTTTGAGAATATTTTAATAAACAAGTTCAAAAATATCTTTACTTAGATGAGATCTGAAGACCTAACGAATTATTCGAGCACAGAAGGCTGGAAACAGAACATAACAATACAAGTACAACAGGTAATAAAACTGCACCAGATTGTTTTGTTATTGCTCAACGGCCATTTTTTGCACAAGAGATTAATTACTCTGGCATCTACGTTTAAATTAAATTCATACGATATACTGACATCAACGTCCGAAGTGGAAATCGAATCCTTTAGCTATGGAACAGAAGACCAGCGCTGTACACATTCTGCTGCCTGCTCAGCCAAGGGCATATATATACATAGCGGTGCAAGCGAACCTTGGACTGCACCTTAAAGCAAATGGGTTTGTAAACTCACCTATCACTAAGTGCTTCGTAATTTTGAGCCACGGTTAGATGACGAGGTCACATTTGAGCTGGCATAATCCTCTCCACATCTTTGAATGTTCCCTTCTGAAGTCCTTCAACACACCTAGGATTTTGGACGTCATAGATTAACGTGGAAAAGTCCCCAACCCACGGAGCTGTCACAACCACGAGAGGGAGAATGTGGTCATCATTCCAATCACTGCCTGAGACAAATACGATTCACCGTGTTGATATTAACGGAAAGCGGCGTGAAGCTATTGAGTCGCTGGAGCTCATGAACCATTGGTACCAGAAAGTGGTCAAATCGTCCGACAGCAGTATCTTGAAGCTTTGACGGGATATCACAGAAAATGGCTTCCCAGACCTGACCTGTAATATCAACTGAACTGGCAATAGGCCATTTGGTGAAAAATGTAAAAATTGATAGATATGTGACTCCAAAATTTTCAATCACAACACACAGTTATCAGAATCAAACGGAAAAGGTTGTCAAAGATGATAATCCTCCAATTAGGCATTGTAATAAAAAAGATTCGTCTTTTGTTAAGCAGTAGAGAAATAACAGGATGGCAGTTCAAAGCAATCTCAACTAATCAACTTCAAAGTATTTACATTAGATGTCTACTGATTGCACCAAATTTCTGATATAGCAGCTGCTGGAGCAGTTGTTGTACTTGATTTTGCAATCCAAGAGTCCTTTTTTATATGCATGTTCAATATATAGAAGTTAAACAATAAACAATGCCAGTTTAATTTTATTTTTGCAGAGCTAATTACTTCAATGAATATGTAAGTCGGTATGCTTGATGGCGCGATTTTCTCTCGAAGACATAAGGCGTACCTTATTCAATATTAGTCAGTAACACTGCTGGATAACATTCTTCTTATCAATATATAGTATACAAATAATCAATAGGATTGTACATTTTTCCCACCAACCATTCCCCACTGCCACAATATTATTATGCCTATATATGTATTATGTGTAATATATTTGTATATGCATACATAAAATTGTAGTGGACAATAATATATATTAAGAGTTTGCATGTACTAAAATTTATGTAAAAAAGAAAAACAAAGTAAATTAAAAAGCAAGTTTAACTAAAACTTTGGTTTTAATATATTCTATATATATATGTATAAGTTTTTTAAATTTAAATGTAAATAGTTGTTATATTTCTATATATAACTAAATTCTAAAGCTAATAAAATAGTAAAGAAAAACAAAATTTAAATAAAAAGGACATTTAAATATTTATACACAACATATATATATATATATATATATATATATATATATATATATATATATATATATATATATATATATAGGAAACTGGAAAAAGCCGTCATGAGTTACAATAGAAATTAAACTGAAATTAGTGTTAATAAATTTTGTTAATTATAATTGTTTTATAAATGGCAAGATATTTTTGTCAACTCCTAAAAATGATGAACTTACATAAGATTATAATTTTTATAATATGTATATTATAATTTTTATAATACATTATAAAAATTATAATATATTATAAAAATTATAATACATTATAATTTTTATAATTATTGGATATAAATTTTTTCGAAAAAGCTTAAAGAATTTAAGGACATACTGACATGTTTAAGTTAAAGTATTTCAGTGCTTTAATTTTCAACAAATAAAATTGGAAAATTCTATTTTAAAGCAAAATTATTTTAAGGCAACAAATATATTTAAAGTAAAATATAAATCAATAATGGATTTCAAAGAAGAAACTTAAGTAAAAAATTTGGAACTTCAATATTTATTTGAAAAAAGATTTTGATTTATTAGATTTTAAAATAAAGAAATTTACTTTGATTGTATTACACATATATTTGTATAGAAAAATGATTTAATAAAACTGAATCAGTTATAATTTCAGAAATACTATTCAAAATTTTAAATAGACTTATTAAATATTGAAGAATACTGCAAAAATAACTGTACAATTCTAGGTTTTAATTTTCTTTTTTTAAGCAGCTTTTATTAAATAGACACACATAAATATCTTGCCATTTTAATAAAGATTTCCTCCATAAATTAGATGAATTTTACTTGGTTAAAAAACAGATTTCAGTTACCGCAAGAAAAATCAAAAGCAAATTAGCTTGAAGCACATCTTTTGGTGTTTCATTGTAAGTTGCATGTATGATACAAAAGATAAAGCCATAAAATTAAAACCATATTAATGAAAAATATTAATAATTGGATTAAATATAGTAGCGTCACCAGCAATTATGCTCTTTGTATTAGACAGCAAGTTAGAAAAGTTCTTGTAATATGCTTCTTTTATAACAATCCTTTTGTGAATCCATGGGTTAAAGTAAAGTCAGATTACAAATTTCTCTTGAACACAACCAGAGATAATATTTAGCGGAAGCCTCTATGGTAAATTATTAGAATATTATTCATGATCACATTAGAAGGCAATGAAAATACTTATATAATTGAAAGTATAAGCATAAAGATTAATTTAAATAATTACAAGATTTTAGCATGAAAAGCATTATTGCAGTTTGCCTGTAAAATAATCAATGGTTTGTACCAAATATTACAATATAATTATGTAATAATATTAATAAGCATTATTAATATAGATGCTTATATTTTTTGAAAAGTTAGTGTGTGTGTGAGAGAGAGGTACTTTTCTCTATATGTTAACCTCCCTGAATATACTGTATATATGGACAATGTTACAACTGACACAGAAATTAAGATTTAATGAGTAAATATAAATCCTAAATAGATTTACATATACTTATAAATAAATTATTACTTTTTGCAAATCCTAAAATAAATGTTACAAACCATTGATTATAGTAAAATGAAAAGTCCAACATTAATTAAAATAAATTGCTATATTTCCATGAAAGCTGAAACACCAAATTTTAGTGAAAAATATTATTAATTATTATTAATATTATTAATAATATTTATTTCAATGATAATTAATAAAGTTAGAAGTATTTGATACACATGAAATTGCATAGATGCAAATAGTTTAGTTCAGACTCTTGTTAGCTGAAAGCTAAAGAGAAAGAACCAAATATTATGTTTCGAACCTTCATCCTTTGATTGAATTTCCTTCGCTTTGCCTGTCATAACTGTAGAACATAATTTAATATTAATTTCGAATAATAATAATTAATCTTATTTTGAGCATTTTGCTATATTTTAATAAAATATATATATTAAAATATTTTACAATATATATATTAAAATATATATATATTAATATAGCTGAAGTCATTTTTTTATTTATAAATATAATAAATTAAGTGGAGGTTAAATTAAAAGTATTTTGTTTCTTAGAAGATATTATCATAAAATTTTTGTAAAATGATTTATTTTTATATTTTATTTGATAAAAAAAATCATTTTGATGTACATTAAGATTTTTTAACGAAGACTTTTAAGTACAATATATATTACAATATAATATTCTAATTGATTTTCTTAAAGCATTTTAGTATTTAACTAAATATAAAAAATAAAAAACAAAAGTATTATTAAATTATATATATATAAAATATGTTCTAGTACACATTTTAATTTTATATAAAATGGAAATTATTCTCAGAAAAAGCTTATTTAGAAGCCTTTATTATTGTGAATATTATATGTTGATATTTAAAAATTTAAAGTCAACAATGTAATACATTATTGTAATACATAAGAAGTGAAATAAGTAAAATATATTTTGAAAATAAAAACTATCCCTTTGATGTTCAATTAATAAACTAATTATTTAAAAAAATTGATAAAATGAGTAATAAAAAATCTAATTTTTTGTGCATAAAAAATACATTGATTATAGAATACATATTAAAAATGAACAATAAATATACATATAAAAATACTAGCAATTCATTATATAATATGTTTTTAAATGTTACAAATAGGCACCTTTATAAATTTTATACAAATAGTTTTATGTAATATGATTCAGAATATGTAAAAACATTACAAACATAAAATCCACACAAATAACAAATTCATGCAGAGTGGGATAAAACAGGTAAGTAAATTGCACATGCAATTCACAAAACACAAACATGGGTTAACATGGTAATAAAATATTTCAAAGTATATGAAATAATATATTTAATATCAAATATAAGAAATATTATTGCAAGCTATTTTCTCAACACATTTATGAAGCATTAATCAGCAAAATTAACCTACATAAAAATGTTAAGTAAAAAGAAATTAATATATATTTTATAATATATGTATAATTGCATTATTATAATTTCAGTAAGGCAAATTTAATTATTGTAAGTAAATATTAAATATTACATAAGCATATTAAATTTAGGTATATTTAGACTTTTTTCTTCACAAATTTTTATTAATATTATAACATTGATGTATAATATAAATGAAAATTTGTTAACTTATTTTTTGTAATTATAACATTATATTATTCTAATGCAATAATTAAGTATAAGCATTATTTATTAGTATAAGCAATAATTAAGCACGATTTTTAAATTAACTCTGTAAATATCAAATCAAGTGCCAATTTCCTGAAAGATCAAAAGGATTTACTTTCTTCATTTATTAGTTTTATAATTCATGTGTTCATCTGCAATTATGCGTTAAATTAGAGAGCATACTATTAACCATAACTTCTAAATCCCTTTTCTCTTTCAGAGCAATTATTTTAGATTTTTAATGAAGCTGCAATTTTATTAATGGTAATAATTAAAACAATTATATTGTAAATAAAGCATATTAGGTTAAGCCATCCCACTCTGTGTTTATTATTAAACTACAGAAATATGTTATCAAGATATATATACAAATATATTCCTAACTGTTCATAGTGTTTATATGGTTTAAGAACTAGTATTTTAAAACTCTGTAGAAATTTGATATTTTATCATAAGATTAAATTTTTTATACGACAGATTCACATTTAATACCTCATATCAATATATACAATTTTGTACCAATTTACTTTTTACCACTTGTTTTACGAAATTAAAATTTGAAATTAAATTGAAACAACTTTTGCTAACTGGAAAAGTATTTAATTTCTGCAGGTCCCAGCTTTCTAGAAATATATTTTGTGTATTTCTGCTTAACACTGGAATACATGGTGTTATCCTCAGTACATTTTATTTTTAATTTTATGGGTTCAATATAATTATGCAAAAAGAATTATCATTCCCAAACCATTGCCAAGAAAAAAATTTTCGGTACCAAATAAAGAATGATTAATTTTTAATATACATTTTAATGCTGATAATAATCAAATTATTTATTGAATAATCTTATTGCATTATGCTCTAAATAAAATTATTGACTTTAAGCACAAAAATTGGATTTAATACAGTAAAGAAATATGAATAATATCCCCAAGTTTTATTGATTTTTTAGTTTAAATTTGATAGCAAATAATTTTCATCCATTCGAATTATCTATTTTTGGCACAAAACTCCAATTATTATTCCTAACAGATTTTGTTTAGAAATACGAAGACATCCTCTAATGATGATGAAAGCTTCCTGCTTCTTTGAAATTTTCATCATCAGGAAGAGGTCATTACGGGAATTATAAGAATGGGACCATAATAGTTCTTCTACATTTTCTTTTTATTAAAAATTGATACATCCAAGCTTTCTTCATCATTTGTTTGAAGAGTCCTAAATACGTTTAATCTTATATTCTTTTAATGGGGATCGGTGTGTCTCGCCTCCACATGGTGCCCCCTAGAATGTTTTTTGGTAACCAAACGAGACAACTTCTGTAATTTTCGTTACTGAAGTCCAATTGTGATTATGCCTGCTATTAAAACAAGAAAAGGTCCTTCTAAGGGCCCAAACGCGACTGTCACCTCTGCCTTTTTCTGGAATGCTGGTGGACTGTCTAATACTGTCCGATTTTATTCCATCATACCAACAAATCTGCAACTTAATCAAAAACAAACTCCTCAAAGACCTTCATAATTCATATACCAAAATACTAAAGACAAGGCTTGGAGTTCCTGTTAAACTCTCCCCATGTGCCTTTTATGCTCTATTTTTACAGCCAATTTTAGAATTTTAACTGGACATGATTATCTCCAGGAACACTTAAGCCACATCAGTGTAGTCAACACACCCTACTGTACCCTGTGTCCTTCAGGAGCTTTTATGAACTTTATTCATTTGATAAGCTGTCCTGCACTTTCTTTTTTTAACTGATAACCCGACAACTTCCACAATCAGGCTAATTTTTATTGGGCTGCCAGAGGACTCATGGCCGATAAGGCCGCTGTTTCAACGTAGGATTAAAAAAAAATTTTTTTTAATGTGTATGCAACATTATGTTGCTCTTCTATTGAATTTTATCCTTTATGTAATATAAAGATATTTTTATCAAATATCATATTTATCAAAAATATTTTTCTGCATATTATTGTTATGTTGTATTATTATTCTGTATATTATTATTATAATTACTTATATTATTGTTATGCTGATAAAAGTAAACATATTTTTAAGAGGAAAGTATGAATTTTTTAAAAATTAAATAACAGGCTAATTGAAAATGATATACAAAGAAAGAGAAATGATTCTTTTAAAATAAACATACCCAAAACTTGAATTTCTTCAGATCGCTGGGCGGTTGGCAACTCTGGTCGGAAAGACTCCTTTGCTTTCTTTTCTAAGGGATGTTCAATTGTCATATCGCCTATTTCGTGTCCAGGAGTGACTTCACTTACCTTAAAAAATCAATTTTTTAGGTGTGTTTGAAATATAAAAACTTTTACCATAAGGCTAAAGTAATGAAATACACAAACAATAATAGGGAATAAATTTTAGTTTTCCTTTTGGAAGACACATTAAAAATTATTGTGAGATTCTAAGTATAACCCTTTATTGTACAAATTAATTTATTTAGTTTCAGATGATTACACATTAGCTAATTTTAAAGGCATATCATTAATTTTATCAATTTTATTGCATGTGTTGCCTTAAAAAATGACTTCAACACAAAATTAATTTTATAGGATAAATTATAATAAAATTAATGAATTCAAATAATTTTAAGATATTAGAATTAAACTGATGTTAAATTGCATATTTGATTTTTTTGAATGTTTACAATTTATAAATATAGAAGATTCAAACAATATTGTTTCTCTCGGCAACAGTTTTTCTTTATTGCATTTATCATATTTTTATTCTTTCTTTTTTACATAACTAACACATTTCTGGATTTAATTTTATAGATGGCATGAATAATGCACTTAAAGGAATGTTTGCACCCATAAACATGGGAATTTTCTTTCTTGTTATATTTTTTTTCATAAGTTTATGAATTTTCCCTTATATTTTGTTATTTCAATATGCTATAACCTTGATGATATTAATAACATATTAACAACTAATCAAGTAAACATTTATAGAATAATGTCTCCTTAATTAAAAATGATTTTTTCTGCTATAAAAATTATAGAAATTATTTTCCTATTAAACATCTTAACCACATAATTTAAAAACTCATTTAAAATAAATTTCAATAGTCTTTTATTGGAACAAATTTATAAATGTGATTATATAAATGTGAAATCCTGAATTTCTTCAATAATGGCCCTGCTTTAAAATAATGTTTGTTGTTTAGGTTTTGCACCAATTAAAATGAGTCAATTGTAACATGAAATAATTTATTTACCTGAACGGATACTTTTTCTACCATTCCCACATCTGCCTTCAGAGAAGAAGGTTTTTCCATTGGTTTCATATCCATAAGAGAACTGTGTGCTAGAGTTTCATACACTTGCATAGCTATTTCGGAAGGAAGAACAACATCAACTTTACGAGCTCCAGGGATAGTATCTGCTGTCAAGGAAGAGACAGAACTATTGCTAAGTATTTCTAAAACT
Organism: Latrodectus elegans; assembly: GCA_030067965.1. Taxonomy (NCBI): domain Eukaryota; kingdom Metazoa; phylum Arthropoda; class Arachnida; order Araneae; family Theridiidae; genus Latrodectus; species Latrodectus elegans. The sequence continues at coordinate 110,220,417 of CM057822.1, read as the reverse complement.
TGAGTTGCCAGCTCTGATGGTAAGCTAATTTCTGCTTTTTCAACAATTGGTCGTTCCTCACGTAATTCTTGCAGTGACCCTAAAGTGTTTCACACACAATTAAACCAATTGTAATTGTAAGTGAAAATTCTTTTTCTTACTGATATTAAAATTGAGCATTGTACTTAAGTGAATAGCCATGACATAATATCATTTAGATAATTTTGAATCCAAATGGTATTTTTTCACATATACCTATTGTTGCCTATTTATTGATCACATGCAATAATCAGATTAAAAACATTTTCAACAATTTTTTTAATAATTAAATATTTCAGCATTAATATTTTAAAGTATTATGATTATAATTGAACAGTATTTTGTTATAGTTTACTTACAGTTAAATTAAATAGGAGGAATTATATTTTATTTATATGTAATAAAAAAGAAAATTGTGATCCACACTGCAATTATCATCGACACTACAGTTATAATTATCATTACTGAGTCATAATTTATAAAATGCACAAATCATGTACTTCAAAATAGAAAAATAAAATAATTGCTAAAAAGTTAATTGTTTCAAATTTGGTAAATATTGTATCAAAGAATGCTGATAACTATTCCAGATTCATACATAAACCTGTTATATCATTTTACATGCATGTTTAATAACACTAAAATCTTCATTATAATTTCTTGAAGAATAATTTCCAATAAAATAAAATTTTACCTTGAGTAGTCACTTCCATCACTTGCATCGCAACATCAGAAGGTATGCTGTAAGAAAGTTCCTGTTTTCCAGGTAGTTCTCCTGGTTTTAGTTCTTGTACAGTGTTATGCGATGTAACAACAGAAATTTCAGCAGCTATGTCAGATGAAAAATTCACATCTGCTTGTCTCGAACCAGGCCGCTCGGATACTTGAAGGTCACCAATAGAGCTGCCTGCTAACACCTCAAAGACCTAAATTCGAAGTTAGAGTTGAAAATTTAACATTTGAAAATAATATACATAATATAATTTACTTAAATACATTTCTTACAGAAGTTTAATTTTTGGAAATAATAAATCTATAAATTATGAATTTTACTAAATTATAAATTAGTTTTTAAATTTACAGTGCCAAACTTTTAAGTTAAATTTTATCAAAATGATATGAGTGGTAAAACCACTAGGAAATAATTTGAAGGAATTTATTTCCATAGTTGTAACAGCATAAAGCAAAAATTCTTAATTTGAGCAAAAAGTTTAACAATTTATCTTACCAAAATATATTCAATAAAATTATTCAGAAGAAACCAAATTCCTTAATTTGAAGAAGCAATTTTATTAATTTAGATAAAGAGATTACACAAATTTTTGAAATGACATAAATAATCTGCATCATAAAGCTTATGTTAAACTATGCTATAGAAACATTTAATCTTTTCTAAAAAATTTGTGCTAAACATTTCATTTCTTCCAAGTTGTAAATGCCAGTTTATATATAAGAAACTAATATAACTAATTCTCAAAAACTAAACAAGAAAAGAAACCTTTAATTTGAAACAAAAAAGAATTATTTTCAAGAATATACATTGCACAATTATAATATAATATATATTGCACAGAAGTTTCAAACAATAATTTCATAATTTAAAAAACCATGTACATTTTTTAAACACACCATTTCTTAACTGAACATTTGTAACTGCTGTTTAAGTAGTTTCTTAAAAACTATTAGCAGTTCAAAAGTATCATTTAAAGGATTTTTAAACAATCTATTTATACAAAAATATCCTTTTTGAAACATATTGAAACTAGGTATATATGGTGACTCTAGTTTGATACAAGACAGAACGTCAAATTTGTTTTCATGTAAAATATGCATCGAATATTAAAAATCAAATATTCAACATTCGAAGAATATATCAATTATTGAAAACTGATGGTGAAATAAAACATTTTTACCTAAAAATAAAATTGAATACCAAATTTTTTTTAAATCAAATATATACCTGAGTAGCTAATTCCGAGGGGATGGAGACATTAGCCATTTTAGTACCAGGTAATTCATCAGGTTTCATATCACTTAATGAACTGTTTTCCAGAACTTCCAAAACTTGCATTGCCAATTCAAAAGGAATGGAGACATCTGCGATTTCAGTTCCAGGAGCTTCTTCATGGAGTTCCTTGAATGAATCTAAAAAAACAAAATTTTGTGTTAAAAATATTAAGTTTCTTTTAATTAAATAATATAAAACTATTAAATGCAGTTAACAAATTATATAATTTTTTATTGAATTGCAAAACTAAATGAATCAAAAAATTAAATTTATCATTTAAATTTAAAAAAACGATTTTTTGACAGTAATTATAAACTATTAAGTACATATCAATTTATAGTTTCATACAACTTAAATATCATAATATAGATATTACTTAATAGAAAATTACTTTTTACTATATTCAAATTAAATAATGTGATAAAGTTGCATTAAAATTTTCTTACAATCTACATAAAAGATGAATAATGGTATAAAATACAAATATAAAAAATTTTTTAATTAATAATGTTATTTTTTATTAACCTTGAGCTAATACTTGTGATACTTCAGCAACTACATCTGACGGAATCTCGAAATCAACTTTTCGTGCTCCAGGCAATTCATCTGCTTTAAATGTGTTTTCTTTTTCATCTGTTTGGATTTCAGAAACACTTAAAGTGTGTTGCGATGATACTTCAAATTTCACCTGGGAAAATATGAAGTTAAAATGAAATAAATAAGCATAAAATATCTTATTTATGATAATTTATCTCCACATTTCCTTCTTGCATTTTTTTAAAAATTATACATATAAAAGTGCTTATATAATTTTAAAATATTAATAAAAATATAATTTTAAGTAAACAATTCAATAACAACATAAAATATGATAGCTTAGAATATATTATGAAAAACTATTACTAGTTGAGCTAATATTATAAATTACCTAACGAAAAAATAAAGAAATAAATTTTTTAATTAATGGATTTTTCTGTAATAAATTAATTATTTAACTAAATGATTACTTAAATGATAAATTAATTTTACTTAAGTAATCATTTAATAATATATAACTAAATAAATTTAGAAAACCAAAATAAATAGAAGAACAAGAATTAAATTTATTAAGAAGAAATATATTCTTATAATATAGAACTTGAATAAATAAATAGAGTAAACAAAAATGAGGTATGAATGCATACTGAATGTGTGTATGAAACATAAATTCTGATAAATATATTAATCTCATTAATAAATATTTAAAGATTAAATCTTTAAACATTTATTTACAATTATTATTACTTTGAAACAAAACCTGTTTAATGAAATTTGAATAGCCTTATAAAAATTTACTTCACTTGTGTGAGTGAATTTTCTTATTTCTTATATATATTCTGCACTACCATATATATATATATATATATATATATATATATATATTGATGAATTTTTCTTTAAAATATTATTTCAATGACAACATTATTTCATTGAATGAATCCCAATATGTTGTATAGTTGTTTGACCATTAGAAAACCTTATAAGAAATATATAGTTCAGCAGAATTGTGCAGTTGATATTTGTTAGTTTTATAAGTTTGAACTAATAATGTTGATAACGAAAATTTAAGATCAAATATGAAAAGCAAAACTTTTAAATTTACCCTCAGATCTTACTTTCATTTTTTATAGCAGAGAGTAATGAAGAAAAGTAAATATTGAAGATAAAGAGAATAAAAAAGAATTTTCATGAAATGAACTTTTGCTTTTTTGATTTTCTGAAACAAGGCAAATGTACTAAAATAACAAGACTAATGTTTTAAAATAGTGACCAAATAAGAAAATCTATAAATTAAGAAAACTGTTTTCCATTTAAAATAATAATACAAAATTAGTTAACATTAAATTTTTTCAGAAATCTTATAGATGCTTTAAAATTTTTTGAATATATTGTAACCTAATATTTAATAAGCACATAGAATACACACAACAGTATTTTAAAATACTAAATATTTATTAATTTTCATTAAAATTCAAAGGTTAATAAAATATTGCATAATTAAAAATGATTAGAAATTCAGTTTGGTTAATGATAAATTTCACAAATTAGTTTTAAATACTATTACAATTATAATTTATATAAGCATTATATGTTTTTAAAGCAGTAGCAATAATGTTAAAATTAGTATTTTAAGTAATAGATCAAAATTTTGCTTTATTAGTGTTAAAAGCTGAAATGGTTAAAGCTGAATAAGCATTTATTGTCAGCATCCAGCACACTATATAAGTTAATAAATGGCAGCATCATATTAAAAAGGCAAGAGATAATTTCTCCTCTTTCATTTCTTCAAAGTTAGCTGGTATTATTATAAGCTGGTGTTATGACAGCGAAATTCATCCACAGTGACACTAGAGGCCTTTGAAATTCTCCCTTACCTGTTGGCTCTCAGGTTTTTTATCCTCAACGAGCTCTGCAGTCACAGCATGTGTCTCTACATCAGATATGGCAACATATTTTTCTGGTATAAAATTTATTTTAGCACTTGTTTCTTCAGGTTGTTCTTCTTTTTCTAAGGATGCAGCTCTAGTTTCATCAATTACTTCCGAAACAATGAATGATTCATAAGGTGATATTCCTAATTGGGCAACACCATGAACCAACTTTTCTTGATGTTCAAAATCTGAAACTTTATTTTCTGGTGTTATTTCAGATACTGAAACATGTTCAGCAGATGTTACTGATAAATGAGCAGTTGAACCAATAGGAAGAGATTTCACTTCTAATTCACTGGCATTAGTTTCCGAAAATATTTCTGAAACATTGATATGATCTTTCTTTGTAAGGGCAAATGTAGCTTTTTTCTCTTTTGGTTTCTGTTCGGTGTGTAAATCTTCATAAATTTCTTCTAATCTTGTTTCCTGGATAGTAAATGATTGATTTTTAATGTAACTTACAGATGCAGAAGCTGATTCGGGAGACTTTTTGGACTTTAACTCATCAGTAGTTGTTTGCACCATAACTTCAGAAACATCTATAGAATCTTTAGGTAGTATTTTTGTACGAGCTGTAACTTCAGCTGGCTTTTTTAATGGAGTTAATTCTGATGGGTAATCTGCAGATGTAATTTCAGAAATAGAAATTGACTCAAAATAAGGAACATTGACAGCAGCCGATTCTCCAGCTGGAAACTGCTTAGGTATTAGTTCTTTTGGTTGATCACCAACAAAAGCTTCAGATACACACAAAGAATCAGTACTAATAACTTCAAATTCTAATTGTTTACTCACTGGTCGCTTGGGAGTCTTTAAATCTCCTGTACAAAACTCTGTTACAATTTCTTCCACAGACACTATTTGTTTAGATATGTATTCACTTTCAGCATTAACAGCAGATGGCATTTTCTTGGAAACAAATTCATCAGGCTGAAATTCTGATAAGGTTTCAGAAACATTTATAGTTTCTTTTAAAGTTAATTCTACATCAGCAGTAATATTTTCTGGTTTTTTAACAATCATTTCTTTAGATGTTTGTTCAGCAGAAATTTCAGAAACAATTAATGGTTTTTCAGTAGTAAACTTTACATCAGCCTGAACTTCTCCTGGTAATTTACCTGCTGCGAATTGCCCAGGTATTTCTTCTGAATAAGTATGAGAAACTTCAACGCTCTCTAACTGTGAAACACTTATGGTGGCTTGACCTTCTGAAGGTTTTTGTTTTGCCTGTAACTGCTCAAATTCTTGTTCAACTGACACTTCAGAAACAGTAAGTGACTTCTTAGTTGTAAACTTAACTCCTGCTTGAACTTCACCCTGTAATTTTCCTGCAGAAAACTGATCTGGTTTCTCTTCAGTAAGAATTTGGGAAACTACAATACTTTCTTGTTGTGGAACCCCTAATAAAGCATGAACCTCATTTGGTTTTTTATCAAGCTCTAATTCTTCAACTGTTAATTCAGAAGAAACTTCCAAAATGTTAAGCGTTTTTTTTGTAGTCCATTTAAAATCTAGTTGCATTTCACCTGGTAACTTACCAGTAGCAAATTTATCAAGCATTTCTTCAGTTGTAGTTTGTTGTATTTCAATGCTTTCTTGAACCGGAACATCAAGAATAGCCTGTATTGGTGCTGGTTTCTTTTTAATTATAAGTTGTTCAGGTATTTGTTCAGTAGAAATTTCAGAAACTGACAAAGAAGATTTTGTTGTAAATCCTATATCAGCTTGCATTTCTCCAGGCAATTTTCCAGCAGCAAATATTCCTGGATGCTCTTCAGGATTAGTTTGGCTGATTTGAACGCTATCCTGTTGGGATATATTAACAATTGCTGACTCTTTTACAGGTTTTTTCTGTTCAGTCATTTGTTCAGATTCTTGTTGGGTAGATACTTCTGAAATGGATAATGATTCTTTAACCTGAAAGTTAATACCTGCTTTTACCTCTCCAGGTAATTTCCCAGCAACAAGCTGATTTGGTTGTTCTTCTGGTAATGTCTGAATGATTTCTAAACCTTCTTTCTGTAATATATCCACATATGCTTGAATTTCTTTTGGTTTTTTAGATAGTAACAGTTCTTCTGATTCTTGTTGAGTTGAAACTTCAGATACTGATAAACAAGTTTTAGTAGTAAAATTCACTCCAGCCTGAACTTCTCCTGGTAGTTCACCTTCTTTAAATTGACCTGGTTTTTCTTCTGGTAATGTATGGGATATTTCTAATGATTCTGATTGGGATACTTCAAGAGTTGCTTGAACTTCACCAGGATGTTTTCCTGCAGCAAAATAACCAGGTTTTTCTTCACTAAGAATTTCAGATACTTGAACAGATTCTTGGTGAGATACATCAAAATCAGCTTGGAAGGAAGCAGGGCTTTTTTCTGTAATTAATGTACCAGAAGATTGATGGATAGAAACTTCAGATACAGTCAAAGAGTCTTTTGTAGTAACTTTTATTCCTGCTTGCACTTCACCAGGCAATTTTCCTGCAGAAAAATGCTCAGGTTTTTCATCTAGCAAAAATTCTGAAATGATAATAGGTTCTTGTTGCGTTAAAGCAACTGTGGCTTGTATTTCAGAAGGTTTTTTGTGTATTTCCATTTTTTCAGATTGTTGTTCAGTAGATACTTCTGAGATAAATATAGGTTTCTTAGTTGTCCATTTAACATCAGCTTGAATTTCACCAGGCAACTTACCTGCAGCAAAATGACCAGGTTGTTCTTCAGATTGAAGCTCAGATATTTGAACATGTTCTTGAGGAGAAATCTCAACAGATGCTTGCATTTCTTGTGGAGACTTTTGTTCAGATAAATATTCAGATTCTTGCTGAGTTGAAACATCTGATACAATCAAAGATTTCTTAGTGATAATTTTGACTCCAGCTTGCATTTCTCCAGGAAGTTTTCCTGCTTCAAATTGGCCAGGTCTTTCAGCAAATTGCATTTGTGAAACCTCCAATGATTCTTGTTGACGGAGTCCTAGTAATGCATGAACTTGAACAGGCTTATCTGGAATTTCTAAGTCTTTAGACTGCTGTTGTGTGGAAATTTCTGTAATAGTTAAAGGTTTACTTGTTGTCCACTTAATACCAGCCTGCACTTCTCCTGGTAGTTGACCAGGGGCAAATTTATCAGGCATTTCTTCAGATTGTATTTGGGAAATTTCAATTGGTTCTTGCTGAGATATATCAACAATAGCTTTCATGCTACTTGGTTTTTTCCCAATTAATAAATTTCCAGAGCTTTGTTCTGTTGAGATTTCAGATACTGAAATTGACTCTTTCATAGTTACATTAACATTTGCATGAACTTCTCCGGGTAATTTTCCAGCTGCAAATTGCCCAGTCTTTTCTTCAACTGTTGTATGAGAAATTTCAAGACTTTCTTGTGGTGAAAGTCCAATAATAGCTTTTTCTATTGATGGAATTGTTGTTTTTGGCAAAATCTCAGCTTCTTGATGTATTGATGTTTCAGAAACGTTAAGAGATTTTTTTGTTGTCCAACCAATGCCTGCATGCACTTCTCCAGGAACTTTTCCAGGTGCAAAAGAATCTGGTCTTTCTTCGGGCAAAATTTGAGCTACTTGAATAGTTTCTGTAGTAGTGACATCAACTTCAGCTTTCTTCACCGATGGCTTTTCTTCAATGGGCAATTCTGTTGAGATCATTTCAGTATTTACTTGCGACACAAATAATGATTTCTTTGTTTTAATAGTGGTTTTTGCAACTACTTCTCCAGGCTGTGTACCAGGAGCAAACTCTTTAGGTTTTTCTTCAGATTCCACTGTTGCTATATTGATTGGTTCTTTTAACTGGTAATCGACAACAGCTTTAACAGTTTTAGGTAAAGTTGGGTTTATTTCTTCAGCAGTCAAACCATCAGTAATTTCTGATATTACTAAAGATTCTCTTGGAGACATTTTATAAACAGCTGTAAATTCTTCTTTCTTAACAGAAGGTGCAATTTGATCTGCAATTTCATTAATTGCAGGAATTTCATCAAAAGTAACTTTTTCAGGAAATATAATTTTATGTGTAGATTCTACTGTTTTATCAGCTTCTGAAATACTTTTTACTATAAGTTCTGATTTATTTTGTCGTTTAGATTTCATTTCTATTTTTTGATTATAATCTTTTGAAATTTTAACTTTTTCTTTGACAGATTTTGAAGTATCCTTGACTTTTTGTTTTAAGACTGTTTCAGCAGATGAGATTTGGGAATCAGATAAATCAATGACTTTTTCTGTTGCTTCTAATGGTTTTCCTTTACTATCTAAAGTAATAACTTTTTTTTTAACTTGGCTTACATCAATATCAAAACCTTCTACTATAGTAGATGTAGTATGGATATCTCTATCAGAAACATGTGGCTCTAATTTACCAAGTTTTACTTCTTTTATTTGAATGGGCTTTTCAGCTTGCACTTCAAGAGCTGCTTTTTCTATTTTATCAGATTTCACAGCAGTTTTAATTTCCATTTCTGTCTTATCCCACTGTTTAGTAGACATATCAATATTTTGTTTTGAATCCTTAAAGATTTTAACTTTTTTAGTTATTTTTGAAGCATCAGTGACCTTTTGTTTCAATATTGTTTCGCCAGTTGATATTTGGGAATCTGAAATGTCAAAAACTTTTTCTGTTTGTTCAACTGGTTTTCCTTTACTTTCTAATGTAATATCCTGTTTTTTAATTTGGATTACATCTATGTCAGCACTTTCTACCGTTGTTGATTTAGTATGAATCTCTCGATCAAATATTTTTGGTTGTAATTTCCCAAATTCAATTTCTTTAACTACAACAGGCTTTGCAGGTTGTATGGATTCTTCAATGAATTTCTTTGATGTTATTTCAAAATCTGTTTTCAGTTCTGTAATAACTTTTTTATCTGGTTTAACTTTTGCTTTACTAGTTAATGTTACTTCAGGCGTGAATTGAATTTGTTTCTGCAGTATTTCTGTGTCTTCATCCTCGTTAGTATCAATTTTTGTCACAGATTTTTGTGTTAAGTCAATGCTTGCATCTGAGATTGATGATTTTTCTATTTCTTCTGGAGTATCTTTGACACGCTTTGGCTTTAACTTTAAAGTTTCAACTTTAATCTCTTTTTTAGAGTCTTTTATAACAGACTCTGTTACAATTCCTTGCTTACCTTTAACAGTTAAATAGCTTCTGTCAGTTTCATCAACAGTTTGTTCTTGTACAAAAGTAACATCTTCTACTTTTTTGGCAATACTGGGTTGAATTTCCTTTGATTTCACTTCCACAGTTGTTATATCTTTAGTAGTTTTCTGCACTTCAGAAATTTGTGCTTGAAGAGGCATGGGCATTTCATCAGAAGTAAATGATTTCAAGCGATAATCTATAAATTCTGGTTTCACTTCAATTGGTTTTTTCTTTTCTATTCTTGCATGTTGTAGTTTCACCTGTGCCCTGTGAGGCTCAGTAATTTGAGCTTGGAGCGGTTGTGGAGTTTCATCGATTTTAAACGGTTTAAGTTGGTAATCAACAAACTCTGGCTTAAATTCTTCTGGCTTTTGTTTTTCAATTTTAGTGTGCTGCAATTGCACTTGATCTTTATGAGATTCAGTTATCTGAGCTTGAAGAGGCTTAGGGGATTCTTCAAGGGTAAATGATTTTAATTGGTAATCCACAAATTCAGGCTTAAATTCTTCCAGTTTTTTCCTTTCAATCTTTGTATGTTGTAATTTCACTTGAGCTTTGTGTGGCTCTGTTATGTGAGCACGAAGAGGTTTCGGCATTTCTTCCAATGAAAATGATTTCAAGTGATAATCTACAAATTCTGGCTTAAATTCCTCAGGCTTTCGTTTCTCTATTTTAGCAGGCTGCAACTGTACTTGAGCTTTATGTGGTTCAGTTATTTGTGCTTGAAGTGGTTTTGGCATTTCTTCTAATGCAAATGATTTCAAGTGATAATCTACAAATTCAGGCCTAAATTCGTCATGTTTTCGTTTCTCAATCTTAGTGTGTTGTAATTTCACCTGAGCTTTATGTGGTTCAGTTATCTGCGCTTGAAGAGGTAGTGGAGCTTCTTCTAAAGTAAATGACTTCAATTTATAATCCACAAACTCAGGTTTCATTTCTTCAATTTTTTTCTTTTCGATTCTAGTTTTTTGCAGTTGTACATGAGCAAAAAGAGGTTTATCACTTTTAATTTCAGTTTTTGTAACATAAGAAGGCTTCATTTTTACAATCTCAAATGTTTTCATATCATGTGTTATTTCTTCACTTGTTATTTCATGAATATTTGATTTTTCAATGATGTCTTTTGGTTTTGTAATGATTTTTTGTGGTTTGTCATCAATTTTAGGTTTAACTTTTTTTGGTACAAATTTTTCTGGAATATTCTTTACCTTATCAGGGGATATTTTAAGTTCTGGTTTTTCTTCAACCAACTGTTTATCATTTGGATGCTTTCCAGCTACAATTGTTTCTCTTTCTGTCACAGGCTTCAATATTTGCTTACCTTCATAAAACAATTTTTGTTTGGTTTCCAAAGGTAAGACTTCTATTTCAACTACAGGTTCTTTTTCTGTTTCTACAGTTTTTAAGGCTTTCATCTGTTTCGATTTAATAGCGGTTTCCCTTTGTCTAGTTTGAATATCTGAGTGTATTTCATAATCAACAGCAGCTTTTTGTGGCTCAGATCCAAAGTCTTTTTTCCTAATTTGTTGAGAAGTAACAGTTTGCTTTTTTGTAACTGTCAAAGTTGAGCTTGAGTCATACTGTGTCTCTTCAAGTGGAGCAGTTTCAATTTTTTCAACAGTACTTGGCTGCTTTTTAGGAGATACCCCTATTACAATATGCTCTTTTAATACTGTCTGCTTAGGAACTAATTTACTTTCATAAACCATTTCTTGCTTTGTTTTCATTGGAAGAGCTGTTATTTCAATAACAGGCTCCTTCGCTACTTTTACTACTTCAGTTATTTTTTCCTTTATGTGTTCTATAGCTAATTCTTTTTTGCTAGTTTGAATATTCGATTGAATTTCATAATCCATAACTGCTTTTTGTGGTTCAGGCATAATTTCATGCTTTTGATGTTGTTTCATTATTGTTTTGTGTTGTTTTGTAATTTGCAAAATTGAGGTAGAATCATATTGCATTTCTTCTGAGACAACAGGCTCTTCCTTTTCAATATCCGTAAGCTTCTTAGGAGACACTTCCATAACTACATGCTCTCTTATTGCTGTTGGCTTAGGAACTAATTTAGAATCATAAACTATTTCTTGTTTAGATTTTAATGGAAGAGCTGTAATTTCAATTACAGGTTCCTTCTCTACTTTTACTTTTTCTTTTATTTTTTCTTTTATATGTTCTTTACCCAATTCTTTTCTTTTTGTTTGAATATCTGATTGAATTTCATAATCAATCATTGCTTTTTGTGGTTCTGGCATTATCTCTTTTTTCTGAGGTTGTTTTGTAACTATTTTCTGCTGTTTTGTAACACTTAAAATTGAGCTAGAATCATATTGAGTCTCTTCTAGAGGAACAGACTGCACTTTTTCAACACTACCTGTTTGCTTTTTAGGGGATACTTTCATTACAATTTGCTCCTTTTGTACTGTTGGCTTAGGAATTAATGTACTGTCATAGACTATTTCTTGCTTAGGTTTCATAGGTAAAGCTGTTATTTCAATTACAGGTTCTTTTTCAATTTCAACAACTTCTTTTAGTTTTCCAACTATTTTTTCTTTTGCTTGTTCTTTTCCTCTTGCCTTTACATCTGTTGGTATTTCATAATCAATAGTTGCTTTCATTGGTTCAGAAAGCAGTTCTTGCTTATGGAATTGTTGAGAGACAAATTTTTGTGGTTTACTGATTGACATTACTTTTTTAGAATCATATGATATTTCTTCCTTAAGAACTGATTCCTTTTTGATACCATAACTTGTTAGTTTTTTAGGAGAAACATCAACTAGGACTTTTTCCTTTACTGTAGTTGGTTCTGGAACTAACTTACTATCATATGTTATGTCATGTTTCTGTTTCATTGGAAGAGCTTCAATTTCAATTATAGGTTCTTTCTCAACTAACATCTTTTCTTCCATCTTTTCAGAAACAGTTTTCTTAGCTACTTCTTTCCTCAACATTTGTATGTCTGTTGATAATGTGGGTGTTGTTGGCAATGGTTGAATTTCTGTCAAGTGACTTTGTGGCTCAAGCTCCTTTGAAATAACTTTTTTATCTGAAAAAACTAGAGTTGTACTAGAATCCACAAACGTTTGTTGTGGTATCGATTCAGGTTTTTGCTTGAATGGTTCTGGAACTTTTTTAGTGACATCAATTACAATTTTCTCTGTTTGTACTGATGATGGGGTTACTTGATTACTTTCACAAATTATCTCTTGCTTATGCTTTATTGGTAATGCAGTTATTTCAATAATTGGTTCTTTATCTTTTTGCATTACTTTTTCTAGCTTTTCGCTAAGAGTTTGTTTTGCTATTTCTTTTCTTTTAGTGTCAATAGTTGTTTGTATAATGGGTTGTTTAATGTCAGAGATTATCGGTTGTACTTGGTCACTAGGCACAGCTGGAAAATCTGTTTGCCTAACAAATTGTTGACTAGAATGCAATACTTGCTGAAAACTTTGTTGGGTGAATTTATGAATACTGTGCGCTTCCTGCGAATAGCCTGAAAAAGACTGAGTAACACCTTGTTGGGAAATAAAATGTGAACCTTGATACATTGTAACCTGTTTAGGGATATCTTCAATTGGGACTTGTTTTACACTTATAGAATGATCATAAACACTTGTATCTTTTATTACCTCTGCTGTTTCCAATTGTGGAATGACCGAAGGTCCAACCTCCGATGGTTGTTCTTGTGGTGTTATCTGCTGTACCTGAACATGTTTTTGAGTTAGAAGGGTTGGTTTTGCCTGCTGAGTAACACTTTCCACTTTCTTAATATCTCTGGTTCTATGTAGATGAGTTTCTTGTTCTGTCGCTTTTTTCAAGACTGGTTTGTGTTGTTTTGGTGAAACTGTTTTGGGTTTCTTCATCCCCTGAGCTTCATGTTCTTCTTTTGTGACTAGAAATTAGTGAGATAAAAAAAGTTAAGATACATAAATTTAAAAACGCAGAATGAACAAATAATAGAATGATATGCACAGACTGCTGAGACTCAAAATGCAATGATAAAGACATAAGAGTTATTTAATTTAAATTTATTTTAAAAATTACACGATAGAAATGAGAAAGGGTAGAAAATGCAGAACTTTATGCAGCAATGAAGAAGATGATAAAATCAGTGATCGATGTAGCATCAATGATTAACAATCAATGCTATACACTGCATTACTGAATGACTATAAACTATAGAGTTTGATAGTTTACGTTAGGATTATACATTCCCATAGTTGTTCTAGTAAATGCAACAAATTCTTCAAACAGTGATTAATTGCAGAAATAAATTGCAGCAGCAGTGATGAAACTAACAAAAACAAAAAGTGAACTAAAAATCTCAGGAATACAGATAGTCAAGTGATTATTCAAAAGTTATTTTAATTATTTATATAGAACAATAACAGTTTTAAAGAATACTTGTCAAAAAATTGCTGCCCACTTGAATATATGTATAGATTTTTTGTACATTGAGGCATTAATTAATTTCATTTCACAGAAGCAGTTTCCCATAAGAACATTATTAAAAGTAAATAAAATGGAAAATTGAAATGGTTGTCTGCTTAAGTTCTGCCTGATTTTAAAACTGATTCATAGTATGCATGTAGTAAAATATTTTTCAAAATATCGATATTCTACTGAAAATTCTTGCTCTATTACCCATGACAACAATAGCAATGGAAAGAAACTTTTTCACTCTAAGGCAGTTGAAAATATAGTTGAAAAATATAATGAGTGAATAATACTAAAAAAAGACCGTCGTTAATAAAATGAATCAGATAATAACAATTTTGCAAAAATTTAAATGTTCAAAAAAGTATTGTTTTATATTATAAAAAAATATAAAATTATAATTAAAATGAAAGTTTAAGCATAAAAATAGATACAATTTCTGTAAATAAATGTTTAATGCAATCCCTGATCTATAAGAGAATTTTCATTATAAATCTTCTTTTCAAATTCACAGTATTCTCAAAATTAATATAGTCTATTAAAAATTAAAAAATTTATATCATAAAATAGGTCATATTATTAATCTTATATGCAAACTGTACAAAGATTGATATAATAAATGATAGTAATAAACATCTGTAAACATTAAGATAGAAACTAATGTAGAAACATTATAAAAATATAGATAACATGAGATTTCTAAATCAAATTAAGTATACTAAAAAGTATAATAAATGTATAACTTCTAATATATATATATATATATATATATATATATATATATATATATATATATATATATATATATATATATATATATATATATATATATAAAGTATTCAATGTAATTTTCTTAATATGATTGATTAAAAAGTGGAATTCACAAGTGGATATTTACATATTATATATTTAAACTTTACTAGTCCCCCTATTCATATTTTTAAACAAGTAAAAGTTCCTTTAATTGAAATAATATTATTAATAAGTAAAGAAATAAATACAACTTAAATTAAATCAAGTGCCGATATAAAAAAATTGTAAATTGTAAAACCTATTAAAATATTAACATTACTTACCACCAACATATAGGTATGCATGAGTTGTGGTTTCGCCTAATTCATTTGTAGCTTTACAAGTATACTTTCCTTCAGTTTCTTTCGTCACTTTAAATATAATAAGTATGGAACGATTCTTTTCATGCAACACAGTGAAGTTACCAGAAGTAACGTCTATGGCTGTTTCATTATGATACCAAGTAATTTGAGGTGCAGGCACTCCCTTAATAACACACTCCAAAGTTACTTTTTTTCCAAGAGTCTTCACAAATGTGTCTTCCAAAGGTTTTTCAATTTTTGGTGGTTGTGGTTTTTCTTCTAAAAGTTTGAAATGCATTATTGTTATAAGCTAAGCCTTTTTTAAAAATTCCTTCTACAGTAATCCCTCCTAAAACACAGTATGTTGGTTCCACGTTATAAGAAAACACATTATACGAGTATTCTCATAAAACACGCTGTTATAAAATGTTTTGTAATAATTGATTCATGCTTAACTTTTCTGATTAAAGGAAGTTTAAGTTGAATATTAAGGAAAAATTAAGTTATGAACGAAATGTTAGTGTTTTATTACAATTAAATTAAGAATATTCTAAATAAAAAATTTACACAAACGTAAATGAAAAGCACTTAATTTCAAATAAATCAAATAATTCCAAAAACAGTTTTATTTCATTTTATTCACTACGAGAGCTATGTGAAATAACGTTTAACTGACATGTTTTTTTGCCAGAATGTTCAAAGTTCAATAATATAATTTTACTCAATTTTATAAGAACACAATAGACACAATGTGCAAATGTACACGAAATTGATGATGAACTGTATAAATCATTATAAATTTTGCAGTACAGAAATGTAATGTCGCAAACATGTGTTATATGGGGAAAAATGTGTGTAATATGAAGGGCAAGAAATCGAGTCATATTAAAAACACGTTGTAAGAATACTGTGTTATAGGGGAATTATTATATAGAAAAATAAAAAATTCATACCTTCAAGTTTCTTTTGCATTTCCATTTCAAGAACCCAATCAGGCTTCCTAGGTTTATAATCTATTAAATTAAATAATTGATTATTATCTTCATAAATAATAGCAAAATAAATAAACTAATGAAATACAGAACACAAATAAGTAACATGTAATACGAGCTCTAAATTAATAATTCAGACCTGTAGCAAAACGTATAATATGAATGGGACAGTTAAACCAATGAAATAAATTTAAATTAATGAAATGAGATTTTTCCAACCGTTGCAGATTCCCTAGCAAAATTCAAACATTTCAGATAGAACTGTAATTAAATAAAATATAATGCATCAAATATTAAAGCATTTCAAAATTTTAACCATATTATACAGTTTAAATTAATGCCTTGTGTAAATTGATGACTAATTTATACAAAACTTAATTTAAATTGTATAATTTAAAATGAAAAAACTTTAAAAAAAAGACAAAGATTTGTTAACCTGTAATGCTTATTTTTGTTACTGTTATATCAACACCATTTCTATTTCGGGCTTCACAGCTAAATTCGGTGGAATCCTCCTCAGAACAACGTGTTATAGTAAGAGTGCATGTTCCAGAAGGCTCATAAAATATCTGATATTGAGAACTATGCCGAAGTACTTTTCCTGTCTTGTACCATGTAATTTTAGGTTTTGGAACTCCAGAAACTCGACATTGTAACCTAAAATAAAATAGAATGATAAATATGTTTCAACACAGATTTGTTTATTATTTAAGATAAAAAAAAGCCCACCAACTTAGTGACACATAGAGTAAAATAGGAAGCACCCCAGCATTAACAGATAAAAAAATTGCTTAAGGTATAATATTTATCACAATAAATTACTTTTGCTTTTTTATTATGCTGAAGATTCCTGAAAAATATCTGATTCTTATCAACAAACATCTAATTCAACGTTTTATGAAAAATTCATTTTTGATCATAGAACATGCAAAAAAATTTACTTATAAAGATATAAAAGTTCAATGAGTAACGTTATTGATTGCCGCCAGATAGTCATACAAGACAACTAGTGCAGAGCATATTTTTCATCAATAGTTTAAAAATCTTGATAGTATGTCATAATATTTTAATTTCATAAACAAACAGATCTAGAACACTTCATTATGATAAAAACTATTACTTTTACTACCACTATAACTAGCACTTTCATATCCCTCAATCGTTTCAACACAATAAATCTGTAGTTCATATTGTTCAATAATTTTTTGCTCTTTTTATTTGTTTTGCATAAAAAAAAACAATTCAAGTGACTTAAGTTTATTTTTATATTATATAAGCTTATTTTTAAAATCGGTAAAATGCTCGCATGTTTATGGTTCCTCAGACACCACATTTTCCCAGCTTATAAGAAGGGCGCAAGAAATCTTTGTTCATGATGTTTACTTTTTTAATTTTTTTTCTTTCATCAAAAACAGCTCAAGTTATTTAAGTCTACTGTTAATGTCATTCTGATCATGAATAAATATTCATATTTTTATTTTTATATAGCAAAACGTGACACATGATGTATACATTGCTCAATGATTTTTAACAAGACTTAACAAAAATAAATTTTAATTATACTTTACCTTTACTCTGTACAGCTTTCATAACAATTAATTTTCCTAACAAAAAGTATCTTTTCATAGAACAGATTTTTTCATTAAAAGTATGTATGGGAATTATTTCATGTTAAATAATAATCACTCTAAATAAATCCAATTATTATGAATTATCTTTCAATTATTATTCATAAAAATATTTACTGATTAAGTATTTAATGTTTACTCAAAATTTACAATTTAATTTGGTTATAAGCAGAAATGTATGCATATTTTGAAGTTAAATTAAATGTAATAAAATAATATTATTCAATAGACAATGAATTTTTCTTCGTTTCTTAAAAGGGGATATCCACATACCTACACTGTTTAAAAAATATGGGAGTAAGTAAAAAAAATATATGAAGGAAATCACTGCTGAACGCCCATGCAGAGTACACATGAAAATAAAATAAATGGAAAGTACACATGCAACAAATCATAATGAAGAAAATTAGGAGCGAAAAATTTTGTATCAGAATTTCAATTCAATGCAATGATAACAAAAATGTGATATAATTTATTTAAAGAAGATACATATTAGGATACATTATCATAAAATTTCAGAGAAATACTTTGATGGCAAGAAACGAATTATTTTCAAATATTGAAAGATGATTAATATGGTATGCACTCATTAGAGTTAAGACTCCTACACACTTGTTCAGAATGCATATCATGAGGTTGTTGAGTCTTTGCAACATACAAATTTAACCTAGTAGGAAAACACATTTTAATTCCAAAAGTTCTTTTTATTATTATAAAAGGAAATTTTGGTTTCAGCTGTGCTCCAAGCATTTTTGATGTCAATTAAATCGAGAGAGTTTATTGGTCAATTCATGCACTGAATTTTTTCGTTTCAAGCACCATTATATCATTAATGACTACAAGATAACTAATATGTAATCTGATATTATAATGCATTAAAGGATAAGAACCATCAAAGGACACACCAACAATAATGAAGTTTCAGAAACCTAAGTAAATATTTCTATTCAAGTGCCAAAATATCTTGGCCAATTATTGGTAATCTTAACCAATCCCAAAACTGAACCAATAAAGGGAAACGAGTTATCTCCAATAGAAAATGCAAAAATTAAGCCTAATAATAGACTTTTAATGGGCCCTAAGTTTTCTTCAGTAACAAGCATACCATGATAAATAAATATTGGTCTTATTATGGGAGCCAAAATTTTACCAATATAGGAAATGCCAAACTAACCCAATATTGGACCAATGTTTCCCCAATATGCTAAGACCAACCAATACAAATTCAACTTGACAAGAAAAGATCAATATAGGAAACCAAGCTTCGGCAAAAATTGAGTATACCAAGTTAAAAATAACATGGCTATTAAGTTTTCTACTCTGTTTCCATTTAACAGCTGTTTTTGTTTATTTGAATTAACTTACTTTTAAATTAAGATAATTTTTTATGATTATGGAGCTATAAAATTTAAATATATTTTTAAATTACATAATTCATGAAGCACATATTTAATGACAACTGTTTATTGTTTATAATTTGAGAATTGTAATGACTATGCTTATAAAAAAGGTATGTCCAAAAAGTCTCTTTATAATTATATCATTAATGACACAGAAGTTTGAAATTTGCCAATGTACTAAAAATATATTGACCATAAAAATTTGTTAGAAATTCAAACTTAGAATTATATAAATAAAATATAATAAATGAAATTTGATTATTTCTTATTTTCTACATAATTAGGGACATTTTTTTTTCTTTATTCAGTAATTATATACATAATATTTCTATGTACATAGTTTCTGGATATAAAAATGTAACCATACTTTATCATATCTAAATACCAATCTTTCTTGTGATTCATTGATGCATTTCTTTGGTAAAGTGATGTTTTACATTTAATTAAGATTTGATAATGTATTTTTTTTCACTAAAATAGAACCTTTCTGAATTACATCCAGGAGAGCTTAGCTTGATTCTAGAATATGATATCAAAGCACGTTATCTGTAATGCGATATATCTTATGCAAATATAGATTCATTTAGTGACTTTTTATTCATATCAAAACATATTTAGTTTCTTACTCTAAATTATGTCAGGATTCATTAGTAAGCAGCGCTTGAATCTAATCACTTTGTATACTATATCATTGTTCAGCAGTCATTTTCTTTAGTCAATGATACACGTATCATAGACTGAGACCACTCTGATGAAGATTTGACTGTTTGGCTTGGGATAGTCCAATTGTCTTGGTAGCTGAATTAATTTGCACAAGAGACTCAAGCAGCTGTTAATAAGATTTACTCAAAATCATTCCTAGGAAAAGCAGAAAGATTCTTGGTCGACTTTAAATATTGCCTATAGTTTTGAATTAATATCTCTTGCTACTTCAAAAACTTCTCCTACACTTATTTATTTATTTTATTAAAATTCTTATCTTCATATAACATGCCCAGGTCACAGATTTTGGTAAATTACATTGCCATAATATTCTTGAAAATAAAAACTAAAAGATTGAATTTCAAAACTGAGATAGATTTTTTTTTTCTAAAATTATAATTTCAATATTTATATTCAATTCAAAGATTTTTATACCACAGATAACAAAAGATTTAATAAGAAAGAAATTAGATATCATAACTCAATATTTAAAATAAAACAACTTTTCAAAAATTGAAAAACTAAAGTTTTTTTTATTTACTTTTAGCAGTAGCAGGACAGCACAAAAAATATAAAAAGAACAAAAATATCATGAATATCAGCATGCAGAAAAGAATACATGAATCAAGTTAACACACATTACTGGAGATATTGAATTTTCTCTCTTGCCAATCATTATCCTTCAAATAAATATCTAAGCACTTCAGGGCACTCATTCATAATAGTGTCACTTTTGTGTAATAAACAGTTAAGGGACGGAGTAAATGGCAAAAATTCTTAGTAGATGGGCTGCAAGGTTATTATGAACTGCCTCTAGATGAAAGGCTACAACAGTGAATCGATGAGAGACAAATGAGATGCTTAAGAGGAGAGTGATGACGTTTAATGAGATTTCCTTCAGTATTTTTCTTTAATTTGATTTGTTTGCCTAGATCGGTAGTCATAAGTATGTTCTTTAATAGTTCGCACTATAGTATGATATAAGAAATAGTCCAGTGGAATTTGTAATATTTCGATTTTGTATTTTGCCAAAAAAATCACCCATTATGTTTTCATGCATTTCACAGTAAGACAGAGAAAATTGCAATATGCTTAAATTGGAAATAAAGTATTTGGTTCTTTGCGAAACAATTGATTTCCAAAAATGATAGCCTGAATTGCAGGTTTTGAGTCTGACAAAATAAAAGCCTTATCAAAACTTTCACACCTAGAAAACAGAAGTTGTCATTTTAATAGTCACCACTTCTCCATCAAATGGTGTGGTAAAGGGGCAAAGAAATGAATAGTATGCAACAAATCAGAGAAGACACCAGCTCCCACAGTTCCCTCTAAAGAAAGAAGGGATCCATATATATATATATGCAAACAGTCCATTAGTAATTACTATAAATTCAGTGAACATAATTCTCAATCAATGAAAATAATTCTCATTGATTCATTAATGAACCTATTAAAACCTAATTCTTTGATACTTAGAGCAGAACCATTATAGCTTTCAATAAAAAGTAATCTGCGGGAAGTTGAAATATGTGTGAGGAATCAGCTTATTGGCCAAATGCTGATGATAATTAGAGGAAATTTCAATTCTAATAAATAATTACAAAGGTAAAATATATTATAATTTTGGTTATAGATTTAGGAGATGTGTGGTAGCATTTAATAAGTGATGTGTCATTAAATCGAAATAAAAGTAAAAATGTGCACCTTATAGTCTGATTAGGACGTGATTCAATATCTTTATCCAATGGTTCTATGAATTTTGGTGATGTCCCTGCATCTTGTTTTGGAATTTCAAATGTCTCTTTTTTCACTGGTGTATCAGGAGCAATTTCCTCTTCAGGAAGTTCTGGAATGGTTACAAATTCTTCTGCACTGGATTCTTCAGACAGGCTAAGAATAGTTGCATCTGCTGAGGTTGTCTTGTCCATGCTTACAGTCGCAATTTCAGAATCAGGAATGTATTCATAAGCTAAAATAAAATGGAATCATGAAAAGCAGCCCAGACAATGCATGAATAAAATTTAATTATTTGAATATCTTGTATGAAAAATAATGAACGTATAATTTCACTCATAAAATAAAATATGCATTTTAAAAAATAAATAAACGTTTTTGCTATTAATATGTTAATCAAAAATAGTGAAAAATATCATTTCAGTGCATAAAATTAAAAATATAAGAAAATTTTTATAATTTTAATTTCAGTTCATATAATTATAAGGTACTTATTTAAAGCTTTTAAGAAAAATTCGTCTTCCAATCAATAGAAATTTCATTATATATACATACATTGGTTAACTTTCATCATTTGTTAAGGAAACGAAACAAAAAATGATTTATTATATATATATATATATATATATATATATATATATATATATATATATATATATATATATATATATATATATATATATATCATAAGGATATGAAATTAGGAGAAAAATAATGGAACATACATTCAACGGACAGATTTGTTCTAGTGACCGCTTCTCCAGCTTTATTGACAGCTTTACACATATAATCACCCATATCTTCTGGGAAAACTTCAGAAAGAAAAAGTTCACAGTAACCATCTTTTCTGTATGTAGTCCAAACTTCAGAATTTTCTCTCACTTCTCTGTTATTGTGATACCACGTTATTTTTGGCATAGGTATTCCAGTAACCTAACAAAATAAAGGGATGTATAGAAAAAAATAAAGTAGCAATAATTCAAGGCTAAAACTAAAAAATTTAAAAAGCATACTTAAGTTATTGAAAGAATATAATGCATAGTAAACTGGAATATTTAATACTTTTTTAATCAGGAATATGAATATCACAATAGACAATATCAAATAAAATTACAGATATAATTCCACTAAATAAATATCATGGTATGATATCCTCATAAAATATGGTCATATTCCAAATACATAGCTATTTCTTTGCAAAAAATACAAATTTAAAAATATTTGTAGAAATATAGTAAAAACATGAATATGTGTGTTTGGAATTACAAATGAAATTATTTAAATAGTTTTTGGAAATATTTGGAAAAATGAAAGAAATTCTCAAATACTATACTATAATTTATTCTTACACTCAAGTCATTTTTATTTAAAATTTATTATTTTTGATAAAACTCTTTAGGCTTACTCATATTTTTCTCCGCCTAAATAATTTGTATCAAGATACTAGTATTTTTGTTAGTAAATTAATTATTAACAATGTCAGTAATTTGCAGGCACTTATTTAGATTCATAATATTATCAAGTGATATCAATCAGGACACAAGTGCAACTAAATATATCATACTATTACAGAAACTTCAAGTTATTTATTAATGTTTCTCATAAGGCCACCAATAATAATTACATTGTTTTAATAAGTTTATATATGATTATTAAGATAATATAGCATTATTTCACCACTTTTGAAGTTTTCTGATTCATTTTTGGCATTGAAATCCCAAATAAATATTTGAGTTAGCATTTAAATTTTTTTGTACCTTTATTAGCACTTTATTTAAATGAAAATATTCTTCTCTAAAGAACTTTATATGTATTACTCTTCATTTGTAGAATATAACATACCTAATTGGGAGAATTTTTCATGAGATAGATCGCAGTTTTAATATAAAGCAATATTTTCTAAAATAACAGCTGAATATGAACACATTCATGGACATAATTAATGAAGAAGAATAATGTTATCTTACGTCACAAGACAATTTTGCCTCTTCTCCATCCATGACCTTCACTGGTGTTAAAGGTGTGGTGAATTTGGGGGCTTCAGTGACCTCTTCCTCAGGAGGACCTAATAAGTCATAAACACAATTAAAATACATACCTAAAATGCAAATAAATTATTGAAACAATTGAAAAACTACTTCAAAATCTAAAACAAGAAATATATTACTTAACCATAAAATATCCATTTAAATTCATTACAATCAAATTACAGTCTTATTAAAAATGAATTAGAGAATAACAGAACTTTTTAAATTGGCTAGATACAAGAATTCATTATATCATTAAGTACTTTTCACAATAAGCAAAAAATATAACTTTTCAAAAAGATATGTGAAATAAATTTAAAAAAATTTTCTGGTTAATAAAATATTAATAAGTTAATCTTCCTTTAGTAAATCATGTACATCATAAAGTTGTATTTTTTCAATTGTAACATTATAAATTATGAAAATGATCATTAAAAATAAGTTTCTCCAAAAACAAAAATTTAACTTTAATTCTTTGAGATTTAATATGAAAATATTGCATGAGAGTACAATATTTTTAAAATATATTTAGAAACGTTTTTCCTGTACACTAGAAAAAAATAACTTTCATTTTAAAAATGAAATTAAATTACATAACTTTAATCACTATAATCTATAAAAAATAACAAGAAAAAGGAACAATGGTATTGAATAACACACTTCTTTTATTAAACTGAATATCAATGATTAGGTTTATGTTAATAATATAGAAAGCAATTTTAATGATAAAAGAAGAGGCTACTTAACAATCTATGATTAAATCTAAGGCAAAATGCAGTTTAAAATAGTATTCTTAATTTTATGACGGTATAATGTGTGTATTAATAAAATTTTAAAGTTGCAAAATAAATGTTACAATAATCACTAATTGCAATGACCAAAAAATTTAAATTTGGTTAATAAATGTTTATATAATCTTAGAAAATAGCTAAATCCAAATCCATTAGTACTAAAACAAATATAAGTCTATATAAAAACCTGATTTCAAAATTGTTTTCCCATGCAGGAGTGAATGTTGGGTTATGAGCAAAACTGAAGATAATCATTTAGTAATCTTTGAAAGATATTTTAAGAAATATTTTGTGACAATTTAGCAAAATATTTGTAGAATCACGTTTAATAATAATAATAATAATAATATATATATATATATATATAAATATGTTGAACTAGTACACCTTAAAAGTGGTAAAAGAGTCTCCCATTAGATGGCTAAGTTACATATATTCATCATGTCAAATTGAAAGAGTGTTCATCATACCAAATTTAGCTTTTTTGTGGGAAACATGTGTTACATGATGACATATTTCCTACAGAAAAGTTACATTTTCAATTTTGAAGGGTAACAATGAAAAGGGAAACTCTCAATCAAATGGTTAGGACCTAAGAATAGGTGTGAACCAATGAAGGTTAATTTACTATTACAGGAATAATTTACTAACTAAAATAGAGGTTTTGAAAGTAATTCAAATGTCTCACTTTCAATAGTTACAGTAGCAGTGGTTGTAGCTGTTCCTGCCTCATTTTGAGCTTTACAAGTGTAAGCTCCACTGTCATCCTCAAAAGCTTCACAGATAAGCAAGACAGATCTGTTACCCTCACTTGTAATCTGAAAGTCCCTGGAAGGCTTTATAGGCCGTTTTTTGAACAGCCAGCAGAAGACAGCATTCGGGTAAGCCATAACTTTCACTTCCAACTTCACAGGTTCTCCTTCTGGTACAAGTTGAGAGATCAATGGTTGTGTGAAAATTGGAGGAATCAATTCAACTTTTGGAGATTCTGTCTCACCTGAAAAATAACTTACTATAAATTTAGATAAATAAAACACCTCTGATCATACTAATTATATAATAACCTTCATGTAAATAGTTTATTAACAAACAAGGCTATAAGTCAGCAATGTTGTTCTTTCTACTTTTGTAATTATGGCTTGTATCTGCATGATGAAATCTATTAAAAGTATACAAAATGAATATTATTTTACTTACTATTAGTTTTAAGAGATGAAATATTTTTTATGAAAAGCATTTAATACACTATTTTAAAAAGTTTTATTTATTTATTTATTTATTTTTTTTTTTAAATTACTAAGTTGATTTTAATTTTTCCAAATGCATTCTTGAAGTATGAAAATGTAAAAGTAATTTGTAATTAAAATCGATATAATTAATTAAATTATACTTTTTCTATTAAACTTTCAGAAAAACTATAGTTAGAGATTATACACAAATTAAATTTAAATTAGAAATAAATTTTAGAAAATATTTTTGAAGCATTTGTGTCCACAGTAAGTTTTATATCTGAATATTTAAGCTATTGTCCTGCACTATTAATATTCATTTGTAGATTGCTTTAAAAAATTTCAAATAAAAATGAATATTCTAATATTTATTTTATTTTAAAAAGTAAGCTTTAACAGTCTTTAATTAATGAAAAGCCTAAAATGACTCACATATAACATTCAATGTAGCAGTAGTGGAAGCCTGACCCGCTTTATTAGTTGCTGTGACTCCATAAACGCCAGCATCATCTGGAAATACTTCTGCAATCAAGAGAGAAGATATTCCACCTTCTGTAGTCACTTTGAAATCTCGAGATGGCTTAAGTTCCTGATTATTATGATACCTATTCAAATTTACATTATAATTAGAGATTGCAATATATATCTTTGAAAAAGATTATTAAATGTGTAACATTCAAAAATCCTAACTAATAATAAAGATAATTTTTGAAAAATATACCAAAATTACTTTGGAATAAAAATCTTAGAGAAGTAATCATTGCAATTATAGTATATGTATTAAACTGACAATGACATTTTAATAAATCTTACGAGAATTTTAATTTTTTTTATGATATAATGTTTAAACTTCCAGATTTAGACATGGTTAAAAAAAGGTTTTCCAATACATGAAAAAGCAAGCAAAAGGTGGAAATTTTAAAGTTTCTTCAAATACAGAAAAATGGTAAAATACCAAGTTACAAAATAATTCTTAAGAAATTTTATAGATCTTAAGATAATTTAATTAAACAGTTACTCACAATTAATTAGAAGAAGAAAAATAATGTAAAAACACAATTAATTTTTTCTTATGAAAAATTCATTATGTTTACAACTTAATTTACAAATTTCCATCATCTCTTATAGAAAAAAATGAAAATTTAACGACTCATTAAGTAAATTATCATAAACATATTTAGGATTTAAATGAATTGAGATTTTCAAGTTCAACTAAATAACATAATTTAACATGGCACGGTATCTTAGAAAATTACCGGAAAACAAATTAGAAATATTGAACAAATATACCTAAACTATTTAAAGAAAAGTATAATTGGAATTGAGAAATTTTAGTATCAAAGACATATGTTTATATTATCAATCAAAAAAAAATTAAACTATAACTCATAAATTTATTTCAGTACAAATTTAGAGCAAAATTTAAATAAATTAGAAAAAATGATAAAATTATTATATTATTTGAAGAAATGATCCATAGTATTTTCTTTATTAAAAAATGCCTAATATCAAAACTAAATATTTATGCAATAAATAACATTTTATACAGCAATAATTATAAAATTAAAATTATTTTGGTAATATTAAATGTATAAACATATTAATCAGTAATTCAGATTTTTTAATTAACTAAGCTAATATACAACATTTAAAATCAAAAAGATACCATTGCAACGTTGGAATGGGTGTCCCAGATGCTTCCACCTTCATTTCAAGAGGTTCCCCTTCAGGTGCATCCATAGGTAAAAGAGGCTTCACAAATTTCGGTGGTTCAAACATATCTGACTTTTCAATCATAACCACATCTTCTGCAAAAGCCATTCAATTAAATAACTTTAATGAGAATGCAAACGATAAACAAGAGTAGGAAAAAAAGACAACTATAGCTAAAATCAACCTGTTAAACTATTAAATTAAGTTGTGAATATAAAAGCAATTCAGTTAATTGTTCCATATTTTTATTCACAAAAAAAAAAAAAAAAAAAAAAACTTTTAAACTTGCAATTTATTGCACAATTTTTTTTCTTCATAAAATTTAGTTATAGAATGAATTGAAGCTTATTGATATATTTTGTTATGTTTACTAAACTTAGTAAGTTTACAATTCATTGTGCAAAAGATTTTTCCTCATTTTTCTAAATTTATTTACAGTTTGATAATTAACATATATTTTTGTTTCTTACCAGTAACTGTCAGCTTAGCTGAAGTAGCATCCTTGCCGTATTTATTTAACGCAGTGCAAGTGAAGGTAGCCTGGTCATCTGGAAATACTTCTGGAATAGTAAGTGCAGCCTCACCAGATTGAGTATCATAAGTTGGACGAAAATCTCGAGTGGGATGAAGCTCTCTGCCTTCTCTGTACCATTTAATTTCTGGTATTGGTGAACCAAGGACTTTACATCTAAAGACAAGTCTGGAACCTTCAACAACAGAAATAGCTTGCAATGGTTCTGTAAATTTAGGAGGCTTACCAGTCTCTAAAATAAGCAAGTAAAAATAGGATTACCATCGTATTGCAATGCATAAAATATATATATATATATGTATACAAACAAAAGAAAATTTGTTAGAGATGATAAAAAAATATATTATACTTCATCAAAATATAATACTGAATAAATTTTCAGTGAATTTCTATTAGATTCAAAATTATGCTTCTTTGCTAATGTATAATTGCTTTTACAAAGATTAAAAAATATGTATTCTTCCGATTTCTTCAAAATCTTATTTCTTTGTACAAAATGAGAAAATAGCTAGACTATATGTTAACTAATGTATAATGTTTATTATAAATTATATCATGACGTTTTATTAAACAAACAATATCCTGATTAAACGATCATAAATAGAAAGAAACAGTAAAAAAAGAAAAAAATATTTGCAATTTGTTGAGCCTTCGAAAATATATTTTTTGTCAAAACGTTTTCTTTCACAATATTACAAACTTCATTACGCAAAACATTATTATATAAACATTGACAATTGCGCAACTCAGAGGAAAGAGAATTTTTTAACATCAGGTAATTTAAAAAATTCGCTAAAATTTCCTTTTTAACAACTAATTATAAGCATTTACAGTGTTTCAAAAATTTGACAAACATGATTTCTAAACTCATTAATCTTTAGGAAAAGCATAACGCTTTTGTTTTTGAGTCACTGATCAATGTCCCGCTTTCAATTCTGACAAAAAAAAAATTATAAAAATTAAATCTAAATGTTACTTTAATTTATTGAGATTCATACTTCTCGTAATTAAAAATTGAATAATGCTGCGAAATTTAATTTCAAAATATTTAAAAAATCTGAGAAAAATTGCTTTAAATTACAGACTTAGAAAAATATTCTTTAAAGAAATTGTTTACTTATTGTCATCATAAATCCAGACGAATTCATGTTCTAATTTAATATGATTGTTATTTTTACGTTATGTTCACACACACTTAATTATATATACTAGAATAATTATGTGTCTATTGTATGCTCGTTAAAGAGACAATAAAAAAGAAAGCTAATTAGCTCAAATGAAAAATCCTTTAATAAAAAAGGAAACTAATTAGCTCAAATGAAAAATCCTTTACTAAATAATAAAACTTTAATAATTTCCGTTAAAAATATCAGCAGAAAATAGCAGCTGTTTAGCTATAAGCATTTTATTTTAAAGTTATTCAGGGTTGTTCCACTTCACATAATATATATATATATATATATATATATATATATATATATATATATATATATATATATATATATATATATATATATATATATATATATATACATATATATATATGTCACTAAAAAAACATGGGTTCATACTTAATTGAATGATTTTACTTGACTAATATCATACAGCAATTATCGAAGTAAAATGTGAAAAATTTATAAACGTATAGGATATTATTTAAAAAAAAGTTACGTTTTATCATTTCGCTGTTAACTTATAGAATTGTGTAAAGAAGAATTAAGAGTTGTCTTAGTTTTTATTAATCAGAGAATTGGAATTTCAAATTTTCACAGTTATATGCAAAGAATCTAACTAAGCTTATTTTTCAGTTAAGTTAACAATTAAATTTACTGTGACACTTAGAAAAATATTTTATACTTAAAAATTATTTTTTTATTGAATAAATATAACAATCATGCAAATGAGCCCTAAAAATAGCCATATATTTAATCCTTCATATAGTCTTATAGTTACAAGAATGTTTTCAGGATTTTCAGAATATAAATGTTGAGAAAATTATATTCATGATCAGAGATATTTACTTAAAATTAAAAAGTTTGGTTAAGTGAGTTCACAGATTAATATAATAAGCTAATAATGCTTTATTTCCTTGAAAATTATAATAATTTTCAATGGAATTCATTAATGAAAAGTTTGTTTGTTTAATCTTTAATTTGTTACTCAATTATTTTTAAATAATTTAAGCAAAGAATGCAGCACTCTTTATATCAAGAAATTTTAAACAATTGGTAAATTTTTTAAAAAATTAATTAAAAATGAAACCTAAAATTTAATTAGCTTAAACTTGAATTTATTTAATTTGTAGACATTAAGAACTTATATTCTCGATTATATTAAAATTGCACTAAGATTCCATTAACTATTTTATGACGATATTACAAGTATTACGTTAAAAAGAAGCATTAAAACAAACGCTTTTTTGTATCAGATTGTAATGATAAGTTAAAATCATTACTTTAACAAGAGTTTTTATAGACATAATGAATTAATTTGCAAAGACAGTGAAATATTCAAAACTTTACACTGTTTCACAAAAAAGTTAATAAAAAGAAACGTACCAGATCATGGAGCAAATGCGATTTCACATAAGAAAACGAGTATCTCTGTAAAACAGCTTTCTCCTGCATAACACCATTTTTGCAGTAAAGCCAAGAGTAAAAATAAAGTTAAAATAAATATCTACGATTCCTCCGCTTTGAAATAAATATAGTAGACGTTACTCATAATTTTCTTCCCAATAATTTTAGAAGAAGATTTATGGTTCCTTATAAGTGAAAACTATTTATTCCTAACATTGTATACATCATTAACATTTTCATCAATTCTTTTGATTAAATTTTGGTGTATAATTTTAATTATATACATTTTAGTAAAAGAATTATGTTAGAATGATACATTAGGTTAAGGAATTGTGACATTAAGAACCAAATATAGCACATTAACAATAAAATAAAAGTATCATCAAGAAATATGATTAAGACAATTGAGTTCCTTTTTTTATAACTTATATTATGCAGTATATTTTATTTTTAAAAAATTAATGGAATATATTTTTGTTTAAAAATATATTTTACATGCAATTACAAATTTATATTTATTTGTAATTGCATACAAAAACAAGTATTGTTTATTAACAACACACAACTAGTTTAAATTTTTTCTTCTTTAATAAAAAAATTAAGTATGTTAAAAAAAATTAAAAGTGTTTAGTTTTATGAAATAAATATTAATTTAACGTTGAAAATTTAATTGATGATATTTAAAATAATGATCTGAAGTCGGATATATCAACAACCAAAAAGAGAAAAATCCCTTTTGTGTAACTGAAATGTTTTAATTTAAATTAAGCACATTTTGACTTATTTAATGCTTCAGAAAAATATTTATTCTTGAACCGGTTATTTTTCGATTTGATAAAATTCCTCTCTTATTAATCAATAAAACATGCCCATTTTTGAATTTTCCCCACTTATATCACGTTAAAATGATTGTAGTAAATTTCAATGTAGGGTGTGAAAAAAATGCTTGATTTTTTTTCCAATATATAATTACTGATTAATGTAACATACTTTAAAATAGTATTTTAGTAATTATTATTTTTATTATACTATTAGAATAATCTTACAATTTTATTGATTCTATTGGGTTAGCATTTATTAAGATTATAATTGTATTTATCATTTAGTTTAAAGACCTTAAAATTTATAATCAGAATATTTAAGGTATCTAAATATAAAAAACTGAGATGCGTTTATTTCCAGTCAGCAGTGATTCATTTTAAATTCAAATTTTTTGCAACGGATGTTGTTTTAATTAACCCATTATTTGAAATTGTCAAAAATTAAAGAAATTATTTTCTTTTATTTAATACGCGAACATTTCTCTAAAAATTCAATAAAATTGAAGAAAATTCTTTGAATTAAAAAGAAATTGCAAAACATTATTTTTAATTATTGAAGACCAAGTATATTAATATGATTCAAAAACGCACCATTTACTAATTCAGTTGTAATGTAAAAAAAAAAAAGTGAATGTTTAAATAAAGTTGAATGTTATTCTTTGAATTCAGCGTGTTCCCAGGGTTTCAAGTTTCTTCCAGAATTGTCCCTCTAAAAGAGGATAGAGCTAAAAATGTTTAAGACATCAACCTTGAAGGAAATGTAGGAGGACGTAAAGAATGATGTTGGAAGAGGAGGAAAAGGTATTATTTATACAAATACAAATGAACCATGACACATCTGTGACACAGGCAAGACACATCTTTCCGCTAGGAATCACCCAGCTGCCTGAGTCAGACGATGAGGTAAAGCCGCGAGGATATTCATAGCGTGCGGCCCCACCACTAAATTTAACCTCTCCCCAATCTGCTTCCAGCCAATGTGCCCTGAATGACGTCAGTCCTCAGGCGTTTTTTATTTTTGGATCTCGCCAAAAAAGGGCACGAGTAACTCGCTTTCTACCGAGGATGGAACAGTCACATCTCAGCGAGCCATTTCAAGATGGAAAATTTTCAAATTTGGAAGCAGTCCAATCGTAACGAGTCGCGAACTACTTCCCTCGGAAGCGCGTCGTTCAAAATCACGTTTGCCTTCACTACTAGTCTTGTTCTCGTGATTCCAAGTGGGAACCTGCATGCACAATGAAGATCTAACTGAATTTTGTGATATGGTAAAGTGAACCCCAACAAAGCTGCAATGAATGTGTTCCAGTATCGAACATACTATCAGTAGAAATTCTAATTCTAATTCTACAATGAGCTTTTCGATAAAGAGTATTCCAACAAATGGAGGAGCACCCATGATGTTCTGCCAGTGTTCCAGCTACCGCCAACGAAAATTCAAATCACGATTTGTAGTATATTCTAATGATTTCCTTCTTGGGGAAAGAGAATTTCAATAACTGGAAGATCTAGGATGACTTTCCCGTATTGCAAGAGAAAATACGAAACGTGGTCAACAATATAGTACAGCAATTTTCGTCGACAAACAGGGTTTTGAGAAACGAATGAACATCCATGATCAAGCAGTAAAATGCAAAACTGAATAAATTCGAATAATTTTTAATTCTTACCAAATTATTTCAGCTAAAGAATGTGAGTGGAAAAATATATAATTACACAAGTATTTGCCGTCGTCAATGTGGATTATAGCTGCCTTGCTATGGAATCGAGAAACTCATAAAAGGGCAATTAAATGAAAAGCAAATTTCCAGCTTACCTTCTAGCGTGACCGTAGCAGAAGCTACAGCTTCCCCTGCAGAGTTGACAGCTTTGCAGGCGTAAGTGCACGGACTGATCAAACGGACGTTTGAAACCTCGAGAGTGCTCGTTTTGTCCTTAGTCGTGATCTTGTAGAGCCGTGAAGACTGCAGTGGGACATCGCCTTTGTACCAGGTAAGTTTAGGAACTGGAAAACCAGTCACTTTACATTCCAGAACTGCTTTCTGATTTTCCTTAATTGTTTGAGATTTCGGTTGCTTAACAAATTTTGGTGGCACAGGTTTCTCTTCTGTGGGTTTAGGTTTTTGTTTCTTTGGTGCTTTGTCTTTCGATTGCACAGTCTCTTCCACTGGAGTTTTTTCTGCAATTATAAAGTTAATTTTGCTTAAAAATTAATAACATATGATTTTTATTCACTTTAATTATGTAAAAAATATTTATGGACAAATTTTTAATTTTATATTTATAAGTTTCATGTATTGATTAGGTTAATTTAACTAATACGAATGAATTTTTACATATTTTATAAATCAACGATGTACAATTCTATTTCTAATCAATTGAATGTAAAATTAAAATTATTTAACAGTTAATTATATTAAATAAGCTGAAATTTTTTTATGAAAACAATAGTTTTCATCAAAGAATACCATGTACATACTTTTTTCTACAAAAGATATAAAGTACTGCCTGTTTAAATGATACTTTTTTATGTGTAAACAAATAGATACACACCAAAGATTTATACTGTAGTACCGACTTAGTTTAATTTATATTTATGTGGATAGAAATTTCACATTTAATTTAAGAGTAGAACGTTTGTTAGTTTATACTTCTTTATTTAGCAGTTATTTTCCCTCACTTATTAAATAAATATATTATTAAATTTTAATTCAAGTGAACTTAATTTAAGTAAATTTAGAAAAATACAAATAGAAGAAATTTCTAAATTAAATTTTATGACTTTGAATAAAAGAATATGAACACATTTTAAGTAATATACAAAATACAGAAGAATTATGAGTGTAATTTTAAAAAAATTATGTTTCCACATCATAATAGTAACTTTAGTGAGCTAAAATTTAGATAATAGTAACTAGATTTCAAATGATGAACTTGAATTAAAAATATGCTTGGATATTGCTAAAATTTGAAGTATTATTTTTTAATACAAAAAAGATATTTTTTAACAAAATTTAATTTGAAAGCTGAATACTGAATTTTTTATTGATTTAACAAAAAATTATATAATTAAATGGTATATTTTAATTGAGAAGCAAATTTTTATATTTATTCAAAAATGGTTTAAATTAAGAATAATATCTATATTCTTTAATAAATTATTATTTTATACATAATTAATATTATGTATAAAATGTAATGTAAGCTTTTAAAAATAAGACATAATTTTCAAAAACTTTGGTAATTATTATATAATATGTAATTATTTTATTTAATTAATATTACAAAAAGGATATATGTTATATAATACATTGTGTATACTTTTATAAACTAGACATTATTTTCGAAATAGAAAAACTTTAGCAATTATTTGATAATACACAATATATAAATATTTGAAATTATATATTTCATTCAATCATAATATCTAATTTTTTATAGAAATTATAGTAAAATTTAACTTAAAAATACTTAATTTTTAGAATTTCTTTTTAAAATTCTAAATACATTAAATGCAGGCATTTATTAAAAATATTTAGGCTAAGAAATAAAATGGGGCACAAGCCTACATTTTCAGACGTGCATGTAATCAGAAATTAAAAATAGCTTGGCTGAATTTGGCTCTAAATCAAAGCATCAGCACACCTAGCACCATTGTTTAATCAAGATTTTAGATAAAGTAATGTTTATTTTTGTGTCAACCATGTTACAGTTTGATGTATTTCTTGTTTTTAGATGGAGAAGCATTTTACACAGCTAGAAGACTGCTCATTCAAATATATTTCAAGTTAATTTTTAAAATTTATCAAATTTTTAACAATTTAATTAAATTTTGCAATTTTAAAATTGATTCTTATAATATTAATTAAAATATTTAATAAGAATATTTAGATTGTAATTAGAAAATAACATATTTTTGTTTAGTTTTTGACATTCTCGAGAGAGATAAATTTTATAATCTCAATGGAATATATTTAAGTGTGAAAACACTTTACCCTATTTTCACAAACTAATGACAAATATAATGCACAGAATAGAGAAAAAGTATATTAAAATTAATTTCATATGACAGCTAAAAAAACATCGAAAAGCTATCTAGCACAAAAGGATAATAGACATTCTTATACAATAATTGAAATTTAGAATATTTTCATTTATTAACAATTTTGAAAATGAAAAACAAACGTCCCTTAAAAATTCTAATGTACTACATTAAATGACCTAAGTATCCACAATAAATCAGCAAAAACCTATTTGTTTAACAGAAATTTTTATCCATATAAATAATATATTAATTCTTAAAACATTTGAAAAATATAAATCCATTCACAATAGAGAAAAGTAGAGGTAATTATTGAGTAAGGGTTTTTATTTTTCAATGTTTGTGCTTGCATAATTTATATTTCCTGTCTTACACTCGTATCAAAATACACACTAAGATTATGTCTAATTATGAATTTAAATATCACCGAATTTCTTAAAACAGTTAATAAAAATCATTTTTTTAATTTTTCTACTTTAGTCACAAACAAAAGATTTTATTAGAAAATTGCAATTAATAAATGAAAGAAAAAATTTACGTCAGCTACTTTCAAAAAGATAAATTTTAAAAAATGTGAATTACTACAAAATAGATTAGAAGTCAAAAAAAAATCTAAATTAATCTGACACCTTTCCAGATTATCCATATTTGCTTAACTTATGGGAACTGGTATGCTGTGTATTATATTTTGACAATATTTTGCAAAGTGTATTTTTTGAAAAGTAATCTTCATTAATTGTTTTTTTCTTTTACAGGATTTATGGCAAATGAAGTCTATAACAAGTAAGTCAGTAAAAAAAAAACGTTAAAGGTTTCCAATATTTTAAGTTAATGTTTAAGGAATTTTATTTTTTTAGCTCAAGCATAAAATTAATAAAACTTAGACATTCAAAATAGCAAATAAAATAAGTTTGCAAATAATTATTTAACTATGATGATATTGCATAATTTAGAGTTCCAGTTTTTTAGACTATATAAAAAAAGTGTACGACATTAATTTTCAGTTAGAATTATTTCGCCTTTCTCATATATTTAAACATATTTCTAAATTTCAAATAACTCTTTGAATAAAATTTCTTTCACATACTGAGGCAATTTTTGTTTTAATTTCAATTAATTCTTAGAACAATTATATAATTAAAAAAATATTCATATAAAAATAAGAAATCAATAAAGAAAAGCATATTTGATTAAGCAGTATATTAGATTATATTTTTGTAGTGATAAAAAGTTTTATTTTTCTTATATTTAGAGATTATGTCACCAATTTTGCTACGTTCTTTTTCTTGTAAGAGTTATATATTATTGTATTATGGAAATTGTTAATAAAGGTATTCATTTTATAAAATTTGTGATCACTTTTTGTTACATGACATATTCATTGCAAAGCAGAATCTACTGGAATAAATTCTAATAAAAACAAAAAGGCAAAACCATGTAAAATAAAAATTATTTAATATACTTTTCTGCTCAAAATATTTCTTTTGTTACTTCCACAAAAATTCAATTTTAATCTACTCAACTAAGCTGCACATATTTCTCATGTAATATCATATTAATTTAATCCAGTTAAAAGTAAAAATGGAAAATATAAAGAAATACATGATTTTTAATTTAAATAAAAAAAGTATATTACATAGAAAGTTTTGTAACCCTTCAATAAAAATTTAAAATGAATGCTACTAATCCAAAAATTAGAATGCACTTTATCTACTTAATATTTTTGATAAATCATATATTTTATAGATGCTGAAGCAAAAAAATGATTTTTTTATTTCTTCAATAAAAGAAAATTGTAACAAAAAAAAAAAAAAAAAACGCAATAATATATACAAAAGGGAAATTTCCCAACAAATAATTCATCATTCATATTAAAATTTTTATAAATTATAGAACCTCTTTCATCCAATTTTAATCTTTTCTCTAATCCATAATTAATCATTAATTTAAATCTTGAATTTGTATTACAAAAACACAAAGACACTTAGTTTCTAATTGAAGAATATCTGGATGCAACACAATTTAATGTTTGATGTCATATACTATTAAAAATGTTATGCTTTTTTGCTTAAATAACAAATAAAAAGAATATTTGTAATAAAAATGGGATTTAGTAAGATATTTCAAATACATTTGCCAGAAATTCATGGCATAAATGTGCTTAATTTAACAAAAGCTATTAGATTTCTAATTTGTTGCGTTTTAAAGCGAAGTATTGTTTATATAAACAAATAACTGCATTTGATATTTTTGCGAACTCTTCAATTAGTCATTTTGTTATAAAAAAGATATCACTTAAGAAATTGCGTTAAAGATTAATCTTTTACGTAATTTCATTAAAAATCTATAATAAAAAAATTTTATTCTAATCAATAATTCTTCACATCAAATATGATTTGCTAAACTTTGGCATCCACATTATACTTAAAACTATGCAATGTAATTTTTATAAATACTTTATTAATTTCTTTAAAAAAGTAAGAATTTATAGAATGATTATATTCATCTTTCAATAAAATATCTTGCATAAACATGAACGATAAA
Source organism: Latrodectus elegans (assembly GCA_030067965.1). Classification (NCBI taxonomy): domain Eukaryota; kingdom Metazoa; phylum Arthropoda; class Arachnida; order Araneae; family Theridiidae; genus Latrodectus; species Latrodectus elegans. The sequence continues at coordinate 110,182,500 of CM057822.1, read as the reverse complement.
TCTTTGAATTATCTATTATCATCTTTCACATTATCTTTTGTAATGATTTTAAAGCTGTCATATGATTTACACAAATATATAGATTAATAACAATAAATCATCTTTTATTAAAAATAATTAAGTGATAAAAAAAGAAAAGAAATGAATCGAACTAAAAGTTCTGAAAAATTCAAATTTTAATAGCAATCTTTGTTACACATAGCATAACAGCAGGTCGGAAGCAACAATTTGACAACATTATTCAACAAATTTAAATGTCGATACTAAACAAAAGCAAGTAGTATGTATTTCTACGCATCCAAAGGACTTTCATAAATTTTCAATTCTTCAGGCATCGAGGCTTAGATTGAAGTGAAAAATTTGTGAACTGCTTTCTTCCAACATGTTCCAAATTTGGCGGCAAGACTGGTTCTATTTATAGCACAACCAGTGAGGGTTATAATGTTACCAGGAGAAAAGTTCTGGCGACCATCACAATACAGCTTCTATTCTTCTCACAGGAATTTGACAAGCAGTTTATTATTTTACCATCATAATGTTGTTTTGTTTAAATCTGGATTAACTGTTCACTGAAGAGTTTATTGAAAGAACACTAATGGCATTTGCTTCACATTCAGAATAAATGGATCTTTTCTCTTAGCATTAAATATATATACAGATACATTGAATCATTTAAGAATTTCTTTTTAATGATTTAGATTTTTTATTGCAAGTTTCAAGTTAAAATTTAAAACAATATAAATTAAATATTGATAAAGATTAAAAATTTAACAGCAGAATGGATTTAAAGATCAAGAACATAAGGATAAAGAAAAACAAAAAATCTAAATGAAAACATTTTTTTATTTACACCTTTCTTTTAAATAAATAAACATTACCTTTTATAGCATTAAGAAGTATAAAATAATTAAAATAACTTTCCTAAGTATTACTAAGAAATTAAAACTATAAAACTCAAAAACTGTTAATATTGAAACATTTTCAGTACAAAAACTAAAGTAAAATAAAATCCTATACCCATTCTCAATCGTAATACAAAATTTGAGATTCGGATGAAGTAATCTTGAGTTTAAGGAAATTCTGCTAACTTAAAAAAAGTAAAAAATACTTAAATTGATTTGATGGACCATAATATAAAGAGTTTATGTTATGATATGCAAATCTATGTTGTTGCCACACCTTGAGTGTTAAATTACTTTTCAAATGAACACAAAATTATAAAATTTAAATTGTCTTTCAAAGATATATACAGAAATCAGTAAATTATGTCCAAAATAGTAGCGAATTCGATCGATGGACAGTTTCCTAGCGCTTACTTTCAATGGTCAGGCGAGCAGATGTTTCGGACTGTCCACTGGCATTAGTGGCTCTGCATGTGTAAATACCCTCATCTTCTCGGTATGTTTGACGAATGACTAATGAACAGGAGCCGCCATCTTGAAACATCTGTAAGAAAAATGAGTTTAAATTTTATTTATACTTATGTCAAAAATAAATTTTATTTGAGAATAATTTCCTCTTATATTTTATAATGATGCAAAATTAATATCAAAGACATACTCAATAAGAATGTAAAAATTCTTCAGAATATTTAATAGTAGCATAACAAACTCTGACTTAAAAATAGATAGAAGCAAAATGTGAACAAAAAGTTTAATTTTCAATAGTCATACAATTTTTATCATGTTATATAAATTAAAAAATAATTACCGATTTAGTTTAAAATGGAAAATCCCATGAATTAAAAAATATTGGAATGCATTAATAAAACCTTCAGGATTAATTAAATTCTAAATCATCCTATATAAATAATATAATTAATTATGAAATAAATTTATTCCTATATCCATAACTAAACAGTATAAAAAATTTTCATTCCATTTCCATTTTGATTTTAATTGAAATCACAATTTTTGTTTCATGATAAATCTACTAAGATTAAAATTTTAAAACCTAAGAAAAATATGTGAAAAAACATAATTTTCTTCTGAATGCAATTTAACATTAATAAATTGCATTCAGAAGAAAAATCTTTTTCTCATAGAAATAAGATTTAGGGATAGTTACTTATCAAAAATTACTTTAATATATAAATAATCATTTAAAATTTATGACATCAAAATTATGCTTACATTCAAAAAAATATGTGTTCTGAATTTATTTTTGTTATGTGTACACTTAATTAATGTTAGCCCTTTTCATGTCAGCATTTTTGAGAAACACACAATTATACTTTTATAAAGATTTTACTTTTATTTGGTATGGAAGTCATATTAACAACAGGAAATAAATTCTAAAATTTGAAGAACATTTATACTGGGGAAGCTTTATAAAAATATATTAATAAATACTTAAATTTCTTTTAAGAATTTCGATGGAAAAATATTTTAAGCAAAATAAACTTTTGGATTTAATTATCAGTTTTTATGGAACATATTAGAATAACAATATTCAATTGAGTATTAGATAATTATTTATATACAGTGATATGCAAGACAAATATTCAAGATAATTTTTTTTCTGCTGATACAGTGTAACTGAAAACAAAATCTAATGAACTTCAAAAACTATTAAATAATTCTTAAAATTTTATAGTAAATGCAAACACATAAAATGAACTCAATTTCTGTTGTTTACAAAATGCAACTTAAAAATGTAATAAATAGAGAAAGTATTAAATTTCTATTATTTGCAGGGTAAATTAATAAAAAGAAACTGAAAAAGTTCAATTTTCTCTGCTCAAGAAGTGAAATATAAAATCATTAACACAATGTTACTGCAAAAAGAACTACACTATGTAACTGTAATAAACTTCAAGATTTTTACTCTTTAACATTTGTGTTATAAATTAGAGTAAAAATATGAAATATGAAAAAAAAATCATTAAATTTCTTGTTAATCAATGTAACTGTAAACAAAGATGTAATAATTCTCAAAATTATTAAATAAACATTCTATCTAATCCATGCCTCCTATTCACACAACGTAACTACAATATTAGATCTGCGATTCAATACTAAATATTTAACGAACCTAAAAACTGTTAAATTTTTAATATTCATATAATTAAAATAATTTATAGTAAAAAGTGAAACATGAAAAAACTATTCAATTGCCTCTGCCCAAATATTATAATTGCTAAAATAACTATCAAATTTCAAAATTAACATTATAAATAAAAGTGAAAGAAACACACAGAAAAGTTCAACTTTCTCTGCTTAACAGTTTAGCTGCAATTTCAAAATTACTGCTTTTTATATAATACTAGTTTCTTAATTAAAGTAAAAATGAAATAAGTAAAAATGGGTTACATTTTCTCTGCTAACTACAAAAATATTAAATAAAAACTATAAAATATTTTAAAGCGAAAATATCTAATGAACGTCTAATTTTTTTAAGTTTCTACATTTACATTATAAATTAAAATAAAAAAATGAAATAAATAAAAAAGCTATATTTTCTATGCCACTGCAAAAATATTTAAAATATAGCAAATGCAAAATATGCAACTGTATAAAAATATCTAATAAACTTCTAATTTGATAAATTTGTACATTTTCATAATAAATTAGAATAAAAAATGAAATGTGAACAAAATTCAATTTTTCTGGGCTTAAATAGTATAATAAAAAAGGGGCCTAGTTAATCTTTAAGTTTTTACAAATTTTTAACGTTTGCTTATGTAATTATAATAAAAAATTAAAATATGTAAAAAACTAACTATGCAATATTTTAATAGCAAAACAGAATTATGATTTTACCTGAAAATCTCGGCTAGCTTTTACTACATTTCCTTCTCTGAACCATGTAATTTTAGGTGTGGGTGTTCCGGTTACTGCTGTCACAAATCGAGCAGGAGCTCCTTCTGGTACAGTTAAATCAGCTAATGGACTTAAGGATGGGGGCACTTCAGTAACTTCAGGAACTATAAATGAGAATTAGAGTCAAATTTAATAATAAACTATATTAAATAAACTAATCTAAGATATCTATATATATAAATACTTACATACATTTTTTTATAGTAAAATGTTTTTTTTTTTTTTTTTTTTTTTTTTTTTGCATTTACAATTAGCAATTTATTAAAAATCTAAAATCTGTGCTAAATAAAAAATAAATTATACTTTTCTATATCGTTTTAAGTTTCATTAAAAATAAGTTCAATTATAACATTTGAATTTAAATTATTATATATAACATTACAAGTGTTCTCTGAACATTTAAACATGGTAATAATGAAATACAGGAGTTTTCAATTTTGACAGTCAGAAATTTTCAAATGCTAAGAATTTTTCAATGCTAGAATTTTTAATTAGAATATTGGATTTTCCTTCTTCAAATCTTTTTGGCTTGTACATATTTGTTTATAGCAAGCAAGAGTTTTTGAATAAAATCAGAAGGTAAAACTTCTGCATTTAGCATACATCTATTTTGTACTTAGAGGGGGAAAAATCCATAAAAAAAGATATTAGTAAAAGACTTATATTGAGAATTATTAAATATTACAAATATTATAGTTCTAATATTCTAGTAATTATTAAAATAATATCATAAAACTCTTGAAGCTTTCCAATTTTACAATATATTTTGATTTCTTTCTTTCTTCATGACCTTCCTTCTTCAGAGAAGACAAAAAAGTTCTCTTAAAATCTTTTCCAAGAATTTGAAATATTTTTGTGAGGCTTAAGATTTTTAAAAGTACAGAGCGATTTAAAACTTCTCATTTCTATTACTTTTGGAGTACAGTTTTATATTCAGAACTATATCAAGAACATGAAAATTCTTATTATTAAATTAGTATTCTAAGTTTTAAAAGTTGTATAAGTGTACCACTTAATAAGACTCATTATTGCCAAAGTCACATAAAATGATTGAATAAATTAACCAAAAGATATTTTTGATGGAATTGCAATCGAAAAGATATTGTAAAAAAAATAGAAACAATTTGTTTTCATTAATATGCCCCCAACACAAACAAGAAGCTTAATTAAAAGCATTTAGTTTTTCACTATTCATATTTTGAAATAAAAAATTTTTTCAAAGGCATTATACAAAAAGGTCATCTTTTTCATGTCTATTTTAATGGAGTGGATTTAGATTTGATTTTAAAAGCTTAGTTTAGAAATAAAATATTTAAATGAATCCTTCTGTTCGATATTTTTTTATAATTTCATTTATGCACAAAATGATAAAAAATAATTTAATTAATATGCAAAATAAATAATTAATTAATTAGAAAAAACATGTACAATTTGATTTTAAGCAAAAAATATTCTTTTCAAAAGAAAGCATATAAAAAACAAAAGGAAAAATTTAAAAATAATTTTCAAAATTCTCATCAGGAAACCTGCCTTTATCTTGATATTCATAGTCAATTCTAACTATGAATAATAATTTCCTCTCATTTTCTGAAATGCTTACATTTTATAATTAAAATTTAAGAAGATAATATTATTTTACTTGAAATCATCTAAAAATTTATATTTGTCATCATTTTTATCTTATTATCTAAATGGGCATATTTTTAAGTTTTGCATGTTAGATTCGTTATTTTTTCAAGCGATACAGAATTATTTTTTAAGAAACTTGGTTTAAAATTTTTCTTGAATACCTTACAGTGGAGCACCAAAAGTTACTATAGAGAAATACTGCTTTTTTAAAATCAATATTCTTTCCTATAACTTTTATATTTTACACTAAGAAAACAATTTTTAATTATCAATAACCCACCAACAACACGAAGATTAGCACTAGTAGATGCTGTTCCTGCTGAATTGGTTGCAACACATTTATATGCGCCCTCATCTTCTGGAAAGGCTTCAGATATGCGCAAGGTGTAAACATCATTTTCAACAGACATTCGGAAATACCTAGATTGCTTTACAACAATTTCTCCACGGAACCATTTTACTTGAGGAGCTGGAAAAGGAAGCAAAATGTTTTTCATAAAGAACATAACTAATATTTGTCCTGACTTTTGCACAAAATTATTATGATGCAAACATAATTGTAGTTGTTCATAATTACTATATGGCATGTTTATTTTAAAACAAAGTTCATTACAATTTTTTGTAGAAAATATTTCATGTATATACTTGAAATGGATTGATAAACTTATACTCAAAAGTAAGAAAAAACACAGTTCTACATTTTATAGATAGGTGAAGAATCGATGATATAATTATTAATGTTTTAAATTAGGAATATATTAAATCATTTATTTTTATTTTGCATTATAGAAATTTGAAAAAGTGAGGAGGAATTTCTTCTTACATTATTTTTTTATTCGAATTGTTTATACTTATTAATTTACTTAATATTTATATTTAAACTATTTTATGAAAAAACTTATTGAGCAGTATACTTACTCTAATGTTGCTAATATGATTAAAGGTTTTCATTAAATAATTTAATTTTGTTAATTTTATAACATTCAGCAGTTTTCAACAAATAAGCTGCTTTAATAAATCAGGTTTGAACATTATTGCTAATCAGTGTGTTATTATTCGCTATTATTTCGAATACGATATAATTAAAGTGCGCTTTTGCATTTATTTTTCAGAAAATGAAATGCAATCTAAATATGAGGTATTTAAGAAATAATACTTCTATATTGATAGTTATGATTGAAAATAAATATGAATACGAAAGGGTTAGATTTATTTCTTGACAAATAAAAGAACAACATCATGGAATTGTAATTTGTTAATTATTATAGAATATATAGAGAGCCTAGTTAACATAGTTTATAAAAGATATAAATCATTTATTTTTAGAAAATTTTGCTTCATTTTATTGTTTTATGCAAATAAATTTTGAAATAAAATCGTAAAAAGAAGAGTTTACAAATAAAATATTCTTCATACTTTAAAACTGCATTTACATGCAATTATTATACAGTGTTAGATTTTTTAATTTGAAATTGTTCAATTTTGTACAATTATGTAATTTTAATATTTTTACTTTATATGCCTATTAATACAAAGTAATAATATTAAAACTATGTCTATAAATATAATTATAAATATATATCATCTTTTCCATCAAAGATAACAAAACATTGCATGTCATTTCCTGAAGTAGAATGATATTAATATTTATTTGAATATATTTATTTAGTCACAATACAAAATTTTCAACAAAATTAAATCAAATAAATCTACAAAGTCAATAATTAAATGCAGACTTCTACATCAAGGACTGACAGTTGTTTAAGGAATAATGCTCCATATTGTTAATTTTTAACATAAAAGATATTTATCAATAAATATAAAATCCCAAACCTAATTGTTCAAGATAATGAATTTTGATTCTAGTAATCAATTATAAAAAACTATTATAAACAAAAAACAGAAAATTCAAAAAGGGAAAAGAATTAGTGTTTTACAAATTACCACGATGGTTTATAAATTTCAATTTTTTTAATGCAGCATTGCAATAAACAGAATATCATCAGGAAATATTTTAGAAAAATGAGTTTATCAAAGTAATACAATTGCTAATTAGAAAATACTTTTTGGTTTTGTAACCATATATATATATATATATATATATATATATATATATATATATATATATATATATATATATATATATATATATATATATATATATATATATATAATCGATGCTTAAAATATGCTTATAAAGTAGAAAAAGCAGTAAGCAAAAAGGTACATAACAACACATATTATACTAAGCTACAGAATTTCTAGATTCTTTTATGAATGATGGGGACATAACTATCCAATTGATTGCTACAAAATTTTATGTTAGTGATATAACGAGAAAAATAATTAACTACATTGCTGTATGAAAAGATATACATAAACTAAGAATGTATATAAACTAAGAATTTTTTAATGTAGGATAATATTACAAGTCTTTTATTATTTTAATATTTTTATTTATTCTTTTTATTGCTATTTTCAAGAAAAAGCAGAAAACTAAATGAGTACCTGGTGTTCCAGAGAACCTGCAACGGAAAACTGCTGGCTGACTTTCCTTAACAGTAGCATCCTTCAGGGGTTCAATGCATTCTGGAGCTTTAATGTTTTTCTCTGATTTTTTAGGGGCTGAAGATTTGGACTTAGTAGGAGCAGCTGAAAGATAAAGACATTTGAAATCTTTGTAAAATTATTAATATGAAAATGAGTAAAAATGACAGAATTTTGATTTGTATTACAGTATGAAAGAAAATAGTGTCTAGTAATAGTTAAAATTTTCAGAATAATAAATGAATGAGATAATACACAAAGAAAGTTAAATTCATATGCATGTTTATGTGCACCAAAACATATTAAGCAATTATATACATTAGATAAATAAACTTTGTAACATATTTTGTGAATTCGAGTTTATTAGTGTTTATTTTATCTATTTTCAATGCAATGACTGTTAAATGTCACAGAATTAATGATTGGTAATCATGTGACCACAATTATAAGGTATAGATTCTTTGTACCCTGTTTTCTGTTAGAGCGCTTGCAGTAAAACTACTGTGTAATAGTTAAAATTTATTCTTAAATTTTCTATAAACCGCATTATCTTTTTAATAGTTCTGAACTAGACCTTTTTTCACATTCCTTAGTGGTAAACCAGTAGTAAATATATATATTACAAAACTTTTAATGAATTGGTTTTTCAAATAAATAAGAATGCTCCTAAATAACCATTTGTAACCATTTGAAAAAATGTTTAACATAAATATTAAAACATTGGAGATATTTTCAATAAAAAAAACTTTTATTGAAAGGCATATTGATGAAACATATTTAAAGAAAATAAGTACCTTGTATTTGCACACTTGCTTGACATCGTGCTTCTCCAACTTTGTTGATTGCAACACATTCATAGGTACCAATGTCTTCTGGTGAAGCTTCCAAGATCATAAGCGTATGCTGATCTTCTTCTTCCAAAGTTTTATGTGTTATGTCTTGAATAACTTTCTTGCCATTCTAAATAAAGAAATATAAATATGCTTAACAGTTTTTCACAAATTGTAAAAATATTTTTACTTGTACATAAAAAAGCATGATTTACATGATTAAACATTATAACTATAAAAAATTGTTTTGCATGAACATGGATAATTGTAAATTACCTTAAGCCAATAAACATCCAAGGGCTTGGAGCCAGCAATCACAACATCAAGTCTAACTAATTGACCCACTTTAGCTGATGTATCTTGTGCTGTCATAACAAAACTGGGTGGAATCACTCCTCTCACTTGCTCTTTGCGTTCTAAATGATATTTCAAAACAATTAAATATTCAATAATTAAAAAATAGTTTACAGAGAAAATTTTAACTAATCAGTTTTTTAAACATAAGTGGTAAAGAAAATTCAAATATTTTCATTCAGTGGTTAGAAAGGGATTACATTTAAAAATATATATATTCTAGTGCTAATATTTATAAAAAAAACTTAAATAAGTATTTAGATTTTTTTCTCTTTCCTTAATAATTTTAAAAAGTTAATATTTCTATCTTATGCTTAGCAAAGGTGGCTAAGCATAAGATAGAAATATTAACTTTTTAAAATTAATTTAAAAAAGTTAATATTAACTTTTTAAAATTAATTTAAAAAGTTAAGTTACGAATAACCATTCATAAACATGGGATTCAATGTGTAGAAAGGGATTACATTGTAAAAAAATATATATTCTAGTGCTAATATTAATAAAAAAATTTAAATGAGTATTTAAATTTTATTTCTCTTTCCTTAATAATTTTAAAAAAATTAATATTTCCATCTTGTGTTTATTAAACGAAATTTTAATAAGTTGCCTAAACTTCACATACTGTAACTCTTAACTTGTCTTTTTTGGCCTAAACTTGGCTTTTAGTAAAATAATCCAAGTAGATATTTATATTAATTTGGATAAATAATTGTATAAAGAAGCTTTTTATAATTATTTCTTATGTATTCACTCTAAGAATTCAGGTTTAATAAAAAAAAACATATCAATAATTTCTCAATAAATTGTAGCCCGTTTTATAATTGAAAATTAGCCCACCTTCAACAACCAAATTTGCAGAACTCTTTGCAGTTCCACCTCTGTTTTCAGCTTTCACGCTGAAAACACCACTGTCTTCCAAATATACTTCTCGAATGACTAGAGTGGATGTTGTGTCAGTGGTATTAATCTGAAATTATCATCATCATTAGAATGGAATAAATCCCAAGGGAATCAAAAAATAAAATGCTTAGTTCTTAAAAATATTTATGCACTATTTAATTAAGACTATCTATGGATCAAACAAAGCGAAATTTGAATGGATTATCTTTTATTGACACAGAAGAAAAACTTTAAAATTAAGCTAAAAAGAAATATCTATTGATCTAACAAATTTAATGTTGTTGTAATTATTTTATACATGGAATAAAATTACACTAAATAGAGACAAAAATTAAATGGAGACTGAAGATTGTAATGGAAGTTCTGTGAAAGAAGATTGAGTTTGTAAAGATCTGCAATAATAGCCTTGCAGCTGAAGACATGTTCTGAAGTTATTTGAGGTTAGCTAGCCATTTCAAAGGAATAAAGATATCCCTCAAAATAATTGCAGATCATATATTTTATATAAAAATTGTACAAAATAAATTTAGCTTATAGATAAATTAAGTACCTGGAAATCTTGAGAATCTTTAATAGGAAAGTTCTCTCTAAACCAAGTAAGATGAGGTGTTGGAGAGCCAGTAAACGTGCATGTGAATTTACCAGATTCTCCCTCAAACACACGACAGGGTTCAATTTTTTTAGTGAACATTGGAGGCTTTGTCTCTGGCTGCAAAGCAAAGAAATAATATTATTTAAAGTATCTAAAAATAAAAATACCACTAAACTAAATAGTTTAATATTAAATAAAGAATTAAACCAATGCATTGTTTTAGATCAGTACAAAAAAACAGAATATTTTATTCATCAAAAAATATAAGGCAAACTTACAACAACACCAATAACTTTGCGTTCTTTGGTGACTGCTTTATGCTCTTGTTCCCTAGTTTCAGTTACAGTTTTATGTCTTGTTATTTCAAGATCTCCTTTTTGTTCCTTTTGAACCTGCTTTTGTTTTGAAACGAGAACTTCCTTTCCATACACAGAACTCTCTTGGGGAGAAGAGGGCAAAGGTGGAACTGTCACTTTTTGAGTATCACTGTGAATAAAAATTTAAATAATTACAGAATGATTTTTTTAATTTTTTAAGTTTTCTTTAACACATTTTAAATCAAATTAATTTTTAAAAATTTAAATCATATATTTTTCTTCTATGAAAGGAATTTTCTTCTTAAAAGCAAAGATTTACTGAACTCTAAAGAAAAAAATCCTTTCTTAGGCGCAAATAGTATATTTATTTAGAAAAAATGATTATTTACATTTGAGCTTGAGCTTCATATGTTTTCGCCAAAAATTGAACTTGCGATTGATCTTCAACACGTTTTTCACCAGTTACTGGGTCAACCTAAAAATATATTTTTAATTAGAAAAAAGAAGCCCATTAAGTTAGACATTTAAAAGAGAGAATTATAAAAGTAGATACAAAACAAATATTCCTTAACCATTACATTCAAATTAATAATTTTTAAATATATTTAATGTTTTTATTCATTAGCAATTTATCTATCATAAATATTTAAAAATATCACTTTAAATATTTATGATAAATAAATTATATATTAGAGTAAATTAATCACTTAAAATAAATTTAGAACATTAGACCTATTGATTTATATATTTTCATGCAATAGCTATGGGTATGATCGATTTTCTATCTATCTTAATCATGTGGTGCTCATACATAGCAGGTTGGTAAAGCATTAATAAAAACCATTATAAAATGTATTATTACTAACACAGCAAAAGTAAATAGCTTTATATTTTAATAATAAATCATTAAAATATTTCAAAAAAATAATAATACACACACACACACATATATATATACCAAAACAAATTCCTTTAAAGATTCATGATTTATTGATTTTTTAAGAAAGTAATGGGAAACAAAATATGAAGGAAAATTTATTATTGCATATCATTAAGTTGATTTTTTTAAACAGTATGACTTTTAAAAAGAAATTCTTAACTAAAATGCAGAAAGAATATATTACATTTATTTAAAGTTTACTTACATAAAGAGCCTCAGTTTTGTATCTTTTAACTTCTGGTATAAGTTTCTTAGTATCTTCCTCTTCGAGTCTCTTCACAAGTTTTACATGATCCCCTATTTTATGAAGATAAAATAATTAGGAACTTCAGCCAATCATTTTTACAAAAACAAAAGAAACTTGTAAAATGTTATACCTTCTTCATCTTCCTTTGTTTTCCATACATCAATTCGAGTTCCACCTGGGGTCAATTTTTCTTCAAAGACTTTTTCTAACTCACTTTCTGTTCTCACTTTTTGATAGGACTTAATTTCAGCATCGTACCATGCTAGAAATATTTTAATTCATTGCAGTTATAGTGAAATGTCATAAAATAAAATGACCAATTTATTGAATAATTTTTGACTTACATTAAAAATCTACAAAAATTTGCATGTGATAAATGTTTAAAATATATAAATAAATTCAACTTAAATTATAAATTTGCTTAAAAGGATATTTTTAATTAAAACCTTGCAATATTGCTCTGGAATAAATTATATAATTTAAAATTATAAAAAAAGATATTTTATGTTTGCAGAATGACAAATATTCAATTAATGTAAAATCTTTAAATTATACTTATAAGTTATATTAAAAAAAAACAAAACTGAATTTTTTCTAATAACATTGCCCCAAATTAAAGATTAAGAGAACGAATTTATTTTTCAATGGAAAATTAAGCAAGCATACTTTAACTGAAAAATTTAGCTAAATTAAAATGCCTAATGTATAGAATTATACACATACATTTGATTTTCAATGCATATACTTAATTACTTAATGTTATAGCTAAAATTTGTAAGAAAAAAAAAAAAGAATATTGAATTAGTAACATATGCATGCAAGCCATGCAATAGAAACAAAAACACATCATTTCTGGTATTTCCCAAACTATTTAACTTCATTTATTAATTATTATATTCACTGCCAATGAAAAAAAAATTACAATCAAATAGAAAAATAAATTTTGAAATATAATATTAATTTATAGAATTTAAAACATAAAAAACAATAATTAACTTAGATGGATGTTTACAAATGCATCTAAATTTTAAAATTACTTAAGTTAAATTTCAATGCTATTATACCATTTGTAAAATTCAAATGGTAGATTCAATCTCGTTATTTAATATGCATCTAAATTTATATAAAAAAATTAAGTGAAAAATATAACTTTGCATATATATATAACAAAATCAAGTAGTTTACTTGTTTTCACAAAAAAATATAAAAACAATTTAACACAGTTTAGCAAAATTATAAATTTAAAAATTTTTGAGAACATAAAATTTTAGAATAATATAATAAAAAATTTATTTCTATAGTGCTTTAATGGGTATATAATTTTAAGTTATATTCTTAAAATAAATTTTATTTTGAATTTAAATTTCAAACATTTTAGTTATAAAAACAAACATGAACACATGGAAAATATGTGACATTACATTATTTCTAATGTGAGCCACAAATGATGTGTTATTGCCCTAAGCTATTAGTGCTGAGACAGAAAATTTCCATACCTATTTACTTTACAAACTTTGTTCCCTGTTTAGGACCAGGTAGAAAATAGATTCCTCCACACAGATCCATAAAAGCGAAACAGCCTCACATGTCTAAATCCATTTATGCAAGTATGCATTTGATTTTTCTTATTGTAATTACAGAAGTGATAACTTTTGCACGGTTAGTTTTGACATTAGTGCAAAGTTTTTTTTATCAATATTAGAAAGAAATTCAACATGACATGAGCATAGAATATATACATTAGTACAGTTATAAGCTCATGCTCTGATACTAGTTTGCTACAGGTCTGATACAGCATGTAATTAATAAAATAAAAACATAGAAAATAAACTACCTGTAAAATTTTATATTGTAAGCACTAATCAACTAAATGCATTAAAATTAACTTCTTAATGAAATATACTCTGCTTAAATAATCATCATAAGTAATTCTTTTAGAATATAATACACTAAAAATACATAGAAAAGAGTCAAACAGAATTCATTTAAAAATAATAAATTGAGAAACAGAAAAGAAAGTAAATCAAACGTTTTACAGCAATTATACCAAGTTAATGATTAAAACGTTATTTCACAAGCTGCATAGTTAAGGTTTTAATTTAGAAAATGACATCTTACTCTCTCATTTGTTAAAGAAAAGAACAATTGTTCTTGTGAAACAATACTCACGCCTTGGAGAATTTTTCAACACTACCCTGTAGTCATCATGTCTTGGTCTCACTTCAAGAGTTGTCCAGCAATATGCTTCCCCAAGCCCATTACGAGCAAAAACCTCAACTTTCCCTTGGTCATACTGTCTACTTTTGGGAATGTCCAGATGATAAATTCCATCATAGGTTAATTTATAGCGAGATCCCTAATGGAAAATTTCAATTTATTATCATTATAAAAATAATATGTGTAAGAGACTTTAAAGCATAAACTCACATTTAGGATTATGTTAGGGATTTATTGTTAAAAAACTATTTTCACTACATAAACAACATCCTATAAATATATATTTGTACATATCTACATAGAATTTTAATTTTAAAACTAAAACTATATAAAATTTACAGCAAATTATGCTAAAAAAAATATACATAGATTAAACAGATTGTTTCTATTGCTTACCAAAATTATATAATATATTATATATATTATATATATATATATATATATATATATATATATATATATATATATATACAAAAATAAACTAAGTATCAACCTCTATTCAATAAAAATAGTTGCAAGCCATTAAAGTTTATTGTTTAAAATATGATAGTTTTTTTAATTGAACAAAAATATATTTATTTTCAGTGCTATCAAAAGAAATTCAAATGTCTTATTTAAAGGAATACAGGAATTCTAAATAACAAATTTTGCTATTCATTTATTTTCTTGAAACACATCTACATATAATTTATAAGAATACATAGATATATTGAAGTGAATTATTTTAAACTATTTTAGCACTGATTTACAACAAATATATATTTTTCATTTATGTAATTATAAGTTCTTTATTATTATTATAATTAAACAGGCATGATTCTTTTACCTATTCTTAAACTCTTCATACATATTTCAAAGGAGTTTTGAAATCCAAAAATTTGGAAATGTTTCAAATGCTCAAACTAAACAACATTTATTATACTATATTCATTATTTACCAGCCACTCCTTCATTGCATGAAATTTAAGCAATGTTTTTTTATATTGCATTCATAAAATTTATTGGACAATAGTAAAATAAAGGCTTACAGGCCCAATAGTATTGCCATTAAGGATCCACATAAGCCTTGGTCTTGGATTTCCAATAACTCTGCAGCAAAATTTTGCCCATTCACCCTCGGTTACAACTTGAGGTTCTGGTTTCATAACAAACATTGGACGGCATCGTTCAGGTGGAACATCTTCTTCAGTGACAACCCTTAAAAAGAAAAATAAGTAAAATTTAGCTGAAATTCTTTGTTTCTATAGAAACTCTTTCAATAAACAAATGCTATTAATGTAATACTATTGTGAGTATAACACAATTTATATTTCAAGCATTGCGTTAATATACCTTTGCCACGATGCTTCCATTTCAGCAATTTTCTGAACACCAGTCTCCATTGATTTTGGTAATTGTGTTCTGTATTCAAGTAGTCGAGTTGCTAATTAGAAAATGAATTTTATTAATTCAAAAAAATAAAAGAATTAAAATGATAATGGCGATTGCTATCTAAGAGTTCAGAGTTTACATTTAAATAGTTTTTTCATTTACCTTTGACTTTAAGTGTAGATCGAGTTGTGTCTTCTCCATAGTCATTTACTGCTCGAGCTGTATATTCACCAGAATCCTCAGCATAAACATATAACACATCCAAGGCAACAAATCCAAAGTCATGTGTTGTCTTGAAACGGTGCCCTATGCAAATTTTGATCAAAAGATTTAACATCTTTTAAAATATAATAAATATAACTTTAAAAAATAAAAAATAATTTTAGAATAATGTTAATAAATTGTTATGATATTAATGAAATGTTAATTTTTCATTATTAATACATGTTGCTTTGTCCAGCAGGATTTATTAATGACGAAAATCCTGTATCTAGTAATCAGTTTAAAAATAGCAAATAACATATTACCTGATTTAAGAGGCTTTCCATTGTGATACCACTCTACTCTAAGTTTTGGGTCATTTATAGGAGTCAATTTGCACTCAAAGTGAGCACTGTCTCCTTCCTGAAGATTTTCTTGTGGTTGAATTTGGGTAATGAATTTCGGTGGCTGAGCAGTAAACTCTTCAGGCGGTACTTCTTGTTGAGGTGGGAAATCAAGCTCCCTCAATTTATCAGCAGACATACCTTCAGGTAACTGGCTATCCATGATAATGTCTCGCTTGCCTGTTAATCATTTGAAATATTTTTAAAAGAATGCATGAAACTGAAACTCAATATATCTTTAATAAATAGGAGCAACTACATTGAAAAAACGATTAGTGCAAATAAGATTTAAAAAAAATTCTTTTTATAAAATATGCCATCAAAAACAGGAAATAGAATTTTTAAATCTAATAATAGTTGATTACATTTTTTAACAGAATTTGTACTTTCGCAAAATTTATCGAACTTCTAATAAAAGTTTATTTACATGATTAATAAACTTTTATTAAAAGTAAATAATCTTATAAAAAATATCTTATAAAAGATGACTTTCTTCTAAATTGCAATAAAAAAATTAGCAACTGTCTGAAAAAATATGAATACATTATTTATTTTAAAACTTTATTTCAGACATGTGTATTTTAAATTAAGATATTTCTAAATTTGGTAGACAAATGGTAAATATAAAACACATAAATGAAAACATTGCAATTACACATAGGAGAATAAAAGAATTTTTTATTTTATAAATTAATTAATTAATAAGTACGCATAGATTCATTTTATTCATTACTAACAAAAAAAACTGAAAAGAAAGTAATACAATAACTCTATTTAAACTGCAAAAAAAATAATGGAAAATTATAGTAATTTTTTAACGTGTTTTTCATTTTCCAAACTGAGAAAAACATTAAAAAAGTTTATGCAGTAATTACTAAAAAAATTATAAGAGTGATTTTTTCACAAAAACTTTAAGGGACCTTTGAGTAAAAGTAAAATTAATTTCAAAAAGGAAAATTATAAGAACTCTTTATACAAACAAATATATAAACATAATAATTCACATCAAATATTGAAGAATGAATATTTAAAAAATAAAATATTTATAATAAAACTAAGCCACATTAACACAATAAATTTAAACCTTTCTACTAGTTGCAATAGTAAACATGCAACTAGTAGAAAATTTATTCAATCACAAAGTACAACATAATTTATTTTTATACCCTTTTCAACAACTTTCCAACTTAAAGAAGATCTTTTGAATACGCTTATAACAAGAGAGGAATATTATTCATAGACTAAAATCCGTTAGGAATTCACATACTTTTTATTTTCAAAACAGCCTTTGTTGTGTCCTGACCCCACTTATTAGTAGCTCGACACATGTATTCTCCAGCATCACGGGGGAACAGCCAATCAATATCCAGCACCACGAATCCAAAATCATCAACAGTATGAACACGAGTTCCTATTTTGAAAAAAAAATTAAATGCTTACATACTTAAAAACAAATTTCAACTGAATTTTATTTGGTTCCATTATAATTAAAAATTGAAATTAAATTTTCTTTAATAAAATTAATTTCTGTATAATGAAACATATTATAGTTAAATTACTGATGTAACATTAGTTGATAATAAAAATTATTAATTATTAATAATTCAAAATATGTTAAAAAATTTAGATATTTAATTTACCTGTGGTAAGAGGTTTTCCATTCAAGAACCATTCCACTTTCATTGTAGGATCTCCCACAGGTTCAAGTCTGCATTCGAAATGTGCTGATTCTCCTTCAACTTTAGTGTCCAAATTTTGAATTTGAGTAATAAATTTAGGAGGCAACTTTTTATCATCATCTATAATGACTTCTTCTGTTCGATACATCGCTTCTTCTAGTTTCTGGAGGCTTTCAGTTCCTGAACGCCATTCAGTTGGCAGTTGAGGCTCCATAATGATAGATCCTTTAGCTATTTAGCACAAAAATAGATTATTCAACACTAAATTAAGCCTAGATATTAATTAAATACCAACAACCTTATTTCATTTTTTAAATTTTTTATTGAAAATTAAAAAAGTATTTAACTATAGAAAATTGTTTACAAATAGACTAACAGCATCGCAATTTCAACATTTTTGTAAGTCATCTATGTGCATATTGACATATTTCTAAGTCATCTAGTCATGTATTATGTTGTATAACAACATAATACATGAAGTTAACTATCCTTAAAAATTTAACATTTAAATCAATGTGCAAAAGTACTAAGTTTATAATAATAGTAACATTCTAAATATGTTTCAGTTAACATAGAAAATATTATTTCATATACTTTACAACTGAACATCTCAAATTTTGCAACTGATGGTAAACAGAGAGCAAAATTTAATTCCTTAAGTAATAAATTTAAGTAAAAATTTGAATATAAACATAAGGTATGAAAATTTTAAATATTTTGCATTTTCACCTTTGACAGACAATTTAGCAGAAACTGTAGCTTCACCAAAAGCATTTGTAGCTTTGCACATGTAAACTCCAGCATCCCTAGAAAACACCCCAGCAACTTCGAGAATAACAAAACCAAAGTCGTTGATGGTTTTTACTCTAGAACCTGTAAGATGAAAAACATAATGTTTGCAAATGATTTTCAATATGCAAGAATGAAATGTTGATGGATATTTATATTCATAAAGTCCATGGAGTGAAATAATTAAATTTTAAATTAGATAAACTACCTGTAATTAATGCTTTGCCATTGTGGTACCACTCAACTTTCATGCTTGGATCATTGACTGGAGTCAATCTGCATTCAAAGTGAGCAAGTGTGTTTTCCCCTAAGGTTAAATCTTGAGGCTTTGTGATGAATTTTGGAGGCTGCTGAACATCAACATCCATCCACTGCTCTGCAATGCGTGCAGAGGAAATGTCTTCAAAACGAGCAATCTTTTCCATGCTTTCCATGCCTTCTGGAAGTTGTGTGTCCATTATAACACTGCGTTTTCCTGAAGGAAATCCACAATTTAAAATTTGAAAAATATTTATACTCATATATAATTTTTTAAAAGGCTTTTATGTATTTTGCAAATTATAGTAATATAATTTGCAATATATTACTATAATTTTTATTTTTTAAAAACAAAACTCATATATTTATTAAATTATATTTATTAACAAAACTCAGTGGTATATTTATGAATAATTAAAACCGTTCTTTCTCTTAAATTTAGCTTTGTTGTGTTTTCAAAAATAAGAGATTTATCAATACAAAATTGAATATAAATAACTTTTTGATTAAGTTCTTAAAATAATTTTAAAATTATAAAAAAATACTTATTTTATTTTAGATTGCATTATCTTATTTTAAAAGTATTATTTTTGGTATTAATAAAAATCCTAATTTTGCATTTATCTTAGTAGGAATAAAGAATAAAAGATACAAATATAAGATGATATATTCAGTACAAATAACATAAACTTTTATCCATTATGTAATAAAAATACTCCGAAACAGCATCTAAACGGGTTTAAAATATTGTATTTTTAAGATGACCTTCACAAAATATTTTCTTTAAACTAGGATCGCTATATAATCAATATGATCTAACTGATTGATATGATATCTGATGATTTCTATTCCAAAATATTCCAATACAAAGTCAATCAAAAATACATTTAACATTAATTATTTCAACCTTAATATTTTTTCAAGAGGAGAAAACAGTTTTATGCCCCATAATTAATTTAAAAGTATACCTGAACATTTCAGAGTACATGTTGTTACAGCTTCTCCAACTTTGTTTGTGGCTCTACATGAATAAAGACCACTATCTTCAGGGTAAATAGGACTTATTTCAAGCACAACAAATCCAAAATCATTTATTGTTCTTATCCGTGTTCCTAAAAGTAAATTAAAAACAAGTGATCAATGCATTATCCTGAAATACATAACAAAGTATACAAAACAAAAACTTTAAATAAATCTGGAGATAAAATAAGTAATAGCTTTATAAACTAATACAAAATTACATAATATACCATTGTCTAAATATAATTATAAATAATAATATAATAATAATATACCATTGTCTATATAATTTTTGAGACTGTTGTTTCTTATGTAAAAAAATGTATTATTACATTAATTTATTAAATATATATTTTACTCCAGATTATTTTGCTTATAACTTGATTCTTTACTCATAGTTTAGGGAATAAATATTCCCAATTTTGTTTTTTGACCTATTTGTTACTTTTATATTAATTTATTATTTACTTTTATTCTTCATTTATTACATATTGTCTTCAAACATAAAATTCTAATTTTCAAATAATAGCTATCACCGTTTTTTACTTATTTAAACTAATTAAATGTATACAAAAACCATAAAATTTAAAAGATGTTTTTAAGATTTAATCCTGAAATAAATAATAATGTATTATGTTTTCTATTGATTATAGAAATGTAGCAAGTACAATAGCTGTAACAGCAAGTATGAAATTATTTATCATTGATAATCTAATTTCCTACAAACTGTACCTGCTTTGAGTGATTTGCTATTTTTAAACCATTCTACTTTCAAGTCAGGATCATCAGTTGGAATAAGTCTTGCTTCTAGATGGGCATTTTCTCCTTCTCTTAAATCTGTTATGTTTTCTAGTGGAACAGTAAAGCGTGGAGCTTCCAAGTGCACTTCTTCTGTGTATTCAGTACGTGATCTGTACAAATGCTCTTCTAATTCCATGATTCGGCGATTGCTATCAGCCATTTCCTTTGGAATTTGTGGCTCCAAAATAATAGAACTCTTAGCTGTAATGACATAAAAACCCTCATTAAGAACTGATAAAAGAAATTGCACACTTTTAAGGAAGTACAGATGACAAGATTTTTTTGTTTTCAATAGTAAAGGTAATGGTTATTATACTTACATTTACATGTCAAAGTAGTTTTAGTTATATCAGTTCCAAACTTATTAATTGCTTTGCACATATATTCACCACTATCTTCTCCATAGCAATACAATATATCCAGAATAACAATTCCAAAATCATGGAATGTCCTGAAACGGTGGCCTGAAAAAATAAATGAGCAACCACATTTAAAAACTAAACTCAAAATATAAGGTAATAAAATTGTTAGGAGAAAAATTTGTTGTAGAAAGAATTTTTAAACTCATTCCTAAATAATTTTTAATAAAAATTTTGATTACAATGATTACAAATATAAAATGTTAAAAATATTGCATTTTACTTATACAGAATATTATTTTCTGAATAAAACAATTTTTGTTTTTTTATTAATTAAATATCCATAAGATAAATTTAAATAAAAATTTAATGTTAAAAATATAAACTCTTGTAGCATACATTATCCAAAAATTATCTTAGTATTCCTTAAAAATAAATTATATAAATGTTCAAGTATTTCAAATTGCTCCTGTTAGAATTTTCAAGTCACTGAACCAGTGTAATTCTAAATATCTTTTTCTCATCAAATGAAGGTAACTTCAATCACTCTTGAAAACATTTATTTTTCATAACATATGCTTAATATTTTATGGAAATTTGGTTAAAATTTACCAGCTCCTAGAAGTTTTCCATTGAAGTACCATTCCACCTTCAGATTAGGATCATTTACTGGTGTTAAATATGCTTCAAAATGAGCACTTTGTCCTTCAACCAAATTTGTTATTTCTTTAATGGGAGTAGTAAATTTTGGAGCTTCAGTTACTTTAGAGTCTATTGATAATTGTGTTCGGTATTGAACATGTGAACCTTCGAGTTCTGCTATTTTTTCCAAACTCTGAGGCTGTAATGTATCTCTGAAGATTTTGCCATGACCTGGAAATAAATGAAATACGTATATGAGTTGTAGAAAATACAGTAGCTTTTCAAACTTATGATTAGAAAAATAAAAATTTGGCAAATTATTTTTACACAGAAAGCTTTACTATAATTTCACTTCATAAAATCTAAGTGATTTTGTTGTATTCCTTGCCAAATAAAAAGGATACCAAAAAATAACCTAGAATTATTTTTACCTGTGCATTCAATAGTGCAGCGTGTAGTATCAGATCCAAATTTATTTGTTGCTACACAAACGTATTCCCCAGAGTCTTCTACATGAACAAATGAAATGTCCATAACTACATAGCCAAAGTCACTTAAAGTCTTGATACGTGAGCCTGAAAGGAAATATTTTCAATGTTTTTTAATTTTTCAAAATATATTTCAGCAAAAAAAATCCAAATAATGAATTAATAGAAGTAACGATGAAAAAAATGGTTTGGAAAGTTGACAAATAAAAGCAATTTTTAATTATAAACCTGATTTTAATACATAAAAAAAGATTTCCCACATTGTTTACAGGCATAAAGCAAAACATTTATTTGATTCATAACTAAGATTCTTCATAATGAGAATAATTTATAAATTATTAATTAGAAAAAGCATACTAAAATTCCCAAAATAACAACCTATTTAAAAATGTTTAAATCCTTGCAATTAAAGTGAAAATTAATACTTTATATTAAATTCTAATGAACTCTAAACTTACAATCAATAATTTATAAGATAGCTAACTAATAAATATAAAAAAAACAAATAAAATCAGTCAATTTGAATTTATTTACATAAATTATTCAAATATTTTTACTTACTGTGTCTCATTGGCACTCCATTATGGAACCATTCAACTCTCATAGCAGGGTCACCCACAGGTATAAGATGGCATTCAAAATGAGCACTCTCGCCTTCTTTTAGTCCTGTTAAACTCTTCAATTGAGTTGTAAATTTTGGTTTTTGTCCTTGTAACCTATCTACACACTCTAATTTCACAGTGATTTCAGCTTTTCCCCATTTATTGGTAGCTCTGCAGGTGTATTCACCACTATCTTCTATAACAACGCCCAGAATTTCCAACACAACCATTCCAAATGCATGTACTGTGCGAATACGGTGACCTACAAAGGAAATATTTTAATTTTAAAATTGAAAGGATGGTTAAAATACATTGGATGAATAGTTAAACTTTATGGTTTTACTTCCATGATTATTAATAGCGAAATTCTATTGATTTTCATCACAAATTTTACATATTCCTTCAAAAATAAGATTTTATGCAAAATTTTGAAGAATTCTTTTATATCTATGCGAAATTTATAAAATATGAATTATTTAAAATAGATTTGTATAATGAAATATTTAAATGTTATCATTTACAAAACAAAGTTAAGAGTGAATGATGTTTGATGGATGAAGTGAAATAAAAAAAAATAGTATATTTTAAACACTTTTGAAATTGAATTAACAGCAATTTCAAACACACAA
Organism: Latrodectus elegans; assembly: GCA_030067965.1. NCBI lineage: Eukaryota > Metazoa > Arthropoda > Arachnida > Araneae > Theridiidae > Latrodectus > Latrodectus elegans. The sequence continues at coordinate 110,158,863 of CM057822.1, read as the reverse complement.
AGCGAAAATACCAATAAACCGCACCTGCTTTAATAGCTTTCTTGTTAAAGAACCACTCAACAACCATAGTTTGATCGCCAGCAGGAGCAAGAGTAGCTTCAAAATGGGCGATGTCTCCTTCAGTAAGATTTGTCAAATTCTGGAACTGGGAAGTGAAAATAGGTGGATGTCCCTGCTCTTCTGTGATGGCCTGATCTGTGGGCCTCAACAGCGATTCTTCAAGAGTCTGAATGCTTTCCAAGCCTTTCTCACCTTCAGGATGAAGAGTTCCTTCATAGATGTTACTCTTAGCTAAATAAAAAAAGTATCACAATCATGAAGCAATCACTTATGATTTGTTCAAAATATTACCTTTTATGCATTTATTTTGGAAATATAGATAATAACTAGTACTGAATAACAATTCAACACATATTAAATAACTCTTTTATGATTATAATACACATTATAATTGCAAATTTATAATAATAATAGGATGCAATGATAATGTAAAATCATAACCATTGCATTTATATTTATAATAAAACTATGTTGCATTTAAATTTATTTAAAATATAATTGTCAAAGAATTAAGTATCTCACCAGTGCAATGAATAGTGGTGGATGTAAAAGCTTCACCCATTGCATTATATGCTCTGCAAGTATAAATACCACTATCTCTGGCCCACATATCAGTTGAAGCAAGTACAACTTGACCAAAATCATTAGTCAATTGGAAACGAGTGCCTGAAAGAAAATCAAAAAATTTTAGTATCTAAATTTAAATAACTAGATGATAAAATAACTAAATAATAAATGAAAAAGATTTAATCAAACAATATGAAAATATTTTAAATTCTCTCACAGTTCTTCTTTCTTATAGCATAAACTAGATTAATTAAACTACTAATTATAAAGTTAGTCAAGAAACTGAATATTTTTAATTTCTTGAATATAAATAAAGCTCTTGGTCAAACTGAAAAACATAAAAAAATGATCTTAGGTGTTTTAGGTAGTTCCAAGAGTTCTGCTAATATTTTGTGATGATCAAGAATCAAAAATACCACATATATAATTAAAGTGGAAAATCAGTCTCAGAAAAAAAAACACAAATTTTAAGAAAAACAAGAGATATTCACAAAAATTAAAAGCTGAAAAGTCAAAATATTTATATAAATAAATTAATTAATTTCAATAATATTTCTTATTCAACAATAATTGAGTACAAATTTTGTTGCAAAATATAACAACTTTTTGTAAAATTTTAAGATTAGTTTTCTCACCGAGGAACAGAGGCTTTGAATTGAAGAACCATTCAATGCATAGCTTCGGATCAGCAGCTGGTTCTACTCGACATTCTAATCTCAAGCCTTCACTTTCATTGACAATATATTGTTCTTGAAGAGGAACAACAAAATATGGTTTTGGATACTGTAGTTCAGTGTCTTCAATATGAGTCTGTTAGAAGAAAAATAACAATCACATGTAAAACTGATAAAATTAATATGAATAAGCAAATTCGATTAAATGACATGTTAACCTATGATTTAAATATACAAATGAGTGGATAAAAAATTCAAATTACTCACTTTATATTTGGACAAATACATTTCTTCCACTTCTCTAACTTTAGAAAGTCCTTCTTGCCCCATAGGATGAGTTGTTCTTTCAATAACATATTCATTATCTACAAGTTACAAATAGAAAATTAAATTATAAAGAGTAGTATAGAAGCCTGGTGGTTTAAATTATTATATTTATAAGCAGAATATATTTGGATTAATTTAAGTTTGTAAATACCTTTAATAACTTTCAAAGAACCAGTTGTTACAGCTTGTCCTTTACTGTTTGTAGCTTTACATGTATACACACCAGCATCTTCGGTCAAAATGTGCGAAATATCCAAAGTAAGGTAACCAAAATCTTTGCTTGCAGTAAATCTGGTAGCTAAAAATTTTTTCATACATATTTCTAATAATTCTGTATTATATAATAGTAATTTTACTTAGAACGGAAAAAAGAATGAGTATAAATGAGTTAAAACATTGCTTAATTTTTAGAAAAATAGTAAAATCCAAACAGGAAAAAATTTGAAAGAAGTTAGCAGTAAGCTTATGATTATCTTCAAGAAAAATTTTTAACATCATAGTCAAATTTTAAATATTTTTACTAGAAGAAACGAAGTATAAATTCAATCGTTAAACAAATATAAAAAATTATGATTTTTTAAAGTAAAAATAAAGCTTGTACATACCTGCAGGAAGTGGTTTCCCATTAAGCTGAAATTCAATTTTAAGAGTGGGATCTCTGTAAGGTTCGACTCTGCATTCAAAATGGGCTGGCTCGCCCTCTTTAAGCTCAAGATTGTTCAAATGAGAAAGGAAGATAGGCTTTTCATAAACCATTTCTTTCTGCTCAGGACTTGTTAATTGCATGGATTCTAGTTCCTGAATTCTTGGCAAGCTCTCAGGATGCTGGGAACGGTATATGATACTTTCTCGGTCTAAATAAAAATTATTTAACAAGTATTTATAAATGAAAATTTCCAAAATATATCACAAAGTAAGAAAAATATTTGAAAGTGCAACTACACTGAATTTAAATTTTAACATGAAATACAATTCTCTACTTTCAATGAACAAAAACATTCAATAATGTTTAGCGTTTCAGAGCTGTATTTAAACTAAACTCTGTGGCACAACAGCCCATGTGAACCAAGACCAACAGTGCCCATAACTGTTTTCATGGCCGAGGGTCCTGGGGTGCAAAGCATTTGTCCCCAACAGGTGGCCAGCCAAACGTGAGGCACACAGTGTCTAGTTCCCAAGCATGCTTGGTACTCAATTATTGACCCACTGAAGGGATGAAAGACTGATTCAACCTTACCTAACCCGAGGAGAGCTCTAATTAATAGATGGAAATTTCATTTTGTAGAAATAAATTTTAAAATATTTTTTATCACATTAAAATAAATTTTAATCTTTCATATTAACGAAAAGTTCTAGAATATGCTGAAGAATTATTTTTAAATTACAGTAACTTATGACTATGATTTTTAATCGGGATTAACAGAAGTAAAATGAACTTTTCAACATACCTTCAACTTTCATAGAGCAAGTAGTAATTGCTTCACCAACTTCATTAATAGCTCGGCAAGTATAGATACCTGAATCATCTGGACGAACAGTTACAATATCCAAAGATACAAGTCCAAAATCACATGTTGTACGAATACGAGTGCCTTTGAAGAAACAAAAGTAATTTAATATATGATTTTCTATTATTTTTTCCCTACTATAAATATTATTTTGTATATTCAAAATCCCAAATACTGTAAATAAGTAGGAAACAAGAAGTTTGATAATGGAAATTACAAATGATTGTACTTTAATCCAATATTTTTCTAAAAATGCTATTGTTATACCATCTAATCTATTTATAGAAAATTTATTTACAGGTATATAAAGACTTTGTAATCAGTGCCTATGATACATGAAATGATCTTTCTTTTATGACTGAAATCTTGGTGCAAACTTCTATTAATCTACAATTTATGCTTGCCAGGATGATATTTATTAGAAAAATGTAACAGGAAACATAATTTTTTCAGTCAATAATGCACCATTTTTTTCTATTCATTATCAAAATCCAGATCAGTTTAAAATGGTGCTTTATAAATTTAATTACTTTTCCTGAATCAATCTTGGTTTTTCTATGCATTGATATTAAATACTTTAATTTGTCAAAATTTTCTGATGTATTGCAGTTACTAACTGATTATTTTGACTGCACTGACTTTGAAAGTAAAATACCTATGTATAAGAAATTTAAGAAACACATCTTTAAAAAATTTATAAACCTGAACCAAAGCTTAAAGATGAAAAAATTATTAAGGGATGAATGTTTTATTAAGATTTTATTCTTGTTAATTATGATTTTTTTTCTTTTTTTGGTTTCATGTAAATTATCATTACAAAATATATGAAACTTATAGTAGTAGAAAAATCAAATCAAAAATATTTACATCAATTGTGATTTTGCTTGAAATGTGTTTCTATTAAATGTTAATTGTAAAATTTATTCTTCACATAAACTTGAATGATGTGAATTAAAAATTTCAGTTATTAAAAAGCATGAATTGATTCCAAAATAACATTTCATATGAATAGAGAATTATCATTTCTTATAAAAAATAAAGTGACGATTTTCGTTAACAATATCGTTATAATGACATAAAAATAGCAACAAAAAAAAAAGAGTCAAGGTTTATTAAATTTTATATTCAAACAATCAAATACTAAGATTAGATTTTAAAAACTATTATTTGAATATTTAAAAATATTTAATAATTTCTAGAAATAAAATTTAATTGCAAATATCTTGTTTAAAATTAATTTATCTAATAAAAAGAAATTAAAGAAGCAGGTCTTTTAATTACATGTATTTTAGGTCATATATTTTTATTATATGATTTATTTTCGAACTGAAGCATATTTTAATTAAATTTAATGACTATTATCTTCCTACTCATAAAAATTTAATGTTTATAAACTAAAATTAAACTACAAATATATAACTAAAAGTCATTTCGTTCCAAATGAAGCTTAGAATCAAATGATAACTTAAGGAAGTATGTAAAATACATTTTAAAAAGGCATATTATTTATAAAGCGATTTGTTTTCGAACCAAAAAAATATTCTTATTGATTTGAAAGGAACTTATTCCTTTGCATTTTAAGTATACTAAATTTGGGTCACCTGTCTGAAATTAGGATAAAAAAATTGAGGTGAATAAAAATTAAAAGTGAATTCCATTTACCACAAACTAAATTCTTTCCATTTTTGTACCACTCTATTCTTAATTTCTCATCATTAGCAGGTTCTACTCGAGCTTCAAGATGAATATATTGTCCTTCAATTAATTTATCATGACTTATCAAATGTTCAGTAAAGAAAGGAGCTTTAGAAGGAGCTGGTTCAGGTTCTCCAACAGGAGCTGGACCCTTTTCAAGTTTCTGCAATTGCACATAAGCTTCTGGATGCTGACTCTCCCCTAATACACCACCACGAGCTACACATTAAAAAAGTCATTACTTTACTAAAATAAACTATCATTTGATAGTTAAAACAAACTTTTATGATGATATAAAATATTTTGATTTCTTTTATGTCTGTTATTTATAATTTTCTCCATTTAAATATAACATTAAATAAACAAGAATTCATTCTAATATGAACTTTACAAAATGGTATGGAACATTTTCGCACCTCTGACAACCATAGATGTGGAAGTAACAGCTTCTCCAGCCTTATTTACAGCTTTGCACATGTATACCCCAGAATCTTCCGCTATAGTGGATGCAATATCCAGAGTAACCATACCAAAGTCATGAATTTCTCTAAATCTGGAAGCTAGGAAAAAACAAAAAGAAATATTTTCAGACACATATTATAGAAACATTTAATTTAAGGTATGTTTTAGTAAAAGTGTACAAGTCCTTTAAAAAAAACTTAGCAAAAAATGCATTAAAAAAATAGATTTCTAGAAACAAATACACTAATTGTAATCAAACATGAATAAATATTGAACAATATTTAATTTCAGAAAATAATAGTCAAAATTATTAAAGTAAAGAAATTTCACTTTTGACAATTGAGTGAAGAAACTTTACTTTTGAATGTAACAAATCCTTATTTATTATTTTTAATATGGGATTTATTATTTTTAATATGGATTTTTTGTGGCATAAATATAATTTTTAAGTAATTCAATTTCCTCAAAAGAAATCTCATTGATATCACACGATTAAATAAATGTAAAAATGCTTGTTTATAAACATATACTGCATACCTTGCTTTAGAGCCACTCCATTAACAAACCACTGAATTTTTAAATCAGGATCACCGATTGGTACAACTCTGCATTCAAAGTGAGCAGGCATTCCTTCCATAACTTCAGATGGTCCATAAAGAGGCATGGTAAATACAGGTTTTTCAAAAGTTTTTTCTGGTTCTTCCATTAAGGGTGCTTGTTTGTAATTTTCCATTTCTTGAATTTTTTCATATCCTTCTGGATGATGACTTTGAAGCTCAATGAAGGCTTTAGCTAAAATAATAATAAAATTATTAATGTGTGCTAAAGTTTCGAATTTAAAATTTCACAATTACATTTTTGCACAAGAAATTCATTTTTACAGTTCTTATTTTAAAATAACAATCAAAAATTTTAAATTTTTTTTACTTTTTTAGCAATAATTTAAAAGTTATTAATTTAAAAATAGCTGTATTTTTTAAACTATTTTTCAATTGTTTATTAAATATATGTATATTAAATATTCAATTGTTTATAAAAATTTAAATTCAATTTTTTACATATTTTTCAACAGTGGGAGCATTTAAAAATTATTATATTTTTCAGACATGATTTAAAAATTAATATTTGATTTTAAAAGTTAATAATTTCATGTTAAAAACATACTTTGTACTTTAATAGATGCAGTTGTAACTGCTTCTCCCAATTCATTAGTTGCGCGGCAAGTATATATACCGTTGTCATCTGGTCTAACATATTGTATGTCCAAGGCTACATAACCAAAATCATGTGTTGTTTGGAATCTTGAACCTAAATAAAAGCAAAAATATCATTAATGTAACAATAGTTAATAAATACATATTATTGTGTGTGTGAAACAACATTTTTAAGTATGTAAGATAAATTAAACTGTTAAGTTTTCAGAAAAGCCTATCAATTTTAGTTTAATCAAATTTAAAGGATCAAGTGTATCAAATTTAGTTTTATAATAAATTTAAGAGAAAAGATATCATTAATTAATGTTATTTGTTTGCAATAAAACAATAAACATTAAAAAAGATTAAACTCAGATATCGATTTATAATAATAATTTATTGTAAAAGTGCTTTGAATAAAATAATCTAATACAAAACTATATATATCAGAGCATTATTAAAAATAAATCTTACTTGGTTGAAGAGGCTTTTCATTAATAAACCATTCAACCTTAAGTGTGGGGTCACCTACAGGAATGAGCCTACACTCCAAGTGAGCACTCTGGCCTTCAGTCAATTCTAGATTTTGAAGAGGGGCAGTAAAAACAGGTCTTTGGAAAGTTCTTGATTCAACATATTCCATTGGTTTTTGCTTAGATGCTTCTTCCAGCGCTTGAATCTTCGCCAAACCATCTGGATGCTGAGTATCAGATATGATGCTGGACCGGCCTATTATAAATTGAAAAAAGATTAAAAACATATTACAAATAGCCCTAAGAAGTTTAGAATGATAAAAATAAAAGGAATGGAATAACATTATCAGGTACATGTTTGATTTTTCTTCAGTTTAATTATTTTATATTTATTGCGCTTTAAAATGCGAAATAACTAGAAATAAATGCAAAATGTAGATAAGGAACTGTGTTGCAATATTTTAATTATATTATTTCAATTTATTCACAAATTCAACTATACATTAAATCCCAACTTTTTTCGATAAAAAAGAACAAAAAAAAACACATTTTTATATGTCATTATTAAATTAATAATTTATAGTAAAATACTTTAAAAAATATAATACGAAATAACAAAAAAATGTATGAAAAAATATCTATAGTAAATAAAATAGTATTGATAACCAGAAAATATTATATACTCACTGTTGACTCGAATGTTGATACTGCTAGTAGCTTCACCCATTTTATTTGAAACTTTACAAGTGTATTGTCCAGCATCTTTTGGATACATATGGCTAATATCCAGTGCCACATAACCAAAATCAAGAGTGACGTGAAATCGTGAAGCTGAAATTAATATAAATCTCCTTAAATGAGTTAAAATTGATACACTCTCTATATTTTTATGAAATATTTTAACAGCATAATATATTTCTCACTTTCATTAATGAATATTATATATATAATTGTTTTTTAATGTAAATCAAACAGGTACATAAAATGTTATAAATATACTAAAATGAAAAATATATTTTGTTTCAGTGTACAAATTATTTGATATAAAATAAAAATAATAAACAATTAACAGCATATAACAAAAATACATAATTAATAATTAAAGCATTAAAATAAAAATTCATTGCAAAATAATTTTGATGACATCTCATCAAAATAATATTGTAAAAGTATAAAAATTTTAAAGAAAAACATTTATATATACTATAATATTTCAGCTTTTGTATCAAATGCATTTCTACCATGCAAATAATAGAGATTTTTAATCTTCATATAGAAGAAAGAAAGATTTTAAATTTTCATTCATAAATGAATATCAATCATGACAAACACACAAATTATTTCAAAAAAGAAAGAAAAAAAAACCTAAGCTTTAAATTTTTTGAAAGCATTAGCTAAAGATTCAGTGATGGAAAAGTTTTGCATGTTGGAGAGTTTGAAATATTATTTTATAAGAATTATTCCCAAACTTTCTAAAAATTTTATTTCATTCCTAATGGCATATTAGCAGGCAACTTCAGTCAGAATAACAAACATTAAAATTAGAATAAGGAACGAAAGTAATATGAATTCAGATAACAAAATTAAATTACATCTATAAAATCATTCATTTTGTGCCTAACTTTCCAGAAACTCTCCCACAGGTGTCTTGAGTTCAGTGAAAGGTAACCATTAAAGTGATTCACACCCATTTCCTCTCATATGTTGTCAGGTGTTTTTAAGAAGGCTCCAACAGTAAAAATTCCCATTTTCATTGACTTATAATAATTATTCCAAAATAAAGGATAAGTTTTAAAAATATCAAATTAAAAATGAAATTGCTTATGTTTGGAAATGTTTGTGATTTATATAATTGATTCTTCAGTACATATTGTATAACTTTCATAATCTATAATCCAAATCTATAATTAAGATTTTATTTTAAAACTTGAGATTCTCAGTTTCAAAATTTCATATTTTGCTAATTAAACAATTTCGAAAATTTAAGTTGTAAGACTCAGCTTTTCTGACTGAATCAACTTTGTATAATTGTATGGTGTTTTGAATTCTAATAATATGATATGGTTACATATTTGAACCAATGTTCTGTTGTTTCATCTTACATTCTGAAACAAAAAATGAGATGAAATAATAGGCAGAATAAAAGATACTACTTTTACAAATAATTGACTTACTTTTACAAATAATGTTCATAAATTTCCAATAGATAACAAAAATAAGTGATAAATTTATCATATTTTCTGTTTTAATTAAAAAATTTCTCATAACTTATCAGTTTACCAGCATCAAGAGGTTTCCCATTGTGGAAGAATTCAACTTTAAGTTCAGAGTCATGAGCAGGTTCCACTCTACATTCAAAGTGGGCGCTCTCCCCTTCTGTGTATTCTGTGATGCCACGCAGCTCTGATACAAAATATGGCTTACAGATGGGCTTGTCCTCGACTTCAATTGGTCGGTATTTAGTCTGGCATTCCAGCTCACGAATTTTTTCCAAACCTTCTGGATGTTGTGTATCATAATAGATGTTTCTGCGTGCTGAAAAGTGAATAAAATTCTGTTAACATGATACATGCAATAATTTTGTCTTCTTTTTTTATTTATTATCACAATCTGAAATAAAATTGCATGTCACTATATAATACAAAATTACTTTTCAATGAACTTATACATATTATTTGATCTCTTTAAAGTAGCTGTTCATTCAAAGTTATTTAAATACGTCAATATTAAATATTTTGTTTCAAAAAATACCTTCAACTTTAACTGAGCAAGTAGTAACAGCTTCTCCAAGTTCATTAACAGCTTTACACATATAGGTGCCACTATCTTCTCCATAACTGTACAAAATATCCAAAGCAACATAGCCAAAGTCATGAACAGTTCTGAAACGATGACCTAAGGAAAATAATAATTCAAATTTAAGATAAAAATAACTTTCAAATACTATAAAATGTAATCTTAGCAACAGAATAGTAAAGAACATTCCTAAAATTAAATCTGACATAATTTGGAAATCATAAATTTATGAAATAAAATTGCTACATGCTGAAGAAAAAATTCATGCTAAGTTAATAAAATGCATTTTTATTTTTGCAAGGATTTTTTATTAAAATCCTTAAATGTTGGTTATTAAAAATAAAAGTTAAATTGTCATTTTCACTATTCAATATGGTGATTATAATTGTATTAATACCAAGTTTTGGCAAAATTACTTCTGAATTGCTTTTAAGCTATGTGAATGAAAGGAAAAATAATCAAATAATTTATCCATAAATTTTATGCATGAAATACTAATAATAAAATGTCAGAAATGCAAAAACATTCAATTATATGTTCCAAAAATATGTTTTAATAATATAATAAAATTATAGAATTTCTAAAAATAATAATAAAAAACATTTGGATTATGATAACCAGGATTCTTACCTGCTTTAATTTCAATTCCATTGACATACCATTCTACCCTCAATTTTGGATCATTCACAGGTTCTAATTTACATTCCAAATGTACAGGTTGTCCTTCTTTAATATTCTCTTGGCTTTTAAGTGGAGTAATGAAAACTGGTCGAGTAACTGGAATAACTGTTTCTTCTGGTGATGGGCGATATTGTTCCTCTAAAGCACGGATTTTTTCTAATCCTTCTTCATGTAAAGTGTCTGTGTAAATTGATCCTTTAGCTAAAATAAATTTAATTAAAAATTAATAATAAAATACACAAAATTTAAAAAACTTCATAAATAAATATTAAATTTAATAAAATAATTTTTCATGCACAAGAATTTTAAAATACTAACTTTTTATTTCATTATAAACATTTTCAATTAATTTTGTTTGACTCAATTTTAATTTTAAAAAAACAATTTTCCTATGTGAAAAGATAAAAATTGATAAAAAGAAAATAAAGATGAGCAAAATTGTTATCATGCACTCATAAATTTTAACATTAATGAGCGACGATTAAGAAGAAAATAAAATGATACACTTACCTTGCACTTTTATAGAGCATGTTGTGATAGCTTCACCAACTTTATTAGTAGCTTTGCACATGTAAGTTCCAGAGTCTTCAGGAAACACATATAAAATATCAAGTGCAACATATCCAAAGTCGAATGTTGTCTTAAAGCGATGAGCTATTGTATATAGTAAAAACGTTTTAATCATATTTTACAATCATTAATAAAAAATTAAAAGAATAACAATTAAAATTAAATAATTTATATATAATAAACATTATATATAAATTATTTAATTTTAATTGTTAATAACAACATATTATAATAACATATTATATATTATAAATATAATAAACATTTTAAAATTATTTTTGGTCTTTCATTTCATTACAGTTAAAATATCCGCATGATTATGCAATTTTGTTATTAATTATGCATTAGAAGAAATAAACGTGATTCTTTGAACTAATTAATGCTTAAGATATTTAATTTGCAATGACAAATATTAATTATTTCTACTTTTTATCAAATATACATTTTCTATCACTTATTCCCATTAAGTAAGACTTCTATCACTGATTTTGCTGAAGAATTTTCTTTTGTTAATATATTATAATAGTCTTGTAAAGAAGCTAATTGATTGCATTTACCACAGAATCTCTAAGTAGAAGTGTATACATAATATTGTATAAAAATATTTAAAAATTTAAGAATTAAGTTTTTTGTTGCAATATAGCAATGTTTCACATCTTATAGATTATTTAGTTATGATTTACAATCAATATTAGATATAATATATGAGATGTTTTTCAATAAATTTTATGAATAATAAATTTATTACTAGCAGGAAGTATGTGATAATTGAAAAAAGAATTCATAAAAACAAATACTACAACTAAAGATATATTTTAACATTTTTATCAAATAAATGAGCACAATTTAATCAGCCTAATTGTCATGCTTTTAATAAAGTATATTGTTATATTTTATAAGTAACTTATAGAAATCAATTGAACTCAATCATATAATGAATATAAAATTAACGTTAAATTTTACTGTCTAGGAAGCTGCCCACATTTTTCGAGAAAACCTTTTCAATATATTTACAATCCAAATTATCATATTGAAAATATGTGATGAAAAACTTGTCCATAAAGGAAATGAAAATTTTCAGGCATGTGTAAATTATTCCTAGTTTAATTCATTAGTACATCTAAAAAATTCAAATTACCTTGTTTAATAGGAATACCATTGTGGTACCACTCAACTTTCATTGTAGGATCATTTACAGGAGTTAAAGTAGCTTCTAAGTGGGCACTCTGTCCTTCAACCAGATTGTCCAAATTGTAAAGTGGTCGACCAAAATTTGGTCTATCGAACATTTGTTCAGGCACTTCAGGTCTGACAAATCGGCTTTGATCTTCAAGCATCCTGATCTTTTGCAAACTGTCGGGTTGTTGCGATTCCAATATCAAACTCTTTTTAGCTAACATTCAAAATGACAGAAAATGAGTGGAAAAAGGTAAGTGATTACATAACATATCATATAGTTATTGCATAAAATATGGCAAAGTTTTGCAGAAGATATTTTAATATAAGCTTCATAATTCAAATTTAGAATCTAAGTTATAATAATTATTTTTCATGAAATTGAAAAATTAAGTCTTTTTTGAATTCTATAATAAAGATTTTTTATAATATACAAAATTTGATATAAGACACCTATTGTGTCTAAGCAATAAAGTTTTTTGAATTAGGAAACATATGTAAAAGAATTTAAAATTATTCTTTTCAAAAAAGTTTTAGAGATAATTACTAAGATGCTGTTAGTCCAAAAGTTTTTTCATACAATAAAATAGAATAAACGAAAGAATCTACAATTTGTACATGTTCATGATTCTGAATTTTTTCTTATTTTTTTTAACACATAATATATAATTCCTAGAGTATAGAATCAGAATCATATATTTTTTATTATAACTCAACAATGAAAAATGGATGAAGTTAAATTGGAGCTATACTTATATAATAATATAATGTCAGTAAAAATGTTATTCTTTTGATTGCACAGAAGTTATACAAATAATTTTTTTTTTTTTTTTTTTGAATAATCTTATCTGCAAGGGTTACAATTTTGAGCCTATTTTGAAATGAAAAATTTAATAAATTAATGAATATATTTAAAAAGGTAAATAAAAAATATAGAACTTTTAAGCTATAAATAGATAATTACAGAATCGAATTCTATATGGATCATGTGGTAGTTTCTTTATATCTCTTGATATCTTTCTCCTTCTCTCAACAATTTTACTTCAAAATCGAGACTTTGTAAAAATAGAATTTTGATGAAGTGTTGGTTCAAGTGAACTCTAAAATATAGTAAAGCAAATTAGCATCAAAGAAAAGTTGCCTTTCCTAAATGATAACTACTTGCTTCCTATTTTTTAATATAAGGAACTTTTTTATAGTTGGAAAAATAATGTATTATTTTTCCAAAACCATTAAATATTTAAATATTTCATTTTAATTAGAATTAAAATGACATAACATTTACAAATAATATTAATGAGACAAAAGTAGTTGGTTTGTCACTTAACAGAAGTTTTTGTAAAAGAATGCTGATTAGACTGGAACCTACAATTTAAAGTAGATTCTAAGTCACTATAAAACATCCAAGCTGACAGCTCTGCTTATAGAGCACTAAATAACATAAAAATAAAAGATAAATATAGAATTATCTATTTTCTAAACTACCATACTGTAATGAGTGGTCTTAGAAAAAATTTAGAAAGAAATATCACTCTCCAGTTTTGTAATTCTCACCTGCAACATTGATTCTAGCTGAAGAAGATGATGTTCCTAAGCAGTTTGTTGCTTTTATAGTATATTCTCCAGAATCTTCTGCATTCACAGTAAGAATATCCAAAGCAGCAAATCCGAAGTCAAACATGGTGCGGTAACGTGATCCTAAATGTGAAAATTTTCATTATGAGTCACTTATATTATTCAACATATAATTATTTTATATTAGACAAAATTGTGTTGCTTTATATTTTAATAATATTCAATTCGATATATTTATTACAAATTATCAAATTTTTGCTCAGTTTTGGATTAGGAATAAGATTTTTTGAATCTTTATTTTAATTCATACAAATAAGTTGATTGAAAAAATATCATCTCATTAATGATGAAATAATAATAATAAAAATCTTTCTCTTTCAATAAAATAAAAAGTTAAAATTACATTATTCTTACAAAATACAATCATTTATTAAAAAAATTCTCCAATACTGTTGCTTCAGTAAAATATTCTGCTTGTTAGCTTCTATTTCTAGCATTTGTCAATCAAAACGACAGTAGAAATGAATTATATTTAATATTTAAAAGCAAAACATTTTAAGAAATAAAAATTAAATAAAAAAGATTTCTAAAAGATAAGCAATAAAGCAAAATTTGTGACTGATTCTGAATATGATATTGATATTAAAGTAAGTAAAGTCATGAAATTATTTTTTTATAAATGAGTCACAAAATATCAATTTATTATGACCAGAAAATACAATCTTACCACTAGGCAAAGGTTTTCCATTATAAAACCATTCAACCTTCATGGATGGATCTGGATATGGCTCGATTCTACATTCTAAATGACTACTATGTCCTTCTACCAATTTACTTGGTCCAGATAAAGGTGTCACAAAAACAGGAGCTGATGTGACACGGGCCTCTTCAAATGTTTCACGTTGATGTCGGCTAGTATCTTCAAGATACTGTATCTTCTGCAATCCTTCAGGATGTTGAGTTTCCAAAACAAGTGAACTACTGCCTGTTAAAACAAGAAACTTACTTCATAAATCATTGCAAGTAAAATAATTAATTCATATTGATTAAAATATTAATCACAACATTTTATGTTTAAGAATCTAGTTAAATTATCAAAATATTATATAAATTTTGTATATTGATTAAATGAAATCTGTTTCTTAGCAGTAAGAAAATGAATATCCGTTTTCTTATATGTTTCTCCAATTTAATCACATATTAACGAATCTCAGAGAAATTGAAAATTATTATTCGTCACTGTGTCTGCTTTTTCAAATTCAATAAAACTGGAAACTATAAACACATCACTGCATTTATTTGGCCTAATAATTTAATCAGCTTTTTTTTTAAATTAAAGAATATTCAAACACAGTTTTGTATGTTAGTATAGATATAAAATTTTAAAAATAATAATAGTTATTAGATTCTCCAAAATGTTCCATTGTTTTTTTAGTTATTTGAATATATTACTACTCTTATTTGTAATAAGAAACTATACCTCTGACTGCCAGTGTTGCAGAGCATACAGCCTGTCCAAGTTCATTAGTTGCTTTGCAAGTGTATGTTCCACTGTCCTCAGGTTTCACATAAGCCAGATCCAAGGCCACAAATCCAAAATCATGGGTAAGTGTTACTCTTGATGCTTTGTAAGGAATTTAAAATAATTGAAAAATTTATGCAGAAAATAAAGAGAATATAAAATATAACTTAAGTAAATATATCAGCATATTTTAATATTAAAAACTAAAATAAATAATGAATAAAAATATTTTTCCCAGAAGTAATTAATTCAAATTATAATAATTTGCTTAGCATATTTCAGTTATGATATGTAGTTTATTAAGAAATATTTAATACGAAAGCAAATTTATTTCTATTCATAAATTACAATGAAATATTAATGATATATGTAATTAAATTAATAAGTTCTTTTATCTTAAAAGTGTTTCAAGTATTGCTTTAAAATGAAATTTATAATTCATAAAATTGTAAAATTTAATATAAAATTTATCTCTCAAGTTATGGTCAAAAAACAAATTTCACAGCTATATTAAATTAAGAAGTTAAAATATGAATTAATGAGGGATTAGTTCACATGGTGATATTAAATGTTAAGATTCATATTAACATATATGAATTAATTGATAATTTAAAAATCATTATTTTAACTATACCTGGCATTATTGCAATTCCATTATGAAACCATTCAACTTTAAGTTTTGTATCACCAACAGGAATGAGTCGACACTCAAAGTGAGCACTTTGATTTTCCATTAACTGCAGATTTTTCATGGCTTGTGTGAATACTGGAGCTTGAGTGGTGGCTTCTTCAATGTAGGTCAACTTCTGATACCTGCTCATATCTTCCAGTTGCTGAATCTTCTGGAGACTGTCCGGTTGCTGCGATTCTAAAATCAGACTGCTTTTTCCTGTTTAAATAAAATTTGATCAATTCATTATTTAATTATCATTAATAAATTTATACTGTTTAATGATGAATTTTAATTTCATAGCTATAGAAGGCTATGGAAAATTTAGTTTCAACATAGTTTTATATAATGTTAAACAAATATACTAATCAGAAATATTAGCATAAAGAGAAAAAAGTTTAAGTAAATCACAAGTTACTTATATGATTGAGATAATAAATTTGTTTACTTACAAACTTGAAGATGAGAATTAAAAACATTTTTTTAAATTTTTGAGCTAAATTATTTCATTTTAAAAACTTCCCTTTTTTTAAATTTTAATTTTATCTCTTACCAGTACACTTGAGAGTAGCAGAAGTTACTGCTTCTCCTAGAGTATTGACTGCTTTGCAAGTGTAGGTTCCAGAATCTTCAGGATATGCATACATAATATCCAAAGCCACAAAGCCAAAATTGAAAGTCTGAACAAATCGTGTTCCTAAGTAAATAAATTTAATATTTAAAAACTAAACATAATATTAATAAAATTATAATAATTTCACTGCAAAATTAAATTGAATATTTATGAATGGAATGTTTAGAAATAAATATATTGTTAATTACGCAAAAATAATTTCACTTCTAATAGTTTCATTTAATATAAGCTTCCTAAAAATCCTTTTAGTAACTTTCTAAATTGTTTCAGTTACAAATAACTCTTTCAGTTACTACTTTCTAATTCTTTTAATTATTTAAAACACATGGAAAAAATATTAAAATTATGTTATAGTTCTTAAATTAAAAAATTTGGTATATAATAGTTATATTAATAATATGGTATATAATGGTTAAAATCTATGAATTAAGAATCAGTCTGATAATTAAAATCCACTTATTCATAAGTGAAATATAAATAATTAATATAAGAGAATATTAACTTCACCTTGTTTCACTGGTCTGCCATTGTGAAACCATTCTACCTTCAATTTAGGATCTCCTACTGGAATAAGGCGACACTCAAAGTGAACTCTCTGACCTTCTTTTATCTCAACATTTTGTGGTGCTTTTGTAAATATTGGTGATTGACTCGTTAATTCTTCTTGATAAACATCTCTTGTATACCTATATAAAATAAAGCTTCAGGTAAAGTTTCCTTCATAAAGCTTGAACTTTTGATTTTTACTTTTGAAATGAATTTCAAACCAATCAGTTATCAAGGCTATCAACAGCAGATTTCAAAGTTAATATATAAATAAGAAAAAAAGAAAAATATGAAAAAGTATGCTTTATACCTTGAATAATCTTCTAATTGTTGAATCTTTTGTAAGCCTTCAGGATGCTGAGTTTCTGACAAAATTGATGATTTTCCTATAAATCGATTCAAAAATATGTATTTATATAATTTGCATATAAAAACATAAATAACACAATACCATTTCTATAATTTTACCTGTGCAAGTGAGGGTTGTTTGAATTTCAGCAGTACCCATTGTGTTAATTGCTCTGCAAGTGTAGGTTCCGCTGTCTTCTGGTACGACTGATAAAATGTTGAGTGCAACATAACCAAAATCATGGAAGGGCCTGTAGCGATGACCTATGTAGATGAAATAAGTTAAAAGAATGTATAAACATAATCAAAGCTATAATGCATATATTGTTTTTATACTATTGCTGTGGAATTAAAGGAACTAAACTTACCAACAGGTAAAGATTTTCCATTTCTAAACCATTCAATTCTTAAGGTAGAATCATTAACTGGCTCTAGCCTACATTCAAAATGAGCAAGTTGCCCTTCATGAAGAGTTAAATTGTTAAATTTAGTCAAAAATTTTGGTTGCACTTTCACTGACTCTTCAATCCAAGTCTCTTTGTGATGGCGACTTTGATCTTCCAAATACTGAATTTGTTGAAGTCCCTCTGGATGTTGTGATTCTAAGATGATTTGACTTCTTCCTGCACAAATTATTGAAACCATATATTAGTGGGTGAAAGCTAACAATTGGTAAATACTATTTTCTTCTTCTGATTTATCGAATTCGATATTTGTAACAATATTTTCATATAAATGCTCATTTATGCTTGTTGTTAACCCATTATATTGTATTATTATAGTAGGTAAGTATACACAAATATGATAAAAAGTATATATTTTTTTGTGGTTAAAACAATTTAACCATTCAGGTTGATTTATCAAATTTGATATTTATAACAATATTTTCTGATAACATTGCATGCTTGTTGTTGATCTATTATGTTATACTGTTATAGTAGGTGAATATATGCAAATACGATAAAAAATACATATTTTTATACTTTTTATTATATTTGTGTGATGAAATTATTTTTATGGTTAAATTAATTTAACTTTAGAAAATAATTTTTCAACTTAACAATTAAACAGGAATTTAATTAATATTCTTTAACTATACACTATCAATTTCATAATTTTTATTCTAAACTAAAAAGTATATACGAAACAGTTTACAAACAGTGTGATTAAAAAAAGAATAACAAGAAAAATAATAAAAAGATATTTAAAATTGTAATATTTGCATTTTTAAATAAAGAATATTATATTGATTATATACATATAATATTGATTATTATATTGATTATATACATATAATTAAATTTTAAATGCACATCGATTTGTATAGAATAAAAACAGATTTCATCTTTTAAATATCAAAGACAGAAGTTAAAAAATAATTTAAAGCATGCATTATAAATTCGGTAATCCTGCTTTATGAATGAATGTGAAAACATAAAACATTAAATTTTTATACTTTCAAAGTTGGGTATGGAATTAACAATTAATTCTTTTTAAATAACAGCGGGCACTTGGGTGAATAACCCTTTGCCACCACAAGGCTGGAAACTGTTACTCATTTGTCATAACCCGTTGCGCATCTCTGAACCAAGTCATGAAGGCACGTAGCATTACTCACACCATACCACCACAAACCCACAAAGGTTGAACCACATTCATACATCACCTCAGAAGAAAGGACAGAGAGAAAGAAACATCATGCCTGAACAGGGATTTGGACAAGGGACACAGAGCTCAGGAATCAGAAACGCTAACCCCTGAACCATTGGCTAGCAGATCACAATTAATGAAACTCAAGTTGATACATCAAAATAAATTATATTCACTATTTTTTATACCTGTACATTTCACAGTACATGAAGTAACAGCCTGACCAAGACTACTTGTAGCTTTGCAAGTATAAACTCCACTGTCTTCTGCATACACACTAAGTACGTCTAAAGCGACATAATCGAATTCGAAGGCGGGTCGGAATCGATGTCCTATAAAAATGCAGGAAAAGCTTTTTAATATTGATGGTAAATAAATGCTTAATATTATGAATAACAATAATTGTAAAATGAAAAAAAAGCCTTATAAGTATTACATCAGAGTAAATATGTACAATTGTAAACAAGCATATTATTTATATAACATTTTTAATATAACATACTGATGATAAATTTAAAAATAAATGTAAATTGCACTAAGAACAATTTTCCTATCATACTCTAATATAACATTATACATTAAAAATCAATATAATTGTGAGCCTAAAAAATTAATAAGGTTTTTTAATAAATACTTTTAAAAAATAAGATATTTTTCAAATAATAAAATATAACTTTTGACATTCAAACCTTTCATTAGTGCATAATAATACAGAATAGCTTAATAAGCAATGAAGTATCCAAAATAATCAGTGCTAATCTAAATTTAAAAATCTATAAAGATGAATAGCTTAAAATTTATAAAAACTAATATTATGAGAAATATGATAAAAAAAATTTAAAATCAATAAAACTTGATATGCAAATAAATAATTTTTATGCAAATAAAATGTAACACAGCTTAATAAGCTTAAAAAAACTATACAAAATCCAAAATAGTTAGAAATATACAACATTTAAAAATCTCTTACAATACATAACAAACATAATAAATATAAAGAAAACTAATTTTCAAAGAGAAATATTATAAGAATAATTTAACACACACAAGATATAAAATTTTGAAAATTTTTACTATAGGAAATATGACAGTGTTTTCTACAAAATTATGTCAGAAAATTTTATTTTAGATAATGTGGTATAATTTAATAAGCAATGAAAGATTTAAAATAATCAGAGATATTCAAAAATTTTAAAATCTCTACAGATGGATAGCAATCAGTAATAACAGTAGATAACTATTTTTTAAAGCTAAGTAATAATGCAAAAAAAAATTCAATAGCAATAAAATTTGTATTACAAAGGAATCTTAAAACAATAATAATTTATTTAAGAAAATATAATAGGGCTTAAGTAACAATAAAAGAAATAATCAGAGATATGGAAAATTTAAAAGTCTCAGTAATAAATGTAATAAAAAGTGACAAAAACTGATTTTCACAGAGAAATATTGAGAAAAATTTAGAAAGCAATAAAACTTTTTATGATAAACAATTTTTACCAAGGGAAATGATAAAATATTTGTTGTACAAAATGCACTACAATTTTATTTCATAAAATGAGTCATTACTGAATAAGAAATGAAAAATGCAAAATAATATTAGATACTCAAAATTTTAACATCTTTTAAGATGGATGACAAATATGGATACCTTACATAAAAGTGTCCCACAAAATAATACATACCAACTTTTAGAGGAGCACCATTCACAAGCCACTCTATTCTCATTGTGGGATCACCCACAGGGGCAAGGCGACATTCTAAGTGGATGTTGGTGCCCTCAATCGTATCTATATTGTGGAGGGGTTTCGTGAAGGTGGGAAGTTGCGTTATGATAGTATCTTCAAACTGATCTCTTTTATACCGGCTTGAATCTTCTAAGTGTCGAATCTTTTCCAGCCCTTCAGGATGCTGAGTTTCTGAAACAACTCCACTTTTACCTGAAAATAAGTATAATTCTGCATTATTATCCTATTTTCTAAAGACTTTACACTAATAATAAGTGCTGATATTAAAATGATGAACTCATTTAAACATATTTTATAAAGTATTATTAATCAATCTTGATATAGATATGAATATCAAATTTAAAGAAAGACAAAAAAAAACTATTTTGTAAAATTAATGATGCAATTTTTTTAAAAAACCAATTTTATTTATTATATATTTATAGTTCCTTATAAGAAATATTTTTATAAGAAATATAGAAAAAGTTAAAACTATTAGAGCATGATTTTTATGTTTATATTCATAAAGATAGATCAATATTGTGATTTAACAATAAAAACTCAAATAACAATAAATATGTAAACAATAAAAAATCAAACAAAATAATATTCTATTTTAATTTAACTAATGGCGATATCCAGGGCAAAGGGTGATCAAGGAATTCACTGGAAAAATCTCCTTTTCTGTAAAAAAAATTTTTTGTGAAAAAAACCCTGTTGAACTGAAAATTTAGATGGCCTGATTCCATTCTCCTTAAGATTATTAAGAGCAAAATGCATTTGTATGCTCACCAATCACTGTGATGCATGCACTCGTGTGAGAAGAACCAAGATGATTGGTGGCACGCACAGTATATTCACCAGTATCCTCAGGATAAGCAGTTGTAATATCAAGAACTATATGACCAAATTCATACTTAGCTTGGAATCTGGATCCTGAAATCAAAGGGTTCAACAAGTAAAGCATTACAAAACAAAATACTAGAAAATATATTTTCAAAAAATAAAGTGCATTATAATTTAAAATATAATTTTATACAATCAAAACAGATTAAAGGGCTAAAATTTCTCTAAATAAACGAAATTCATTAACAGAAAAATACATGAAAATAATTTTAAGCAAATCTCATTTGCTTGTTTCTTAACGGCAGAATATAGAATTCTGAATTAAAATTTTGTAACTTTTATTTTGTTCATTAATGCGTTTAATAAGTTTAAAGACAACATAGAAAAAATATGCAAAGTTTATATCAATTTTTAATAAAAGCTTAGAATAACTTTAAAACTTAAAATAAAAAAGAACATGATAAAATAAGAGAATGTTGACAAAAATTCATTTCTATTTTAATGTACCTGATGGTAAAGGTTTTCCATTGAAGAACCACTCTATTTTAAGCGTTGGATCGCCAACAGGCTCCACCCTGCATTCTAAGTGGACTCGCTCCCCTTCTCTCAGGGGCTTAGGACTGTGCAATGGAATTGTGAAAAACGGTTTGCTTTTAGAAATTTCTTCAATGAATCGATCAGTGTCCACATGAGCTGGCCTTTCTAAATATTCTATTTTCTCTTCGATTTCATGTATAGTGGATGTATCAACTCCACTTTTAGCTGAAATAATAAAGAACATGTGTTTATATAGATTTAAAAAGTCATAACTAAACAGAAAAATTCTTTATGCTTAAGTTAACAAATGCCAAAGGCAAATTTTGGAATTTTAGAAACAAATTTGATAATGATTCTTACTGATTAAATATCAAAATACATTTTCAGAACTTTCTTATTTAGTAAATAAAAAGAAAAACTTTTTAACTGGGAAAAGAATTTTCTCAATTCAAATATGTAAAAATTTTATGTGTTATACAATATTTTAAGTTTATTTACTTTGATCAAACTTTGAACTTTACAAACTATTTAGAGATGACATTTTAAAATTTATTAAACTGGATAGAATGATATGGACTGGTCATCTCATGTCAATGGAATGCGATAGAGCTTCTTTGGAAATTTTCAAGGTAGTCTCTTGTGGACAACGGCCAAGGGATAGACTGCAAAAGAGATGCATTGACTGTTTGAACTAATGATTTAGTGTCATTAAAATCAAAAATTGGAGATCCTTGACAAAGAGAAGAACAGTCAGATTGGATCTTTTACTTCTGTAAAGGCCAAGGCTCACCATGGGCAGTCAAACCAATTATATTACAATCAGTGTATTTATTTTAAACGCAATAATTTTTTTTTATTTTATAACTGATTAATTGCTTTTGAGAACAACAAAAAAATAGCTACAAATCTTTCAAAATTATTTTCTTGTTAAAGTATCATCAGACAGAACATTGTCTTTGATTAGATATTTAAAATATATATAAAAAAAATGAGATGAATACCTTGAACTTGAATTTGTTTATTCAGTTGTGCTTGACCTAAGGAATTCTTAGCAACAACAGAGAAAGTGCCAGTATCTTCAGGAAATACATATAATATATCCAAAGCAACATATCCAAAATCAAAATATGTTTTAAAGCGATGTCCTAAATGAAAAAAATTTCATTTAATACAGTATAACATATAACATAATCTAACAAAATTGTTTCACAAAATAAATATCATCTAGGACTAAGTTATAGTTTGAAAGAAACTTTGGGATACACTAGTTATATCAAAGAAATTTTTAAAAATAAAAATAGTAAGTTATAACACAAAATATAAAATCTGTAATATTACAGTATAAGCAAATCAATTTACTCATCATATTTAATTTTATATTCGCAAATATAATGAGGAAAAATTAATTTATTCACAAAACTTTTTGTCAGAATTTCATAAATTCTTAAAAAAATTTTGGATTATGAAACACTTTTAAGAAACTTTTTTATCAATTAGAATCAAAAGTTTTTTCACATAAAAATTATTTGAGATTTAGCAGAAAAATAGAGGAACAAATAAGAATATTTAAAAAAAAACATAGACATTGATTATTATTATTTGTTAAATAGGATATTTTATATAAATATCTATACATTATTATATAGCTTGAAATTGAGAAATTTGACACACACAGGATCATAAATTCAAATTTTAGTATTAAAATATGTATGAATAAATTAACTGAAAATATTTTTAGCATAATGAAAAGTAAAATAAAGAATAGCTCTAAACAAAAGAATAATTAAATTGTTTTGGATAATAAAAAATATTAAAGAAAAAATTATTTAAAACTTTTCACACAAAGAAATTTAAATTCCTATTATTTCAATTTCTCATATGAGTATATACATACATATATATATTCTCACATTCATATATATATGTATATATATATATATATATATATATATATATATATATATATATATATATACATAACTTAAAATATATATATATATATATATATGAATGTGAGAATTCTCAATCTATACCAAAATCATATACACATTCAGTTGCTAAGTTCTTATTCTAGTACATTAATACACGTACAAATATGAGAATTTTAATATGTAACAGTCTTTTAAAAACTATCTGTTCACAGCCCATTATGAAACAAATATTTTATATAAATTCAGTTTGTTATATTTAAAATTTATTATGAAAGGAATTACCTGTTGTAAGAGGTCGGCCATTAAAATACCATTCAACGATCATACTAGGATCTCCCATTGGTTCCAACCTAGTTTCAAAGTGAGCACTCTGCCCTTCAATTAACTGACTCTTTCCAACGAGCTCTGATGTGAATGTTGGTTTTTGTGTAAAGGTAACATCTTCTTTGGTATCTCTTTGATATCTTGAATAATCTTCCAAATGTTGTATTTTTTCCAGACCTTCTGGATGTTGAGATTCGACAACAATGCTTTTCTTACCTAAAACAAAAACACAGAGAAGAGACATAATTTTCTAATCAAAAATTATAAGTTAGTAGTTTAATGATCATCTAGTTCTGAATTTCAATAATAACATCAACATAATCTTATGCAAGAGACATTAGTATTATATTGAAGTATATTATTATCCACATACAGAAATGCCCACTAATATAGACATAATATGAAGTCTGTTCGAAAAATGAAGATTATGTTTAGAAATAACTTAAATAGTATAAACATTAGGGTTGGAAAAATAAACAATTCAGAAATTTTCAAAGAAAATATTCTAAAAAGTATAATCAAACACCAAAAATCATGTTAGCAGATAAAAACCTAGTGATAAATATTAACATCTTTAACATGGTAAAATGAATACAATCAAAAACTGTAATAAGATACTTGAATATCTGTCCCATGTTGCCTTCTTAAAGGACTTTATATGTACAGCAGGTAATATTTGTGTATTGCAAATTGAGGAAGCATAGAAAACTCACAAGCACTCACCCGGATAAATGTGCATGCAAAAATTAAAAATGCAAAAGAATTAGATTTGTATTTTAAATAAATGAATAAATATAATATGTAATTGTTATAAGATATTATTACTTAAAAATTATGCAAGATTCCTGTACAGTGCCTTAAAAGTTGTCTCCTCTTGAAAATTAAGCATGAGATCGACTTGAAAAGAGCATAAACATTACAAGAAGAATTAGAAGAACCAATTAATATTGAAATAAAAATAACAAAATATACAACTATTCCTATGATCATTCAACAATATCTATCATTTGATTTATGAAAACACAAAGTTATAATATCTATAGAAAGCTTACAATAAAGAAATATAGTTTCTAAAATAGTAGTTTTAAGATTAAATTCGCTATAGATTTAACTATACTGAGCAATATGAATTTAAGGATTATTCCCTGCATTTCTAAGGACAATGTAGACGACATGATTTAGTGCTTGTACACAGGATTATCAATAAAAACTAAGTGTTTCATTTCAAACCTTAAAAATGTTCATAAGTCCATAATGCTTAGAATTAGTTACAAAGACACAAACAAATATTTAATGAAACATACATTTTTGAAAATTTAGTTAAATGTTGTGATTGATCAAAAAATTTCAAATTTAAACTATAATAATATTTAAACTATAATAATATTCAAAGTACAATTAATGAACTTACTGATACAAATTAATTTTGAAGATGTTGTAGCTTTGCCCATAGCATTTGTTGCTACACATGTGTAAACACCAGAATCTCTTTCATCAACTCCACGTATTGTTAATGATACATATCCAAAATTGAAAAATGTAGAAATTCTTGAACCTATGTGGAATTTAATAATGAATTAATAAAAATAAACTAGAAAAAATACATAAATTTTTGTAAGAAATTTTTTGTGTAAGTAAACGTAGCAAACTCATATAATGTTGTTCAAATGGTTTTCCACTCCTAACCACTATTGATACTAAAAACATATATCAAATTTGACTCTTTTTTACATTAGACTCTTTTTAGATGTATATCAATAATATAAATGAACTTATTCTATTATTTTATTTATACACATTTCTATATGAAATTCATTCTAAAAGAAGCAATAATAAATGTGTAGTAAAAATAAGTAAATAGCAGCATCATCATTAAGAAATTATTTTTAGTTGTTCATCTTGTAGGGTCACTTATGAACACATAAAATATTCAAATTTTAAAGCTAAAATTTAAAACTTTATCATCTATTTTAAAATTTATTAAAATCATTAAATAAATTTTAAAAATTAAAGGATTTGTGAAAAACTATTCAATGGAATAATAACTGTAACTTCTATAAGAAAAACAAAATCTCTTAATTTTTAAAATAAAATTATGTACATTTTGCAATGGATTAATTTATTTTAATGATTAAAATTACTTACTAGCTTCAACTGGTTTTCCATCTTTTAACCATTCTACTCTCATAGTAGAATCCCCAGATGGTTCTAATCGAGCTTCAAAATGCGCCATTTTTCCTTCATTAAGTTCAAGTTTTTCAATGAGTTGAGTTTTAAAGAATGGTTTTTGTTTTATAGTTTGATCAACTTCTACATAAGTCTGTCTTTGCTGCATTTGATATGCCTCTAGTTCTTGGGTCTTTTGGATGTAACTCTGTTGCTCCGGGATGCCTAAGCTGGATGTTACATGTTCAGACACTAAATGAAAAAGAAATCAGCAAATACTAATGAAGAAATTCAAGAAAAAATATTTTATTACATAAACTGCAAATGTACTTAAATGTCACAAAGAAAAATGTTATTAACATATTTAAAAATATTCTAAACTTTAAGTGATATAATACAACATTCAATATATTAATACCTTTCAAAAACTACTATAATGGTAAATTTTGAAGATATATTATCAGCATGTGTAAAATTTTCCTTCATAATTTAACAAAACTTCTAAATTTATAAATGTATGCGAGAAGCTCTAGGCTTTCAGGAGCATTTGACCCAGAGTTCAAGCATATGAAAATAATGGAAGTTCAAAATTCTAATTTCTAATTTAAATAATAGTTTTCATATATATATATATATATATATATATATATATATATATATATATATATATATATATATATATATATATATATATATATATATATATATATATATGTATGTATATATAATACTATAAATTAGATAAAGATTAAAGATGGACATTTTCCTGTTGTTTTAATTAAAAATAACAAGGATTGCCTCAGTCGGCAATTCATTAAAAAAATGAGTTTTTTATGCTACATAGGGATGGTTTGCTCGTTTTAAATAAGTTTTTAGTATTTTTAAATCAGCATTTGTAGTATTTTTAACAAATGATAACTAAATAACTTTATATAGCAGAAAAATTAATTGATAAAATGGTAAATATAGTTTTACAGAATTAGCTTATGGAGTATACAACTAAATTACAAACTATTGGATTATAACTGCATCCATAATGTATTATAATTTGAATGATAAAATTAGAGAGAACCTCTATACTGAAAACATAATTGAATAACTTTGAAATAATTATTAGTGAAGAACTTTTTGGAATATTTAATATTTTTTTTTTTTTTTTTTTTTTTTTTTTTTTGTGAAGACTTTCCAAAATACAAGCGATATAGGATGAATCTAGTTTAAGTTTTGTAATAACTATTCTCAAGAAAGGACATGTGAAGAGGAACACTATTTTAATGTTAAGAGGTAGCAAGTTTGAACCATTTACAATTGTGAAAACCCCTTATGAAGACACTGCGACTCCATCAGAACTACTTTATTAAGAGAAATCTTAAATGATTCTAAAGTATTAAAATATCAAAAAATTTTGGTAAAATTTTATGTTTGGGAATAATATATTTATTTAGCTAAAACTTAAATTGAATTCATAATTTTCATATGATAGAACTTATATTAAGGAATTTAATTAATTATTATGGCTTAACACAATTTATGTCAAATTAGTTTTATAATTAAATAATTAAAGTAAGAAAGAAAATTTCTCTAAAACTCCTTCATAGAAACTTTTATTCTTACAAGATAAATTAAACAATGTAACAGCATTATCTTAAATGTACCTTTCACTTTAAGAGTTGCAGTTGAAATGGCTTCACCCTTTTTGTTGGTTGCTTTACACATATACACACCCGAATCTTCAGCTCTCACATAAGAGATATTTAAAGCAACATATCCAAAACTAAAGGTTGTACTGATTCTAGTACCTAAAATATAATGACACTTATGGTAGGATAAAAAAAAGATATTTCATTGAAACTTATCCTTAAGTAAAACATTTAATAAAAAAATTCTATTTTTTTAATATTTTGATGGGAAAAAATTACATCAAAACAATAACATTTTATAGTTTGGAAATGGAAGCAAACCTGCTGTCAAAGGCTGACCATTGAATAACCATTCTACTTTCATAGTAGGATCGCTCACTGGTGTTATTTGTGCTTCAAAATGAGCAAAGCTGCCTTCTTGAAGATTCTCCAGTGAGTGCAAAGGTCTAATGAAAACAGGCATTTGTGAGACTACTTCTTCAATGGATTCTTGTCTTTGGTACTTTTCATAATCTTCCAGATGTCTAATAGCGTCCATGCTTTCTGGGTGTTGAGGAGATCGTTCAATTTTAGCTCGTGCTGAAAATGTACACAATGATCAATAATTAATGAAGCAGTTTTAATAACCAACTAAATGTTTCCTTTAATTGACTATTGAAAAGTTTAAGCAAAATATAATAAAACAAGTGATGTTTATTACTTATGTAAATATATAAAAATTCGAACAAATTAGACAAATGATATTTTTGTACTTACGAACACATCTTAGAGTAGCTGTTGTTGTAGCTTCTCCAGCTTCATTTACAGCTCTACACATGTAAACACCAGAATCTTCAGCATATACATGCAACAGTGTGAGTGCAACATATCCAAAATTATATGTTGTCATTACTCTAGAACCTAAGGAAAGTATCAATAATTTCTCTTTATTTTCTTAAAAAATAAAGTATAATTTGAATATTTTATACCTCAAACTGATATAAAATATGAGCCAAAAGTATGAGTAAAAATACAAATAGGAAGAAAATATGCAAAACAAAATGAAAAATTAAGGTGTATTTAATTTGAAATTTATTATGTTAAATTTCTTTCTAAGCAAACAACTGTATTTTTAAAATATATCTGAAAATTTTATTCATTTGTAAAAAATTTTTTAATAGTTTGCTATTTTTGAATTTTACGTTTTGTACTAAATTAAGAAAAATCAGTTACTTTGACTTAACTTCAAATATAGTTATTTTTATTGCTATGCCTACCTTTACCAAATTTTTGGTAATTATATATAAGGATACATTAAAATATAAATCATAAATACTATTATAAAAGTAGTAAATTATCATTTTATTTCAAATTAATTAAAATTTCTTGATTTTATTTGAAATGTAATCTTTCATGGCCATTTTTTTTTTATCTACTATCATATGCAAAAAAATAATTTTGTAATTTTTTTGTAGTTATATTAATACTTTAAAAATTAAAAGAAAGTAAACATTTTCTCCTCTAGTTTTAAAAATATTAATCTACAACCATTATAAAGTACATAATCAAATTATGCTTGATAAAAATTATGCAAAATGTTTGCTCATATACCTATTCATTAAAGAAAGATGGTTTTAGGTAGCCAATAAAAACTAATAGAAAAGTAAAATGTATGAATAGTATGAAAAAAATCCATGACTTACTAGCTTCAACAGGTTTTCCATTGACATACCACTCAATAACCATTGTTGGATCACCAATGGGAACAAGTCGAGCATCAAAATGAGCCCTATCCCCTTCCTGAAGGGCCAGATCCCTAATGTGAGTGGTAAAAGCCGGTTTTTGTGGAGGTCGTTCTTCTTCGGGTTGTCTTGCCCTCGGTGCTGCCCTCTCGACGGGCTTTAACCATACTACTTCTCGAGGAGGAGAGCCTCTATTAAAATATAATAATTTTTAAAAATTCTAATCTAATGAATAATTCATCAAGTTTAAGTCATTCAAACACTATATTTATCAAAATATTAAGTAATTTGAACTCTTCCAACAAATAATAAATTAATTCAAGTGTAAAAACAAAATTATGAAATGGATTGAAACTTTATTGCATATAGAATAATGTAACTTGAAGTAAATTATATGATAACTATTATACAAGTAATATAATGAATGTAGTAATATATACCACAAAATTAATAATATGATAATATAAAATTACTTTCAGGGATTATAAGTTGTATTTTTAAAACTTACTCTGGTTCAATAACTTTATGTGGCTTAGGTAAGTGAAGACGCCATGGTTCAGGAATAGGTGCAGTTTCACCTAAAAAAATGCAGTAATTCCAAATTGATA
The DNA here is from genome assembly GCA_030067965.1 of Latrodectus elegans. Lineage (NCBI taxonomy): Eukaryota > Metazoa > Arthropoda > Arachnida > Araneae > Theridiidae > Latrodectus > Latrodectus elegans. The sequence continues at coordinate 110,128,236 of CM057822.1, read as the reverse complement.
TTAATAATAATTAATTGGTAAAATATGTATTTTAATATAACATATTAGCAAAACCACATGAGAGTCCTGATGGTAACTCACTTTCAACATAGAGCCGTGCACGTGTTGCTGTGCTGCCAGCTTGATTTTGAGCAGTGCACTGATACCAGGCTGCATCAGATAAACTAACTTGATTGAAATAAATAGTTGATGCTCCATCCAGAGTTTCTGTATAAAAGAAAACATTTATATTATTTTTTAAATATTTATTTTTAATAAAAGTTAACCAAAAATATCTATTATTCATTTTATTCTATTTTTTGCTAGTCTCAAAATTTTGCAAGTCTTAAACAGTTGTCAACTAATTTAATAGGAATTTTTGCTACTAAGAAGTTTACCCTATTTATTTCAAAGAGGTAAGTTTTTTTAAACAATAATTTTATTACATTTTTGTTTTAAAACTGCATAGTTCTTCCTTTATATTTATTGAATAGTCCTATTTTCAGGATTCTTTAAAGATAGGTTTTATAAATCTAGATAAGTTCAGTTTCTATTATTAATAATGGTTCACAAAATTTGTCAACAACAATATAATATCGTTTAGTTGCTTGTTTCTTAATTAGAAGATGGAAAAATACACAAAACTGATATTGGAGCATACTGGAAAAGAAACCTTTAGGATATCATCAAATTCCCTTAACAAACTAATGAATTAATTTTGAAGATACCTTTAAAATGTTGTTGAATTTATAATAGAATCTTCTGGAACGACATCATTAACTTCTTAGAATTCATATCAAATTGAACATCCACATACAAAAGTTGGCAGGAATAGCTTTATAACTAATTGAAATTTAATATTGTTGCTGTGCAAATTAACTAAATATTTTTATTTTCATGAATTTGTTCTTTGAAAAATGATACTGTGGTGAAATTCATTGTCTGTTCTTTATTTTTCGCTGCTTAGTTTTGCATTTTGCAAGAAGAATGATAAGTTTAAGTTACAAAGTTAAGAAAAATATTATTTTTCTTAAAATTATGTTTTTGTAATTCTTCTACAGAAATGATTTTATTCTGGTTTGAAAGTAGCAAATAGAAAATCTTGCACCAAAGTAGTCAGAAATAATTTCTTAACAAAGATAATAAAATAAGTCGTAATATTTATAATTATAGACGTAAAAGAATGTACATACATTCATATTTTTTAATGGGTGTCTTAAAAAATTTATGATCTACAGAAAATTTATATATAGATATTTTCTATACAAACCTATTAATATCTGTGGTGGTGTAGAATGTATTTGAACACCATCCTTTTGCCAAGTGAGAATAGGAATAGGAGTACCAATTGCTCTACAATGAAGTGTTACAGGTTCTCCTTCTCTAACATGAATACTCTGAAATCTTTCAACAAATTTAGGAGCAACCACTTGTTCTTTTTCTGCAAATAAAAAGATAATTAAATGCAAAAACATGCTTGCATTCACTTATGAGATGAAGTATCTTTTTAAAGTTTATAAAAATCTATATATAAAATGGTTAATTAAATATGCAAAAAAAAATTAAAATACAAAATGTTTTAAATTGTTTTTATTAATTTCTAATCATTTAAGAAGAAATAAAATTAGTATTTACTATGAAACTTAGGTTTAATGAAATGTAGTCATATGAAATATAAACTAAAATTGTGAATTTATATAAAATGATCATGTTATGATATAAACTTATCCTTAATACACTTAGAAATGATATGGATCTTTTACCTATGACATGTAAGTTGACATTAAATGAAGCTTCGCCACTTTTGTTTTTTGCAACACATGTATAGCAGCCTGCATCGGTCCTACTTGTTGTTGTTATCATGAGAGCATGGACACCTCCCTCATTGACTAGAATTTTGTGAGTGGCGTCATCGACTACCTGGTTTCCATTCAAGTACCAGGTGACATCAGGAAAGGGTCTGCCACTGACACGAAGATCAAACCTGACCATCTTGCCTTCCGTCACTTCCCTGTCTCCAGGTATTTTGACAAAGTTCGGTTTCAGAGCTCGGCTTGCACCAGATGAGCTGATGTCCACGTCGTTCTCCTGCACAGCAGTGTTGACGCCATCACTGAGAGTAAAGGATGAGGGTTGAGTTATGAATTGTGTTTTATTAATGTTACTAGCTGCATACTGCTGTTGCTGCATCTGAATCGGCTGCTGTGAGTGCAGGTTAGTTGTGGATACAGCTTGCGATTGCACTCTCGTTTGGGAAGTCATTTGTGAGTGTGTTAATTGTTGTTCGCTATGAAAACTAAATGGCATGCTTTTAGGAACAGGAGGTGTTACAGAAGAGAAACTAATAAGTGGAGGGGTAAAATAAAAAAGAAAGAAAAATAAATCATAATGCTACATGAAATTTAACAGAGCATTAAGATATTAATTCATAAGTATTTTTTTATTTTCATATATTTAAAACTAAAACTATCATATAAAATATTTATACTTTTATGATAATTGCAAATTATTTTAGAAAATTTTACAAAACTCTTTAGAAGATTTGACTGCCCTTAAAAAAATCTAATTTTTAAACTACAATTAAAAAGAACAATTTTTAAGCTGTTGTTAAAATCCTAGTAACTATTTCCAGGATTTATATATAATAAGCAAAGCTAAAATTGCATTAGAAAGCAACACAAAGTAATAACAACTGAAGTATGCAATAAATTTACAAATATGAATCGCACAAAAATACAACTTCAAACATAGACATATTAAAGAACATTTTTTAAATATATTCAAATGGGTGAAAAATGTGATTAAGAATATATAATATATATTAATTCTAACATGTAATTTTACAAAAGTAGTTCTTTGATTAGAAAATAATGAGAGTTATTTTAAGACAAAATTAAGAAATTTCCTAGAAGTATTTTATATTTCCTCTCAATTATCATAAACACTAAAAAAAATTTGCATATTTAAAAAAAATAAACTATGGCAAGTGTAGTAGAAAAGTAAATACTTATCATCTACATATCTGCTTTAATAGTGTTTCAACAAAGGGTAAAATAATATATCTAGATATAAGAAACTACTAATTAAAATTGTTTCAATAGTTCTATAAAAATGAGACAAGGAATTTTCAGCAGTTGGAATATTAGTCATTACACAATACGATGACATGTAACAAATCTTTTAAAAGTGAATCTAATTCAAACATGTTTTAAAAACGATGCAATCTTTGAATGGAATGCTATGCTGTCAACAGTCGTTATTTACAAGTCCGTTTTTATTTCTATCCAAGTACTTTTTCTATCAACTCTTAAAAGAGAGAGAATCATTTATAAAATACAACTCAAATCATTTACTCCTCAACTGTTGATAAGAAGCAATGAAATGAAGTGAACACTAATGCAATATGCTTCAAACTTGAGCTCTAGAAATTTCTTCTATTATGGAAAAGCTTGCTTTCAAAATAAAGAAACAATTGAAAACATTATGTTTATTCTAAATTTAAATAACTATATAAAATCAGCAAACTTTTAAATCATAAATACTTTACATGAATTATCAAAGCTTTCATATAAATCGCAACATCAAGTACAGTAATTTTCTAAAGATATAGAGTAAAAATCACAGGCACTTAAAAGTACATACACTTTCTGCTGCTGCAACTGTTGATGAAATGAGGTTGAGACAGGGACGCCTACCCCTTCAATGACTAAATGCGCTGAGCAGGCAATGCGGCCATTTGTGTTCTCTGCCAGCAATGTGTAATAGCCAGCATCTTCTGGCAAAGCCATATGAATATGAAGCGTCGCTAAATCATCAGAATAACTCATTTTGAATCGTTGTGACGGAGTAATTCTCTGTCCATTCCTGAACCATGTTATCTGTGAAAAAAATGGAAAATATCAATTAATAAAAATAATAAATATTTACCAGAATCATTTTTAAATATTAGAATTTTATAAAAATGAATATGCACATATAATTGAAATAGGAGCAATAAAAGTATTCAATACATTACTGTATGAATATAATTAAAAAAGTTTTAGCAAGAAACAGGAAACTTCAAATATATTTAGAAAAGGCTTAAAATAATGAGGATGTATTTATATAAATTTGAATACAATTCAATAAGTAGGGAATATTTTTCATTTTGAATAATTTTATAGATTTTAAAATTATTCCAAGAATTAATCAGAAAAGAAGATATCAATAAAAATTAGTTTATTTTAAAGTCTAAAAATAATAAAAAATATGAATTAAATTTATTATTAAAATCTGGAATGCACAATTTAAAATGAGATATAATGTGAAACAAATATTTAATGTAATTAAAAAAGTACTACTATATAATTATGTTAGAAAATAAATTTATTAATTTAGTTTTAAAAATATTATTTAAAAACGAAGCAATAAAAAATTATTTATGAAATTGATGATAAAACTATTGAAAATATCGCATTAAAAATTGAATGTGAAACTTTTTTGTTAAAAAGGTATTATAAATAAAATAGTACTATCAGGATAAAAATTTTAAAATTCTATTTTAGAATTACTTTGCCATGATAAATGAATTCATGTTTTCATCTCAAAACAGTTAATAATTTTTTATAATTAAATTCAACATTATGTTAAAAAATTCAAAAAAAAATTAAATATATTTTTTTATAAAATAATATTTTTTTTATATATATAATTTGAAAAATTATATATGATCCACAAAATAATTTCTATAGTCATATTTAAAAACCTATTTTCCATAATTTAGTTAAACAGTTTGGAGAGTTACAAATAAGTTTATATTACAGTTTTTTTAATGAAAATATTAAGTGCTTAAATAAAAATTAATCATAACATATCCAATGAAGGAAGTATGAGGCAAAGCAAATTTTGGGTTAGAATAAAAAGAAGTCCAGTAGAAAAGTTAGAAACGATTTAATGGATATTATAAATTTGAACTCTTCATAAAATGTGCTATACCTTAGGTTTGGGATTGCCCACTATTTTAGCCTGGAATGTAACTTCAGAGCCTTCAAGCAGTTTGCTGTTGCGAGGCCTAGTCACGATCTGGGGTGCACTGGCAGGTTGTGTTTTATCGAGAGGTGCTGGTTTCTCAGGAGCATCTTCTCCAGGAAGTCTCCTAAAAAGTGATTCTCGGAACTCAACTTCCCGTAGCAATCGATACTCAAATGTATCGACTCGGAAGCTCTGAAATTATGAAATAATATGAGCGCACTTCAAGTAGGTGAAGAAAACTAAAATCGAATTTTAGAAAAGGAATTTCTTTTTTTACTTCTAAGCCACTGTAATACATGGGGCAGCTTGGATCCGTTTCATAATCGGCAGAAGTGGTCCTCTGGTACATGCCGTCCATTTGCTGATGCTGTACATAAGACTGAGTGGTGAATGTACCACTGACTTGTCGCTGCTGATCAATGACTGTGTGTTGAATATTACTCCTGGGTACCTGGCGGAAAGTGTCTTGAGAGACGACTTTGCCTAGGAAAGCATGCAAAGTGTGGGTTCAATAAACAAATAATAAAATTGTTGGCAAACTTTTCAGTAAAAGCATAGTTTTGATACCTTTTACATCTCTCTGTATAGATACAGTCAGTGCACTTTCTCCAGCACAATTCACAGCGGTGCATGTGTACTCGCCATCATCATCAGCTGTGAGGCGCTTAATGTCAAAAACGCACGTGCCGGTACTAGGGTTGTACGAAACATGACGCCTGCGGTACAGACATTTTACTAGTATTTTCATAGCATATTCAATTGAAAATTTATTTAATTGTTTATATAAAATTCTTAGTCACCTAACAAATTATATTTCAGTGATTAAGATTTTAGAATAAAAAATATGGACAAATTTAAAAAAAAATAATTAAAAATCTTAGGATATATGATTAATTCTAACAAATTTCAGATATCAATTTTTATTATTATCAATTTTCTTAAGCATACCTTCATAAAAAAATTCCATGTAACTATTGCAGAATAATAGAAATTTTAAAGGACAGTATTAAATAATATTATAAATATTAAATAACATTATAAAATTTTAAATAATTTAACACTACATTTCATTTTGTTATTACATTTCTTAAATTTTCAGATGTAAGCACCCGGATATAAACTTCTTTAAGAATGCTTAATCACATTTTACATATAATAATTCTCGTTACACAAATCTGTGTGAATAAAGATCATTAAAACAATCAAGTGAATAACAATTAAGCATACACAATTTGCATTGTGTAAGCAAGACTAAGCAAGACTTTGTTTTAATAAAGTAAATTTCTAAAATATATTTTCTAATAAAATTATAATATTTCTAATTAGAAGTCTTAAAAAAGTATCATTAAATATAATTTTTAAATGGAACTTTTCTTAATTATATAGGATTACAATAAGAAAAATCCTGCCAAACATAAAATAGCATTACACGAAACATTTTTAAGACTGTTATAGAACTAGAATCAATTTTTTAGTAAAATTGTAACAATAAAATAACAGTTCACATTATATAAAATGTAAGTGAGAAATTGACAGGGGGAGGAAAAAATTACATAAATATTGTGCAGTCTTTTAACTAAAACAAAGGAAATAACTGAAAAATTGACACTGGAGGAAAAAAATTTTACATAAAAATTGTGCAGTCTTACAAATTAAACTCAACTTTTCAAATTTTATTTGAAATCCATAATTTACATGAATTGCCTTTTTAAAATAAATGAAATAAACTTTTATTATTAAATAAATAATTTACAGTAATGCAACTGATGATTCAGAAAACATTTGCCATTATTTCTCATTGTGGGCATATTTGCACACACCCGAGAGCTTATTCGAGCGCGTGCTGGAGTTTAAAATAGACTGCAAGCACAACGTCTGAACTAGGAATCGAACCTAAGAACTGTGAAACAGTAGGCTAACCGTTGAACATTTAACTCCAGACTACAGAAGTAAATTTATGAATGAGATATACAAAGAAGAAATTGTAAACTACTAAAATTTTTTAATTGTATCAAAAGAGAAAAGAAAGTTACCTGTTATCATTTGTGATAGGCATTCCTTTTCTTGACCAGACAACTTCTGGTTGAGGATTACCACGAATTCTGCATTCAAAATGAGCATCACCCCCCTCAATGAAGCGTCCAATCGTGGGAGGCTTTTCGAATATTGGGGGAGTTGCATTCAGGGGCCTCTGCCCCTGCATTTGCCTGTAAAAACATAGCGTATTTTAATTAACAGTGAAGAAAAAACTTGATTATATTAAATGGTTCAATAATAAAAAAAAATTTATTCATCATTTATGAAATTTTTTCCAAGAAATCCCATTTTCTAGCATTTATTTTATACTGATGTAAAACTTTTTCAACAGCGAAATGATTATTATTTTTTAATTAATATTTACTTAAGATAAATCATTTTTAAAATAAAAGCTCCTAATAATTTACTATGAAGGAAATTTTAGCACTAAGTTATACAAAGAAGAAAAAGCAAATTTAAAAATAAAATTTAAGAGAATAAACATAAACAATTAAAAATATAATAAAAATTCCTTGAAATGTAGGATTTTTATTTAAAATCAAATATGCAAATAAAAAATTTTACAGAAATTCTTAAAATTTTTAAATGCAAATAAGAGAACCTGCCATTAAAATAAAACTGCCGTGTTAATATAAAATGCTTTGAAACAGGAGATTATATTATCAATGAAATAAAAATGAAGACACGATAGAAAAAATTACTAAAAGCAACATTAATTAAAGCTCTAAGATTACCTCACTTCATTTACTACAGGAAAATGTGATTTATTTTTCACTTACTTTTTAAAAAAGATTTTTAATATTGGTAAAAAGGATTTAAATTTAAGGATCATATACATTTAAGAGAATTTGAAAAGTAAATATATGTAAGAAATAATATTTTTAATGTTATTCAAAGGCTTTCATTGAATAAAAATTTGATATATAAACTCCACTTGGAATAATATGAACAATTCTGAATAAGCGGATTTCTAAGAGATACCTAATATGAAAACATTTTTATACTTCATTCCTGCATAAAATGTTTCTAGAATTGTATAAAAATTGTATTCACGCGCATATATTGTCTATTCACATCATCATTCATGAGCTTGCTACTGAAAGTCACTTTTTTAAACATGATCGCCATCTCTAATTCCGAAATACTATAAATATTCAAGACAAAGTGGGATTGCAGCTCAGCATTCGGCTCCTCAAAAGGTGACAGGAGATTGTTCAACATATGATTTCTTTTTTCCTAAATGTCTAAAAATTAACACTAGAAAATTAATTAAATAATCATTTTATATTGATTTCGAAATGAAAATTTCTAAGAAGCATTTTACGTATTTAACAAAAAATATAAATTTATTAATTAAAAATAAATACATAAGTCAAATTGCTTAACAAATAGTTTCAAGGGATAACGTTAATTAAAAAGGGTCTCGACCATGGTTGAAGAAATTGTGAGTTCAAAGTAATATATTTCTATTACTGACTAAAATATTTTTAAGGAAATTAACAAAAGACAATTTATTTTTTAGATTAAAAATCTTTTAAAATAATATTTTTTACCAGAAAATTGGAAATAAAATAAGATGAAAAATGTTTTACAATATTTATTGAACTTTTGAAATGAGCAATAAATTAAATTGAATATATATTATTATTACGTTCTATAATCCATTCTTTTAATGGATTCGAAAATTCATTTAGATACCCCAAATATACAATTTAATTATTTGATCGCAAATAAATAAGCCCAACTTCGCAATGTTTACGCAGTGGGTATCTGAAATTATTTGATTCATGTGAACATGGAAGTCTATTTTAATGTTACAAAAAATGTTAATTTCTGTTCATGTAATAATTCACGAAAGATTTACTAACATTTATTAATCTAGATTTACCAGAACACGAATAATAAACTATTGCACAATTTTCATTATAAATTTTGTTTTTAAATTTACTTAGAGAACAATTTTTTTCGTGTTTTAAATTTTAAATAATCTGTATTGAGATCTAACTGGAAGTTCAGTAATTAATTATTGAAAAAGACACTGGTTTCTATAAGTGCAATTTAATCTTGCTGTGCTTTTGTTGTATAATATATGAAAAGAAAATTTATTCGAAGACAAAGTGTATCAAAAAATATAATTCACTCCAACATTATAAATGATGGCAAGATTTTTCTTTTAAGAAAACAGTTACTTATTTATAAAAATATACTCAATTGCTTGTCTGTTGGATTGTTGCTCAATGGTTACATTTTGCACACAAAAACAAATCAATCTAAAATATGAAGTTCATACTGTTTCTATTGCTGTTACTTAAGACACTTGGACAAGCCAAGCTCGTTATGTCGTTGGCTATGAAAATTTAAGTCAATAAGGTACATCTTTCGTTTAATCAGAGCACCAGGAAGGTGAACGTACGACTTTGCTCTAAGACTCCTTCGTTAGATGGCACCACCAGAGGATCTACTCCCTTAATTTTGACTTTGATCTGAAGGGGTAGGAAATATTCTCCAGACCATTACCCACATGGTAACTGCTGAACTACCAACCACAGGACTTTCGACTCCAAAAATTAAACGAGCATGTATATGACATGTACTCTGTGGGAGTTTGGCAGCATTGGGAATTGAATCCCGCACTTCCGGGCGAAAAGTTGATGCCCTAACCACTAAGCTACCACAGCCACAAAGTGGATTCTAAACCACTTTAACAAGAAAACCCCAAGAAGGAATTTGAGCTTAAGAAATGTTGAAGCCAATCAAATGGCGCTCAAGTGCTTGAAAAACCATGGTATGTGACAATGATTGAAGACATAAAACCAATCAACGATGCGATATGAAAGACAGTGTCTGTATAAGATAACAGATGTTGGGAAAAGAGATTATTGCAATTCTGCAGTTCTAAGTAATCAAGATTTTGACTTAGATTCGTGCACGAGACACGTCTTATCCAAAGCGATGGAATTTGGATTTTTGTGTGTGACCTTTCAAAATATATCGTGAATACCTATTATCAGGTAAAATGTCAAATTTCAGACAGTAAACAAAAAAGAAAAAACATAATTTGTTTTCAAGCTAGACAATTGACAAGAATTCTTGAGTGAAATAGATGCACAACATTCCCGCAAAGCTACGCATCAACACATGTCAGCTTATGAACTGTCCAATGAAACACTACTGTTGATATGGTAAACCGAAGACAATATATGTATTGTTGACAGGACTGCACAGCACAAAGCTTTACGGCTCGTTTGGGCTCACCAATACTGTCAGTGGTAGCAAACACGTTTCTTGGCCTGATTAATCTCATTTCTAACTGTACAAATGGCTGATCAGGAGAATTTTATGAATAATACTATATGACAAGATGGAGACTCGGTATTGAGTGTATACCAGGGATATTCTGGTGACTATCATCCCTGGTTGTCACCAGAACATATTAATCAGGGAGGACTCCTGATTATGACGACAAATCTGACAAGTGGCAGATATAAAACAATCTTATTTGATCACCTACATATCACTATGCATTCCAACGACAATTTCAACAGGACAGCACAACATCCCGCGTGATAAGAATTACTTTCGAGTGCCCCCAGGGTCATTCTTCTCAATTTAAATATTTATTTTTGTTACCTAAATCCCTAGACATAAACATTGTGTATATCTGCGTTGCCTTGCAAGTTAAGAAATTTCGCCATCACTTTGCCTCCTTATAGATGTAAGGATTGTCCCAGAGAATGTATAATACCTCTAAAATATTTCAAAATACCTTTAGACATTAGTAGAATTTATACCATGTTATATTGTGGTACTTTTAAATGTGCATGGAAGATCTACACGATATTATGTAAGTGAACCAGTTTTTCTGACGTTTAAAAGTAATATTTCAATGATATGTAATTTCTTTGTGGTTTAAAACTTTAAAAGTAAACTGGGTTAAAGCCTAAGACATGTATTAAGCCTTTAAATGGATCATCATTCAAGCACATTGTATCCTGTCTCATTCAATTGTACCAGTTTCATACTTCAGAATGAACCAAAATTTACACCCAGTGATATAAAAGCTCATAAAAACAAACTTCATAACAATATTTAAAAAGAAAGCCTTATTTTACGTTAAAAAGTTTATGTAAATAATATTTTACTTAAGTTATATTTGAAAATTTGTTTTATAATAATGTATGCCAATTCACTAAACATGTAGAATCCCATTTTCGCAGATTATTTGGAAAAAAATCAAACTATCATTAAAGAAAATTAATGATGAAAACCTCGAAAAACTACTAAAATATTTGAACGGACATTTAAATTTTCAGTCGTCTATGTGATTCGCGACGGCAGAGGAGTTCGGAAATCATGAGGAAACATGAACGTTGTGGCGCTCCTTACTCCTTGTCACAGATCTTGTTCTAAAAATGTTGCACTGATTCCAGCGTGAGACATCAGCAGAGACGATGTTTATTCAATGGAGCAAAAGTAAGAAGCGAAGGCCTTCCAGGTCGCTCCCAAATTGGACAGAGGGAGCGGGTGCCAACAACTTGCGCTGACGAACTCCCAAGACTCGCGCTCCGCCGTCTCAAAAATAGACCAAGAAACAACAACACACAAAATGTTCCTCCTTTTCTTTCTCTCTCTAACTGCAACTGCGGTAGTGGTAAAAACGTATAATATCTTTTCAAGAAAATTCAAGGAAAATTTAATATATATATATATATATATATATATATATATATATATATATATATATATATATATATATATATATATATATATATATATATATAAATTGTAGAGTGATCAGTTATTTGAAGCAAGAAAAAAGTTTCTTTGAAGATATTTGATTTGTTTACATTAAATTGTTTCTAGAAAAAAATATTTATTTAGATAAAGTTTAAGAACAATGATTCTTTTTTACAATATAAAGTAACATAATTTCTGGAAAAAATGACGCGGCATTAGTATGTTTAAGGTACCCGCTTATGTTAAAAAGTTGATGTTCGATTACATAAAAATATTTTTTTTTTTTAGATTCGTGAATCTTCTACACAGAACATTCCAGTTTTTAAACTGTGCTTCGTTTTAATGTAACTATAAATAAAAATTAAATTACAAAAATTTTAAAATACGTAGTAAAGTACTTCTTTTTTTTTTTTTTTTTTTTTTTAAAAAAATAGGAAGTTTATTTTCTAACTGGAAATGGCAAGAAAGTAGCACCTTACTTTTTTTTTTTTTTTTTTTTTTTGCTTTTTTCCAAATTTACATGTTTTTCAATAATATGTTGATTGATAGCTGTGTTGATTGATACAAATTTGGAAAGAAGTGGCAACATCGTCATCCCATCACAGACAAAACTATGATTTTAGAAAGGCGAATTTCTCAGAACCTTATTATTCACAAAATCTCCAACCACCCCACCCCCGTTAACAGGATATTTCAAGTAATAATGAAGAAATTTTTATGAAGCTTGGCCCACGTGATTTAAGACCATTTACCTGTGAAAGGAAATAAAAAAAAAGTTTCAATATATATAAAGAACTTTTTTCTTTACAGCTATTTTTAAAGGAAATGTTCAGTAAAATTTCGTGAAATATCCATATTGCTATGCACTTTAACCACTTTTCTTTATCGCTCAATATTTTTCTTAAATGTTGCATCATTTTACAGAATATTGTCCCCTAAACTTTTTGCCTAAACTAAATTAAGACTTATGCATGTCAATTTTCTGTACAGTATTGACCGCTTCTCGTTAAAATTGCACTAAAATTTGCCAGAAAATAACCAATTTCTCAAAATATATGGTATGTGTAATTAAAATTTTGTTAAATTTTAGTATTTACATCATAATTTTTCTAAAATCAAGAAACATAAATTAAAATTAATGTAGTTTAAAAAAAAGTTGGCTTGAACGTAGGCGGTAGAATTAAAATAATAGTGAAATATTTCTGTATAATTATATATTTTTTTACTTCAAGTACGATATTTAAGTTGAAACAGGCTTTTTATAGGAACCTTGGTGCTCCTATCAAAACGGTTTTAGAATTATATTTTTAGAAGAAATCAATTAAAAACCTTAATTAAATATTATACATTCGATGTTTTTACTATACATATTTTTCCTGTGTGAATTAAAATTTCAATAATATGTTTCTCTTCTCATACGAATTTCATTTAATAAAAATAAAAATATAGAGCCCGAAATGAATTACAAATTTCATCAAATATAATATAATTTTTATAGTATCTCAACATTATTTTCCTTTTAGTTTGTTCACAAAGTAAGAGCTAATAAAATTCTCAATAATAGACTTATTCTGAAGAAATTTCTTAGCAGTTAAGTGAAAGTTAACTAATAAAATTGACTTTTAATTAACAGATATCATTAATAAGGCGTTAAATTAATCCATTTCTAATAAATGAACTCTGAGATTATTTTAAAAAGGATCAAATTATTGAAAACTTATGCAACTTTTATGTTTCTTGTATTCAGCGATCACATTCCATAATATCCAAAATTGGCGACGTGTGAAAAGCGTTTTTCCTACTTTCTAGAGTTTAAGGAAGTAATATGAATTAAAAATTAAATGCTAACAAGAAGTTCTGTTTTCAGGCACAAAGCAAATTTTCTCACTTCCAAAAGCGTCCGGTTATCCCTAGCACAGAGTTCTCATTAAGACGAGGACCTCCAGTTTTAAGTGGATTCTAATCCACTGCAAACATTCATGCGCAAGGTGGGATTCGAACCCACGAACCGACGACAAGGGCGCTAACCATTCGGCTATCAGCTCGGTACAGAGCAGCCAAGCGAGTTTATTTATAAAATAATGGGGTTAACTAATGATGGTACGTTTAAATTTTGAGTATTTCGAGCTACAAAAATAAAGGAAATTTTAAATTATAAGACCATTTCAGAGCAATAGTTGATAAATTTGCAAAGCTGAAAATTCACAATGAAGATTTATCACCTTTATTAAAAGAACTAAAGATTTCAGATGATTTATAGATTTTGCTATCATAAGCAATCAATGTTTAAAGAAGCTCCTGGTCCTTTTCACTGTTTACCAATCTCGCATGGCCTTTGTTGCGCCACGATCACTTTTTGCACACGAAAACAAATTAGACCAGGACTTATCTACCTCGTATAAGAGACGCCTATACCAGTACTGAACAATTTTATAGAACCAACCGGCCTAGCTGTAAAACATTTTCGGTTTCCTTTAAATGTAGAAACAAGTTCTATTTTCAAAGAATTCGGTTTTTTTTTTAATATAGAACGAAGTTAGTCTTTGTTTCATCGCAATTGGCTATTCAATGACTATCGAAATCCTATAGTAATGGCGAAAACAAAACTTAATTTTTTTCTTCTCGTTTCAAATGCTAAACGTCTGCATAAGATGAATTCCAATGTATTCAAAAAAGTACAGCCAACATAACTCCTTTTTGTTAAATTTGATTTTTGCATTCATTTTTTAAGTATTATATTTTATTTTATACATAACAGGCTGAATAGAAAATACCAGCAAATATAAAGATACTTTTCTTAGATTACATTTTTATACTATTCGACGTTAAAACTCAAGCACAACATAATAACCATTAATAATCGTTAACGATGATACTTTTTATGGAGGAAAACACGTTGACCTTAAAACTCAGATAACTATTAGTATGTGTGTGTAACAATTATAAATCTATTGAACTTTAAATTCGATATAATCGATCTTTCGTATTTTATAAAAATAAAGAAGACCTCCGTGAAGTTTGAAAATACATATTAAGAACTGTACTCAAATATAACGCAAGATTGAATTTTGTAAATTATTAACTGAAAATCATTAATAGAGTATATTTATGAAATAAAACAAATAAAAAGCAAGTAAATCACTTAAAAATTGTTAATATACGTTATGTACAGTTTTCATCGCACAGAAACATCTTGACATTTTTATAATGTGAGCACTTTGGCAAAATATTCCAAGCATTGTTTCTCTACAGGAATAATGAATTATCTATAAAAATTTTATGAAAGATACACAGGAAAATATTAATCAATTCCACACTTTAAAACAACAACCCCGATCTAATATCATTGAGTTTTAAACAAAAAACTTCTGTAACATAAAGATAGTACCATAACAACTAAATAAATGACGCTCATTATTTATGAAATAAAGAAATTCAGTTACAAAAGTATATTTTCAATAGATGCTTATTTAAACGCATAGGAAATAAAAATACTTAATATACTTATAACTTGTAATATTGATTCCATTGTGGCCAACTAGTTTTTCTATTTTTATCGAAATGAAATTAAAATTAAATCGTGAAGTATATTTACGAAGTTTAGTTTTAATGAAAATCTTTTTAAAAATGCAAAAAGTTATATGTGTTTTTTTTTTTTTTTTTTTTTTTTTTTGTAATATTTGAGTTTTCTGAGCTTTGTTAAACTTATGAAAACATCATAAATATTGCTGTTGTTTAATGATATTCTCATAAGTGCCGTTTCACGCTTCCTTCTTCTAAAACCGTTATTAGCTGAGCCAAAGCGAGATAATATTAATATAATCTGATTTAACTTAAAGTCATTTAACAAACGTTTTTCTCGAATATTTATGAAAATATCAATTTATGCCTGACCAGTGACATCATGGCAACGTAGGTTCTCGTTTATGCTAACAGCCTGACCATTTGAAGCTGAATATCCGTCAAAGATTTCCCTTCACGCACGGATAGGAAACTCTTGTCACTTCCGGTAATATTCCTTCAAGTAACACTCAGTCAAGTCTCCAAGTCTTTGATAAAAGGTTTCAACATTTTGTAGTACTATAATCTCCCTTTGCGTCCTGCAGGTCCCGTTTAGTAAGGCTCTCACATTAAAGCAAACTTTTGTTCACAGTAGTCTTGTCAGTGTCGGAACTCGGGAGCAGGTGTGGAGAATTGCTCCCTTTCCCTCGATCATATTATATTCATTGTCCTACTCTAAAGCAAATCGGAGTTTATTTATCAAATAGAATTCATTCATTATAAGCTAAAATATTCTCCTTGTTTTGTCTAAAATATATTAAAATATTCTAAAACTCTAGCAGCAAAAACCTTTGCCTAGTGTTTCTGAAGTTTATAGAAAGAGATATTTTTTTCATTTCCGGTTAAAAAGTTATTCAACTTCTCACCTTTATATAACAGTCTTTATGTGAACAGACACTCCCAAATTTTAATACAATAGCCATTGTATAATCAACTAAAAACTTCGTTCGGATAATAGTGAAATATTTAACAGCAATTAAATATTTATTTTTATCTACAGTAGTGTTGCAAAAATTCAGCCACATAAAAAACCTTGAAAATTATGGTGTCACGCCCTATTTTTACATTAAAAGATATTTATGTTTGAAAATTGTGCTGACTTTTTAAATCAAGTTCTTCAAAAAAGAGAGAGAGTTAAGACGGGTATTTTAATAAAACTCTGCGCATGCAAAAAATAATACGATTCTGGAGTAAATTCATCCCACGTGAAAGATTTCCGAAACATCTGCAACAAAAGCGTAAATAAAACCTTACAATAAAAATAGAGAAGCTGTGTGACGCTGTGAACTTGACTCATCAGCCTGACCATTAACAATTATTTACTGAAGCAGCAACTGTAGCGGAACGCGTGCCAAGTGAAGCCTCCGGGAGCTATTGTTAAACGTCTTCACATCAGAATACACAACGTCGGCAGGCTAAAAATCCACTTCGAAATAAGTGAAACGAAGCGATTCGCAATTGAATTAGAACAAATGACGGCGCGAAATCTTAAGTAGCAACGCGAGCAATTTTACAGTAAATGTTCCATTCGTCTTATTCTGAAGCCTTTTAAAAAAATACTGATTCCAATATTTAAGAATGGTTTCAGAGTGAAATCATTTAAATTTAAATGAATGAAAAGTAATATACGATAAAATTTTGTTAGTCATAGTTGCAAAAATATTCTCAGCTTAATTAAATAATGGATAAAATTAATGAAAAGATATAAATAAATGATAAGGATATAAATGAATAAGGATAAAATTAATATCTCTCTCAATAAGGATTAATTAATATTAAATAAAGATAATAAGGGAGATTAAGTTGAAATCGCTAAGCATATATTCTTACAGACAATTTTTGGTTTGTAGTTCTTTTTTTTATAAGGTGTTTTCTTATGAAATGATTAAGTTATAAATATTTTTTAAAACATTTTCAGACATACTTGATTTAGCAGTGATTATTTACCAATAAAAAATTTCTGTTGTGTTAAAAGAAATCGTTACAACACTTGTTTTTATAAATAACAAAATCAGAAATCAATAATATGCTTTAACAATAAATACAAACTTATAATAATAATTTGGAAATAAAAATTATGAATTTAATTTTACTCACGTCGGCGGCTGTATCACCATATTTTCATCTGCAAGAAAAACAGAAAATTAATAACAAATAATTTTAGGATATTCATGCATATCAGTATGGTACATTAAATTTCAATATGCGTATAAATAAGCAATTAAATGAACAAGTTCCAAAAATTTTAACACTGTTTTTACTGAAACTATATTTATCCATTTACATATTTAAATAAAATTCTAAATTTAAAATAAAATTTTGAAGCAAAAATTTCTGTCTAACATAGTTGGCTTACAAGTTTAATTTGTTACAAGTGATCTGTTACTAATAAAGTTTACAAATAATCGATAGTTTATTTCAGTCTACATACTTCATTCTCAATGCATATAAAATAGAATAAAAAATGAAGCTTGAAAATTTTATATAAAAAAATTAAAAATTAATCTAACAGAAATGTAAAAAATATTGTAATATATATATATGAGTAAGAAAGAAATTTTTAAAATTTGTATACTTATTTTTCATTTTAGATATGCTGCAGCTTTCAACCTATATATACTGATTAAAATAAATTATAAGGAATAATAGAAAATTTTTCTTTCATTCAAAATTTGATATTTTTATTTATAATTCTTAAAGTATTTCATTTGCTCCAATTTTTATTTTAACTAATTATTTTAAAATTTTTAAAGTAATAATGCTTTAAAAATTTAAAAAGTAATTTTGTTACATTTTTTTTAAAAAAAAAGGACAGCGAAAGTAAAATAATTTTAAATATTAATGTAACATAAAAAAAAGAAGATTTTTATGTTAAAAATATTTTTAATTTCAGAAAATATTTAAGGAGTAAGATTCCTGTTCAACAAGAAATTAATTTAGAAAACCTGAATTCTGCTTTCTATTTTCTAGATCTATTGGAAGAATACTCAGAACTTTTCTTTATTTTTTCTCAGTGATTGTGAATAGGCATCATATCAAAAAAAAAAAAAAAAAAGAGAGAGAGAGAGAGCACGATCTTGTAAATAAAACATGTTTTACATGATTTCTGTTATTAAATTAATGAATAAACACTATCAAAGATATTAATGATAAATGACGTTAGATCTCCAGAGGAAGTTGTAACTTTTTGAGATTGGCAACAAGCATTTTTTTATTTCTAAATGTAGCCTCTGATTTCAGTTCATCACGTGATGGCATGGTTCAAGCAGGTCACATTGCAATTTTTATCCCTTTCCAGTAATTTTAAAAAAAAATATATTTTCTAGATTTTCTTCAAATAACAGCATAGAATATTTATTGGACATTTTCTCGTAATTTTTAAATAATCTCTAGATAAGCAAACTCATCACGGGCATAAAAGATAAAAGCATATCGAAAATTCCATTATATATATATATATATATATATATATATATATATATATATATATATATATATATATATATATATATATATATATATATATATATATTAAATAATATCTTTTATCGTTATTCAAACCAATATTTGAATCGATCTTAAAATTGCGATTCACCATATAAAAGCGACTTCATCTACGAGGATATAGCGAGGAAACCAACTTCCAGCGTCAGCGTTCAGAATACATGGTTAGTAAGAGACAGGAAATGAAAACTTAATTTGAAGAAAATTTTGAGTATCAATAAAAGTTTTTGTACAGCTTTAAAAATTTCAAAAATATGCATTTTGTCACTTTATTTCATGGTAGAAATTTAGTAAAAAAATATTTTGCTCAGAAAAATTATAGCTCATTTTTTGTCTTAATTTTTTCATAAATAGGTATCAAAATTATGAATAATAATAAGAATAACTTCTTATGATGTAATGATGCTTAATTACATATACATTCTATTTTAACTTTCATGATAATAATTTTGTATGGAAAATAATTCTGTGGCAATTTTACGTATTATCAATCTTTGTAACTTGAGAAGAAATCGTCAAAGCAAAGTTATATTTATTTAAAAATATTACACAGAAACATTAGGTTTAAAGACACTTTTTCAATAAGCTTCATTCCTTAATAAATACTACGATTTATGTCAGCAGATGATAACTTTGACAGCTCTTAGTGGACAGGGCTAAAAGTCACTATAAGGTTTTTCATCATCCACGGTTTAAATTGCCTTATGGTCGTCCCTTTTATATACATGTAGTGGGCCGTACTCAGATATCATAAGGGTGAAAACCTGGAAACTTCCAGCGCGTCGGACGCGCACGCAGGAGGTAGAAGCGCAACATTCATCTCCCGTTATTCAATAATAACTGGACGAGAGACTTTATGCTCTAAAGAGCACTATCCTACCAAGATAATATTGAAAGGAATGTGCCAGCTCAGGATGACCTCGTCACCTGACGTTATTCCAAAATGACGAGGCACTTGGTGATAAATAGGTGAGTATTCGAAAACCCGTTAACCTAAAGGTACAATCTGAGGATCGTCTAAACCGGAATGTATGTATGTATGTCCCACCACGTGACTACTGTGAACTTAGCAGATAATAACGTATTGCAGTTTGCTTATGAAAGTTAAAGAACACAACTGTATTATAAAATGCAAATTATTATGCTTTAAAATATGAATTTTAAACCAAAATGTTCTTTTAGTCATTGCAATATATATATATATATTCAAATTATGCTTTTAAAAGAAATCAAAATGCTTGAAGAAATGAAAGCTTCTTAAAACATGAATATATTTAAGGGAAAATAATGAATTCAAATTTTTATTTCAAAACCGATACGAAAAAAACTTATTTGATCCGTATTTCTTTCAGCTTCAGCAAAATAACAGAAAATGAAAAATGTGATTCAAGGTGTGTCGATTTGACAGTGACACATTTGTCAAGACTTCGTCAGCTTTCTTAACTATATCTCTGAAAGGACAATAAATAATTTTACAAGAGGACAATTCCGCGGGCGACAGGCGCTTAAAAATATGTCGCAGGCGAAACGCATGAGTTCCCGGCAACAAACCTAGCTGTTGTGGATAATTTGGCTCGTGTCCACGGGGATGAGGAAATTCAGACCACGGGCGCAGGTGCTTCTCAGATACAATCTCGAAATACCTTCAGAGTACACAGACACACCGATATGCAAGATAAAAACGAAACACGCTCATTTCAATGAGTAAAAATAAGCACATGCCGAAAAAGAAGGCTTACTTATTATACTAGGAATTTAGGAGCAAAAAAAAAGGGTTTAAGATCTGGTAAAAGTTAAATGGTGGTTCTCTGATTTTGAGAAAAATTGCCAAATCAAAATCAGTTAGAAACTTCTAAAAGACTTTGTTGGTAAATTGCTTTTTTAAGAACCAAACCGAAAGCTAATGAACTTTAAATAGAGCATCTTGCTTTTTTTGTAAGAAGTCTATTCATTCGTTTATAATTAGATACTAATAACGCAAGGTTATGGGTAGGTTCTAAAACATCATTGCACATGGCCTACTTGGCAAAAGTTTCAGAGAAGTTGAGTTTATGTGAGTAATTGTAAAAAAATAAAGGATATATAAGAAATCCTAACACGACCCACTCCACAGATACGTCAGAAACGAAAATGTAAAATCCATTTCCTCTTTCTGACAACTGGCAGGACTCAGAATTTAATCTAAAGAATAAAAGTGCGGCAAAAAATTTTCATATAAATAATTTATTTCCGCGTAAATTAATTTACAGTTTGAACCACAATACAGGAAACTCTATAAGAATTAATTTTCACGTATTCAATTTCACAACGTATAAACTCATTCCTCATATGGTGAAACGTAAAACACGGAGAGTAAAGAATTGCATATAAAAAGTTCTTAGACTACTCCAGAAGCCTTTGTAAACTATAAGATGTACAATGTACAGTAAAGAATTGCATTTAAAAAGTTCTTAGACTACGCCAGAAACCTTTGAAAACTATAAGATGTACAATGGTATCATTTAATATTGAGTGAAAGATCAACGGCTAATTAGAACTTTCAAACTACACATTGACCGTTCATACACTGCTGGAAAAAAGTAGAAAGACACTAATATTTTATAAATTAAGCTTTATATTTCGGCCCAATTAATATAAAGTTACTTTTTTATTTTAATATAATTTTTCTTTTATTTTTAGTGAATAAGTTTTATCTATTTTTAAGAAAATATTATAAAATAGTAAAGGATTTTTGGTCTGTGAAAAAAGTATCGAAGGACACCCGTAAAAATATCTTCATTTTGAAGTCTGTAGCAGTTTAAAACACTGTTCTTTTAACTGTCTTCCTTTCTAAAGATATATTTTGCTAAAAAAATTCGCAATTCTTGTACAGTTAAAATGCCTAGGGGAAAACTTTGAAACGAATTTCAAAAAGGTCAAATTGCATCATGTAAAGATGTGAGCAAAGGTGTAACATAAATTTCAGAGCACCTACTCATCAGTCCAAACGTTGCTTCTAACTTCCTAAAAAATCCAAAGAGTCAGGGGAAAAAATATTGCCAGACATATAAAACAGATATTACATAATCAAAGAAAAATCCTTAAAGTACTTAAAAAAACGTGTACTGGAAAAGCACAAGACCCATCTGAAATTACACATGTAACTAGAAGAACACTTTAGAACTACATAAAAAGATCGAGTACGTTTATACTTAAGAAAGAAAGCACCATCTTAAATGGAACGAAAGGCACATTTAACATCGGCTACTGTGGATCTCCAAATGGACTTCAGTTATTTTTTCTGATGAAAAAAAAAAATCAGTTCAGATGAACCAGACGGTTGTCAATATTTGTTTGGCATTATCTAGGTGCACAAGAGAAAACTTATTCAATCAGAGACAGATGAGAAGAGGCAGTTCAACGGGTTGGATATGGGGAAAGAAGTCCAGTATTTCTGGTTGAAAGACAGAAATATACTGATAACATGCAAATTTTCAATTCAGAGCTTTTCCCCTATAGCGTTGAGCTAGGCGGAGAAAATTGGATATTTCATCAATATGGAGCATCTATTCACGCGGCCAATGGCGTTAAAAATTGGTTTGAAACAAACAATATTCAGGTTTTGCCATAGCTTGCTAAAAGTATGGAGCTCAACATTGTTAAAACGATATGGTCTGTATCTATTCGGCGTATTAACGCCAGAGGCAAGCAATATGAATCTTTGATCAAACTTCGAGAAGCTTTGAATTGCATTTCGGACAATTGTTGTTAAACGAAAATTCAAGACTTATATGATTCAGAGAGTTTTTGAAATAGTTTAAGCAAACGACAGAAGAATTCCTTATTGATAAGACTTTGAATTTCATTATTTAGAACTGTTCTTCTACTTTTTTCACACAGTATGATGTGAATTAAATTAATTTTTAATTGTAATGAGGAATTAGTTTTTTTATTTGATGTAACAGCTATGATTATCAAATAAGTTTTTAAAAGTGCTGTAATGAAATTATTTTGTAAAAATTCAAAGTTCTTTTCTTATTTGAAAAAACTTAGTGTCCCACTTTTTTCCAGCAGTGTATAAATTAACATACCTATGTCCGTTTAACATGAACTCCTAATAAATGTAGTGCATAATTATAGAAAATAAAATAGTAATAAACTTTTCCTATTAGATTATATAATTCTAAAATTTTGATATAGAACACAAAAGACAGAAAATTTTAGTGAACACAATCGGAGCCAAAGCTGTCAAACGATTTTGGTTTCATTATTATATATGTCTGAAGAGCATTTTGTGGAAAAAAGAATTTTTCGATAGCTCACTATTTATAAATATTTATTACATTTTTAACTTTTCGGTATAGAAGAATTTCTTGGGAATATTAATGCCCGGCTGACTTTAGAATTTAATCAGATGCAGGGGCCAAAAGTGACGGCAATATTTACAATGAAGCGCACAGTGGGAGTGCCATCTTTGCCCCGAAAGGATAAGGAAACACAGGGAGAAGGGAACATCTATGCCTGAACAAGGATTCCAACCCAGGACTTACTGCTTCATTAAACCAGTTGGAAAATATTATAAGTCAAAATAAATTAATTAAAAGTGAAAATAAAGGTATAATCCAAAAAGTTGGTTAATAAAGGTATATTCAAAAGTGGAAAGCTATATGATCTATAGCTTTCTACAGATGAAGAGAGGTCTTAACCACGTGTATATGGTGATAATGACAAAACGACTCATAATTATTCAGACGGTACCGTCAAACCTTTTCCAAATAAGGTAAAGAAGCACGTTGTTTGGTAAATGCTTTCCATTTCATAGAAGGGAGAGTTCTTGTTATAGCATAGTTCAACTAAGTTAGAGATAAAATGAATTCTGAAACCACCTCCGAAACGCAATGGAAGTTCTTCGGACTGAAAGATGCAAGATTTCATCAAAATTACTGTTAATGAACGGAGTTGTTGTAGAGCAGTTTTCCTAGTTTTCTCCCTTGCAATGCGTGATTACGGTTCACTCTTCATGAAAATATCACCCAGCAAATAATTTACGCGGAGGATAATAAAATACTCTCCGATGGTATTCCTCAGTCAAGTTCTTAGACATTTTATATTTTTTTATTATTGTTAGTGTACAGGTGGTAGAGATTGAATGTACACAAATATAAAGTACAAAATAAAACAGATCCCCAATTATAAACTTAATAATTAAAGCTACAAATTAATTCATTTCATAAAATTAATCAAACACAAATCGAAAGATTTTTATTGTGAATGGCTTTTCTTACATTTATATATTAAAGTTATTATAAAATGAATTCAATTTAATCATTTTACACTACATAAACATGATTGTATAATCATAATGCTTATATTGAAATGTAACATGATACTCTTATATTGATATTTATCATGTTACATTTTAAGATTAAAATCAAACAATTAAAAATGTAACATAATCAATATCAATATTTTTATAAGACCAAAATTTATGAATAATTTAAATAGAAGTACTTAGACCTAATTTAAGATAAAACTTGATTTCGCAAAAATGAAAGAAATTCATTTTTCTTTTAATAAATATAATTTGAAAACAATAAAAAAATACAACTTCACGATAAATGATACATTTTACCCCCTTTCCAAAACGAAAACAAAATTAAATTTTTATTTCTTATAATTAACCAATCAAAAATAAATTTTAGAAAAGCAATAAACTTAAAAATTTTTAAGAATTCATAATACGTATATAAGTCATTTAAATGAATCACATGAAAACTTAAATTTGAACCAACATAAGTTAATAAATTAACACATATTAAAGTTGTAATAATTGACAAGCATAGAGTAAATAAACAGTTTATATATATGCACATTTTTATTTATAAATAAAATCATGGAATTTAAAAAAAATATGTTAAATTAAATGAAAATAGCTAAATCAAATTGTATTTTTAAATAATGTAAATATTTTTAAAAGTACTATTATGGCTTTATGATAATTTTTCAGTAGCCATATTTTATAAGAATAATTATCATGGCACCTTATTTGGATAAAATCTCAGATTTTTACCTCAAAATAACACATAATGACACTAATAGCTAAAATATTACCACAAAATTTGACAGCACAAAAGAATATGCAAATGAAAACACACATAGTATTATTTCAAAGTATTATATTTCATAACATAATAATTAAGGTCTTTCTTAAGAATACAAATTTACTCAATTCAAAATAATGACTTAAACTATAAGATTAAGTATACCAATTTTAAGAAATATAACTAAGAATTGTGAATGAATTCTAAAAGTCTCAATTGACATATTACGCAGCACAAATAAACATCAGTTTCCACGAGGAATTGTCATTCAAAGAATTAAATGCTACTCTTCACTCATCTATTGATCCCACTGACGGCAAGAAAAGATTCCGCGTAGAAATGAGCGTTAATGATTCTGCATGTGTATAAAGAAACGCAATTATTATTTAATGCTGATATATTTAATCATTAGTCTAGCACTAAAGTTAATTATTTTTATAATTATCATTTTAGCATTAAAGTAACTTGCTATAAATCGTATTTTGAAACTACACTTTAATTCTAAATTAAGTAAAAAAGACTATATATATATCAGAGGGACCAAAATAAGCAGTATATATAGAGAAAAATGTAATTACTTAAATAATGACAGTCATTAAAATATTAACCGAGTTACTTAAACATTAAAATTATATCTGTCCCTATTTTCTATTATTATGCTGACATATTAAGTAGAAAGCATTTCACACTGATTTGTCGAAAGAAATATTTTCATTGACCTGTGTTATTCAGATTATGCATATTGAAAAGCAATTGTAATTTAATCACTAATGCATTATTATTGTCATTGAAACATTAAAGATAATCAAATGGTATTTTCTATTTTCATTTAGATTAAGAAAAATGTTTTCGAATTAAGTGGGTATGAAAGTATTAACTGATATACTATATTCACAGGTATACAGAAAGAAACACTGCTGTGATTGAAGTACTGAGAATTATTAGTTAGTTAAACACTAATATTATAATTATTTAAACCTTAAAATGAATACAAAACTAAATGGCGTTTTCTGTTGCGTATTTTATGAAGTGACTTTAATACTAGATTAAATTTGATACTATAGATAGTTTTTTTCATTAAGCGGTCGAAATGAAAATCTTGGACTCACCTGTTATTGAGCATATGTAAAGAGAAACACAGTATCACTTCTAAGTATAAAAAATTCTAGGTGCGATGAGAGGCGCGCAGCACTTATCGTTTCGGGCAGCAAAGAGAGCGCGGATTTCGCAGTTCCCACTGAACGACTCTCCCGAATGTTTTCCCTTCTTCACTATTTTATTTTTAGACGCGTCTATTAGTCAAGGGACGATTCTAGATCGGATATCCAGGGCCATTTTTGGAGCACGAGTATACGCCCCCCTTTCCTTCTTCCTCCTGCTACCTGGTGACGTGCACTTCTTCCTTACGTAACGGCCAATAACTACGAAAATTTATTATAAAAAAAAGGGGGAAATCTCCTCACACCCCCGGAAATCCAGTGCTTTTGTTTGGATATTTTATTGAGGATTCACACCTCGTTTTTAAATGCAACGCGATTGTTCCGATTTCTTGAGGTTGGCGATACGCCGGTGTTGTTGGAAGGGGGGGGGGAATTAATTTGACCAATAGATCCAGAACACTTTGCAATAAATAGTAAAAAAAAAAAAATTTTTTTTAGTGTATTACGAAACGCGGTGTGAGAAAGCGTTATATAACGGAAAGGGTCTATTTGGAATAGTGAGTGCGGCTGTGTGTGTCAAGCAATCTTATTACTACATGTTCATGTCATTCACATGAGTCGCTAAACACACAGAACTTACAATTTGAGACCTTACGCATTTGAAGTAAAAATATCCTTGAAATAATTTGATTTCTGAACTGATAATTATTTCAAATTTTTAAGTTCATGAAAATAAAATAATGCGAAAATAATATCCATCAAATAAATTTTCAAAGTTCCTTTAAAAAATAAAATAAAGCGATAAAATTACAATTTAGAAATAAATTTGAAAATAATTCAGAATAATTTTCATGGTTTACACGATTATAAACTGTGATGGAAGTTTTCTCTACAAAAATTCAATGAAATATGAATTTCTTTTTGAATTAAAATAATTGTTTCGTTACAAAAATAAATCAGCAATATTATTTACATATTCATAGAAAATTAATTATTATAATGCCACTTGAATAATTTACATTCAATTAAATTTATTGTGTAATGAATTATGCTTGCTGTTAAAGTAGTCATAAAAACTATTTGTTAGAAAATTTTTATTTCAAATTTTAAGGCATGTAAAAAAATGTCCAACAGAAAAATTACGAGAATAAGAAGCATCATCTGAAAATATTTATAACAGTATATAAAAATATACAATACATATAAAAGTGGAAAACAAATAAAATAGCAAATTTATGTCGAATGTCGTGGTTATTAAGAAGTCTCAATATGCTTTTATATATCTTCAATATAACAGCAAATTCTTCAAGCAAAGCTATCAATTTACTTCTGCTTAAATGGACAAAAAAGACATTGCTAGTCAACTAATTTGTTAAAAAGTAAAATATAAATAAAATTTTACCTATTAGGCTATTTTTTTAAATAAGGCCCATATACACATATAAATATTTTTTTATAATGATTTATAAAAACCCTTTTTTAAAATAAAGTGGAAGATTTACTTTAAAATAATGTAATTAGTTAAAATTAAATTTCAATTGCTCATTAACTTAGTAAAATATTTTTTTTTAAATTTTTTTCTTTTTCTGAGCAATAAGCAAATACATAAATGAACAATAATGATAAAAACATAATGGGTCCAAAGCCTGGATACTAACAAAGGTAAAAATATATTAAAGACCCTGTTAATGTATGCTCGAATTAATAAATTCATTAAATAAAATAATAAAATAAAATAAAATGTAAAGACGAAAGGGATTAATTATGGGAAAGAAAAATTAATTTATGGAAAGATATAATTTCTCTGTTTCATAAAATTAGAGCTCTAGTGCCTTGGTATCTATAAGCCGCTTCCCGTTAAGATCAGAAAAATGAAGTAATTATTGGTAGGGTGACCCCATTCAGTCCCTCACTGGGTTGTTGCAGCTCCGTGGGTTGGGGACGTGACCACGTCATTTTGTGACGTCCTTCCGCTAGCATGGCATGGATGTGGAAAGGAGGGTGCCAGCTCAAGTGTGCCCTCATCACCAGACCGTGGTTCAAAATGACGAGACACTTGATGATGGGCGAGTATTCCAAACTCGTTAACCTTAAAATATAGTCCGGGGATCGCATGAACCACTATAACTATATGTCATGCGATTTATTAAAACTATAAGAATACAGAGGAAAGAGCATGCTGAAGAAAAGTATGAAAAAAAGTCATACATTAAGAGGGAAAAGGGGAGGTCGAAGGCTAACTGAGAAAGACAAGAAGAGAACGGAAATAAAGAATTGAATCTAGGGGGAAATGCGCTGTGGAACTCTGCAAAAGAGAAAGCTGAAATCTACCAGGGATTCTAGAGCCGGAAAAGAAGTAGAAGGTAAACAGTATTTCTGCCATTCACGATTAATTACGTGTCAATTTCAGTGAAAAATATTAATACATATCCTTGAAAAAATCCATACAACACGGTAGAAAAAAAATTTGTGAAAGACAATTGAAAATATAAATTTCAACAAAAAGTAAATATTCAATTCTCAATATATAATAAAAATGTTATGAAAAGCAAATTTATTGGAAATGAATTAATACTTTTAGAGAAGAATAATCTTAATCCTTCTGAATAAAATTCTCATTTATTACCAAGTAACGTTTTTTTTAACGTGTCTAAAATTCATCAAATGCACAGACTTAAAAATTTTCGTTACTGCTCGACAGAGTTTATATATTTGGCATAAGTATTATACATAAAAATTTTGAAAAAAATGTGAGAAAGTATAAGAAGGAAAACCAGTTATATTTCTAAAAATAATTGTTCATTAATTTTCAATTTCCTTCCAGAATAATCGCAATAAATGAGAAATTTGTTTATGAATTTACAATAAACGCAAATTATCACTAAATGCTATGATAATACAACAGATATATCGCTGAAGTAATATGGAAGGCATCTATACATAATATTAGATTTCATATAGGTTAAAAATTAAGTTGAAAATAAATATTATTTTAACTCTTTTAGACTTTATTACATTATAAAATAAAAAATTTTTTCTTGTACCAGCTAGGCTGACAATGCGCTGCTCCCCTTTTCGAACTGTACCGTATTTGGTGTGGACTTCTTCAATACACACATGTCATATAGGGACCCGTTTATAGGGTAGGCAACCATTCATACACAGGAAGGACAAAGACAGGATAGATAGAGAGAGAAAGTACATCCACGCCCGAACAGGGATTCGAACACAGCTCCTCCCTATCCGCAGTCAGGCACTCTGACCACTAGACAGGGCGGGCGACCAAATAAATAGTTGAACAAATAATAAATAAGTTTTCAAGCAATTTAGTATATTTCTTCTATTTAATATTACAAACTTTTTTCTCCATTCTATTTAAAAGTAACTGCTAAAAAATACATATATGAAAAGAAATAAACAAAAAGATTAATGTGTATTAAAATTATTCTATACATAAAAAAAAAATGATTAACATTTGAAAAGTTAAGAAAGCAATTTTTCGAGTATTCAGTATTAGAATTTGGTGGAAATACTGAATACTCTATTACAAAACTTTTTTTTATGAAAAATATAATTTCTTATTAAGTTTCTCACAATTATTAGTGGTTTTATAGAACATTTTTAGGTTTTATAGAACTTTTTCCTAATATATTACATGTAATAAAATAATATATAAATTATGGTGTGTGTGTAATAATAAGCAAATTCATCTCTATGTTATAATTAGCCAATGTTAAAGGCTGTGAAAAATGTGTTAAGTTTTACATGTTTTACATAAGTCGTGCTAATTATTTCTATTAAAATTATTCTAATCAATTAATATTGGTGAAATTTTGTGTATGAATGCTAAAAAGAATATACATTTTACATGAAAATAAAATAAAAGTTGGTTTCAAAAATAGTAATTAATGAAAGAATAAAAATAAATGAAAGAAAATTTTTTTTATATAAATTCAGATTAAGAGAGAAAAAAATTTTTGAAGTGACACAAGAAAAACTGTTTTAACATCAATATAAGAACAATTATAAAATCAAGTTTTGAGGATCAGAAATTGAAATTAATTTTCAACACTGCATATGGTTCTAAGATCATTTTTTATTACTGTGATAATACCAAAAATACTTGTTTCTAAGTTTACTAGGATAAGAAAATTATATTTACACGCAGTATTTATGTATAAAAATATATATTTGTATAACGGGGAGAGCAATTTTATAAAGCATATAGTGGCAACTAGAATTATACTGCTATTGAGTGCTTTGCTATTTATTTATTTATTGTCCCGTGTTTTCTATCTTTTTTATATGAGAAAGGGCAAAAATAAGAAGAAGTAGAGAACGTTTATTGACTCCAGCCAAGAACAAGGAGGGTGTGCTAAGTAATTCGCTATTGATTGATTCATTGAAATCTATTAGTTTACGCTTTGATAAATATGCACTTATTTCTTTACTGTGGTATTTTATATTTCAAACAAGATTAAATTAATTTAATTCAACTTTTAACGAGGTAAAACAAGGTAAAGTCGCTAAGTATACCACAAATGAGCAACTAAAACTGACATTTTCATGAACAAGACGAACTTGCAAAGCAATCGGTAAAATCAAAAACCTCAGTAAGTAACTGGGGAAAGGGATTGTATGCAACAAGATCTGAAAAAGAAAATTTATAAAAAATTTTCTATTTTTTAAAACAATGTGTCATAATAAAAATTATCACTTTTGTCAAAATAAAAAAAAAAGAATATTGTTTTCAAATTTGCTTTATCATTTAAGCAATTTGAATTTAAAAATAGTTTTTATATAACGCCCCGCTATCAGGACTTCCCCGTTTTCAGCACAATAAGGAACGGAAGTGATGACACCTGAGAGTTACACAGTGGTTGTTGCATGAACCTGCTTCCCTGTACCTAGCTCCGAGTTTGGCTCTACCAGTTGGATAGAAGCAGCCAGGGGGAGTCTTCGTGATTCTGAAGCAGGAATTTAACAGAGGACCCCCAATACTTGGTGTGCCACTCTCAGAGGTATCATTTCACTTGGAGGCATTGCGACCACATCCACACAATGAGAGCGCCATCGAGAACCCCAAAGTAGGTGGAAATCTTCGTAATTTAGAAATTAGGGACTAAGCGGTACATTTAATAATTGTTGATATGTATGCATTTTTCTGATAAAACTAGAAAAGGGAATGAGAAACAATCATACCCCTTTCTAGTTTTTAATTATAAATTTGTCGATATATAGATTTGTATACTATAAGTTTTTTTTAAAGAATTACATTTATTTTCAATGGAAATACATTTTGGTAACAATACCAAAGTCCTTTAGCAATTCAAATTTCTCAGTCGAGGACATATAACTTTATAACAGCATTTATATATATATATTTTTTTAATTTATTGAAATTTGTCCTTCTTTTCTAAATTACACCTGCAATGTCTTTTCAGACATAAGGCGTCTTGCAGTAAAGTATAATTCAGAAGAAGAACTTGCAGAGCCCAATATTATCTTGAGAAGAAGGTTGGACATATTAAAAAGATGTTCCCCAGTCATTTACATATCACAGGGCAGAGAGTGGGCCAGGCCAATTTTGAACAGATCGACGACCTCCAGATAATCAAGTCCGGTGATGATTCTAAGAAAAGCCACTCCTGTCCCAGGAAAGAAAAAGTCGACGCTGGCTGTCCTGTTGACATTTCGGAGTGAAATCAAAAGGCTAGGCGGTTGAAACCTATTCAGTCAACTTGTCGTCTTGTCCACTGTCATGTATACTGCAATGGAAGGGTTCTAATGAAGAACGACCGCTCTTCCATTGCTCAGCTGTGTGTCAATAATTTGCATTGTTCGACTTCTGATGGGAAATGGTTGAAACTTATACTTAAAGCATGAGAATAAAAGAAAATACTTTTTTTATTATACTGTTGTACAGATTCTTACTATCAATTATACACCTGGTTTTTATTACAGTATTCCGATACTGACAATCATCACCCTCCAAATTTCAGCTTTAAAGAATTTAGCGTTTCACGAAATGCCTTTTGATAAACAGACAAACTTGCCACCGCACGTGTTGCGTCCTCTTAACTGTGCGATACCTAATATCAAAAAACAACTCAACTTTGTTTAGAATCTCATTTCCGTGAAGAAAGTTAAATTGAGTTTCAGATGGGGAAAAAAAATGCGTAGATTAAGTTTGAGTTTAAAGCGTAGCTATAATAAATTTTAAGTTTGAAGTTGTGTTTAATAAAATGTGTGAATAAGAAGGACTTTATGTTATTTTATGCTAACGTAGTAACTCTATTCCGAAATATTCCTCAACAGATTTTATAGTTGAATCTTTTATCTTAACGTGGTAATAATCCGCTATATTTTTTATAATTGACTTAAGAATTAATTGTCTTAAGAATAATTGACTTAAGAATTGACTTAAGAATTAATAGAATTAATTATGGTTGAATTAAGATCCTACAGGATGGTTAGAATTCTGGCCAATGATTTAACAGTTCATGGGCTCTTTGATCCTGGATGTTTGTAGTCGTTGCAAATCCCTTTTAAACTATAGGTCCCGTTCTAATTAGCCCCCGTGGAAAAAATAACCACTGAGCGACAAACGAAACCTCTACAAACCAAATCTATTTATATATATATATATATATATATATATATATATATATATATATATATATATAAAAGAGAGAAAGAAAGAAACCTTTACAAAGCTGCGGGGGATAAGGATAGGAAGATTTTTTCAAAAGTGAAAATTGAAATGAAATTCAGAATCAAGTATTTATGTGTTGTAGCTATTTATAACTTAAAAAATGCAAAAAATCTATTTTAACACTATAAAGTTACTGAAAGAAATTTTGAGATATTTAGCGTTATTAGCAATTAAGTTTTTGGCTAAAAAAAATATCCTCAGGAAATATGCAAAACATTCAAAAGTTTTCTCTTTCGCTTATCAAGAAATAATTCACTAGATAGAAAGATGATATACAGATTTGCACAGTGTTCGTTATATTGAAAGAATATTGTTAGCTTACATTTTTTCCATTGTAAACTAAAAGAAATTCCCTAAAACAATTTTAATGAATAGTCAGAGTCATTTCAAAGTGAACAGTTTGTTCGTAAACTGCAAACAGAGCAAGTCAAAGTTTTTAATAATCTTTAAAAAAGCAAATACAAGAAGAATATGTAAAGTTCATACGTTTATCATCTATTGTTAAATTTATGCACATCATCTTTTTCAATAAAAATAACTTTGGGAAATAATTTTCTAAACCAATAAACATTTGAATAGGTACAGTTGAATATTACACTTTTAGTCTCTTCTTACTAAATTAGAATGGCAGATTTTATAAAAATTATAGTCAATATTTGGAGGAATAACATAATTTTTATAAAACATTATTTAAATGCTTGATACCATACCAATATTTAAAACGAGAAATTGGGTTACCACAATTACAAAAAATAATTTAAATTGCTTAAAAATGTATAAAATATTATAATTTTGAACTATAAAAACATTTGATAATTATAATGAACCGCAATTTTGAAATTGCCACAACAGTCAATGATATATTAAGCTATAATGAAGTATTTGGTAGATAAATACTTAGTGATATAGCCTGGAGTTCAATAGTGCATGTCTCAATTCCTAGCTCATACGTAATTTTTTGTAAAGACTTTTTTTTTAATTACGTTGGCTTGAAAAATTCAGACA
The DNA here is from genome assembly GCA_030067965.1 of Latrodectus elegans. Taxonomy (NCBI): domain Eukaryota; kingdom Metazoa; phylum Arthropoda; class Arachnida; order Araneae; family Theridiidae; genus Latrodectus; species Latrodectus elegans. Next base: position 110,094,448 of record CM057822.1, on the reverse strand, counting down.
TGATTTAAATAAGCAGTATTAAAACATTGTATTTCTGACTCAACATCACTCTTCGGCGCAGATGGTCCCGAATTCGATCCCAGCCATTGCTGCACAATGGGGGAAGGATGTGACACTCTCCCTTCTGCATACGCGGGTGAATGTCTGGGAGTTTTTTCCTTTGTAATACGTGAATACGGTTCAAACCCCTCACAACAGCCTGCTTGGAAGTGGGAATTGAATCCATTTAGCAAAGTAACACTCCAGTTGTCAATTGAACTAATAGCTCAAAATTCATATAAATTGAAAGCTACTTTCTGAACCATTTTCAAGTATTTTCTATATTTGAAGAAAAAAATGTTTTACTCGAAAGAAAACTGACTGTATTTTTTAACTTAATAGGGTGACTGGATGCAATTTAAAACTTAGTTGTGTGCACGCCGCAAAAATAGATAACAAAGTCCTGAAAAATTTGTCATACAGCTGCTAAATCTAGACTGACAGCTCACAAGAAAAGACCTTCCACTTTCCTTTCCAAAATCTAGAAGTGATTGAGATTACAAATTTGGGGATTTTCTCCCGCTTGTTTATAGGTGCACTTGAAGAGTGCGTAGAAGAATTCTTCAGCTCGGACACGTAGACGAACAGTTAGTCTGTAAAATAAAGAAGATTTAAAAGTTCTGGAGTCGTATTTGGCAAACACGGATTTTGGCAAAAGCTCCGATTTCCGTACTAAAAGAAGTGAGTGATGCTGATGCATCTGTTTCCTGTCACTCAGGACTGACCTTTTCTGTGTTTGGAAAAAGTTTAAAGCAAAACATATGAGTATATGTACATAAATATAATACTATGATAGAAATATGAATTAACCTAATGTGTTTGTGTTATGACGTTTAAATATTATGCCAATAGCCTAGAACATGGTGAAATGGAGTCAAGCATAAAAATAAATATGGAGAAAACATAATTGTTATAAAATACAGCAATATTTTTCATTCCTAAAAACATTTTAACATCTTGAACCACAAAATTGTTATCACAAATAAAATAGAATTATGAATAAATCAATCAATTTATGTCTGTGTTCCGATGACATTATGTCGAAAACTTTATAGCAAAATGTAAAAAATCAGAAAAAATATGAAAAACAGTTATTATTGCTGACATAGAACAGCAAAATTATCTTTTACAATGATTGATTGAACTGAATCTGAAAATTGACATCTTTCTATAATAATACGATGGAATTATGAATCACTTTAATGTCCGTTCTGATGCCATTCTGTGAGAAAAGTAAAATATGGCAAAAGGCGAGAAAAAAATAAAACTTTGGTAGTTTAAAATAGAAATATTTTCCTTTTATAGTGATTGTACGAACACCTAATATCTTAAAATTCATCCCACATTAAGGTAGAATTAGGAATCAATTTAATATGCCATGTTCGAATGAAAACTCTTGAAATGTAGTGAAAAACACCAAATCAGAAAAATAAATAATTGTTCTCGTTACAGCAAGAGTCTTTCTTCTACAATACTTTTAAGGATATTTTGAGTTTTTCCCCTGTTGATAGTTACTTAAAATGTTTATACAATTATATCTCAAGTTTCATCAATAAATGACTTATTCAAAAAAAGAATTTTAATGACAAATGCATTCTAAATGTTTTAATCACATAATCCTTTTTTTCATTTAAATTGTACAACTTTTTAAACAACACTTAAACGCAAATTAAATAAACAGCCGCCAAACAAATACTTATGAATACTTATGAATATTTTGATGTGTAAATTAAATAAATACAGATCTATTGTGTTTACAATATACAATAGATCAAAAATCCATTTTGCCTCATTACATTAAAAAAAACTATCAGTGTTTTCTAAAATATTTTCACAAATCAAGCTTTTAACAGATTATCCAGATATTATATTAGGTTTTTTCAAAACTTGAGTGAAAATGTATTGTAACATGAAGAATTTATCGAGTATATTGAAAGAGAATAATTTTTTTTCTTCATGTTTTATTATTTATATAATATTAGTAAAACGTTGATATATCTTATTATATTATATGCTCATTATTTATGAAATATACCACATTATACTGTATAATTATAAAAATAATTATTGCATGCATGCTTAGTTAAACAGGAAAAGATGGAATATATAAGATATTTTAATTTTTTCCGGGAATAGAAAAGAATTTCAAATTTTATGTTAAAAGTGGGCAAGCAATATATGAATTCTTCGTACAATCAGTCATAAATAAATTGTTAATAACAACTATTTATATATGAAAATAACTATTTATATATGAAAATAACTATTCATAATTTAAAATAAATTAATTATTTATTTAATACAGTTTCCACAAATTAAATAGTAAATATTCTAAACTTCAACACATTTCATTATTTTTAACTAGAAACATAATCAGAACAAAATTTTTAATTAAGACTCTCTCGTCTAGTAAAAAATATTCCTCTCATCTAATAATATTCAAACACAATGTTAAATAATTTATATTTGCAGAATTTTTCAATTAAAAAATTATATAACATCATTTAAAAATATATAATTAAGAATAAAAACCAAAATAAGGAATAAGTTTTTTTAAATTATTTATAAAATTTATAACATGCACTTAAATTAAATAAATATTAATTTTGTGCAACAAATTGAGGAATGAATTTAAACACACACACAATCATAAAATACTCTTCACATTTGTTTATTTGCACAATTATGATACCATTAAGATAATAGGCGAAAATAATAATTTTAAATACGTTTTCAAATTTGGACGAATAATAAAATTTTTTTCTCCATGGAAAGGAATTCAATAAATTTGGCAACATTTTGAAAGTATTAAACGAATAACATAAGTTTAGTTTAATACATGCTTATTTAATTAATAATATCATTGACATTTTTTAAGAATATCAATCTAGCTTATGAAGTTTCCTTATAAATTCATTGTATAAATAAAATATTTTAGCGATAAGTTATAAGAAGGTGGTTCAAGCAAATTTATTTAAGTATAAACATCAAAAAGTTATATATATACTTTATTTCAACACACTTCATTAATTGTAATTAAAAAAATCATCTTCACAAAATTTAAAATAAAATGTGCTCATTAACATTTGAAATGTGTTTCCTAACGTAACATTAAACAGCATACCAACATATTAATTATATAATTTGTAATTAAACTTATTTTCCAAGCGTTAAATGATTATTCTAAATTTCACTCCAGAAAGTGCATTTTGTTTGACTGATATTAAAAGAACTGGTGTCTCCATCTATTGATTAATGTAATATTGAAATAAAACGATAACAATTTAATTTTTTCCAGATAAATAATTAAAATACCAAAAATAACTCTTCAGTAATCCTCAATTTTTAGAATAAAATCATGTAAATATATACTTCATTAAACTAAAAATAATTTGTATCGTTACAAGTACTTTATTTTTAGCGATTTCTAAAACTACCTACTCTATTTAACATTATATAAAAATGTATAATTATAATCATGCATTATATAATTATCTAATAGAAAAATAATTGTAAAACGTAATAAATTAAACCTACAAATTTTACTTTTGATATTTTTTTTCACATTTAGAGTCCCAATTTTATTTTTATTATTTTAAAAGCAATAAGAGAATAAAGTTAATTTTATTTTTAATACAAACATATATGAGTGCTTATTATATATTAAAATAAAAAAGTTGCTAGATAAAAATATTGAACGAAAGATTGGTATTTTGCAAATTATTCCAAACGAAAAAGTATCCATTAAATTAGAAATATATTCAACCATAGTTACAGCTTATATTTTTGCAGAAATTTAAAATAATTATCATATAAACAGAATGATCATCAGTAAAGACAAATGAATTTTATCCTTAGTGCTACACTAACGAACAATAATGAAATTCTGTCATAACAATTGAGGAAGACTTTTGTTTGTCAAATAAACATAAGAAAAGAGATATGTTCACTAAATCTAATTCAAGTGCATAAAGTAATAAAGCTCTAATATATTATTTTTTTGAGTAAACTTTAATGCATTTAATAATAATTCACAATATTCATACATTTTTCCTTAAAGAAATGTGTCTTCGCAAAATTAATCTCTATTATTAATATATTTCTAATAAAAAAATACAGATAGATTAAAAATATTTATTTGACTGAAAACTGTCATTATAAATTTTTAAATATTGTAAAACTATGTTGTAAAATCAATGAAAACGAGAATTCGAAAGAAAGTGAAATTGAAAATTATATTTTGATGAGATGATGTTTTAATTAACCTTTTTAAATTAATCATGAAATAAAATAATAATACATTGAGGTAAATGAATTCTCTGTTATGCAAAGGAAGTTATTTTTTATTTTTGATAATAAAGTTGAAATAGTTTCATTTTTGATATTTACATCTTGGTTCCGATAAGTGCTTTCGTTTTGATAATATATAGCTGTCGTTTCTTCTATGTATTCCAATCACTTAAAATACAGTAATAAGAAAGTAAGTGAAGGGATAAATATCCACAATTTTAATGTAAATAAATTTTAATTAGAGAAATTTTGTAGAAAAATAAACAAACGAATACATTTCTTTAAATAGTAGAGAAATTTAAAATAACATTAAAAATGCAAGAATAAGAGAAAAGAAAATACAATTTTGGATTACTTATTTATTTCATAAAATTTGCTTATTTCATTTATGTATAATGTTATTTTAAAAGTATTATTTTTAGCAGCAATTTATTTCAATTATACTTATAAAAGAATAATAATTAAATTACTAATAAAAGAATTATTGGCAGAATTCCAAATTCATAATATTGTTTTAAGCATTATTAAGAAATGTTAAAACGTTTACAATCCACAAATTTATCTGCTGAGTTGAAATAAAAATAACCCGAATTTTAAGCAACTTATTTGAAGTAAGTTTTGGACATCATATCATATTTTTCACAAACAATATTTTGCTGATTTCCAATAAAAATAAAATTATTATTTTTTTTTTAAATTTGAGTTTTCCAATAATTGCAAATCGTGGGGTAAAGAAACCAAAGACACGTTACTCAAATTTTCTATCTGGAGCTGGCAGCTGAATAGTTAACATTCTTACCTTCGATTCAACAGGTCATGGGTTTGAATCCCATCTTGGTTTGTTTGTCGCTCAACGGTCATTTTTTGCACACGAGGGCTAATTAGACCAGGACCTACCTCTTAAAGTGGATTCCGAACCACTACAAACATCTATGCCCAAGGTGGGATTCGAACCCACGAACTGTTGAACCGAAGAATCCCATCTTGGAGATGGAAATTTTTAGTGACATTGGAACCTACTTTAAACTATACATCCCAGATTGATTAGCTTTCACGTGCAAAAAATGGCAGTTGAGCGACAAACCAAACTTCTATCTGGAATGTTTTCTAAGAATCCCAATAATCCGAAGCCCCTTCTCTACACTTTGTTCATTTTTATTTATTTATTTTACAACGGCGGGCACTTGGGTAAGCAATCCTTCACCACAACACGGCCGGAAACTGCTACTCAATTGTCGTTACCCAGCGGGAACCTGTGAACCAAGACACGGAGGCAAGTAGCATTACAACCACAAAACCGTTTATAGGGCGGTCCATATACACAGATCATCCAACAGGAAAGCAGAGAGAAAATAACTTCCATGCACGAATCGGGATTCAAACTCGCGACCAACAGCTCAGGAGTCAGGGATGCTACCTTCTCTAAACCATTATTCATGTTTTTAAGTTTTTATAACTTTTATTAACATTGGAAATTCTCTATAACTTTTCCATTTTAAGGATATAAAATACTTATCTTTTTCCGTATTATTTTTCTCTCCTGCATTTAAAATATATAATGAATGCATTGTATCGTTTCTTTTTTTTTATCCCTTATAATAAAAAGTCTAGTATATTTATTACATGAAAAAAATTAAATTTTTTCTTTTATCTGCAGCCAATCTGGCGGTAGAATCGTTAGCGCTCTCTCCATAACTGTTCAGGATGCAAATATCATCTCGGGTCTGGATGTTTGTAGTGGTTCGAAATCCGCTTTGGACGGTAGGTCAAGGCCAAATTAGAATTCGTACAAAAAAATGTTGAAAAACAAACAAGCCGACAGCCACTATACGTAAATAATTCGTAAGTTTCATTTTAGATGCATAAAAATTTAGGATTCTTTACATTTCTGCCTCAAGATCCCTGCCTCTAATGATCTCATTTCTACCTTAAGAGAAGCTATCAGATAAATTTAAATTGGACACAATAATGTAAATATACGCTCTAAATTTAACACTCTCTATTTGATCCCATTATAAATCCATTAGTAAGGGCAGCAAAATGTGAACCTATTTAGAAACTTGTCAAGCATTCTTGCAAACTCTCTAGCAATAAGGAAAAGAAAATCCATGTCTCACTCGCCGCAGTAAATCAGGTGTGTGTCATCCCTCCTTGCCTCAAGTGAATCACGAAAGGGAGGAGAGAACGTCTTCCTAAAATAACGACCGCGAATTGCGCGAGCCCTTAACTGGGCTTCTTTTTTTTTTCTTCTTCTTATAGTCAGGGGATGTTAAGGAAAAAATTCAAAATGGACTGAAACGAGTAAAAATTGGAAATTATTACATAAAAGGAGGTAAGATTTTATGTTATATCTCTAGCAATTGAAGACTTTAATGAATGAAGAACATTTGTTAATATTTTATAAGCATGTAATATCAATAGAGATATAAATATTATCCCTTACTGGTAACAAAATGTGAAATAATAAAAACAAAAAGATAATATAATTATGAAACTAATTACTATGGTTATAATTATTTGATTTTAGTCAATGTGTTCAAAAATTAAATATAATATTTTAAGAACTCACTATTAATAATAAAAGAATTATGGTTCTTGCATTATATTTTATAAAATATTTAAATTTTTAAACCCTATAAAATCTTCGATATTAATTCAGCAAAAATATTTAAAAAAAAACTATATCTTGAGTAATAAGAGAAATAAATAGCAACTAAGCATTAGAGTTATTGCAGAGGTGATAATAGAATACTACTAACTGCTTAGCTAATATAATTCTAATTGAAAATAACTAATAATAAATAACCAATTAGGAAAGTTATTGCTTAGTTTGAATAAAGATTTTTGAAAATTACTAATCATTGGTGTCTGAAGCTTTTCATAGGGTTTAAAGATATATTTCTGCTTCATTTATTATAAAGTTTTTTTAAATGTTCTTTATTAATTTATTTGTTTTGAGGAACTTTTTATAGTTAAAAGTTACTCCCATCAAAGAAAAATTTATATTATATTACTAAATGCATTTGCGAAAACTATTTGAATAAAAAATTTAACTATATGAAAATAATTTAATTATTAAATTAACTTCCTGTTAAAGTATTAAATGAATTAAAGTAAAAGAATGGATATCAATTAAATATTTATGTTTTGATTTTATAACTAAATTATTACATTTTTGTGATGTTTATTTTAAGAATCTTCTTAATTTCAATTAATGTATACATATAGATATAATCTTAATTTAATATCATTCACGATTTTACGAACAAGCAGTTGGACCGTAACGTGTGGTCATTTGGATACTATTATAATATTAATTCCCATGTTAACATTTTAAAAAATCCTTTTTCATTTGCATACACCTTTCACTTGAGTTTATTTCGTATGGGCTTCTTCTCAATTTTTTGGTTAAGAAACAAGATTGCGGAAAGCAAAATTCTTTGCTGTATCGATAAAAACAGAAAAAAAGTGATGCCCGACATTTCATCACTAAAGGATGAATTCTATTTTGCATTTATTTCTTATGTCCTAATTTAATTGTTTGCGCTTTATTTAAAGAGAAATAACTATTTTACTGATTCTTGCGTATAAAAATGAATATCTACTGTTTTAGAAGAAAATTTATAAATTTGCTTAGGTACTATCCAACTAAGTGGTTTACATTTCTGATCAAAAGCACACATAAATGCTGAAGTTATTTTTTAAACAACGTGGTTTTTAACGAGATAACAGTATGTGCTTGTATGTAATGTGCTTATTATTATGTGTGCATATATCAATCCATGCGCTTTTATTTTTCTAAGAAGTCAATTTAAAAATTTGTGTATGTTAAATAACATAATTATCCCTGATATCATAGTAGAAACTAATTTTTTATATATTTAGGTACTTACACACACAAGGAAAGCTTTAATAACATAAGATAAAATAAAAAGCTAATTTTAATACCGTTTAAATGAATACATAAAATAGCAATAACAGCAACAGAAAAAACGCATTTTATCGAAAAGAGGAACTTTTTAACTTCAAATGATAAATTCAATAATCTTAAATTTTCGATCTTTTATCACAAAATTTTTCACAACTTTTAATTCAGAATGTGAAAAGACGAGAAGCGACAGAAAAATATCCTTTAAACAGAAACATTGCGCTGCTATGACATCGCTCAGCACCATAGGAAGATTTCTTTTAAACTATAATATAAATACAAGTCATTATAATAAATCTAATTTCCTTTCACAAAGGACAACAACATCGGAATTCTTTTTGCAACATAAAACTTACCTTCTTCGGGCTCTTTGTAGACGGTCAGGTGGGCGGATGTGGTCTTGCAGCCCGAGATGCTGGTGGCGGTGCAGGTGTATTTTCCCGAATCCTCAGGGTAGGCCTCCGGGATGAGGAGGGTGCAGTCACCGTCTTTGGTATAGGATATCTCGTAGTCTTCAGAAGCGGTGATTATGTTGTAGTCTTTGAACCAACGAATGGACGGCAAAGGAGTTCCGGAGACAATGCATTCCAAAATGACCTGATCTTTCTCATTGGCCGTTATGTCTTCTAATTGCTAGGGTAAATATAAACTTTGTTTTAAATTAGGACGACTTAATCATGAATTAATTTCACAAGCGGAGGAATGAATGTGTAATTGTTTGGTTTTATTGAAAGATAAATTTTCAAACAAAAATTAATTGTATTCTTAAGGAATACATTTCATTATTTATTTTTAGAATAGAAATTACTCGATAAAAAATACTCAATTAGCTTTACTCTTTATAAACAAAACAAATTATTTGTTTTTCGAATACATGTTATTTGTCAAAAGAACACTATTAATGTCATTCTTTGTAAATAAAACAAATCACTGGTTTTTAGAACACAAATTATTCTATTACAGCATATATTTAGTCAAAAGAACAATATTTTCAATACTATTGTTCATTTGACAAAATATAATGAACTGATATTGCAATTAATAGCATTTTTAATTGATACAAATTAATGAAAACTACTATTAACAGCATTCTGTAAAAAAATAAAAGAAATTATATATTTGTTTTTTATTATAAAAAATGTAGTTAGTTAGCAATGATACCATACAGTTATTAATAACAATGTTTCATCCTATAGCAAACGAAAACTAATTGCATTCTTTATAAATAAAATCAATAATTTATTTTTAGAATACAAATTATTCGTCAGAGAGAATGCTATTAATAGTATTCTTTATAAATAAAAGAAATTATTTGTTTTATTATAAAGAATACAATTAATAACAACAATAAAGATTTTAAATGGAAATTATTTTATAAGCGCTTCAATGTTACATCGATACGAAATCACCCATTTGAAACTCAATTCTACGTGAATTTTATTATTATGAATTTATATTGATTGCATATGAGCTAATAATAGTATAAATATAACAATTCGATCACATTTTAATACAAGTCTGTAAAAGAATTTTTTATGAATAAAATTTCTAGTAAATAATGAATAGGCTATAAACTCTAAAACTTTATACTGAATATTATAATGGAAGTATTTATTTAAATTGAAATATTAAAAGGAATGTAATATTAAAATGAAGTATTTATTTAAAATGAATTTTGTGAGCTTATTGACCTTCTACAATCAATATTATTAAAAACATAAAAAAACTAAACAAATGATATTCATTTTTTTAATGAATCTTTATATTTTATGGTTTGAAAATCCCATTTTATTTCTTTTGAGATTAAAAGGAAAATTGCTTGCAGTAAGTTTCATCAATAGCGCATTAATAATTATTCTTTTCATTAATTTAAAAGGTTAGTTTTCATTTGGTGAATAATTTTTTAAAAATAATCTTCAAAAAAGAAGCACTATTTATATGCAGAATGGCAGTCATGATTTTAGGATTATTTATGCCCATGCAAAGTTTTAATAACTTTTTAAGATTCTCTTTTTTAAATTCTTTTTTATTATAGCATTGTTTGATATCTGTATCAATCAAACTTAAAATATGAATATTTTGGTAATTCAATGAGAAGAAGGTAAGAGATTGGAAAATATATTAAAAGGAAAATTTCAAGATTGGACTCAAAATTTTGCTTTAAAACAGATTACAAAATTTAAGTAATGAATACAATAAAATAAGCAGCTAATTACTTATTTAATAAAAAAAAGTATCAGGATAGAATATGAACAATAGGAGTGATTAAGAATAGGATTGAATGCAGGCAGGAATAATAGACATGGGGATAATTCGTAAAAAATAAACATGTTTAGTATAAAGCATTTTGAAACTAAATAGTGTAACATTGAAACTAAATAGTGTAACATTTTAGTGTAGATATTGTCTACACTAAAAAATTCAGAATTGTCAACCTCGTAAAAAGACAATTTACATTATTTAAAGACTTTTATAAAAGAAAATAGATGAATTACTTTAAAAATATTTTATAAAATAGGGGAAAAGAATTATTAAAAAAATTTTATTTAACAGATGAAAAGAATTATTTAAAATTTTTATAAAATAGAGGGAAAGAATTATTTAAATTTTTTATAGAGAAAAATAATTATTTACTTGCCCAGACGGAATATCGTACTTCGGGCCTATGCTAGCTAGAAATGCTACCACTAAGACACTGGGCTTCGAAAAAATCTAATTGTGAAACTAATTTGTTGATTGTAATTATAATTGGATAAAATATGATTAAGTATGTATTCTTACTTATTTATTTTTAACTCAGTATATAAGCAATATTATTTTAGTTTAGCACTGGTTTTACAATCATATTCAATGCATACAGAAAAATTGTATTACAATTTCAATAGAAATTTTATTTCAATATAAATAGAATTTATTCAATTTCAATAGAAATAATCGATAGAAATTTTAACTAAGCTTTTAAGATATAGACTCTATTCCTATAAGAATATTGATTAGTCTATTCAAAATAAGCAATAAATATAAGAAAAAATAAAATAATTTTGAATTCTATACGAAAAGTGACTATTAAATAAAAGAAATTAATGAATTGTATAATATTTACGAAATTTAAAATTTATAGGTACAATTACAAGAGGAATTTAACATATTTTTTATCATATTCTATTTCTATATAATAGCGCTCTCAATTATGAATTCCACTAATTTTTAATCGCAAAAATCATTAACTGATTATTAAGTTAAAAGTTGCCCATTTTGTTTATTTAACCTTTTCCGGAGTAACGTTATTTGTTTTTTTACATAAGAAAAAAGCATCATACGGAGAAGTATTTCCTTCATTCACAAATTTCTTCAGAAATAAATTGGAAAGGTAATTAAATATTAACTTCCCCCCCCCCGTTAACTTAATTATATAATTATTAATCTATTTATTATAAACTTAATTAAGATTGTGGTATTATTTCAAATTAAAGCATTTGGTTTCAGTTTATTACTTAAGTTTCTAAACAGAACTATTTGCTTTCATTCTTGATTACAAATACCAAAACTTGTTTACAAGTATTTGTTTACAAGTATTTGTAAACAAGAATTTTATTTAAAAGATAGTCTACTTTTACATAAAAAAGTAATGGTAACAAGGTTACATCATTTAATGGTTCATTATTTTGAAGTATCATTTATTTTACATATGCAAACAGCTAAATATCCCAATAAAATTCTTACAATCAGTAAATTCTTATTCTAACCAAAAAACGTCTCTCTAATAAATAACGCTTTTATAATATAGACCAATAGATAGATTGACGCAACGAGTTTAAAAATTTAATAAAATGTGCTTTTAATATCACACAAATCTAATTCAAACTGAAATAAGTGAACAGTACAATATTAACTGTAATACTAAAATAATAGCAACTCATGGAAAAAAAATTTAAAATTTTGAAGCAAATAAAGTATTTTAAAAAAATGTTTTATTTCATTAGAAACAGTAATGTTTCTGTTTTTTATAGGTAAATCCATGATTTGTTCAAGAGGCATTTTCTTCATTTAACTTATTTACTTAGCTTAAATATTTAAACAAGTACAACTTTTCCACTTTTTACGACCAAATGTAAATCAACTTTATTAATTATACTTGGGATAATTCTATTCAAAGTTAACAAAATACATGACCAATAAATAGGCGAGATTAGCCTACTGAGCTGACGCCGTTATTGTGGCAAAAAAAAAAAGTTTTTGCTGTTGTTGCACCAGTATGCTTGCCTGCCAGTCGAAGCCTGACAGCCGCAGAGGCTCAGTAGTTTCACGCCGCTTCCCACCAGAGTGAAGCATCATTTGCAACGGTCAGAGATTGTGAAGGCGGTCACGTTCGCTCCCTCAATGTGATGCTCAAGCTCCATGGGTTGGGGACGTGTACACGTTCATCTGTGACGCCCAAAGTCCTTCCGCTGCAGTGGCGTGGATGTGGAGAGGAGGATTCCAGCTCAGGTGTGACCTCTTCACCAGACATCGATTCAAAATAGACGAGGCAATTGGTAATGGGAGAGTATTCTAAACCCGTTAACCTTAAGGTACAGCCCTGGGGTCGCCTGCACTTCTACATATATGTTGGTATGTACCTAGCCCTGAGTTGAACTTTAACAGTTAGATAGCAGCAACCGGGTGGAGTCTTTGTGAATTTCAAACAGGGAGCAAACAGAAGACCTCCAATACTTGGCCTGTTACTCCCAAACATATCACTTCACTTGGAGGACATTGCGAATACGATATACTTAGTGTGAACCAGCCGCTTTTAGCGAACACGATGGATCTTAGGTTAAGCCAGGATTCGAACTCACTACCTTCTGATAATAAAAACGAAGCCGTGGTATTATTTATGAGGACCTACTTTAATGGGTAATGAGTAAGGATTAGAAACAAAAATTAATAAACTTCTGTTTAGTCTTAACTACGAGATCCCACCTTCTAGAGGAAAATACGTCTTCTCCCTCTGCACATTTTATGGTAAATAGAAGCTGTAACATTCTCTTTTCTCCATGATCCTATGGATCTTAGCAAATTCAATAGAGATTAAGACAACTTCTCCTTGATTTAAATTAAGAGATCCTACTATCTGAAATGAAATTCGGTCTTCTACCTTATGATTAGAGCTCTTTGACATATGACGAAGAGAAGCTATTCAGTTTTTTTCTCCCCCATGAAGATGATAGTCCTATGGATCTTGCCTAGTTCAGTGGTAAACCAGTAGAGATGAGCAACAAAGGACACAGTTTACTCCATTTCAAGATTCAACTGAAACATTGAACGTGAGTCACACACAACAAAGAAAGGTTAAAACTTGACGATAGTGTGAGCAAACAAAACTGCATGCTGAAAGTTAGCAGCCATTTATGGTTAAGGTAGATAACAAACAATAGAAAGATTAAGATTGATAATTAATAATTATTACTAAGATGTATAGTGCAAAAGCAGCTTCTTCGAAAATTTTAAAATTATTGAAAGAATTATAGATATTTATAGCATGTTAATTAATAGAATAACCTATACTCTTATATTTTCTTTTGGCCTAAGGAAATTTGAATCTTCTTTTCAAAATCTTCATTAAAATATTTTTTGCCAAGTTTAAGATTAATAAATATGTCCTTTTTAAATACTAAATTCATTTCAATTGCGTAAAAATTATGAAAAAAATCGCTCTCTCAATTGGATTAAAAACAAAATTTGAAGACAAGATAGCTGACTGCACGAGTTTAAGAAACTAACATGCATTCATTATAATGAAAAATCTTATTTCTTTTTGTGTAGCAATCAAAGATAGGCCTCTGAATTATCTTTCCTTAAAAAAGAGCAAAATGTACATCTTGATAACCTGTAGAAGACAACCTAATGGCTGTGATGACCTTTGTCGAAAAAGGGGAAAGAAAAGCCCAAGCACCAACCCTGACAGACGTGCAAGTAAATAGTAAAAGTGAGAGATCTTTCTCTCAGTATCAAAAAGAGAGGGAAAATGAGAGCTCGGAAAGGCGCTCCACAACACAGTGCTTGGATGTTTGCTTGGATGTTTGTAATGGTTCAGAATCAAAATTTTGAAATGTAGAATCCAGTCTAGTAAGCCCTTATGGCCAAAATTACCGTTGAGGGACATAAAAAATGAACAAATTCTGTTTTAGAACTAAAAATTTTACTATTATTTTTTTTATTTAACTCCATAAAATGGCAAGCTACAGATTTTCATTAAAATTCACTGACGTAGAAAGAAAACATAAATTCTGTTTTCCTGGCAAATAAAAAAATGATGCGCACCAAATGATTGCATCATTTTGAGTGGCAAAACTACCGGTAACAACAGGTGCCAATTAACATTACTATTCACATAAATTTCTCAAATGTATCAAATAGATTCCCTTGTTCAGATGTTGAGCAATTTCTACAGTAACTTGAGAACTGTTGACTTCTTTCAATCATTCTTGTTTCACTAGATATGTGACTCGATTCAAGTGAAATTCCACAGACTGTAAACGTTGGATACATGAAGATAGTTGTTATGAGAGGGAATTCTTCGTGATTGCTGTCGATGAATATCGATATAAAACCTCCCTCGCGACCTAATGCGTGAAGAAACATCGCACATCGGCAAACAATAAAGGCAGCAAAATTTACTTACCATATCATGAAAAAGCTTAATTTTCCTTTAATTTCGAAGCCTATCTTTTGCATATGTAAATTTTTTTACTCAATTTCAAAGGTAATGAATATAAGAAATAACTTGTAAATATCATCGAAAAAACAAATGTGTACTTGAATCTGTTTACACTCACACACAAATACAAGCAATAAAATAATAGGAAGAAGAAATCGACACAATAAGCAGCATCGCTTATTGAATAATATTACAATAAATTATTTCTGAGCGGAGTGGATATCGTGAATAATGAATAAAATTATTAAAAAGATTTTAAAAAGTCGACACCAATATTTAACTGAATAATTCGAACCCTGAATTGATATAAATATACTGGTTTATATTTCAGTAATAAATTTATTCAATTATCAGAAATATATAGGATTTACTTTTAGAAAACCATTCAAGAAGTTCATTTCTTTGCATACAAACACTACTAGCGAATGAAGTTTTTTTAACTTTTCTATTTAGATAAATGATTTTATTTATATAAGAAGAGTTGATTGGATTACATATAAAAATTTTAAAACCACTATATGAAATGCTTTTAAAATTTTTATACAAGTCATTTTAATTTTATAATATGTGGTTGTTAAGGCTTAAGGTCTAAATCACTTATAACAATTATGGAATATTATTCTGTTTTTAATAGTTTGCAATATTTTCTTCAGTTTTAAAGTTTTCAACGATATTCATTAAGAAATTTCTGAAATTGCTTTCAGTAAATTGAATTTTTGACCAATTCCAATTTTCTTGCTCAACTGACAGGTTTACCAACATCCCTAGTGTCATTTCTTCGCAGATATTTTAAGATAACAAGTCCGTAGCATCAAATGCTTGTAAATGAGGTATACAGTAGACGCTCGTTTTAACGAACCTCTAATTAACGAATATTCTCGATTTTACGAACAAATGGACAGTCCCTCCCCTGACATCGTAGACAAAATAATAATTTTAACTCCCATTTACGAAATAAAATTTCAAAAAATATCTTTGGCGAATTTTTATTGCTGACAGAAAATTTTTTTAATCTTTTTTAATTATCACGCGTTTTATTTATTTATTTATTTTTTATGATTTGGTGATTTTAAATTTTTTATTTGAATTCCTTTTTAAATCTACCTGGGTCTTTTTTTATTCTTTCTGAAACAATAAAACATCAGGTAGAGGAAAATTCTTTATAAAAATTTGAGCTCTTCTGTTTCACTTGAAAAACTGAATTTATGAAGTTTTGTTTGTTGAGCCGGTTCCATTGAGGATTTAGCGCAGTTCAAGCAAAGAACTTGCTCATCAGTTGAAGTACGAAAAGAAATTCTAAGAGAAGTAGACGTAAAAATTATTTAATAGTAAGAATATTGAATAAAAATAAGAACCCCAAAAAAACAACCTCTTTTACCAGCTACTCTCCACTCAGCTGACGATCAAAACTAAAGACAAAAATCAATAATAACAGAAAACAATACATTTATGAGTACATTTAACAGACTATAATTGAACATACATTTAAAATATATAAGTTATATATTTTAAATATATGTATAAATACAAATAAAATATATTTTTAAATTTTAAAACTTTAGAAATTAACAAAATATTGAAATAAAACAATAAGTAAAAATAAATATGAATTTATAGATAATGAAACGGCGCATATTTTTAAACAGCTTTTAAAAAATTATTAATTTCTGCATTTCAGTTACTGTTTCTAACTACACTTGATCGACAACAATATCCAGCATTTGTTTTATATTCCGCCATTTTGGATTCGGGCCCATTTCTCGCTTGGCGATGTCACACTAACTGAGAACAATTTGGCGCAAACACACCTCGCTGAAGAAAAATTAACAGGACATATTTAAATAGTGTCATTCCCGCAACAATCCAAGCAGTGTTACAGAAAAGAATCGATTTGAATTACTTATTAATTATTAATCGTTTAAAAAGAATCATGAACTTAAAAATAAGCAACATAAAATTATTTCTCCAACATAAATAAAAAATATAAATATTATGTATAATGTACGTTTTAAGTATATTTATTATAATGAATAAATAACTAAAAATATGTAATTATTCTTCAAATTAAAAAAACAAACACTTAAAAAAAACGCGCGTTAAAATTTAAGTATGAATTAACATTTATTTATTTAAAGAAAAATCTACAATTGAGACACCAATATAACTAAAAATAAAAAATGAAAAAATAAAAAGATAAATATATTTCTATTATTGAATATACTTTAAATATTTATTCTAACTTCAATACTCCATTCATTCCGCGCATCTTTTACAACTAAAAATTTTATTGATCGCGTCAGTGGTCATAGTATAAATAAAATTTCGCATTTATCCGTAGAGATGAGAGAACCTCGATAATTTAAAAATTTTGAAGAAAATAGACTTCCAAATATCTCACCCAACGGATAAAAGCCAAGTATAAGAGATAACGTAAAATTTTGTCTTTTTCCTAAAAATTTAAAATGCATCATAATGACAGAGTTTCGTAAAAAAAAAAAATCTGGCATTATATAAAAGAACAAATTCTTACTATGAGCTTTGGTTTGTTCTATTTTATACCACAATATGAAGTAGAGCAATGAATACAGTGATACTAAGTGCCATGAAGAATTTTTCTTCTATATCAAAAGAATTGCGTGGCATGCCAAATCTGGCATGCGTGCCATATATTACCCATGTTAGATCATATGTATTTCCAAAAAATGAACAAATGCTCCAGGACACGAATGGAGACTTCTATAGACACTTTGAATGTACTAATTTTTATACATTTTGCCAAAAGAACAGGAAGTACATTTAAAGTTCTTAAGCCTAGAAGTCCTGGTCACTTGTATAAACTGAAGATTTAAAAAGCCTAGAGCTTGAGACACCAAAACAATGAAGTGAAATTCCCTTTACAATGTTAAATTGGGGAAATGGAATAGATTAGATTTCTCACTTTAACTCATGCAGGTAATTTTTGATTTTCACAGTTTAAACTGATTCTCCAAAGATTAGTAACTGATAATTTATAAGCGCGTGGAAGGAAATGGGGGGGTGTATATAAAAACGATCTTTTATACATAAAATCTTTACATTTATCAGAGACTGAATCAAAAACGCCAGCGAGGGATGGAGCATATCGGTCAGTTTAAAATATAACTTCTCACTAGGGCATTTGAGATTAAACTATAATTAACGCTTCATTTGACTGAGTGTAAAGTAGTTTATGCCAAAATAAATTTATTTAAACGATGTAACATTTCTCTTTTCGCATCAGTGAGAGAGAGATCTTCCTTTTAAAATTTTTATCCACGCGAAACTGAAGTTACTAATTAATAAACGTCCCTATTAATAAGATAACTAATGTAACTTTCTTAATAATAAGATAGAGAAAAATATTTAATACATCGTATCTATCTAATTTTCTAATTTCGTCCACTATTATTTTAAAAATATAATAAATAACGATATTTAATTAAAAAAAATTTTTTATGAAGTATTATTTTAAAGTTAGCAGCGAACATATTTCCTCCTTCCCCGAAACGCCTCCAAAAAGAAATGAATTGAAACACAGAAATAAAATGATTAATATGCAATAAGCTTCTAATTAAAAAAAATGTCATGTGTTTCACATTTCATTTGATTCGTTTTTTTGTTATCGATACCTGAGATATCAAAGTAATGTGCAGTAACGTAGTGGACGGGCATCTTTGCGAACCTAAATTTACGTTTTTACGAACGAGTGTCTGGATACCACAGACACAGACACCAGACACATTGATAATTTTAACTCCCATTTACAAAGAGAAATTTTGAAAAAACGATCTCTTTTTTGCGAACTTTCGTTTCTGACGAATAGCAATCTTTCCCTGATATTTATCAATTTATTTTATATTTGTAGTTCCTTTTTATATAACCCTTGAGAATTTGTTCATTCTTGAACATCGAAGCGACACAGGCAGGCAGTCCAGATTTGGTGGAAACATTAGCTAAAGGCACATGGATATCGGACATTTGATGGGAAAGGACTGTGGTGCTGATTTCAACTATTGTGCATAAAAAAAAGAAGGATTAACTCCGGCAAAGAATTCCTTTGGTGACAAAAATTTTTCTCGGGGATTTTTAGGGGAAAATAAGGAATGAAAACAAAAAAGAACTTTCGATATCGAACAAGAAAATGATGTAGTGCAAAGAACACTTGCAAAAGCAGCTGAATGGCTAAAAGAACTAGAGTACCTTTTAGAGCGAATAACATTAAGAACTTCAGAAAAATGGAAGAATTTATTTTAAACAGTAAAAGATAATTGATTATTTTGCATCATTATCATCAGTAAAGTGAAAGTACTGTTTTAAATATGAATCTTGTTTTGCATGCGTTTCTCTAATACTGCATTTAAAAATAAATTTTTCTAATATAGTATTTTATTTTTATATTTATAAAAAAAATTTGGTTAAAAAATAATAATATCTTAATAATCTAAAACATTATTTTTCTATTTTACTAACTGTTTTTCCGGTCCCTACGAGTTTGTAAGAGCCAGTGTCTACGCTAATAGTGTTTTTATAATTTTAGTGAGATTAGATCTTTCATATCTAATTCAAATAAAACAGCTGATCATCAGAGCAATTTAACATCGTATGCTGTCACTATTCCATCATTTAAAATGAATACCTTCGTTGGCTTTTAATACTAGAGAGTCCTTTATTGCATTAGTGTGAGATAAATGGACGGGAATCTAAATTTTAAAAAGAAATCAAACTACTATAAATATTTGCACCTGCGGTAAGATTCGAACCCATAAACTGAATGTCAGATGCTCCAATAATTTTACTGCCTTCTTGGACGTGAATGCTAAGGAATTATCCAAGTTAATTTTTAAAATTAGTGAATATAAAAATTTACGTACGAAAAAATAAATGTCCGAAACAAGACATTTTTAAAAACTAGAAAGTTAACTTGACTATAAAAAAAATTTTTTTTTCAATTTCAAAATTATTTTTAATAACTAATTTAAGAAAATAAGAATATCTAAAACCGGAATATTTAAAGGTAAAATCAAAAATTAAGACGCAAAACAGTATATACGCGGCTCTCCCCCTATCCTTCTTATGAATAGCCGTCTATGCATAACGGAAGGGGGGGGGAATATGTGCAGCTTTGTTTTTCTTTTTATTTCTTACATTCTCACACAGTGTAAGTATTTCCTATTTAAAAAATAATAATAATAACGATATTTACATCGTGGTTTTTAATTTTCGGAAATCACTGTCTTTCGGTACTGTAGAGGATGTTTTTTTTTATGTTTTCACAATACATCGCCAATAAGCATGTCATGTATGAGCATCGGAACGAAAATGACAGAATTTTAAACCAGCAAATATCCTCATAAAAGTATTTTTCAAGCGTTCCAGGTCTCATTTGATTAGTCTTTATATGAGAGATCTCAGTTCTTGATGAAAAACTTTGGAAAAAACTGGTTATATATATATATATATATATATATATATATATATATATATATATATATATAATTTTTAATCAGTAGTTTAAATCAAAAGATTAATTTTTACGAGTTTCAGTTCTTTTTTACATTTGTTTTTGCTTTGAGTTCCAAATAGTAAGCTCGGAGAGGTGGAAAGTGAAAAATCGGCAACCACGCTAAGTACTGCTTGGATTGACTATAAATGTGGCAGCAAAAATGAATAATTGTGTTTATTTCTGAAACAAAACACAATAACAGACTAAAATATCTTAAATTTTGATGAGTTGCAAGGTAACGTCACATTGTGTTTCTAAATAAAAGTCGAAACAAACAGGAAATATGGCAATAATAGAGTGAACACCTTACAGTAACACAATGTTTACTGCATTTAACAACGAATTCCATAATCTATTACTACATGGTCAAGTCATTCCTATTCCAAGTTTGTGAAAGTGACTGGGAGAAGGAAATGTATGCAGACAGACCACGCCGAGAGCACAGAGAATTTTCAATGAGATTCATAGTGGACGAGTTCGTCATCCCCTCGTGCAATACATAATGGCAGCACCTAACTTTCCAAGCATTCCATCAAAAGAGCTTAATCATACATCAGCGCAAAAGTAAAGCCCCTGCAGCACGATATCTTAGGATGCTATCTGGAACATCGTCTTGGCATCATACTCTTTTCTAGCAGTGCATGTTACACAAAAATCGTTGCCTAATCCAAAGTGCTTCTACCATGGAATTCATGACTTCACTACTCTTATGGGGTTAAAATGCGTGTATTTTAAATTCACAAGTTTTTCACGTGCTTCACAAGATTTTCACAAATCTTGACTCCTTCACGATGCTTCAATGAAAAACAACCCAGCCGGCATGTTGATGAAAAGACTTTAATCAATTGGACAATGTGAGGAATATAAATTCAAGGTATAGTGCTAGTGTAGGAACCTCCAGCGCACATAGTACGCAGGTGTCTTACCAACAATTGCTAATCTCATAAATGTCATACGTGTGAAGATAGCTTTTCATGCTTTGACACCATCTTGTGGCAACCTAATGTTATTGTAAAGCACATTAAAGCCCACCGCGAATGAAGTATTTCTTCAATACATTGTAGGCCGCAACAGAGAAAACTCCACTTCGAAATACTTGCATGCAGAAGGCAGAAATGCAACAGTCTAACAGTGATTGGGATCAAACCGTTTACTTTTCACTCTTAAGAGCTGTATCAACCCACCAAACCACAGTTCGTTGCTGATTGGCCTCTACAGTTATATAGTGGGCCACGGTGTCCAGTTTGGTTAGGGCGTCATTTTCATCATCCGAAGGTTGTGAGCTCGCATACCAGCTTAACCACAGATCCTTCGTAAGGCACGTTAAAACTGGGAGTATACGCAATGTTCTGCAAGTGAAATACCTTTGGGGCTAAGCAGACCAAATATTAGGGGTCCCTTATTTATTAAATTAATGCCAAATCACGAAGACTTCACCCGACTGCTTCTATCAAACTGGTAGAGCCCAACTCAGGACTATGTACAGGAAAGCATGCTGGTGTAACAACAGTCATCTGCAAATTAGTTGTTTGGTAGTTCGTAGTCCAAAAATAGACAAATTGATGGAGTCACAAGCTTAAAACACAGGACAACTATTCATCTGATTGGGAATTGTGTGTATGATCGAGATATTAAAAGGAAAATTTTCTTTTTCAAAGTTCTTATTAAAACAAATAAAAATTTTACTCTTGAGTCATTTGTAATTTTTAAAAACAAAAATGCCATTTCACTATAAAAAACATAAAAAAGCAATTTTTACATAACATTGATGTGAAGTCATAATTTGATATTTTGAATATTTCTTAGATCTAGTAAAAATTATCCACAGAACCAAATCAGACTGATGTGCTGTAATTTCGCCAACAATGCTAAATTAACTTAATTTTATTACATATAAATATGATTTTTTAATAATAATGCAAACTTAGAACTGAATTTCATTCCTATGGCTAACAGAAAAATTTCGATAAAAAAGTTACTCTTATATATTTACAAACTGAGTAATTTTCAATACTTAAAAACAATTGTAAAAATAGAGACTTTTATGATGGACAGAATCACTTTATGGTCAGAACAGTCTAAAAAGATTCGCTTTGATTATTATTCTAGGGAAATAATTCACAACCGAGAGCTCCTTCAACTGAAACCAATAAATAAAAGAGAAATTCTGGCAGCTGCAACAATTTTTAGAAAGAACAGCAAGTTATCTTTCAATTAAAATGAATAGACATTAGATAACAAATTCTAATTAATAATAAAAAAATTGAGAAATACATACTTTGCATTTTACTCTGCAAGTTTTTTTCGCAGCATTTATAAATAAAGAATATGCTACTGCTCGTGAAAGAAATTTGCTGAAATTGTTTGGAGGAAAAAATGCTTTTCCATATATTTATTTAAAAATAATTTTTTTATGCAACTATTCTTTTCTCTCCATTTTACACATACACAAATCATATTGTTATTTTCCTCTATACCATTTTGAAACATAGCCACTTACACAGCTGAGCTTCTTAGAATTTTATCTCCTCTTTATAAATTTACAAATAATCACAATAACAAAAGAATATTGCTAATTAAATACATGATTATCCATAATATCAATCTAATATAGAGAATTGCCAAATTATTTTAATGCTCTCTCTCTCATATTCACACTTTATTTTCATATTTAACAAGTTAAGAGCAGTTATATTAAATAATCAAATAAACAATTAGAATTTTTAAAAAAAAATGCATATAAGAAACTATAAAAATATTTTTTGTATAAACACAATAGGGATAAGAATCCATTATGGATAATTTTATTTAACCAAACGTTATTTTTTTAAGTTCTTTTTTAACGATTATGTTTAAGTCAACTACTACTTGGAACCATTCATTTTCATTCAAAATTACTGAATTTACAGTGAAAATGTTCGAATGAAAAATGCGTAATTTATCCCAATTGCAAAAGTTTTAGCCTAAATACATTTTATCTAGAAGGATGGTTTCAAAACAAGAAAAAAATTAAATATTATGCAATTCAAAAATCCAACTTGACTGAAAGCAAGAACTGTGTTTATATCAAAATGAGAAAAAT
Organism: Latrodectus elegans; assembly: GCA_030067965.1. Taxonomy (NCBI): domain Eukaryota; kingdom Metazoa; phylum Arthropoda; class Arachnida; order Araneae; family Theridiidae; genus Latrodectus; species Latrodectus elegans. Next base: position 110,070,888 of record CM057822.1, on the reverse strand, counting down.
GTCCAGATTCATCTTTAAAATAAAATTAACTAGCCAAAAGAATAAAAAATAAATTTATTAGATTCATTTTCAAAAGAGGACAAAGAACTATAAAAATTCTGAATTTAATTTCATTATATAGCAACAACACATACAAATAATTTTATTCAAATAGTTTATTTATATTTTAAATAAAATTGCTAGTTTCATAAAATTATATATATATATATATATATATATATATATATATATATATATATATATATATATATATATATATATATATATATATATATATATATATATATATACTATAAATAAAAAATTTTATATTCAAATACATAATGGAGAATAATAAATTGAAAATATGAAATATATTAAAAAATGGAAAATGTGTTCAATAGATCATTTGAAATTTTCAAAAAAGCGTAGAATAAAAAGAATGAAGTAGAATGAAGTAAAGAATGAGGAATGAAGTACCAACATGGCCAGCTTCTTCAGGGGGTGTAAACCACATTGGCACTAAGTATGGCTTTTCTGCATTAGCTCCAGACTGATGTCTTAAAGAAGCCAATACACCCCCAAAGCCGCACTAAAATTGTCAATCCAAATATTAAACCAATATAGAAGAAATAAATGTCAGGTTAAATTATAAGCCAAAATATTACATCCAAAGAGTTGCCATAATACACAATTAATTTATAGTAGACAAAATCAAATCCAAACCCACAAGAACTGCCAATAAATACTAACTGTAAACTAAATACATAAATTTAAAGACTAAGTGCCACTTTTGCCATTTCAAACTTCTTATAAGAGTTTCAAGGCTTGGGTAGCCCTAATGTAGTTTATAACTACGCCTTTTACTTCACTATTATATATATATATATATATTAAAATAACCGATTCCACATGTAGTTGAATGTCTTTTTAACAGCATTGAAACTAATAGTCAATAAAGCAAAATTTTAATTAAATTTTAATTTGATTTGAAGGTTTCATTACATAAAGCAAACAAGGATTTTGCATATAATCTTCAGAAATAATTACTTAAATATCCATTCAACTTTTTCTTATATTTCAAAGCATTTGTGAAATAATTAGCATTATTTGGCAAAGTAAACACACTAGATGAATGGCAAGAAATTGAGCAAATAAAAGATAATGAATGTAGCATATTAAGCATCTAAGAAAAAAGGGATAATAATAAAAAAATACTTAAAACGGAAAAAATAGGCAAAATTTAGCTGCTTTGAAATAATGAAATACTATGGCTCATTCAAAACACAGAAAATTTACAATTAAACTCAACAGCATTAGGAGAAAATTCCCTAACTTGATTGAAAAATCATAATTTTTTTATAATATCAAAGAAACTTGCAATATTTTTTAAACTTAAGTAAAAAATAACCAAAATCTTTAAAAAAGTTTACACTAAATAGTATTCTATAGCTTAGATGTTCAAAATAGAAAATACATTCTAATATATATATATATATATATATATATATAAGAAATTTGTTTAACAGTTAAACAATCCAAAAAGTTAGCAGTTAAACAATCATAATCTTTCATTCAATTAATTGGTCGGTAGCTTCACAAATATATTTAACTGACCACCTTTAGATCATGAGAAATTAGATTTGCTTTTTTCTTTAATAAATCATGGTAATATTTATAATATAGCGTTTGGATGTTTAATCACATGATGACAAAGAAGAATGGTTATTTCTTAGATTTGAACGCACTGCACAGAAGCTATAGATTATAATTTTAACATTATCGACAAAACAATTTTTTTTAATTCAAAGATACATACAATAACATGTTTAAGTTTTCTCAATTATTAACATATTGATTAGTTGCATTAATCAAACTGTATATTTTAAATATCTTACATTCCTCACATAGGATATTTTATAAAATTTAAACTTATTAAATTAAACTAATTAATAAACTATGTGAATTTAAAAAGAGCAATACCTGTATTTTTCCTCCATATTATTTAAACTTTTCATATTAAAAAATATCTTATTAAACAAAATAGCAATTTGATATAAAATCATAGCAATAAAATACCAAGAATGGATTATGAAAATATATTATTTCAGAAGTTAATAGAATTAAAATTTAAAAGAAAAAAGTGAATAAGAAAAAATAATTCATTTATGAAAATAGTCAGCAATCTAAATATAAACTTATTAAATTATTATAATGACATTAAAACTGCTAAGTGTAACAAAAGGAAGAATTAAACTGTTAAAATTTTTACTGCAGCAGAACCAAAGAAGTGAAAAATATGAGGATTATTTAAGAGATTTAGAACAGTGATTCCCAACCAAATGAACTCAAGCAGAAATTTTAGAATGATAAGCCACGCCCAGGTTATTTAAGCAAGCAATACATTATTAAATAATGCCTAATTCAATTTTAATTAGAAGTAATTAAATAACAGAAAATAATTTATGTTACTCAGTATTTGATAGCTGTAAAATATTTCACATTTTCAAGAATTTTATTTAAAATCAGGCATATAAATTTTAAAAGATAAATAGTATTTGATAAAGAATTATTGAATATATAACAGCTATGAAAAATGCCACCTATAAATATATAAATACAATTAAGAGATAATTTTATAATTCAATTAATAAACAATTAATTAAAATAATTTTATTGAATAAATATATTTGTAATACTTATTTTTCTGAATACATTCAAGTTAAAATAAAATCTAATGAAATATTGCTATATGCATCAAAATCTATAACTTATAGTAAAAAATTACTTTATATTTTTTTATAAATTGATCACAAAAAGTTGAAAAAAATTACATAACTATCATATTTTGTATATTGTTAAGTTAATTAGAAACAGATGAAATTATTTGGAATAGTCTTCTTGAAGACAATAGTCTTCTAAGAAAGTTTACATGCAATGGTTCAATTAAAGCTTTGTGATAAAACTTACAAAAATACTCAGACTACTTAGTTCATAAGAAATCAATTTTTTTTATATATTTAAGGTAATTTCTTAAGGTGAGAGAACAAAAACTGCTCCAACTTTACAACCCTACAACGAATTTGAAAAAAAATGGTTGTTAATTTGGTACATGTTGTAAAAACATTACAAGAATTTAATTCAAATGGGCTATTAATTTGTGAATATCCTTTAACATTTACTGCAAAAAAATAACATTAAATTTAAGTCAAAATTTGCAAGAATTAAACTGTAATGTCAATATGAAGCAAACGTGTGGAAGAAAAAATTCTACAAACACAAACAAAAACCCCGAAAAATGTTTTATGTAGATTATAAAAATATTAGAACTGAGTTAATAAAATATCACAATAAAAAATTTTCACTGATTTAAAATAGATATCAAGTTTCGCGATAATACTTCTTTCAAACATCTTGACAGATATTAAACTGCAAACATATGAATGAATTATTCAGATACTTATTAAACTGAAGATGATAATCTACACTGACACATTCATAGCTTAGCATGTTGCAAAAAATGTTCAGAAGAAAAAAATTACAATAATGTTACGAAATAGAAAGTATCATTACTTATCAATTATAATTCAATAAGTAGCATAATCACAGATTACTCATTAATGGGACAACTTTCAACACACATTTATTGTTAAATATTCCTTCTTTTATGTTCCACTTACAAAGGGAATATAATTTTAATAAAATATTTTGGTGTTTTATAATTTAAGAAAGAACTTTTTTAATTGTGTAGTTAATTTTTTAAGCTTCTTTTTTCTATTCATATCTTGACTTATAAGAACCATTGCTATTCTAAAACAGAAATTTTATTACAATTGATTAATAAATAAAACTTACATTGCTATTAAAAAAGTAAAATAATTTGCAATTATATTAAGGAAAAAAAAGCTAAAATATTTCTATTAAACATAACAAAAATAGTACAAAAGCATGCAAAATAAATAGTTCTAAAATAATATGATTAATTATGTGCAAAGGAATAAGGAAAAATTATTCAAATAATTTCTGTAAAGTAAGCAGAATTTAATTTTTTATTTTTGCTTGATAAGATATTTTTTGATACATAAAATAGATTTTAAAATATTTCAAATGAATATTTTAGTCAATTTCAAAAGTTATTCAGGTAAATAATTCCAATTAAATTTAAAAAATGTATTGTTGGTAATTTTTATAACACTAAATGTAATAAGGAAAAAATGAGGTAAATTTTTATCTGTTAGGTATAAATCAGTGTATAAGAATGTAACTATTATTTTTAATGAAGAAATAACTTTAACAAAATATCAGAGCAGTGTCTTATCATTCTAATTGTTGAATTTTTATAAATTCTTTTAATTACAAATAAAATTACAAACAAAGTACTATGCTTTACAATTTTATTTGAAATTATTCCCCAAAGTATAACACATTGAAACAGCAAAGCAAACAATGCATTCATAAATATATTTAGAAGGTTGGCAACCACTGGTCTATTAGTCTAAATTCTACACATCAGTATATATCTTCCTTAATGATTCAGCACCTCTCACCTTAGAAAACAGAGGTGGCTTCACTTCAGCAGCTACAACAGGTTCTTCTTCAATGACTACTTCTTTTTTCACTTTAGGTCCATCATGAACTTCTTTTTTGATTATAGGCTTAGGAGTGACTTTTTGAGATTCATCAGAAGACACAACAGTTTCTGAAGAATGTTCCAGAACCAGTTCATATTTCTTTGTAATTGAAATCTCCTCTGTTCGTGTAGTAGAGGATGTTCGTGTAGTTGTTGATGATTCTGAATTGTAAAATGAAGGTGTAGAAGATGTTTGGCAAGAAGTGGTAGAAGTGCTACCTTTTAAATCACAAGAATTCGCTTTATTTTCTGATACATAAGATGGCATTTTTGATTTAGCAATGTTTTCAGATACATTTTCAGCTAATTTATCAGATATATCGTTTATGGGTGGAGGACTTCTCAGTTCAAGAGTTCTTTTAGGTTGCCAAACTGGAACCTTGCTCTGTGTTGTTTCAGTACCTGATCGGAAAGAAGATATTGCTATAGGAACGAAAGCTGGTTTAGGAACATTAGAACTTGTAACATTTTGTGAAGATACAGTTCCTGTTGTCATGAAAGATCTTGATTCAGAAATGAAAGTACTTTGACTAATAGAACTTGATGATTCAACACCTGTATCAAATCCATTTTGAAGAGGTTTTGTTGAAATTGGCATTGATGATGATTTAGATGTAAGTTTCTCTGGTGTAGTCTGATGAACATCTGGTTGCGAAAACTTCATTACTGATTTCTTAACAAAGCTTTCTGACATTGAAGTTCTTAGTGGGCTACTTTCTAAATTCTCTTGTACATTATTTTGTGAGACTTGGAAATCTTCCAAATATACAGCAGATTCAGATGACCCAGATACATTTTCTTCAGGTTTCAAATTTAGAATGGAAACAGTATCTTCTGGTTCTGGGGATGGTATAGAAATAGGTTCTGGAGCTTCGGAAATAGCCGGTGGAGGAAAAGGAGCGGGTTTAGCTTGATTCCATACTTTTGCACATACTGCAGGCATTAGAGGTGGAGATGGAACTTTAACAGGAGTAGCAATTTCTTTTACTTTATAAGGTTCAATTGCAGGAGATTTATCAGTAGATATTTTTGTGTACACCTAAAAAAATAATAAATAATATGTTTAATGTTCTATAAGAAAATATTATTAACAGTTAAATAAGCTTAAAAAAATATTTTAAATTTACATTTACAGGCAAAAATATATCTTCATTTAAAATTGATTGGAATAAATGTCAAACAATTACAAAGTAATTAAAAAAAATTTATACTGAATTTATTAAAATAAACAAACTTATTTCAAACTATTATTCCACATATTTATTTGTTATATTTAAAAAATATTTATTATAGCCAATATTCTAAGGTTATTTATCTTTGATTAGCATGGATTATAGATAAAATACTTAATTATATTTAATTATTTAAATCTAGCAAAATTAATATCGATTCTCACTAAGAGATTAATAACAGTAATAATTTCCTTAACTAAATAAATGTCGTTAGGGAAATTATATCAATTTAAAAAATACATAGCAGGAAAAAATATACATTTTTACATTGTTTGATGTTTTACAAATATCATAGAATGATTGTTGTTGTTACTTATCTCAGGGTTGTTTAGCTAAAAACATTTTATAACCTGGAAACAATTTTCAAACAAAAATAAAAAAACTTACTTTTTATTTAAATGTTTTAATTAATTTATTGAATATACCTAAAGATTAAAATTCAATTGCTTTTTAAATGATCAGCAATGTGAAATTAAAAAGTGGGTTAGCACTATAGTAAATACTAACTTACATAATACAGTGGAATTTTAAGGTAAAGTATAAAATATGATAAAATTTCTATTCTTTTACTAAATTTAGAAAAAAACGATCCAGAATAACTCTCAAAATGCTCAAAAGAAAATTTTTGTAAGCTATAAATTATCTCACAGGTGAGATTATTTTTAAAAGAAAAAACTTAAAACTTACATATCAAAATTTATGTAAAATATTTTGAGAAAGCTGTAAGCAAACACTAATGTACTACCAATATATAATTATAAAACAAACTTTAAAAAACATTAATTTTTATTATATAATTATAATTTTTATTTAAACAGAACTTAATTCAAACTTTTAATTACTAAGAAATTTTCTTATTATTTTTCATTTACACTATAAAAACATTTTAAATAAAATTATTTGAATCATCAATGAAATTACAAACACAATGTTTAAATTTAAAAATAATATTCTACAAAATAATGTTACAGTATTGCATGTGATAATTATTAATATAATCAATGCTATCCTTAGAATAAAATTGTCGAAAATTTACTTTAAAGAATCTGTAATTCGACATGTAAATACTTAAAATGGAAAAAGAAATATTTGCTACTAAAATTGATGCAATTAGACATATTTATCAACATTAAATTTAGCAAATAATTATAAATCAACTAACAGCTAAGTGATTTTTTCCTATACTCACAGATAAATTTGATAAGGATGTGCTGAATGCATAATAGTTAACTTTATTTAGCAAGAAATCTTATTTCTAAGAAGCAGAAAGCATAATTTAAGTGAAAAATTTGAGATGTGAGATTAACTTAACAAAATAGATAAAACTAACATTCTAACTCTTTATTTAAAAATTATTTTAATTTAAAATTGCTGACTAAAATTTGACCATTTTCAAAATTTTGTTTGTACAAACAATTAAATTTTGCCAATTGAAAATGAAAAATATCACTGTATTAGATACTTGAATTGTTTTCATTTAGCACCAAATATTTTCCATTCAGCATCTCTCTCTCTCTCTCATTCCATTGACAGATTCTTCATTCTTTCCATTCATGAATTTATGATACATTATAAACTAACTTGATTTTTTTATTTGATACTTTCAGTAAAAATGCAAATAGGTAGATTTTTAAAAATAAAATTAACACCTACTTAAGTATATTGCTATAAATCCACTTCAATTTTCCAATACACATAACAGATACCAAAATATTTATAATTCAACTAACTCTCAAATAATTTACAACTCTGACCAACCCCTCGCCCAGTAAAAATTCACAGAATTCTAAGGAAATGAAAAAAATAAGCCATTTCTTTCTATAAGCTATAACGAACAGATAGATCACAAACAAATTACAAGACAGATACCAATCAAATAGACTACACTAACTTTATATAAAGCAATGCCAAAATTTTGATAAATATGTAATTCTATCTTCCTAGGAGTTAATAATGCAAAGAATCACATTAAACTATTACGTAAAAATAAAAACCATAATATAAAAACCATTAACTATTTTTTGCAATAGTACTTTCTTATACAACTTATGAAAGATTGTATAGTTAACTGATCCACAAATACAACCATTTTAATAAAATATATAAAAATTGAAAATTTTTATATATTTATTAAAATGGTTGCATTTGTGTAAAAATTGAAAATTTTTATAACTTCTAAATCACTGAAATAAGTTAATATTTAATACTTTTCTATTTTATATGCTCCTTATAATGGCTATATATTATAGTAATTGCAAATTTGATAAATAAATTTAAATTCAGTTAATTATTTTTTCACTTAATTTATAATATTTTTTGGTATGTTAATAATTTTGAAAATAAAAAATTAATCTTTTATGAAATAAAGTCTCACACTTATTTTTTTAATAAAATGAATGAGAAAAATTCATAACTTACTTCCTTTGTTTGAGAGATTGAAGAAAATGCTTCATAGTTAATATGCTTTTCTTCATCAGGACTTTTTTCTTCCTCAACAATCAACTCTGCAACACATTTTGCTTCACCAGCTGTGTTAGTAGCAATAACCATAAATGTGCCAGAATCATCTGGAAATACCTATAAATGAAAGATTTTTTTATGATTAATACCTTAGTTATCTTAAATATTTGTAAAAATATTATCAGATTTATGCACTTGGATCTTTTATAAAATTTCACAATTAATATATTTAAATAAATAAAAATAAAAAAGAGCATTAAAAATACTACACAAAAGATGAATTATTTAATTTTTGAAAAAATATAATAATTAATCTTCTGACAATGATTTTTTTAAAAACTAATTAAGACTGTAAAAACAAAATTAAGAACGCTTGATACATAATCTAAAAAAACGCTAAAATTGTTAAGAACACAACCATTTCTATCATTGACAATAAGATTTTTGTTATCAGTACAAATTATATTTTTGCAAAGATTATGATACTTGATTTGAATGAAATAAAACAAACAAAATTCTTAAAACTAATTAGGTTTGTCACCATTTAATTTTTATAAAATAATATCGATGAATTTTTACTAGGCTTACTATACTGTGTTTAAGAAAAAATATTAAATGTTTTTATTTTTTATAACTCTCCATTCTGTAAAAACTTATTTTTAAGTAACAATAAAAGTCCAATAATCAAGTTTTTTACCAACTTTAAAGAAACTTTTAACTATTAATATTTAAATAAAACAACTCATAATAACATTTTTAAACAAAAAGAATCCATTATGATGGTCATTTCACAATTTATTAATTATTTTCTAAATTTTAGTAGTTAATATTTAAATTCATTATAAAATACTCAGACATAAAGATTATTACCTAAATAAACAATTTAGTAAAATTTAAAATAGTTAATGATAATACAGTATTAGGATGAAAGTGAAAGCTTTAATTAAATTAAATGTTGCAAATAATAAGATCTAATAAAAGTTAGCATGTAAGATATACATATATTACATGAAAATTAAATTTTCAGTTTTATTATTTTACAAAGATTAATTTAAAGGATAACAGAAAATTATAAGTACCTCATTTATGAGCAATGTGTGTTTCTGACCACTACAAGAAATGCGAAAATATGGGGAATCTTGCAGAAGCATGCCATTACGATACCACTGAACATCGGGTTTTGGAACACCAGTAACTTCTACTTCAAATGTTACTTTACTGCCAGACTTTACAACAGATGCATCAAATTTCTTTTTGAATTTTGGAGCTTCTTTATAAGCTGAAAATGGATATAAAGAATTAATTTATATTTTTTATAAAAAAAATACTATACATAATTAACAACATAGTGTTATTTAATAAAATTCTTATATAAAATTTTTTTATGATATTTATTTTTAAAGATAGTGAAATTTTAAAAAAAAATGAATAAAATTTTAAAAAATATTTCTTTAAATTAATTTTAAAAAAACACAATTCATATTAAAGTAATTAAAATTCTATAACTTTTTTGCAATAAAACACCAATGCAAAAAAGTATCTGATTTACTTTTTTATTATAATGTAGAAATTTTTTAAAGCAAAGAAAATCATGAGAAGTATGTTAAAATATTTTTCTCACTTTAAATTTTAAATTGTATTTAAAATTAAAATTTGCAAAATACAGATAAATATATGATAATTAAATATAAATTTTAACATTCAAAAGAATAACTTCTTTAAAATATCACACTATGCTTTAATTTACAAACTGAAAATCATATTTTTACTGCACATCATTTGTAATAATGGACACAAAGAGTACAGTTTACATGGCATTATTTGCTAAAATGTGAGCAATAAGTATAATTTTCAGAATTAATAAATGTAAAATTTACAATTAAGGGTTAATTCAAATGCTTTTCGATAGTCTAATAATATATCATATAAAGATCTAATTTAATGTAATACAATAATAAAAGACAGTATTACTTCTTTAAAAATATTTTTCATTTTCATTAAAGTTGAGCTATATTTATATGCATGATCAGTATTTTCTATTTCTTATATAAAAACAAATGACCATGATGCTAATAGCTTATTAATTTCATAAAAACAGGTTAACTTACATTTAACTTTGACATCAGCAATGCTACTAGTTTTTCCTGCAATATTAGATGCAATACAAGAATATCGTCCACTGTCTGATTCAGAGCTTTTTAAAATAAAGAGTGAAGTTCTTTTTCCACCAGTTGAAATTTGCAAACCAGGTTTATTTCTTAATTCTACATCATTTTTAAACCACTGGATTGTAGGTTCAGGAGAACCTTAAAATTTTCAAAAATTTAATTACCAATATATAATAACAAACAAAAAATCAATACTAAAATTTCGGAAACAAATAAAATAGCTTCTCTAAGGGTTTGTACAGATTTCCAAGAATCAAATTCCAGAAGGTATTGACACTCATGTCAAATATATTTTTTATTTCAAAATTGTTCTTAACTAAATAAGCATATAATTATGTATGTGCAATATTTTTCAATTATTTTTGTAAATAACAAAAATAAATAATTGCAAAAATTAATGAGAAAATATTTTATTTAATTTAGAATTATATTTAATGATTACTGCAAAAGCCTTCAATAAATTTATAGCAATAACAGAAAGTATTTAAAATATCAAAATTATTTTATATTACTGGATCAAACATTGCATAAAATAAAGGATAATTTTTGAGTTTTTTTAAAGTATTTAACATATTCCTATCTATTCATTTATTTTCAAGCCATGCATACCTCGTTTCAAATATAAATATACTTACTGAAAACAATACAAAATAGTTTCCAGGACACCTTTTTCCCAAATATTTTTAATAAAAGAAACACATCTGTATTGTAAGCCTTTGGATATATATTTAAATATATACGCAGTAATCCCTCCATAACATGGTGTTTTTATAACGCGTTTTAAGTGGATTTCACATCCCTCTCACAACATGTTTTCCATATAAAGCATTGAATCTTCAAGTTTTATTTCTATACTGTGAAATTTATAATAATTTGTACAGCTCACAATCAATTTTGCAAGTTGTGTTCTTATAAAATTAAAAAATTGACTTTTGAACATTCTGCTAAAAAAAATATATCAGTGGAACATTATTTTGGATACCTCTTACAGCAAATAAACTGTAATAAAACTGTTTATATTTGATCATTAATTATTTGATTTACTTTAAATTAACTGTTTTTTAGTTACATTTGTATAAGATTTGTTAATTTAAAATGTTATGAATTTGATTTTAATAAAACAAACATATTTTGTCTATAATATTTTTATCTTAAATATTCAATTTAAAACTCCTTTAGCAAGAAAAGTTAAATTGAATCATTTGTATGTAATGCGTTAAAAGAGGTCATAAGAGCAGAACATGTTTTTTTATAACGCAGAACTAATATACCATGTTATAGGAGAGATTACTGTATACATACATATATATATATATATACACACACACACACACACACATTTGCATGGCTTTTACAAAGCCCACTAGTCATTGAAAAAACACTTTCTTCCAGGCATATTAAGTATTTTTAGCTATTACACTGATAAAAATATGATCCAAATTCACTGAAATTATAAGCAATGTATATTACGGAAGACATGGGAAGTTCATTTTAATTCCAAACTTTTATATTAAATGTCAATATTCAGTGAAATTTATACAACATAAGGAAAACATAAAAAATGAAAAAATCAACTAAAAGTGCCTGCTTGATTACACACTACAACGACTTTGTTGGTGATCAAACACATAAATCTAAGTACTACATCTGGTATTGACTAAGCTGGACTATCATAAAATTATTGTAGCTGAACCTGAGCTTTAAGAATATACAATCTAATATTGGTTGTGCTGCCATCTAGTGATAACCTTAAGATCTAGTACTCAATTTTGTTTTCTGATAATTTTATTGAAAATTTTAAGATACTAAAACAAAAAACTCAAAAAATTTATAATATTTTCTGACAAAAAATAAATGTATCAAGGTAAGTAAAAATTCCAGGACTTATTCACGATTTTTAAGGAGCCAAGTCAAAATTCCAGTAGTTTCAAAAGCCTTTGAAAAACATTTTCAAATTTCAGGAGTTACATGAAACCTGTTATAAAATATACATTGTTATAATTACTAACAGCATGTTAATAATTATAACAAGTTTTGATAATTCATAAAATTTGTAACCAAATGAGTTTTTGAAAGTCATTTGATTGCCACAATTTTAAGCTAAGCAATTTGTTAAAAATCTCAATTAATTTGTTACTTAAATTAATGAAATTAGAAACGTTGAGTCAGGGAACCTGAACTGAAAATTGATAAGAAAAATGGAATGAAGCAAATATTTAATGTCTGATTCTTCACATTTCTTGTACATTTAAAGCAAAACTTATTATACATATTTTTAATAGTCACTTTTACTAATGTTCTTTTAATTTTACCAATTTTTTGCAATTGTTTTTAGGTAAATAAAATTTACAAAAAAGATTATACAATCTTATTCTATAATGCTTTATCCAAATTATTATTATTATAGGATATTTGCAATTTAAAAGGTAAAAAAGCATTAATACAATTTTAAGGAATCCTTAGTACAGTAAATTATCAAAGTTAATTTTAAGTAATTCTGAATTACAAAATTTAAAGCTGTTCTAATACTAATGAAACTGATTAAGATGGTAAATTAAATAAATATAATATTCCTGTTAGGATGGGAAACTTACCATCATAGTATGCTTCTAAAAGTAATTTTTCACCTTCTGTAACAATCTCTGTAGAAACAGGTTTAATAAATTTTGGAGGCATATACGATGTTTCAACTTCTTTAAGTGGCATAAAGTTATCTTCAAACATTGAATGAGGCTTCTTTTCAATGTCAGATTTATTTGATGCAAAAACACTGGATAGTGAGTGTAGTGTTGACTGTTGTACACTTGTAGATTTCTCCATCTTCATTGATTGCATGGATGACTGTTGTAAACTTGATGATTGTTCCATCTTTACCAATTGTTGACTTTGCAATGAGGAAAATGATGGAAAATCGGGCAATTGATAATCAGCATCACTTAACTATGAGCAAATTAGAAAAGTGCATAAACAGATCATTCAAATATTACATTTAAATATGATTAGAAAATATAAAAATATTTCATTATAATTACTACATTTGTAATCTGATAGAACACCTTTCAACACATTAAATATTTATATCAAGAATAGAACAATTGTTCACCAATAATTTTTATCACTTTATATATGTTTCTTCAAATAATCACATAAAATAAATCAAGTTATAACTGCCAAAAATAATAATTATTATTTTATAATACAGAAAAATATACAAAATAATTATTAATAACTCTGGATAATTAAAAAGAATGTAATAAATTTACCTCAGGCATTGAACTAATAGTACTAGTTTGCTTTATTGTTTTCTTTTTCATCATAACCATAGACTGTGCCCTATAACAAAATAATTTATTTTTAATGTAAAAAGCAAAATAAAAATATGCCTTCCCATTTCAATAGTTTTAAAATTTCCAAAACTATTTAAAATTCGTTTTGTTTTTTTCTTACATCCTCACATTAAATATTCATAAGATTTGAAATAAAAACTCTTAAAAATAAATGATTTTATTTATATACAAAAAAGGCTTTCATTGTGAATGCTCTATACATATATACAATTTAGAAAAAATTATAATTGCATACATTTATTTTATTTACATTAACTCCATTTCACTTATTTTTTTAATTTGTTAAAGGACAGTACATATATCACTAACCCTTTCGAGAAATGTTTGTATAGCTATTAATAAACAAACATAATTTTTGTTCATCATGAAACTAGTTTAACTGAAATTTTAGAGTAAAACTAATTATACTTTGCATTTAATTAATTATATTCAGTTATCTGGTTAAATATAAGAATAATTTTACCTTTGTTCTTCACATACAGGAACAGACTCTTCAAAAGATTGATCTACAAATTAAAATTTAATCAGTATAATGGCAAATAAAATATTTTAAGCAATTTAGAAAGTACTTTAAATAAATAACTAAAAAGTTAACAAACAATTTTACAAGCTCACCTTTAACTGTAAGTAAAGCAGAAGTAGTAGCAATACCAGAATTATTTTCAGCAATTGCAGAATATCTTCCAGCATGAGATTTTTCAATGGATTTTATAATCAGCCAATGCTTCTTATCCCCATCATCACCCATTTCAAAATGATGGTCTTTTGGAACAGGTTTGCCCATGTAATTCCATCGTAACTGCAAAATATATTTTAATAAATTAAGTAATGTAATAGAAAATATGATTATCACTTATAATAAAATTAAAATTGATTTAGCTTGCACTTTGTAATTAAAATTGATTTAATATATTTAAAAACATGATTAATGAGAATCTTCTACAATTAAATTTAAATTGAATTAATTGGAACTTTAAACATTATCAATCAAACATAAATATGCTGTTAATATTTTTAAAGGAAACAAAATTATACATATTTCAGTTGATGCATAGCAAATATGATATTTCTAACAAATAATTTAATATACCTTTGGTTGGGGAGTGCCTCCAACAATGGTTTCAAAACAAACATTAGCTCCTAAATCCTGAACTTGATTTTCAATGTGTTGAAGAAATGTAGGAGGTATTTCTTGTGGTGGTTTTCCAAAAACTACAGGGCCCGAAGGAGATACAGACACTGAGCATATGCTTTGAGCATCCCCCACTTTGTTTTGAGCTTTCACAGAATATGCACCTCGATCAGAAACTTTTGCTGATGGTATAGTCAGTTTACTCACACCAGAAATATTAGTGGTAATCTGAATGCAAATCATAAATGAATAATGTATGCATCATTAACAGCAGAAAGGTTATGTTATAATGAAATCACTATAAAAGATTTTTAAAAAGGCAATATTTTTTATCTATTCTAAATTAGCCACAAAAATATTTTTTACTAGTAATAAATGCTACAGATACTGTTTTAACTAACAAAAAAATACTGACCTTTGTATGCATATGAAATTAATTGAATATGTATTCAATACATTTTAATCATTCATAATTTTACAAATATATACGATCATCTTTTTAGAAGTCAATATAGTTTTAATACATAAATTATATAATGATATACTATAAACTATATAATAAAAAACATTACTAAATATATTTTTAAAAAATCTCAATTTTAAATCACAATTTTTATAATTTTTTACCAATAAAAATATAATCAACAAGGAAAAGTGTTCGAACATACAAAATCATAACTAATAGTGATTTAAAGTAAAATAAGCATATAAAATTTAAAAAATATATAATGAATAAATATCATATAAAATACTTTAAATAAAATATGAATAATAGCATGAATATTAATATTTTAGAAAGTAGCAGTAATTAAGTGAAATATCAAAAAGAAAACATTCATAAAAAAACTTTGAAATACAGAATCAAACTATATAAAGAAAGTGATAATTATAAAAATAAAGGACTATATTTCCCGCTTTACTTTAACAACCGATTATATATAAAGTTAAATGAATAAAGAATCATATAATGAAAAATGCATGTAAAGTTTTAATTAATAAGATAATAAAAATAAAATTTGCACTGTATTGTGTTGCAAATTAACTGTGTGTAAAATAATGGAGAAAATTATTCAAAAATTCATTAAAATAGGTAATATGCAAAATAGGTATTATTGAATTTTTATACCTGATGTTCAGGACTATTAATAATTTTCAGTCCATCTTTGAACCATGAAATATCAATTCCACTTTCTCCACAAGCTTGACATTCTAAAGTTATACTTTCTCCTTCATTAACAGAAACATTATCCAAAAGTTTTAAAAATTTTGGAGGTTCATATTTTTCAACAGTGAGTAAAATGTCTTTTTGATTAAATTGACTAAAAGAAAATATATAGATATATAAGACTTAATGATAAAAGATTACAAAAAAAAAAAAAAGGATTGTGTTATGCACAGTTATTTTAAATTAAATGCCCAATATTAAAAAATTATAAAAATTTCAAACAAATGATAGAGAAAAAGATTGCTTCTTACATACCAGGAGTGGTCAACCTCCTTGATAGTCCAAACCATTTCTCAAAATTTGAAATTTTTCGAGAACCACAATTAAATATGTATTTAAAAGGTATACAAAAAAGGTACTAAAAATTTTTTTACAGATATTATAATTATTCAAACATATAAATAAAAGTATAAAATATGTGTATTGAACTAAAATATTAAAAATTGAACATATTCATTTTATTTTGCTTGAAAATTCTATAAAATTTGGTGAATAATTAGTGACAACACTTCTCAGTAATTCTCTGAAATGCTGTTAATTAATACTGATCGGTGTTTTGATTTCAAGAATTTTAAATTGGAATAAAATGACTCATATAGTACATTGTTCTAAATGTTGAAACAATTCAATGAGCAGCCTTATGTTAATTCTTGCATCTCTATTAACTCTAATTCTCCAGATGTTTTTTGGCTCCTAATTATATTGGAAATGGAAAACTCATCTTGAATTATGTTCATTTCAAATGGATTCAGAAAAAAATCAAGAGACGATTCAAAATATTTCAAGTCTTGAAATCTACTTTGGAATTTCCTCAATATTCCTTTTATATACTCATTTTTTCTTCTTTAATATTGCAACAATTTTTTTTTAATTTGAGGAAAATGAAAAAAATCTTTTTTTTAATTTCCTTTTGAAAAACTTGTAATTTAGTTTGAAAACTAAATATATACTGTGAGAGGTCAAATATTATTTCATCTTTCTGCTGTAATTGCAAATTCAGTGTTTGAAAATGTTCCATGACATTTGTCAAAAACAATTCACCTGCTCCATACAGGCGTTTTCGATGAACAATATTCCAGACAATAGCAAAAGTGGCTTCAGTCACATTATTAGCTTGATTTCTAACGCTTATCAAAATTGACTGTTGCTTATTTAAATTTGATTTTAAAGAAGTTGCTCATTTAAATTTAATTTTAAAGAAGTTGATCATTTAAGTTTGATTTTAAAGAAGTTGCTTATTTAAATTTGATTTTAAAGAAGCAAGTTCATTTTATATTAATTTGGAATTTAGTGGATACAGCTATGAAAACTGAGAATGATCGGTTTCATAATGTCATCATAAATTGCTAGCTTTATAATTTTTCACCGTAGAATTACAAATAACACATAATGTTTTTCCATTGTTGTCAATAAAAAAGAAATTCTCCTCCCACTCCTTATTAAGACTCCTACTTTCTTGCTCGTATTTTCTTTTTTTATTTTCATTCTCTGTTGTCATATTTTTAAAAGAACTGAAAACAAAGTTTAAAAAATAAAATTTTTGATAATACAAGTTTTAAAACAATAACACATGTTACATACCACAAAATTAATAGTTAATTTACCAAAACTTCCAGATTACAAATTATATTCGCAGCATAAGTAATACAAATTGTTTCCTTTTGAGCAATGTCAACCATTCGTTGCAATGAAAGTTTACAAATTCAAAGTTAGCCTGGAGTCGGAAATATGTCACAACGTTGCACTTAGTTTTTACGTTTGTTGTCAGTAATGTAAAAAACAATTTGAAACACATACAGAATGATAATAATTTTTTAAAATATAATAACACAAAAATGAAAAGGGAACTCAGGTATATTTATTGGAAGCCACAAACAATCCTTCAAAAAGCCGCATGTGGCATACCCTGTCATATACTTTACATTGATAAAACCTAATTAAATTAAAATTTGTGAAACCAATTAAAAGTTGTTAACTCTAATAATTCACTTAGCAATTTCAGAAATAGTTAAAATACACTATAAAAAGAGTAGAATAATTTTTATATTAATTTAGTAGTTATAATAAAAAGATTTCACAGACTTAATAATTCTTGCTTCATAATAACATCACCAAGAAAAATTTAATAGTTTATTTCATATCACTGAATATAAAAAATTTTAAACTTTTAACAATATATTTAAATGTATATTAAAAAAATCAAAATATTACACAAGAAACAAGATTAAAAAGCAAAACTATCTGGAATAATAATAGAAATATACAACACATTTTACTCTCACTTTTAGTTCATCATAAATGCTAAAATTAAAACTTTCTTTTATAAAATGACCAATAAATTTATTATAGTAAATTATTTTACTAAACCACTCAAAAACATCCAACATATCATTACAGATTATAAAGGATAAAATAATTTTTAAAGTTGTCATTATTCCAAAAACAAATAATAAATGCAAAACAGATATATACCAATCCACGTAAAACCAGTAGTCAACATGAAATAAGAAAATTATGTAATTAGTACCAAATTCTAAAAGACAAAACACATTTTTATCTGTACAACAGTGAAAGAAATTTTCAGATTTATCATATCATAGAAAAATATTCTTAAAAGGTTTAAAAATTCGAATATTGATCAAACAAAACTGTGTTAAAAAAAGTTTATGAAAAACTAAGTTAAATAAATTTCATACTAAGCATCTCCAAATGGAAAATAGTCCTGCAAAAAAATCTACTTCAATAAAACAAAATATTTCACAAAAAGTTCAAATAAGGAAACAATATAAACTTAAGTTTCGGTATAGCAATTTTAATTTGATTCAAGTCTATTATTTGCAATCTTTTGACTAACTATTATCAATGAACTACTAATTTAATATTTTACTAAAAGCATTGTATAGGACCTCATTCATTGATAAAATAATTCATTCATTCAATGATAAACTACAAACTGGAAATTACATTAAATGTACAAGTAGAAACATTTCTTACCTTTTTGGTACAATATCAACAGCTAGAAAAAATAATAAATTTGATGTTAAAACATAATTTTTCTTCACATATATATTATAGAAAACAAAAATTTTTAAATTTGCTTATAGCAAATCCTATTTTATTAATAATATAATAACTACATTCTATTTGTAAAATTAGATGTAAAACAAATTCAAATATCACAATGTAAAAAATCAAATTCTGAGACCTTTTTTTAACAATGTTTAGTGTTAAATTGGTACGATTTACAAATTTTATCAAATTTTAAGAAGAAACTTTAAAAATGAAATAAACTTATGGAAATGAAGCAAAATTATGCATGTCAGTTTAATGAAAATCTTGAAAATAGATAGATATAACATATATTCTCAGATTTAGAGCAAAGTATTAGATATGGTAGTGTAATCATTCATTAAAAAAACTTAGATTTAATTTATAATAACAGTAAACTTTAATTAAAATGTAATTTTTAATTAAAACTCCAAATTAATCACAATATGTAAGCAAGATAAACTCCAGAAGGTTGCTGACTATAAAAGAATTTATCATAAGTCTTTCCTAGAAAGTTTGTTGCAACCCAGAATGTGATCCAGTGAAGTTGGATAGTCACAACATATATTACAAGTGGGATGGATTTTTCTGCTACTTAAGGTGGCCACTAATTAATCTAGTCGGAGTAGACTGGGAGCCATGGTCACATTAAATTTTCAACAGGATACAAGAGGATGCTTCTGTATACCAATAGTGCATAGCTGGAATGCACAATATTAAATTGAGTTTAGATCTTTTGTTTGAGTATAGTTCTTGATAAGTAAAGAAAAGAACCAGCGGCTGTTTCATTTCTGCTACCCTCTTTGTCTAAAGTTTTAGTCCAAAAGACCATAGGTAGACTACTATCTATGATCTTTTGGACTAAAATTTTAAAACTAGCATGTTTTCAAATAATAAATTTAAACTTACGTTTTACAGTAAGTTGACAGACACTAGAAGCCTCTCCACCAGAATTTATGGCGACGCATTTATATGTTCCTGCATCTTCCAAATAAGCAACTTCAATTATGAGAGTACAACGATCTCCTTCAAATAAAAGCTGGAAGTCATCTGATTCTTTTACAGGTTTCCCATTATGATACCAAATTACCTATATCAAAAAAAGTTATTAATTTCATGAAAGTAAAATAGCAAATTTTATACATTTTAAATAGTTAATTGAAATATTATTAAATAATGATTCAATATTTTTTACATCATTTGGCTACTCTCAAAAGCAGACTTATCAAAATAAAATAGCCAAAAAATTAGTCTAATTTTAAATATACAAAACACATGATAAGAACCAAGTCTTTCAATGTTCCCAGTCACCTGATTAAAATTAATTTAACAAACTATCATAGCGGAGAATTTGGGAAGGGGATGTCACTTTCCACTTTACTACCTTACTAACCCTTTTTTTAAATGTTTCTTAAAATATAAATTTGACAAAAAAACAGTTTTAAATATTTCACTTATAAATATCAAAATTTATTCTCTTTAAAACCTGAAAATCATTCAAGAGAAGAAAACATGCTTTTAAATTAGAGTATAGTAATGAATCAGGGTAAGAAATCAGTTTCTCATCTGTCTACTTCAATTAGAACAATCGAACACCCCCTTTCATTCATTTCATAACTAATTGGAAACATTCCTACTCATACAGGAAATCATATGTGTGATGAGTTATCTTCCTCGAAAAAAATTCCTGATGTATATGGGAAACTACTTGAAATAGTACCATTGAAAACTTATAAAAATTGTAAAGAAAATAAATTTAATACCTCATTTTTTAATATTTAACTTTTTATGATCATTAATTTCTCAATATTTTAAAGAGATCCAAAAGATAATGAATTAGTGAAAAATATTTGAATATTTAAAGAGCTACCTATAATTTCTGTTGCACAATAAAACAATATAATATTATCAATGTGATAGAAACAAATTAATACAAAGCAAGTTTTGCTTATTAAATCATGTAAGATTGTAGTAATTCTAGTTGTATAAAAATTATTAACATTTTACTTTTACATAAGTAAAGTAAAATTTTGAAAAGAAAATTTCCAAAGAACAATTTATTTTTAATATTTAAAAATTCTGAACGCAGGAAAACTACAAAAATTATATTAATCAATCAAATTTATTTTCCTTAACTACATGTTATCTACATTTTATTTTTTGGAAAAAAAAAATGCAAAGTTAAATTTTATTTTTATTTTTCTTATTATGTACAATATTACTGTTAATAATAATAAAGTACTTAATGACTTTGCAGATAATTATTATGTCCAAAAATTTTATCTTCTTTTTTAAAAACTATCTCAATATGTTTTCAAAATGCAAAGACATTTTTGTATATAGAATGCAAGAAATTATTTGTACATTTTAAACTTTTTTTGAGATTGAAAATAAAATTTTTTGTAAGCTTGCCCAATGTGCTGAAAAAGCATTAATATTTCATTATGCTGGATTTTAGAAACTTATATAACAAGAATTAAAAAGCGAAAATATTATGAAAATAGGAAAAGTAATGATTTTTCAAATTGATAGGATATATTTTAAAAGACTTAAAAATTTAGGAAGTAATAATTGTTGAGGGCATCTATTTTTCTATTCTTCAATATATCTAAGAATAGTTTAGAAAAATGTTAATGTTTTAAATTATCAAAAATTTAAGTTGAAAAAGTTTTTTTTGTCTGAAAAGATTCTTACTTTTTTGTTAAATTTATAGCATACCTGCAATTATAAACTAATCGGTATTATAAACATTAATGATAATATTAAATATATTGAGACTTTTCAATATTAAGTCTTTTGGTCCCAGACTTTGTTGCTATTTTTTAATATAATTTATTTTTACTAATACAAATAACATTATATTCTTGCAGAAAAACAACTTATAATTTAAATATTCCAATATCTTATTTTCTATTAAATAAGAACTATTTTGCAAGTTTATATTCATGTGTATTTTTAAAAAATATGAAATGATTATTACAGAATATGAAAAACTAATTAATTTATTTGGAAGCTTATATTTCATTTAGAATTGAATTTTATTTTTGTAATTTCTACAATTAATTTTGATATTTTTTTACTTATTTATTTATTTTATTTATTTATTTATTTTGTTTAACATTTTTATGCTATCTGAATTTCGTTATAATTAATGCAGATTGAGAAAAGAAAACTAAGCTTAAATATTCTGGTCCTATTTTTTAACTTATTCTTTCATTCAGATGTTTCTGCCAGAGTGAATGTTCTTTGTTTTTATAACTTTAATTTTTAAGAAAATAATTTGTTCAAAATATTTTATATGCTGATCATTACTTTTTAGATTTTAATGACACAGTCAATAATATACCAAATACATAATTTTAACTTTATATGTGACAGATAAATTTTTATTTCAAACAAGAATATTTAGGAAGATTTCAAAATAATTTTACAACAAGAATTTCTGTCATTAAGATTATTAAATTTAAAAACCTTTTTTTGTATTTAATATCAATCGTTTTAATGATAATTATTTGTTAAACAAACATATTAGTAATTTGTTTTTGTTTAAAATAATTTTATTATAAAATAATTACTTAAATATATTTCATAATAAAATAATTACTTTCTGTAAGTTTAAAGTTTAATTCTTAATCTGAAGTATGGTTGTGATTTCAACTAATCACTATTACACTACTTGAAAAGAATATCTTCTAAAGAAAATAAAACTATTTTTAGCTTAAAATTGTTAATCAATATTTAAATATTAAATAAAATTCACTGAATTTGCTAAGGAACAATTAACTGTTTAAAAAATTATTGAATCTTAAATTTAATTTCCTTTGAAAATATTATAAACTTCTATTATAGAATATTCCTTTCCCAAAATATTATCCTTACGTCGTATAAAAAAATTATATGATATTTATACAAAAAATTAAATAAAAATTTAAATGAATTTCAAGTCAATAGAGATAATATCAAAAAAATGTATAATTTTATTTGTTTAGTTTTATTATTAAAAATTTTTAATCATATGATATGTTACAAAATATTACTAATTAATATATTGATATATTAAAATAATGACTTTAATGAAACAAATATAATAATTTTGGTACAATTTAGTTTCAATATTATGTTTTTTTCTAAAGAAATGATAGTCAAAACATAAGTATAATATTTTTGGCTTAAACTCAGATGACCATCATGCTACGTTAAGCTTAAAATGATACTTCTATTTTATGGGAAATTTTCAAATGCATTTTAAAAGAAATTAAAGTGATAATGAACTAAAATGTAACATGCAATAAACTCATTCTATAAATGTTTTCCAATGTACAAAAATAAAACTATAAGTTAAATGAATTTGTTTGATTATAATTTAAGACAATATTATAAGTTAGGGAAAACAACATTAATTTCACTAATACAAGCAAGAGCTCTTTCATTGGGAATTAAATAATTAACATTTACGAAATTTATTCGCTAATCTCAATCATAGCTAGTTAGTTAAATATCATTAAAGCAACAAAAATTAAAATAAATTAACTAAAACAAATGTAAATAATTAAGAAAAGAAGGAAATGGACAAAAATAGACTTACGAAAAGAGGCAAACATAAACAGAAACAAATTAAAAAATATATAGAAATTTAAAATATTTGTCCTAATCAAATCACCTAACTTAATAACATTTAAGACTAAAATTTAAAAAAGGTATTTATTACATAAAATTGCATTTCATTTGTAAACTTATAAATATTAATTTTTACAATGTAATCTTTGCGATAATAATCAATGATTTAGATATTTGGCATGAAAATCAGTCCCAGTTTTAGTTTTCAAAAGAAAATACTTCACGGAGTGGGGTTAGAGTCAATTAAGACCCATCCATCAATCCACCCATTAGAGGGAAAGAAAAGGGAGGTAATTTCTACTGTGCGAAAATGTGTGTCATGGCGCTTTTATGGGGTAAACCTGCGACATATATATACGTCGCTGGCCGCTAATTGATCAGTTTATTGCGACATATCAGATACGTCGCGGACGCTGAGTCAGTTAGCAAAACTTATGCTTAAAAATGTACCAAACTTTGCAAACCGATTTATTATTATTTGATATTCTTTATAAAATATGTACACTTATTGTGTAACATACTATGAGATAAAATACTTCTTTAAAAAACTTAAAATACAATAATAAGAATTTCTATTTTTATTTAATGAATTTTTTCTTTCATATTTCAACTGAAGCAAAATCAATGCCAGAAAAACCTTTTATGATTGTAAACATTAAAATGCTACAGAAATTATTAAACATATGTTAACCTTTATAGATTTGAAAATGAATATAATATGTATGTATATAATATAAAAATGTACATAATAATTATAGACTTGAAAAATTTTGCAGCTAAGATGAACACATTAAACTAGAGAATTTAATAACTAAGAAAATCTAAAAATTTTAAAGCAAGTTTTTTAAAATTTACTGAAGTGTGATATGACAGAAAAGTCTTTTTGTTTTATAAATAAAGAAATATAAAATTTTTAAGAAACATTTAATCTAAAATTGTTAATATTGCATTTTAAATATTTCTCACTTACAGCAAAGATGTGTAAGTGGAACACTAGAGCATCTAGTTCATAAATATGTAATTAGATGAGGAGCACACATCATTGAATATCAAAACTGTTACTATCAGCCCTTTTTTAAAGCAAAGAGCACTAATCATTCAGCTACTTTTAACATTTTGCTGACCTCTGATTACCTCTGCTTGGCTACAGGCTGACAAAGAAGGATTACAATGATATGAAAATTTATTATTCCGTAAGTGTGTGTACCAAAGAATTGATTTGTGTATTTTCTAGTGATGTTCATGGGTAAAAACTAATACAGCACTATAAAAAAATTACAGAAAAACATACTTATATGTAGCATTTCATATGAAAATTTATAAAAGTTGAAAGGATACTATATGAGATTAGAAATACAAATGGAAGTATTGTAGAATAATTCTGAAAGTGAAAAAAAATCACAAGGATCACATGTTATTCAGACTCAAGAGCAGTAAATACTCATAAAAGACAGATAAGATAATCAAGAAATATAGAAATATTACATTTATTTCCTGAGATGGATATTACATTCATTTATGTTAAGAAACACTGAAACTAATATGAGATTTGTGACAAATACAAAAATAAAAAACTATTAATTTCATATTAAAAGTAACCATTTCCTGTTTAAATGAAATAATTATAACTTACTTATACCAGTATTAAAATTGGTGTAATATAAGTGTCAGGAAAGCTTATTTTGAATTCTATAAAAAAATAATAATAAATAAAAAAAACTTTTTGCTTTTGACTGAAAAATTGAAAAATAGCCTAGTGTCATTGTGGTAGCACTCCCAAGACAAAGGTTTGAATTTCCGTCCTCAGATTAGCAAGGTTGTAACTTTCATCCCTTTAGTGGAATACCAAGCATGCATAGGAACTAAACACAGTGAGTTTTGCATTAGGCTGATTATTTAGTCAGAACATAAGTTTGCACCCTAAAGACCTCTGTCAAGAAAACAAATGTAGCCATTGTAGGCCTGGGCTGACCCCCAACTGAGTTTAGTTCACTATTTATTCATTAAATAAAATAACAAGTTAAGACTTTCAATAATTGGACTTATTGTGTCATTTTTTAAATCTTAATAAGTGTGGCAAAGACTTTTCCCAGTCAGCCAAAATAAGCAAATTTTAGAGAATTAATAAGATTATTTCCATTATTTGAAAGTCTCATATGTATTATTTAGGAAACTAGGTTAAATAGCTGTTATTAAATCACAGAACTTACCTCAGGCTCTGGTTGTCCAACAATGACACAATCCATTCTTACTTTCTTTCCTTCAAATACAGTTTGGTCTTCCAGATGCTGC